>CM077159.1:38596989-39196989 GCA_039583875.1 Platanthera guangdongensis | reverse complement strand
GATGTGAGTGACGTGATATTTGATGTAGCCCGTTTGGGCAATTACTTGCTGTACTCTGATATTTGTGGAAGCATGTTTTAGCTTCCCTCTCTTATTTGATGTATTTGTACTATTGACTTAGTGTGGATTTGACTTCTTCTCTTTTATATTATGGTCGGGTTAACATGTTTATATTGATATTGGTTGTAGCCGGCGGGATAGGCGTCTTATGATACAGGTTAGCCCGTGCGCTAATGCTACCGCAAGGCGGCTGTTCCGGGCATAAGACCCCCCTTCGTGCCGTGTTTTGGGATCCGGGGGGGGGGGGGGGGGGAGGGTCTTACAAATGGTATCACATTGCCACGATCCTCAACTAAAGAAGTCATTCAACAATGGTACCACCCCCATTCAATTGGTTAGTTTGCGGACAAACTGACTTAGCGGAAGCAGTAGTGTGCCCATTTGTAATTCACACTAAGTTTGTCAAACTTTGACCGTAACATTAGCCAGCCTGACCATGCATTTGTATTTTACGTGTAGGTTCCAGTGCACGTTGAGGCGATAGGGGGCACTCATGCCCCTTCCATACCCACTCAGTTTCAACAATCCGAGTTGGGGCAGACCCTCACTGCCATCTTGGATGCCTTTAGGGCGCAGCAGCCTCCGGTTCAACAACAAGCTCCGAGCTCTAACTGGCTGAGCACCTTTCGGGCTCTCTCCCCTCCCGCCTACCTTGGGACGGAGTCGGCCGTATGCACGGAATAATGGCTTGACACAGTCCAAGAGCTATTGGCGGGGATCCGTTTCCCGGCCAACATGGCTGTATCATTGGCGGTGTCCGTCTTGGATCTACATGCTACGAGGTGGTGGAAGTCACTCATGGGATCCACGTTCTAAGGATGAGTGTATACTAAGATAAGTTGGAGTGAGTTCTCGGGTGTCTTCTTGGAGCACTTCATTCCTACATCGGCTCGAGACGAGCTCGAGCAGTGGTTTATACTACTAAAGCAGGGATCAAAATCGATTACAGAATACCAGCGAGAGTTCCAGCATCTCGCGAGGTTCGTAGACTCATATGACCTGGATGATAGAGGATACGCCAAGCGTTTCCACAAATGGCTGCGAGATCCCCTATGGCAGGCCCTTTTGTTTATAACGGATGCTAGTTTGGCGGAGATTATCAATATGGAAAAGAGATTGGAGGCGGACCACTTGGGATGTGGTAAGAGACCTGCGGAGGACGTGATGAAAGCTGGTCCAAGTAATAGGAGGAGGCGGGACTTTAGAGGAGGAAGCGTACATCAAAGAAGTGGAGGGCGTTTCCACCAAAACTATAGAGTGGAGCATCCAGTTCCGCAGCCACCTCCGTTGCCTCCACCGCCTCAGCCTCAGCAATTTCAGCAACCTGAGAGGCGTCGTGGGCTGGTGTGTTTCGAATGCAACCAACCAGGCAACATACGACGCTACTGCCCGCAATTGTATGGGAATGTCCCTCCTGCTCCCCCTCCAACAGCTCCGCGGGGGTGGGGATACATGCGTGGTAGAGGATGAGGACGCGAGGAGGAAACCCCGGCCCTGCTCGGGATTAAATGTACGCGCTGGACATGGCACAAGAACGGAATCCCCAAGATGTGATTGCATGTATGATTTAAGTAATTATCACGTTTTTATTTTCTTAACTTAAAGTTGCTTGAGACATACTAGACACCTAGTAACAAGTTTTGGTTATTGGTACTTAGGCACCGTGATAGTTGGCGGGAAGACGACCTATGCGCTGTTTGATACCGGTTCCTTGCACTCCTTTGTGTTTGAGGATTTCATTAAGGAAATGGAGGGCGTACAATACTTTACTGGTATAGCCCGACGAGTGCGCCTACCGGAAGGCTCAGAGATGATTGCAACAGCTAAGTGCGAGTTCGAGATATTTATCGAAGGAAAGGCATTTGATACACCAGCCATGGTCTTGAGAATGCCGGAGTTTGACATCATTTTTGGCATGACGTGGTTGGACTGGCACTTTTCAAGGATTGATTATGCAGAGAAACGAATCTACTTGAGACATGGAGACTCTGATGTCATCTTCCAAGGTATTAGCTTCGCACCTCGGATGTTGCTATCTTCAGTTCAGACAGTAAAAGCTCATATGAAGGGGGATGGAGTCTTCATGATCTGGTTCGAGTTGAAGGAGAAGATGCTGGATATGAAAGACGTACGGGTAGTGCGGGATTTCCCCGAGGTATTCCGAAAGAAACTGCCAGGATTACCCCCGCATAGAGAGGTTGACTTCCAGATTAATCTAGTACCGGGTGCCAAGCCGGTATCCAAGGCCCCTTACCTAATGGCCCCGAAGGAGCTCGCAGAGTTTAGAGTTCAACTACAAGAACTGGCAGAGTCAGGGTTCGTTCGCCCCAGTTCATCGCCCTGGGGAGCCCCTGTATTATTTGTGAAGAAGAAGGATGGGACCCTGCTTTTGTACATAGACTATCAGGAATTCAATCGGCTGACAGTACGGAACACTTATCCGCTACCTCGGATCGACGAGTTGTTCGACCAACTTGTGGGAGCGCATTGGTTTTCCAAGCTAGACCTGCTCTCGCGGTATTATCAGTTGAGAATACAAGAAGGTGACATCCAGAAAACGGTCTTTAGTTCAAGATATGGACTGTATGAGTTCACGGTAATGTCGTTTGGGCTCATAAATACCCCTTCGGCCTTCATGAGCCTGATGAACAGGGTGTTTGAACCTTATTTGGATATCTTCATCATTATTTTCATCGACGACATCTTGGTCTACTCAAAGATGGAGGAGGAGCATGTTGAGCACTTGACGTTGGTATTGAAGAAATTAAAAGAGCACGCCTTGTTCTCCAAGTTCAGCAAGTGCGAATTCTGGCTTAAAGAGGTTGCTTTCTTAGGGCATGTGATCAGCGGAGCAAGAATAGCAGTGGATCCAGCCAAGGTGCGTACCGTGAAGGAGTGGTCGCCTTTGAAGTCGGCGGCCGATGTGAGGAGTTTCCTTGGACTTGTCGGGTACTACCGCAAGTTCGTAAAAGGATTTTAAAAGATTGCTCTTCCTCTTACTTCATTGACGAAGAAAGGTGTGCCATTTGAGTGTATAGACTTACCTCAGCCCCCATCCTTGCACTTCCGTCTGGGAAGGAAGGATTTCAAGTCTACACTGACGCATCATATCAAGGGATGGGAGCGGTGTTGATGCAGCACGGACACGTGATTGCCTACGCTTCAAGACAGTTGAAGAAGCATGAAATCAATTACCCGGTTCATGATTTGGAATTGGGAGCAGTGGTGTTCGCCTTGAAGGTTTGCAGACATTATCTATACGACGTCCACTGCGAGATCTTTTCAGATCACAAAAACTTGAAGTACGTTCATACTCAGAAGGAGTTGAACTTGAGAAAATGGAGGTGGTTAGAATTTCTATGCGACTATGAGTTCACCATGAACTACCACCCCGGAAAGGCGAACTCGGTGGCCGATGCATTGAGTATAAAGGTACCATGTTCTAGTCCAGAGTCTCGGTTGATGAGTATGGAGTTGGCTCGGATGATTGAGGAGATGGATATTATATTGATATTTAAGGCTCCTTCGGCAGAGTATACGAAGTACTTGGCAAGCTTGCGCATAGTTTGTGATACCCGGGACCGAATCAGAGTGGAGCAAGGAATGGATGTGGCTCTGGCCCCAGCAATCAAGTCAATCGAAGATGGGACTATGGATGAGTATACACTAAAAGACGGCCTCGTTTATTTTTGTGGACGGCTCTACATTCCCAAGGGCGGTAAAATCCGGGAGGATATCTTGTGAGAGTCTGATTGCTCTCAATATTCAGTGCACACGGGCATTGCTAAGATGTACATCGACTTACGGAAGACCATGTGTTGGCCGGGAATGAAAAAGGATGTCCGATATTTTGTTACACATTGCGAAGCTTGTCAAAGGGTGAAGGCGGAATGCAAGAGTCCCGGTGGTTTGCTACAATCATTGCCCATTCCCGAGTGGAAGTTTGAGGATATCTCCATGGACTTTGTCCATGGATTACCTCGCTCAAGCTCAGGAAATGATTCGGTGTGGGTGATAGTTGATCTCCTGACGAAAGTTGCCAGGTTTATTCCAATGAAAAAAGAAGCTCATGTGGATGTCTTAGTACGCCTCTTTGTGGAGCAATTCATACACTATCATGGCATGCCTAAGACAATTGTTTCGGACCGGGATGGTCGTTTCACCTCAAGGGAGTGGAAGGCGGTACAAGCATATTTGGGCTCGCTCCTTACCCTCAGCACCGCGTTTCATCCTCATACGGACGGGCAATCTGAAAGGACCATCCGGACATTGGAAGATTTATTGAGATTATGTGTGTTGGATAGATGAGAGTCGTGGGAAAGACTCTTACCATTTGTAGAATTCTCCTATAACAACAGCCACCAGGCTAGTATCGACATGGCCCCTCATGAAGCTCTTTATGGAAGGAGGTGTAGAACCCCCTTGTCTTGGGTGCAAGATGAAGACCCGAAGGCTTTGGGTGTTGAATATATTGAGGATACCGATGCGGCAGTTAGACTGATTTGGGATCGCATGTTGGAAGCTCAAAGTCGGCAGGCGAAGTATTATAATGCAAGGCACCGGATGATGGAATTTCAAGTGGGTGATAAGGTGTTCCTGAAAATCCGACCAATGCATGGAGTGTCACGTGTGCGTGGTGTAAAAAAGCTCAGCCCAAGGTATGTTGGACCTTATACTATATTGGAAAGGATTGGCCCGTTGGATTATCGGTGGGAGTTACCGTCTGAGCTAGAGAACCTCCACGATGTGTTCCATGTGTCATCACTTCGGAAGGCGCTGTTGCAGCCCGATCAATACATCCCCACAACTGATGGTGTCGTGGCATCGGATAGGTCTGTGCGACTAGAGCCGGTGCGGATCATAGATAACGAGACAAGAATGTTGCGCCGCAAAAGTGTTCCCTTGGTAAAGGTGCTATGGTCTAATCATGGGAAGGAGGAATATACATGGGAGCCGATGGATTTGATGCAAAAACACTATCCGGAGTTGTTTGCTCAAGGTAATTTTATTTAAAAGCATATTATATTTCTGTTATGCTTTTCTTCACATAGCCTAAGCCTGATTTCGGGGACAAAATCTTTTATTTTGTTTATAGTATTTGTAACGTCCCAAATCGCACTAGGCCCCTCGTGTGTGTTTTTGAGTCAGAAAAGCTGACTTGGGTTCAGGGGAAGTGCTGACAACTGGGCAACACATGTGAAAAGGAGGAGAAATCGGTCAAGCACAGTACACGGGTAGAGACACGGGCGTGTCCCTACCCGTGTGGGAGTGGCCAGCCCTCGAGTCGATGACTCGAGTATGTCCAAAGAAGGACACGGGTAGTGACACGGGCGTGTCACTACCCGTGTGAAGTGACACGGGTAGATACACGGGTGTGTCCCTACCCATGTGAGTGTGTGTCGAGTTGAACTCGACACAGCGTGTCAAGATCGACGAACTGCGTGTCGAGATCGACGAATTGTATGACACGGGTAGAGATACGGGCGTGTCCTTACCTGTGTGTTGTTGTGTCGAGTTGAGCTCGACAAGGCGTATCGAGATCGACGAGGTGTGTTGACATCGTATGACACGGGTAGCAACACGGGCGTGTCCATACCCATGTGTGTCGAGTTAAACTCGACAGAGCATGTCGAGATCGACGAACTCGTGTCGAGATCGACGAATTGTATTACATGGGTAGAGACATGGGCGTGTCCCTACCCGTGTGCCATTATATCGAGTTGAGTTCGTCGAAAGGTATCCAAAGAAGGACACGACCAGGGAACATGGTCGTGTTATGTGGACACTGGTTGAGACACGGGCGTGTCCCTACCCGTGTCGAATAATGAACCGACACTGAAAACCGCTGTAACGCTTCGTGCATGCAGGACAGGGGCAGGGACACTGGTGTGTCCCTACCCGTGTCACTTTTCATATATAATGGAAGAGAAAACCCTAGTCATTTTCACTCCTCATTCCAACCACTTTTCCTGAGAGAAATTTCCGTAGAAAGTGAAACCGCTGGAGAAAGTCTTGGAGGAGAAGATCCGCCGTCGCCGTGAAGGAGAAGATGCCGCCAAGAAGAGTTACACGATCTATGGCCGGAAATAGTGGAAATGCCGGAAATGAGGTGAGCTTCCTCCCCTCTCCTTTGGTGCTAGATCTGTAGTTATCTAGGAGAGATGTCGACTCAAAAGAGTCTAGACTTGTGAGATGGTGATTTCTCTAGGATGAGGCCGATCTAGGGCTTGTGCTCTTGGTTAGTGGTGTCTTCAACCTCTCCAACCTTCTATCCAAAGATGGGGGATGGTTTCGTGAGGAGTAAATACCTCATGAGGGTGAATAAGGGAGGAGGAATTTCTGGTGTGATTTTGGAAGACCGACTTGAGGAGGAAGACAAACCGATGTCGTTCATTCCTCTTTAAGATGCGTGCAGAATCTGTGTTCTGCGCGCAATAATCGTCTTGGCCATTTTTTGATGTGATGTGGCCAGATCTGGGCTTTCGAATAAACACAAAAGTTGAAGCCCTTGAAAATACCTTTCCAACGAGTGGTTGCACGCCTTCATGAGAAGTATGTAGCCACAGGAAAATCTGAACGAATATGACGTCCGATAAATCCTACATGCAGAAATTGTGTTCTGTACGCAGCGGACTTCAAGGCTGATTTCAAGTATGATACCATTGAATCTGGTTTGTGGTCTGAACATAAAAGTTGTTGCCCATGGAAAGACCTTTCCATCGAGTGCTTACACGGCTTCACTGGATTCTTTAGCTTCGGGGATCTCCGGTCGAATTTGCTGTCCAGATTTACTCTGCACTTAAATTCTGGGGTTTATAGAATATGATTTCGAATTCGGTGGAATCAATGTTGCAAATTAACTCGAGATTTTCGATGAACTATTTTATGCTAACCACCGTAGTACTATGAATGATAAATTTTATTAATTGGATTTCATATAACTGAATTGTGAAGCAAGCTTACTTAAATGAAATGGCTAGATATAAATTGGTAGATCGTTATTTATGCGCATCATGCTCGTAAAACGTTGAAATCATTTGGAATGACAAAAAAGAACGATGAACCATGGTCATGAGTATGTATGATGGTTAGATTGAAATATAGTGGTCCAATACTTAGAGCGTAGTCTCCCTATGGGTAGTGTTGTGGAGGGATGTAAGTGCGGCGTTGGCCGTCACCAATTGAGTTTATGTTGAAATGAGGTATAGATGGACGGTTGGGCTTGCTCCTCGGTGTATACATCGTGGGTCTCCTTCCATGCCGAGTGGATGGTTGGGCTGTGTCCTCGTTCTTACTTCTGAGGCCCCTTCCATGCCACAGTGTTGTGGAATTTGCATATGGTGTGAGTCGACACACGGTGTCGTAATCTTGGGTTAAGGATAGTATGGTAGGTCTACGGTCTCGCCGATCGTCACACCGACGGGAGTTGATAGTTAGACTTTAGGCAGTTGGGCTTTGTCCTCGGTGTCTACGTCCTGGGGCTCCTTCCTTTCCAGGTGAACAGTTGGGCTTTGTCCTCGTGCTTACTTCCGAGGCTCCTTCCGGGTCACATAAGGTCAGTTCGGGGCTTGATCCTCGGTGCACATCTACCCGAGGCTCCCGCTGTGCCATAGTACGCATGGGCTTCGCTGTTGTGTTCTTAGCGTTGAGGCGTACGGAGGCCTAGGTGAAGTAGTGTGGATACCCGCCTAGTAGTAGAGATGCCCGCTCTACTGTCACCGCCTGGCCACAGCGGCTGACGCCTGAGAGGTTAGGTACCTGCTCGAATAGTGAAAACTATAGTCTATGTCGGCATAGCAATTGCATGTATGTGATCATGGGTGAGTCATTGTATATCATACATATCATTTCATAACATTGGAACCAAGATCCACATCATATAAGTTTTTATGGGCACTCTTATACGATGAGTTACTTTTTTGTAACCCGATCCTTAACTTATAAGCTTGTATGTGCATCCTTATAAGTTAAGTTACTTTCCTGCTGTAGATACTTGTACCTTATAGTTTGTTATTGTTATGTAGAGCTGCTAGATTATAATGCTATTAATCTTATTATACCATTACCACCGGTTTGTACATGTTTTACTGCTTATTATACTTGTACGCTTGTTCCTTTCTTCGCCCGGTGCGAGGTGTCGCCGGGGGAGTGGATGTGATGCCACTTAGTCTTTTCGACTAATGGTTGCTATGTCTTCCTTTTTAGGAGGTCACCCCACAGGTAGAGCAGCCGCAGACTTTACAGCAGGACAGCCAGGCCAGGACGACAGGGCCTGATGTGACGGTGTCGTCGCTACCGTTGTTTACGGATGTGAGTGACGTGATATTTGATGTAGCCCGTTTGGGCAATTACTAGCTGTACTCTGATATCTGTGGAAGCATATTTTAGCTTCCCTCTCTTATTTGATGTATTTGGACTATTGACATAGTGTGGATTTGACTTCTTCTCTTTTATATTACGGTTAGGCTGACATGTTTATATTGATATTGGTTGTAGCCGGCCGGATAGGCGTCTTGTGGTACAGGTTAGCTCGTGCGCTAATGCTACCGCAAGGCGGCTGTTCCGGGCATAAGACCCCCCTTCGTGCCGTGTTTTGGGATTCGGGAGGGGGGGTCTTATATTAGTGGGGTGCATTTAGGCTTAAATAATCTTCAAAATTCGGCCACGGTGACTCGAAGAGAGAAAAATCCATTGTTACCTTTAATGGAGGAGAGAGAAAGTGAGAAAGGAGGCCATTCATGGCCAAGGGAGACCAAGGGTCTCTCCAATTTGTTGAATCCCTTGTTGGATTTGGGCTTGGTCCACTAAACTAGGATGTTTGACACAACATATATAGCCAGGGTCATGTTTGTGTCCTACAGTCTAAGCCATGTCCTTAGAGTCAACACTGCATGGACCAGCCATCAACAGACTGCAAAAGACTCAAGACTTAGAGAAATTTCAAAGACTCAGAAAATGTGTTCGACTTTCGTCGAACTCAGGTCAATAAAAGTCTTGCTCAGCTCGACAAACTCAGAGAAAATTCTCTGAGCTGAGCTCGACGAACTTGACTCTCAGGTCGATGATTTCCAGATAGCATACTTCAACATGCCAAGTCCAGAATTATTTCTCTGAACTCCAGTCGAAGAAGTTAGAATATCAGCTCGACGAATCTGGCTATTAGGTCGACGATTTCTGGATCATCTACTTCAACATTATAAGACCATAAACACTTAAATATTCTAAGTACAGAATCATTATTCAGTCGACGAATTCATATTCTCAGCTCGACGAACTTAGACCTCAATAGGAAGTAGCAGTTAGCAGTTCTCAGCTCGACGAACTTAATTCTCAGGTCGACGATTTCTGGATACTTCACTTCAATATTCCAATGTCCAAGAACCATTTCTCTAAGCACTAGTCGATGAACTTAAATTCTCAGCTCGGCGATCTTGATGCACAGAATTGGCAAGGTTCCAGAGAAAGCAGTTATCTATCCTCAGATCGACGACCAACTATTATCTGGTCGACGAACTTGACTTCTCAGCTCGACGAACTCTGGACCCAGGTCGATGAATTCTGTTCTTCGCTCGACGATTTCTGTGCTGTTCCATACATGGACTTTTGCTCCCTCTATCCCTTATTTTATTGCAGTAATTCATGTATAATCAATGCTTAATATTCTTTGAATATTACTGTTAGAAATAGGATTGATTATGGTCTTCATCAGGATTATTACATGTCGCTTTTCAATGGGACAGTTGGGGAAATCAATCAATGCAGATATTCTCCAGGCCGTCAGCATTGAATGAAGGAAGGTATTCAAAATTTAGAAGGAAGATTTCATGGAAAATATAAAAAGTATTTTTCCTCTTTCTTCTAGAACATAGTGTACAAGTATTTTCTTCTCCCTTCTCCACTAAACACAGAGAACAATATACACAGGGAAATAACACAGTCAAGATACAAGAAGCCCTAGCCCTTGACCAGAGAAATTACAGCAAGCTGGAGAAGAAGAAGAACATACATCCAAATCAAGAGTCTTCTTCCTTCTTCATCTCAGTATTCTTCAAAGGATAACAAACAATCTATCAGTCAAGAAGTTCCTGGATATCTTCTGGTCAAAGCTAACAATTGAAGACCGACTCACCCTACAGCCAGGCTCAAATCTTACTGAGTTCAATATCTCCGGGCGAGCTTTGCTAACATCATATATCCACTAAGTCTTCTCAGTTGTATTTTGAGAAAGAGAAGACATCATCACTCTCTCACCCCCACTATAAAAAGGGTTCTTTAACTCCCTTCAAAAGTCATTCTTGGTTGCAAGTATCCTGATCAAAAGACTTGGGATTGGTTTTTGAGCACCTGATCAAAAGCTCATTGGTGACTGTCACCTGATCAAAAACCTGAGTGGATTCCTACCAAGGTGGTAGAAGAGTGGATGTACCCAGGTTGGGGAACCACTATAAAATTCTTGTTTTGTCTGGATGCCATCTTTTTCTTTGGTTCTTGTTGTGCCTGTGATAACTAGGTTTTGCTGTGCATGTGAAAGCATATGCCTGTGGTAGTTTAATTTATTTTAGGACTGAATTTTAGTTACATCAAAAAGTTTTTTTTAAGTTTTTTTTAAAAGATACTCTATTCACACCCCTCTAGAGTATATCAGATCTAACTCTTACTTTCAATTGGTATCAAAGCAAGGTTCCTTTGGTTGTACAAGTTAACCCTTGAAGCAAAAGATCCTATGTTAGATCTGATTTTTATTTCTATTAGAATTATATTCACAGCATGACACTGAACAAAGATTATACTAGCACCAGACCTCCAGTATGCAACTTAAATAAGTTTGCCATCTGGAATGTAAGAATAAAACTGTATATGAATTCTATTGATGAGGACATCTATAATTCCATTTTGACAGGTCCTCCTCAACCAGCTGCATCTACATCAACTTCCAACACTCATGTAGTTCCACCACCTGAGTGGACTGATGCTCAAAATAAAGCCAAGGTTATTGATGCCAAGGCCATGAACATTTTGTCTCAAACAATATCAGATGACATTTTCTAGAAGGTGGCTGAATGCACTTCAACCAAAGCCATTTGGGACTTATGAGAACTTCAAGAAAGATGAAGCAGAATCTGTGGCAGACATGTACAACAGGCTGAGCTCAATAATCAATAAGCTAAAGATCTTGGACAAGGACATCACCCTCACCGAGGTGAATGATAAAATCCTCATGTGCTTCCCAAGATCATGAGATACAAGGATCTGGACAATCAAGAAGGCCAGGAGCTAATATGAGATTTCCACAGAATCTCTTTTGGGAAAGCTCAAGTCCTATGAGCAGATAATCAAGTCCAAAGAAGCAGCTGAACAAAGAACTCCTCCACCAGCAAGGAAAGAGCACAACTTGGCATTCAAGGCTTCTGAAGATACAAAAACTTTAACAGCGAATGAAGAGTTATTGAGTCTGCTTGCCAAAAGATTTTATAAAATGACAAGGAATGACTTCAGGAGGAAATCATCCAAACAGGATGATAAGCCAAAGTATGACAAAACCCCCACTAAAGAGGTAGTTTGCTTTGGATGCAGAAAACCTGGACACTTCATCTCAGAGTGTCCAGAGAATCAAAAGAAGGAAAGAAGAAGTGAGAAGGACACTAGAAGACAACAAAGCTTAAGGCCTTCCTCTAGAAAATACAAGAAAAAGGAGAAAGGTTTTGTAGCAGAAAGCTGAAGTGAAACTGAGGATAAATCCACATCTTCATCTTCCAGTGATGAAAAAGAGGC
This sequence comes from Platanthera guangdongensis, assembly GCA_039583875.1. Lineage (NCBI taxonomy): Eukaryota > Viridiplantae > Streptophyta > Magnoliopsida > Asparagales > Orchidaceae > Platanthera > Platanthera guangdongensis. The sequence goes on along the minus strand of CM077159.1, from coordinate 39,185,157 downwards.
AAAGGCCAAAGAAGTCTGCCTCATGGCCATTGATGACTCAAGAAGTCAATCAGATGAAGAGGAAGAATCTGAAAATGAAGAAGCTTCAGAAATAGAAGCTGATCAGGTACTTTTATCTTTTGACTATAATTCTGATGCTTTCAAATTTGAATTTAAAACCATGTGTATTGATTTAATAAGCTCTGAAAAGGAATTCAAAACACTTAGGGAAAGCCTAGCTAATCAAGAAAATATAATTTCAGAAAACACTAGGTTAAATGATGAACTAAATCTCGCTAATGAACAAATCACTTCCTTGAAAACACAGCTATGTGAGGCCAAAAAACTTGAGGAATCTCTCAATGGGAGAAGCCTTAAGCTGATGGACATCACAAGCACAGTCAATGCCGTACTAAATGGCAAACATGTCTTGGGTGCATCATCATGTTTACCCCCCATACTAAAAAAGAATATATTAACCACACCAATAAAGTTTGTGTTTGAAATGGGTAAAGAAAAGGTGGATAATAACAATCCAAATCAACTGAAATCACACACAAAAACAAGAAAAATCAAAATCAGAAAACCTTAGATAAAAACAAAGTTCAGTAGAATTCATCGAACTTTGATCGACAAAATGTGGCTAGTTCGTCGAACTCTAGTCGAAGAACTCTGAATGCAGATCTATATAATATATATTCATCTTACTGCGATCGACGAACTATGTATGGTTTGTCGAGCAGAGATCGACGAACTTTTGGCACAGAAAATGAACATGTTCATTCTCTGAGCAGAGGTCGACGATCTCATCCCATTTCGTCAAACTCTGGTCGACGAACTCACAACTTTTCATCGAACCCAGATAAATTTAATAAAAATATAACTATAACAGCAACCCTAATCAAACTAGGAAACCCTTTAACACTCTAGCCTACTGGATAATCCCACCTAGAAGATATCACCCCTTAGGCTATATACCACAACCTGAATTTTCTGTGATATTAAGCTTTTCTTATCAACAAAACAAAGGACCCAAGGTAACATGGGTCAAGAACAACTAATTATTCTCTTTGCAGGAAAAGAGCTGTCCAGCAAGTAATCAGAAATGGTATCTGGACAGTGGGTGCTCCAAGCACATGACTGGGAGCAAGGAAATTTTACACAACTACAAGTCCAAGCTGGGACCAAAGGTTATCTTTGGTGATTCAAAGTGTGGCCAGTCTGAAGGCTCTGGACAAGTAAAAATTTGAGCAGTCACTTTCAAGAAGGTGACATATGTAAGTGGACTCAAGCATAACGTCATCTCCATAAGCCAACTATGTGATGAAGGTTATCAGGTACATTTTAACTCAAAATCTTGTATTATTTCTTATAAAGAAAACAAAATGTTTTAATTGAAAATAGACAAGGAAACATATATTTAGTTGATTTTTATTCTGCACTTTCAGATATTTGTTTGCTTAACATTGTTAGCAGTCAAAATGAATTATGGCATAAAAGGCTAGGACATGTAAATATGAAAAATATTGCTAGGCTATCTAAAGATAGCCTTGTAAGAGGTTTACCTTCTGGTCCCTACAAGAAGGAAGGCATCTGCAGGGCTTGTCAACTAGGCAAGCAAACTAAATATAGTTTTAAGTCAGTTAATAAACGTGATTCACCTAGGATTTTGTACTTGCTACACATGACCCTATTTGGACCCATTGCTGTACAAAGCCTAGGAGAGAAATCCTATACTCTAGTTATTGTAGATGACTTCTCAAGATTCACTTGAGTGTTCTTTCTGAGATCTAAGTCAGATACATTTAAAGTTCTCACAGATTTTCTCAGGACCATACAGATTGAGTACTTTACTCATGTTGGATTGATTAGAAGTGATCATGGTACAGAGTTTGAGTCTCTTCTTATGCATGAGTTCTGTGAGAAGGAAGGTATCATGCATTGCATCTCAGCTCCTAGAACTCCCCAACAAAATGGGGTAGCTGAAAGGAAGAACAGAACCTTAATTGAAGCTGCATGCATATTATTTGCAGATGCTTACATGTCCCTATCCTTTTGGGCAGAGGCTGTAAGCACAACAAACTATATACTGAACAGAAGTTTGATACATAAACTTAAGAATATGACACCCTATGAATTACTTAAAGGGAAGAAACCTAAAATCACCTATTTTAAACAATTTGGGTGTATATGTTACATACATAATAATAACAAGAAATATATTAGAAAGTTTGAAGCTAAGGCTTAAGAGGGAATCTTTCTAAGATATTCCCAAGTAAGCAAAGCTTATAGGGTATTTAATAAATCATCTTTAAAAATTGAGGAATCAAAAAATGTAACCTTTGATGAAACTAATATGTCTTACAAGGAGAAAGAAATTTCTACCAGTAGCACTTTGCAGGTACCTCACTTGTGTGAAAGGTTGGATGAACTAAGCCTCACCCAAGAGCTTCCAACACATCCTTCTCCACAAGTTGAAGAAGAAAGTGAAGAAGAAAGCATAAAAGTGATTGAACTTCCTTCAACAGTAAACATAATTCCACAAGAGGAATTAAATCAGAATGCTGTTGCTGAACCAACTCCACCCACTGATCTTGTCACACTAAGGGATCACCCTAGATCTCAAGTGATTGGAGACATATCAGCAGGTGTACAGACAAAGCATCAACTCAACCAAGATATGATGCATGCCTATTTCCTCTCTCAAGTTGAGCCTCAATCTATAAAAGATGTTGAGCAAGATCTCCACTGGATCATCGCAATGCAAGAGGAACTCAACCAATTTGAGAGATATAGAGTTTGAGATTTAGTTCCAAGACCCAAAGACTACCCAGTCATTGGAACTAAATGGGTATATAGAAAAAAAAACTAGATGCCCATGGTGTAATTGTGAGGAACAAGGCTAGTCTTGTTGCTCAAGGTTATAGGCAAGAAGAACTAATAGACTATGACCAAACATTTGCACCAGTTGCAAGGTTAGAAGCAATCAGAATTTTCCTTGCATATGCTGCCTACAAGAAGTTCAAAGTTTATTAAATGGATGTAAAGAGCGCCTTCCTGAATGGAGTACTAAAAGAAGAGGTTTATATTGAACAACATCCAGGTTTTATCTCTCCAACCCACCCTTCATATGTTTTTAGATTGCATAAAGCTCTCTATGGTTTAAAGCAAGCTCCAATAGCTTGATATGAGACCTTAGACAGTTTTTTGATAGAGAATGAATGTAACAGCCCAAATTCGAGAAACGAGAAAATATTGGGTGACACGACCTGGGACACGGGCGTGTCCCAGTGCGTGTCCTGCTCGGGTTGAGCAGATGGGCATGTAGTCAACAGAATTCGTTCGATGAATTTTCGGGAGGTGCACACCCGTGACACGGGCGTCTCAGGGGGCGTAACCTAGGGCGTGTCCTCCCTTGGTCGATACCAGAGTATTTGGTCGACGAAAGTGGTCGATAGAGGGAACACGCCATGCTACACGAGCGTGTACCATCCGACACGGGCGTGTACCATCCGACACGGGCATGTCTGAGGGCTTGTCCCCTATGGTCGACAAACTGCGCTTGACGATAATCGAGTGGAGAGCAAGGGGTACACGGCCTGTGATATGAGTGTGTCATAGGGCGTGTCCCGCTGTGTCGAGAGGTCGACACTTTTATCTCAACGAGGTGTCGAGTGGGTTACACGCCCTGGGTCACGGGCGTGACTGGACCGACACGGGCGTGTACCTTGGCCGTATTCTATTTTGGATATATCAAATTGAGTCGGTTCGTGTGCCTCTTAAGGTACACGACCTGTGATACGGGTGTGTCACAGGGCGTGTCAGGCTCGAAAAGTGATTTTGTCCGAGTTTTCTGGTCGTTCATTTCCCTATTCTGGATCTAATGGTCCAGGCTTCTTCCATGTGGATAGAAAGGCTGAGAATAGGATAATTTCCGTTCATTCTCATCTCCTTTTTCTTCTTCTCATTCCAAGAGAGAGAAAGAGAAAGGGAAAGTCCAAGTCAAGGAAAGGAGAAAGGAAAGCCAGCTACTGTAGGAGCTGTGAAGTATGGATTGAAGATCCGAGAACGGATTCGTGAAGGCAAAGCCGAGAAGGGGACTTCCATCCGGCTACTTCATGGCACTAAAGTGATCTTCAAGGGTAACGATCTCCTTCTTGGACATCGAAGTCCTTTCTTTATGCATGTGCATGGGATCCTCCACCAAGGGGTGGATTTTGTAAGCGATTCCGTGGTTGAGTTTGCATCTAGAGCCGGAAATATGGAGTATGACATAAGCATGCTATGTGAAGCCCATCTGGACGGGTAGTCTAGATTGGTGATGATTATGGGTAAACCGGAGAAGACTCCGTGGATTTGAGAACTATCTATGGTTGATATGTTGTGTATGGATGCATGGATGTGTGAATGAATGGATCTTGGCTGTTTTGCATAAGCTCCTTGTGGTGTGAGTGCTATAAGCGCTAATTGCTCTGGGAGAGTGAAAAGCTGCAGCTAATCAGGGGAAGGGGAGGCCGACCCGCGTCTAGTGGTGCGCTACTGACGAATTGAGCACGAGAAAGGCTAACCTTATCCTGGTTGTTTTGGGAGGTCGATTGGCGGCAATGTTTGGGAGGATGCATGGTAGACCCGACTTGCTGCACCATATTGGTGGGTCGATCTTAATGCTCAAGTTTGTCGTGAGGTTATCACCTCTGAGTGGTGTGGGCGGAATGCAACCAATCCACAGGTTGAGGTTACTAGGACAGGCCAACCAACAAGTGACTAATTCTCTAATCGGTGGTGTTGCCTCGGAGACTGGTACACCGTAAGGTGCCGTGAGTGCACGAAGCGGCTGGTGGATACCAGCGTTTGTGATATGATTGTGATTGGTAGTGCCGATTCATATAAATTGGTCAATGCATACATGGAAGGAACCACTGCCCCGGGTAAGGTGCAAGATCATTATAATGGTTCAGCTAATCCTGACCATTACTTTGTTTTCCACTTTGGTTTGGATGGCTAATTGTAGGTGCTGCTGCTTGAATTGAAATGAGCGGAATGGATGGACTGCTGCTAAAGGCCCTTGAAGGCCGTGCGAAGCGTGTTTGGATTTCATGTGTGGTCGGCCTGCGTGCCGATGTATGAAAATGTAATTGTGTAAAGAGAAACTTGTAAGGCCTTAAGGCCATGGTGTGTGAGTTATATACATTCCTAGTTTGGATATATAAATGTGGAGTTTATATAGTAGTGGACATTCTTTGAGTTGAGTTCATGGTAACTTTAAATGCTGCGCTAGAATGTATTGAGTTAGGATGCGAGTAGATTTTGATTTCCACAAGTAATTCTGCCGCTTATCTGTGACATATGGCGTGGGGCCCTGGCCGGACCCACTGATATATGCCATGTGACGAGTGGGGGCATTACAAAGTGGTATCAGAGCCAGGTTGAGATTGTTTGGGAGGAATACATAATTGAACTCACGAATGTCCACTAGGAATGTATTTCATGCATGTAAGGGGCACGAGTGTGTAGTCAATGTATAATTACCGTTATGACATGGCTGCTTAATGGTGTTTTGTACATTGCTTGGTGGTGAGAAGTGGTGCTGGCCAGTTGGAGCCCCAGCGATCTGATGAGAGTGCATCACCTGTTGAAACGCTTACACCTCCTTCGGCGGAGACAATTCGTGTGGTGACTGAGACGATGCTCGCAGTGTTACAGGCACAGCCTACTGGGCAGGCAAGGCCTGCAGGGGTGCCAATAGGGCCTGGTGTAAGGCAAGGGTGTGCTGAAGTTGTGATGGAAGAGCAAGGAGAGGATGAGCAGTTGAAGCGGTTTATGGAGTTTCATCCCCCTACATTTGGTGGGACGACTTCCCCAATGCATGCGGAAGATTGGCTTGCAAGAGTCAAAAGAATCTTGGTAGCAATCCGGACTGCGGAGGCACAGAAGGTGACATTGGCCACGTTTCTATTGGAAGGCAATGCACGACTTTGGTGGGATGAAGTAGAAGTGCATCACTTGGCCGGGCGAGGATTGGAAGACATATTGATCGACGAATTCTCACGGTTATTTCTGGCCAAGTATGTGCCAGTATCGCGACGGATTGCCATGGAGAATGAGTTTCTACGTCTGGGGCAGGGTGAGTATGATATTGATACCTACCTGCATGAGTTCATCAGACTGGGGCGCTATGCGGGGTCTACCTTCGCTGAGGAGGCGCGAAAGACGAACCGCTTTTATGATGGACTACATGATGAGTTGAGGTTAGCACTCCCGAGTTCGGTGAACCAAGGCTTCCAAGAGTTGGTAGATACATCCAGGGAGCTGGAGAAAGATTTCAAGCGGGTACAAGAGAAGAAGTGTCTTGTAGTGGAGAAGGCAGAATTCAAAGTTCCGCAGTCGAAAAAGTCGGAATTCAGGAGACGAGATAAGAAAAATTTCAGGTCTGCTGAACCAACTCTGTTTACTATTTCTTCGGGCTCAACTTATGGACAAGGACGTTTGGAGACACGTACATGTTTTCGATGTGGCAAGCAAGGACATCTAGCAAACAATTGTTGGAGTGAAGCTCCAAGGGGTGAGAAAAGGGTTGGTGCGTCTTATGAAGAGAAGGGTAAAACAGTGGCCGAGTCATCTGCATCCCGGACGCAGCCTCGATTGCATAATTTGGAAGTACAAGAGCCGAAAAGCTCAATTGGTGAAATTTAGTCTCGAGTGTTTAATTTGCCTCTTACACGAGACATGCAAAATCGGGAGGCTGAGCGGAAGTAAGAACAATGATTTGTATCACTTTGGTGATGTGTATAATGTTGTATAAAAGGCAATGACTAATGCGATGGTTGTGTGTTATTTGCCTTGTTACATGTTGAAATGTTCGTGCATACTTGATGTAATTAACGTGATTGATCGATTATGATATATGTATATGCTATTTGGAGTATATAGAATGTTTATGGCTATCGATCACTAGCTGAACCTGTGGATTAATGTGCACATGTGGAGGTTGGATTGTTGTAACATAAGATTTTGATGTTATAACAGTATGTTTGCTGTTTTCCTTCTTCGGTGTAATTTCGTGGATGAAATTTTTTGAATGAGGGGAGGATTGTGACAACCCAAATTTGAAAAACTGGAAAATATTGGGTGACACGGCCTGGGACAGGGGCGTGTCCCAAGGCGTGTCCTGCTCGGGTTGAGCAGATGGGCGCGTGGTCGATGAAATTCGTTCGACGAATTTTCGGGAGGTACACGCCCGTGACACGGGCATGTCAGGGGGCATGACGTAGGGCGTGTCCTCCCTTGGTCTACACCAGAGTATTTGGTCGACGAAAGTGGTTGACAGAGGGAACACGCCGTGCTACACGGGCGTGTACCATCCGACACGGGCATGTCTGAGGGCGTGTACCCTCTGGTCAACGAACTGCGCTCGACGATCGTCGAGTGGCGAGCAAGGGGTACACGACCTGTGACACGGGCATGTCCCGCTGTATTGAGAGGTCGACACTTTTCTCTCGATGAGGTGTTGAGTGGGTTACATGCCCTGAGTCACGAGCGTATCTAGGCCGACACGGTCATGTACCATGGTCCTGTTCTATTTTTGATATGTCAGATTGATTCGGTTCATGTTCTGCTTAAGGTACAGGCCCTGTGACACGGGCGTATCACAGGGCGTGTCAGGCCCGAAAAGTGATTTTGTCCGAGTTTTCTGACCGTTCATTTCCATGTTCTGGATCTAATGGTCTAGGCTTCTTCCCCGTGGATAGAAAGGCCGAGAATAGGATAATTTCCCTTCATTCACATCTCCTTCTTCTTCTTCTCATTCCAAGAGAGAGAAAGAGAAAGGGAAAGGCCAAGGCAAGTAAAGGAGAAAGGAAAGCCAGCTGCTGAAGGAGCTGTGATGTTCGGATTGAAGATCCAAGAACGGATTCGTGAAGGTAAAGCCAAGGTGGTGTCTTCCATCCAGCTACATCATGGCGCCGAAGAATTCTTCAAGGGTAACGATCTCCTTCTTGGACATCGAAGTCCTTTATTTATTCATGTGCGTGGGATCCTTCACCAATGGGTGTATTTCGTAAGCAATTCCGTGGTTGAGTTTGCATCTAGAGCCGGAAATGTGCAGTACGGCATGGACATGCCGTGTGAAGCCCATCTGGACGGGTAGTCTAGATTGGTGATGATTATGGATAAACCGGAGAAGACTCTTGATGCTTAAGATCACGGTAGTGAACCGGTCGCACAAGTAATATAAAATGGGGGTTTTCCCAAGTAACAATCTCACAAGGAACACAGTAAGGTGGAGTTTGTTGGAACACCTTATTACTAATTTGGGTCAGGATCACTATGTCTCTAGGAAACCAATGTTTGACCTCCTGTATAGCTCTAAAGGTCAATTAGAATTGAGTCTAAGGGTTAGAAGTTTAAGTTTGGAAGCTGCCCTCAAGACCAAGCCTTTTTCAGTTTGAGACTAAGTTATATCGTCGAGCTCAGCACGACGATTCTTCGAACTCCGATCGACGATCGTCTAGCTCAACTTCGACAGATCGTCGATCTCCATTCTACGATCACTGAGCTCAACTTCATCACATCGTCGAACTCCATTCGACGATCGGTGAGCTCAGTTCGACGATCTTGACTCAGCTTTGGATATATTTCTCTGAGCTCAGTTCGACGATCTTTGAGCTCACATCGACGATATTTTGCTGCTGTATAAGTCCATATCGCTGAGCTCAGTTCGACGATAGCAGAGCTCAGTTCGACATTTTCAGATAACTTCAAGGATGTTTCTAGATTCAAATTCAAATCAGTTAAGGAGTTATTCTGCAATTAATTCAGAAGATTTTCTAGCCGTTTTCATTTATTTCTGGACCAAGTTTCAAGGGATTTTCAAGTAATACTTCTATGGACTTTCCTCCAGAAGACATTCTGCAATTAAGGATGCAATTAATGCAGGCCAACGGCTATTCTTGACAGAGGATGTTTTTCCATTCAGTACCAGAGAATAATAAAAAAATTTTTTTGAATCTCTGAGATACACACACAGACATCAGTAATCTTCAGAACAAAAACAAAATATTCTCTGTCTCAAAGAATTCTCAAGAACACACATCCAAGGAGATCAAACTTTCTGAAATCTTCAGATCTCCCTTGTCTCAGTGTTCAAGGCCAACATATTTCAAGACTCCAGACACCTAACATTTCAGCTGTTGCTGAAATCATCTTTTGCTGGAGCTCAACTTCTGAAGCCCTATCACCCTACAACAAAGCTTCTTTTCCTGAAGATCTCAAGGACTCAGGGGGAGCTTTGACACCATCAATCCACATAGTCTTCTCAGCTGTTTGAGAAAGAGAAGACTTCCATCACTCTCTCACTCCCATCTCTGTAAAGGGTTTCTCAAACTCCCTTCAAAAGTTTGAACTTGGTTTTTGAGCACCTTGTCAAAAGCTCATTGGTGGCAAGACACCTGATCAAAAAATCTAGTTTGGTTTTTGAGCACCTTATCAAAAGCTCATTGGTGCCCAGGACACCTGATCAACTCATCCTGCAGTGGATTCCTACCTAGGGTGGTAGAAGAGTGGATGTACCCAAGTTTAGGGGAACCACTATATTTCCTTGTGTCATCTGGTCTTGCTTGTCTTTATTTTTGTTACTGGCTGTGATTGATTTATGATTAGCTTATGATTAGTTTAGTTCTGTGATTAGATTTATTCATTGCTTCCCTGCTTACTCACATTGCAACAATTGTTGTAAAAAGTTTTCAAGCACCATATACTCTATTCACCCCCCCTCTAGAGTATATCAGATCTAGCTGGACTTTCAATTGGTATCAGAGCCAGGTTGGTTAAACATACTACACCTTGGTGGTTGCACAGGCTAACACCTGAACCCAAAGATCCCTAGTTAGATCTGTTTTCTTTTGAAGTTTATTATTAGGTTTTGCTTTCACAAATCATGGCCCAAAATAAAGATTATGCTAGCACCATACCTCCAGTGTGCAATCTATCCAAGTTTGCACTTTGGAAAGCAAGGAACAGACTATACATGAATTCTATTGACGAGGATATTTTTAACTCTATTTTGACAGTGTGTCCAAGAACTCAAGTACAAATGCTGTTCCACCTCCATCAGGAACAGATGTTGACATTAAGAAATGGAAGGTAGCTGATGCCAAGGCTATGAACATCTTAGCCCAGACAATGTCTGATGACATATTTCAAAAGGTGGCTGAATGCAATTCAGCAAAGAAAATTTGGGACAAACTCTCTGAAATAGTGTCAGGCTCAGCTGATGAGAGAAAGGATAGGAGATCCCACCTCATATCTCAATATGACAATTTCAAGAAGGGAGAAACTGAGTCAGTGGGAGATATGTACAACAGGCTCAGTCTAATTGTCAGTGAACTCAGGACATTGGATAAAGAGATCTCACTAACTGAACTCAATGACAAAATTCTAATGTGCTTCCCTAGCACTTGGGATTCAAGAATCTGGCCAATTAAGGATGCCAGAAGTTTGAATGCGATTACCACAGAAGCTCTATTGGGTAAGCTCAAATCTTATGAGCTACTCATAAAGAATAGAGAAGAAGAACAGAAGGCTGCCTCACCAGCCACAAGAAAAGAGAAGACCATAGCCTTCAAGGCAACTGAAGATCAGCCTGAAGACAAAGTCACAGGCAATGATGAACTGCTCAGTCTGTTGGCCAAAAGATTTTACAAGATGGCCAGAAAGGACTTCAGAAGGAGATCATACAAGGAGCATGATAAGCCAAGGTATGACAAGTCAATTAATAATAAAGAAATTGTTTGCTTTGATTGCAGGAAACCAGGGCACATAGTTCCTGACTGTCCAGAAAACAAAAACAAGGACAGAAGGGACAAGAAAGAAAGAAGAAAGGAGAAATACTCCAAAAGGACTGGCAATGACAAACCCTCATCAAGCAAAAACAAACATACAAGAAAGGGGTTTGTTGCTGAATCCTAGAGTGAGACTGAAGAGGAGTCAGAAGCCTCATCCAGCTCTAGTGATGATGAAGATGATGCAGAAGAAAAAGAATTCTACATGATGGCAATCAATGCCTCACAACATAACTCAGATGAAGAAGAGTCAGAGTCAGACTCTGAGACTTAGCTTGAAGAAGATCATGTAATTAGTTCATTTGATTTTAATTCATAGGATTTTAAATCTGAATTTAAAGCATTGTGTTTAGACCTGCTAAAATCTGAGAAAGAAATTATCTCTCTCAGAAATCATTTATCTGAACATAATACTTTAAAGTCAGAAAATCTCAAACTCTCTCAGGAGTTGGAGTGCTGTAGGGAGCAGATAGCTTCACTGAAAAGTGAGTAATCTGAAGCCAAGAAGCTTGAATAATCCTTAATGGGAGAAGCATCAAGCTGATGGACATCACAAGCACAGTGAACTCCAGATTTAACAGTACACTGGGCTTGGGTGCTTCATCCAGCCAACCCATAGTTCTAACCACTCCAATCAAGTTCATTTCTGACAAAGGAAAGGGAGTTGTAGAGGTAGCTAGGAAAAATTCTGATCTGCCCAAGAAAACTAAGTCTCAGCAGAAATCGTCGAACGGAGATCGACGATCGCCGAATTCAGATCAACGACCGTCGAACGCAGATCGACGATCTCAGGCAAAATCATCGAACTAAGGTCGACGATCTCAAGTTCCTGAACTCTGCTATAGTCGACCGTCGAATAGAGCTCGACGATCTGACCCAAGATCGTCGAACGTAGCTCCAAGATCGTCGAACAGAGGTCAGAGCTATGGAAATTTTTTCAAGGGCAAATCAAAATCCAATCCTAAGGGTCCTTCATCACAAATCTTTAACCCTTATACTGAATGGATTATACCTCCAAGGAGATATCATCCTGAAGGATATTAGAGTCAACCTGGGATGTCTTTTATTTCAGAGTTTAAAGGTTATCAACCTAGGCCCAAGGTAAATTGGGTCAAAAACAAATGAATTATTTTATGTGCAGGTGAAGACCTATCCAACATCTAACCAGCAATGGTACTTGGATAGTGGGTGCTCTAAGCACATGATAGGAAACAAGGACAACCTCACTTCCTTTAGAGCCAAGCTTGGACCCAAAGTTATCTTTGGTGACTCAAACTTTGGACAGACTAAAGGATATGGTGCAGTCCAGATTGGATCAGTAACATTCAAGAAGGTAGCTTATGTGGTAGGACTGAAGCACAACTTAATAAGCATCAGTCAGCTGTATGATGAAGGCTATCAGGTGACCTTCAGCAAAACCTTATGCAAAATCAAGTCAGAGGACAACACAACTGTGTTGACAGGTAAAAGGAAAGGTAACATCTATCTAGTATATTTTCTTTCAACAAATGTAGATATTTGCCTGTTTAATTCTGTTTGTAGACCAAATATTTTATGGCATAAGAGACTAGGACACCTAAACCTTAGAACTATTACTAGGCTATCCAAGGACAACCTTGTTAGAGGACTACCTTCTGGCCCCTACAAGAAGGAAGGACTCTGCAGGGCTTGTCAAATAGGCAAGCAAAGTAAAAACAGCTTTAAGTCACTTAATAAGAGTGATTCACCTAGGATATTGTATCTGTTACACATGGATCTTTTTGGACCCATCACAGTACAAAGCCTAGGAGGGAAATCTTACACTTTAGTAGTTGTAGATGACTTCTCTAGATTCACGTGGGTGTTCTTTCTAAGGAAGAAATCTGATAACTTTAAGTGTCTGACAGAGTTTCTCAAATGTATACAGATTGAGTTCAATACTCACATTGCCTTGATCAGAAGTGATCATGGGACAGAGTTTGATTCTCTTCTTATGCAAGAGTTCTGTCAGAGTGAAGGGATCGGGCATACTTTCTCAGCTCCTAGAACTCCTCAACAAAATAGGGTAGCTGAAAGGAAAAATAGAACCCTTATTGAATCTGCCACTACATTGTTGTCAGATGCTCATCTTCCTCTATCCTTTTGGGCAGAGGCAGTGAACACCTCCAACTATGTGCTGAATAGAAGTCTGATACATAAACTAAAGGGAAAGACTCCCTATGAATTACTCAAAGGGAAGAAACCTAATGTTGATTATTTTAGAGTTTTTGGTTGTATTTGCAATATACATAATAATGACAAGAAATACTTAGCAAAATCTCAAGCTAAAGCTGATGAAGGAGTGTTTCTGGGATACTCTATGATCAACAAGGCTTATAGGGTTTATAATAAATCATCTCTAAAAATTGAGGAATCTGTTCATATATCATTTGATGAATCTAACATGTCTTTCAAGGGGAAGATCCCTTCTACCATAGAACCTTTGCAGGAACATTCTCTTGTTGAAGACTTGAACAAGTTACAGGTTACTCAAAGGGATGAAAGCAGTGAAGATGAAGAAAGTGCTCAACATATTGAAGAACAACTTGAAGAGCCAGTTGTTGTACCACAAGAGGAAACAACAACACAGGTTGGTGAACAGTCAACACCCCCTGTTGATTTAGTAACATCAAGAGATCATCCAATTTCCCAAATAATTGGAGACATCTCAGCTGGTGTGAAAACCAGAAATCAGGTCAACCAAAACATGTTGCACACCTGCTTCCTATCTCAAATTGAACCTCAGTACATTCAAGATGCAGAGCAAGATCCACACTGGATCATTGCAATGCAAGAGGAGTTGCATCAATTTGAAAGGAACAAAGTGTGGGAACTAGTGCCAAGGCCTAAGGATCACTCCATTGTTGGAACAAAGTGGGTGTTCAGAAACAAACTGGATGATCAAGGAGTAATTGTAAGGAACAAGGCAAGGCTAGTTGCTCAAGGATATTCTCAAGAAGAAGGAATAGACTATGACCAGACTTTGCACCAGTTGCAAGATTGGAAGCCATCAGAATATTTTTAGCTTATGCAGCACATAAAGGCTTCAAGGTATATCAGATGGATGTCAAAAGTGCTTTCCTAAATGGAGACATCAAAGAAGAAGTATATGTCAGACAACCTTCAGGTTTTATCTCTCCAACTTATCCTGATTATGTTTTTAAGTTGAACAAAGCATTATATGGTCTCAAGCAAGCTCCTAGAGCATGGTATGAGACCCTAGCATGCTTTCTTTTGGAAAATGGATTTATAAGGGGTAGAGTAGACCAAACTCTTTTCATTAGAACCCATAAGTCCCATACCCTACTAGTGCAGATTTATGTAGATGATATTATTTTTGGTTCTACTGACTCCAAATTGTGCAGAAGGTTTTCCAACCTAGTGCACTCTAAATTTGAAATGAGTAGCATGGGTGAGCTATCCTTCTTCCTAGGATTGCAAGTTAAACAACATGCTGAATGCATCTTTATTTCTTAAACCAAGTATGCAAATGAATTGGTTAAGAAATTTGGCATGTCTGAAACATCTTGTATGAAAACACCCATGCCTACTAATGCTGTATTGGATGCTGATGAACATGGGAAACCTGTTGATCAGACAACATATAGAGCAATGATTGTCTCTTTACTGTACCTTACAGCTAGTAGACCAGATATAATGTTTGCTACATGTATTTGTGCTAGGTTCCAAGTAAGCCCTAGAGAGTCACACCTAATATTAGTAAAGAGGATTCTCAGGTATGTTAAAAGTTGTCCAAATCTAGTTCTCTGGTATCCAAAAGATTCAACATTTGATTTAACTGGATTTTCTAATGCTGATTATGCTGGATGCAGAATTGACAGGAAAAGCACCAGTGGAACTTGTCAGTTTCTTGGTGACAGACTTGTCTCCTGGTTTTGTAAGAAACAAACTTCTGTGTCAACTTCAACTGCTGAAGCTGAATATATGGCTGCATGAAGTTGTTGTTCACAAATCTTGTGGATTCAAAACCAACTCCTAGACTATGGCTACAACTTAGAGAAGTCTAAAATCTTTTGTGATAACACCAGTGCTATTTCTATAGCTCAAAATCCAGTCCTCTATAGTAGGACAAAACACATAGAGATTAGACATCATTTATTAAGGGATAATGTTGAAAAGAATAAAATTGAACTACAATATATCCCAACTGATTTACAAAGGGCAGATATTTTCACCAAGCCCTTGGATGAAAAGAAACAAACCTTCTTCCTAAATCAGTTAGGAATGTTAGATGGAGGAAGTCTTAAATAATATCCAAGATTTTGAAAGCATAAAAATTGACCAAGACTAGGCAAACATCTTGATTTTCCTTAGTGTCTAGAGTTTTTCTGATCTCTGAACTGCGCTCGACGATTTTCCCCTAGATCGTCGAACGGAGATCGACGATTTCTGAAATCGTCGACCTGAGTTCAACGTTTCTCAGATAGTATGAACTATCTCTTCCGGTCAGCGATCATCGAACGACGCTCGACGATTTTGTTCTCTGAACGATCGTCGAACAGAGCTCAACGCTCTCCAATATCGTCGAACGGAGGTCGACGATGTTTAAGACTCTTCAGATCCCATTAGAAGCCTCGATCGTCGAACTGAGTTCAACAATCATTTCTTTTCTGCGTCGAACCCTAATATAAAATTCATTTTTCGCCGTCGTTCTCCTTTGTGCTTTCAATTTCTCTGCAAGAACTTTCTTTCCCTCCAAACAATTCTGCACTTGGTCGTTTTGTTTGTTGAATCTTTGCAGGTACCTATGGCTGTTTCTGTTGCTGTTCTCGCCGCCATGAAGTTTGATGCTGGCTTCGACATTGACATGGAATCCTTCAGCACAACAAACCAGGTTTTTCAGGACATCATAGAGTTATTCAAAGAGCAGAAACTTACTGCAATCATGACTACCAGGATTAAGCTTGCTTCTGATGAGATTAAGGAATGTGTCTACACTGCACACAATCAGGACAACAATACCATTGTTGGATAATTCTTTGGCACACAGGTACCTCTGACCCCAACAATTTTAACAGAGGTTTTTGAGTTGAGAACTGGTGGAGATACTGCTGATTTGTCTGGAGAAGAATTTGCTGACTTGCTTGCCAGAATGGGTCATTCTGAGGCTAACCCTAGCAAGCTATTGGAAAAGAATCTTTCTGTGGAATACAGATTCCTGGCTGATGTAGTTAGGAAAGTTCTACTAGCTAAGCACTCTGCTCATGATACAATCTCCAGGTATCAGCTCTGCCTAATGGGAGCCCTAGTAGACAGGAAGAATCTGAATTGGGGAGAGGTATTCTTTGACCTCATTAAGAAGAAGATCAACAAAAGTTTTGTAAACTTTGGAAGAATTCTAGGGGTGTTTCTGCAGAATAGGTGCCCTACATTGCTGGTCTCCTCTGGAATCCACATTAATGCATCCAAGAGACTGTCCTGTGCCCTTTTTGGTAAATGGGACAGACAGATCATCAAGCCCAGCAGGTCCTCCTCCAGCACTCCTTCAGGCACCAGGACTCTCAGAGTCACTTTCCCCACAGGCCACTGCCCCTGCAGATGACCTGCCTGCTGATGCCTCTCCTCCTCCTCCTCCAATTCCATCTCTTCCCATTCCATCTACCATTCCAACTCCATCCACCATCATCATCTCCAGCCCCTCTCCAACATCTACACCATCTCCAATCCCTACTCTTCCAACCACAGAAGACCACTTCCATCCATTATTCTCCTACCCTCAACCAGATATCACTTCATCACCCACCAATCCATCCTTCAACCTCATTGATGATTCCTTCATGGATGACTCTCCATCCTCTCCTCCTGAGCTGCCCTCATCCTCAACTTCCTATCAAGATCTTCTGCAACAAATTATTGACCAACCAACCTTCATCCCATCTATCTCCATCCCACTTTCCTCCATCTCCACCTTACCCACACCTCAGCCATCTCTTCCCCCATTCACCAGCTCTCCACTACCATCATCAACAGCTCCACCTCCATCCTCTACCTCTGCTCCAGTCACTACTGAGCAAGTAGACATTCCAGCCCTTGCTGACAGGCTGTATGAATTGCTAGCCCCCAGACTATCTCTTCTTTTGGAGACCTCCTTGGCTCCTTTACTCCTTTCAGTGGCATCCCTTTCTGCCAGGCTCTCCTCTCTCTTCCCTCAGGCAGCCCCTTCAGCAGTGTGCCTTGATCCAGCCATGTCTGAATCTAGGCAGGGGGAGATGCCCTATGAAGTGAGTCTGCCTGCTGCTGCTACTGCTGTTATTGCTGTTTCAGTGAGCCTGCCTGCTGCTGTTTCTTCAGTTCTTGAATCTGCTACTGCTCCTGCTGTTGTGTCTCAAGCTTTAGTTCAACCTCTTGCTGCAGTCTTTGCATTAGACCTCAGGTGTTTGCTCTCAGAATTTGACTCTACATATTTCAGATGTCTGCCAGAGACAGTTGCTTTCCAGCCTCCAGAGGATCTGTCCAAGGCCCTTGTGCCATTCTCTTGCTGTGACCCAAGCATCATCAATTCATTTGTCCACTCAGTATATGCTGCTACTACTTCTGCTGAAAGCAGTGCAGTTATTTCTGATGTTGCTGCCCCTCCTGCTGCTGAAAGTTTTGATACTGCTGCTAATACTTCTATTACAGCTGATGAGCCAATTCCTAAAGAGATCCTTATGACAGAGGCACATGAGTTTGAGCCTTCTGAATTTTCTGCTGCTATTTCTGCTACTGATATTGCTGTTAGTGAACTGTTGCTGCTGCTGTTGTTACTTCTCCAGAACCTGTAGTATATGCTGCTGTTGTTACTGTTTCAACTTCAAATGCCACACCTCCACTATCTGCTGCAACAACTTCTGTATCTGCTGTTGTCACTACTGTTACTGCTTTAACTTCTGCTGCTACACCCTCTGCTGCCTCATCTGCTTCTATACAGCTCAAGAAAGATTTGATGAAGAAGATTTATGCCCTGTATGATGATCAGAGTTCTGAAAGTTATGAGTTCAGAACAGACTCTGATGATTCTTCTACTACCATTGCCAGGAAAAGAAAGGCAAGGAGCAAAGCCATGAAGAGAGTACCTCCTGCCAAGATCAAGGATAATAATGATATACCATACTATATTCTTCATGATTGCCCCATCACTGAGCACTGGATGTAATACTCTAAGAATCAACTCAAAGCAATGAAAAAGAAAAGGAAATATGAAAAGGGCTTCTCTCAATTCCAACATTCTCATCCTACTCCACCACCTCCTCCTGATGCAGGTGCAGGTGGAAGCTCTGCTGCTCAACCCCCTGCTAGAAGTCAAACCCCCTATCAGCCTCATGCTAGATCCTACCATAGGGGAAGCCAATCCAGGGGTTCTCAATCCAGGAGAGGAGGATACAGAGGCAATCAAAGAGAAGTCCAGGTCTACTCTAAAGGATACTCAAGGCAACATCCATACTCCAGGGAAGGACAAATTTCATCTAACACCACCTCTGGTCCTTTTCCCTATAAGTTGAATGAAACTGTTTCATCCAGGCCTCCTCAAGACAATCCATCTAATAGATATGAGCCACCAGTACCTTTTGAAGACCCTGAGAACAATCCAGCTGCTTGGACTGCAAGGATGAAGGAACTTGCAGCATTGGATCAGATCAAGAAAGCTAAAGAGCAAAGAAGAGATTACTCTAACATCTCTACAATGTCTGAACAGAGAAAGAAAGACTTGGAAAAATATGGGTCAAGCAAATTTTTTGATTCTGACAGGTACATGGAACTGAATCCTGAAGCTGTAGTTCTCAGGCTCAAACAGCAAACCACTTTAGGTGCAGCAGATGATACTAGATCAAAGAAGGAAGCCCTCAACCCCAACAGAGAAATCAAACTTGTTAAGGACAAGGAAAAGAAATGATTATGTAAGGTGACAATCATCTTAACTTCTGGTTATTATCTGGGATGATATATATATCTGTGGTTCTGCATGTACAACTTTTCTTTTTGTTTTTCTGTATTGCTGCTTGTATGTTGTTATTTAATTTTTCCAAACTTTGTAAATAGTAATCCTAACCCAAATAGGGGGAGATTGTTGGAACACCCAATTACTAATTTGGGTCAGGATCATTATGTCTCTAGGAAACTAATGTTTGACCTCCTGTATAGCTCTAAAGGTCAATTAGAATTGAGTCTAAGGGTTAGAAGTCTAAGTTTGGAAGCTGCCCTCAAGACCAAGCCTTTTTCAGTTTGAGAATAAGTCATATCGTCGAGCTCAGCACGACGATTCGTCGAACTCCGATCGACGATCGTCTAGCTCAACTTCGACAGATCGTCGATCTCCATTCGACGATCGCTGAGCTCAACTTCATCACATCGTCGAACTCCATTCGATGATCGGTGAGCTCAGTTCGATGATCTTGACTCAGCTTTGGATCTATTTCTCTGAGCTCAGTTCGACGATCTTTGAGCTCAGATCGACGATATTTTGCTGCTGTATAAGTCCATATCGCTGAGCTCAGTTCGACGATAGCATAGCTCAGTTCGACGTTTTCAGATAACTTCAAGGATGTTTCTAGATTCAAATTCAAATCAGTTAAGGAGTTATTCTGCAATTAATTCAGAAGATTTTCTAACCGTTTTCATTTATTTCTGGACCAAGTTTCAAGGGATTTTTAAGGAATACTTCTATGGACTTTCCACCAGAAGACATTCTACAATTAAGGATGCAATTAATGCAGGCCAACGACTATTCTTGACAGATGATGTTTTTCCATTCAGTACCAGAGAATAAAAAGAAGAATTTTTTGAATCTCTGAGATACACACACAGACATCAGTAATATTCAAAACAAGAACAAAATATTCTCTGTCTCAAAAAATTCTCAAGAATACACATCCAAGGAGATCAAACTTTCTGAAATCTTCAGATCTCCGTTATCTCAGTGTTCAAGGCCAACATATTTCAAGACTCCAGACACCTAACATTTCAGCTGTTGCTGAAATCATCTTTTGCTGGGGCTCAACTTCTGAAGGCTTATCACCCTACAACAAATCTTCTTTTCCTGAAGATCTCAACGACTCAGGGGGAGCTTTGACACCATCAATCCACATAGTCTTCTCAGCTGTTTGAGAAAGAGAAGAGTTCCATCACTCTCTCACCCCCATCTCTGTAAAGGGTTTCTCAAACTCCCTTCAAAACTTTGAACTTGGTTTTTGAGCACCTTGTCAAAAGCTCATTGGTGGCAAGACACCTGATCAAAAAATCTGGTTTGGTTTTTGAGCACCTTATCAAAAGCTCATTGGTGCCCAGGACACCTGATCAACTCATCCTGCAGTGGATTCCTACCTAGGGTGGTAGAAGAGTGGATGTACACAAGTTTAGGGGAACCACTATATTTCCTTGTGTCATCTGGTCTTGCTTGTCTTTATTTTTGTTTCTGGCTGTGATTGATCTATGATTAGCTTATGATTAGTCTAGTTCTGTGATTAGATTTATTCATTGCTTCCCTGCTTACTCACATTGCAATAATTGTTGTAAAAAGTTTTCAAACACCATATACTCTATTCACCCCCCCTCTAGAGTATATCAGATCTAGCTGGACTTTCAGAGTTAATTTCGAGGAGGACTTGAGATTGAAGTCCTCAGGTCGGAGCTAACTAAGGGGAGGTTTTGTTGTTGCGGAAACAAAAAATAAAAAGCTAACAACTACTCCTATGCAACGCCGCTATGCGATGCTTCGCCAGGCGGGATGGAAGACTAGTCGGGCCGCTATGCACCGAATCACTAGGCGGATGGACGAGTAGGCTTGCGGATGAGGTGGTTAGAACGGCGGAATGAGGGTCGTGAGCACCTCTTCGCTACGCACGCCACTAGCAATTGCTAGTGCGGCAAGGGTGGATGGTGGTGGATGGAATATGGCGCAACTCAAGCATATAACGAAAACATACAAAATCACATAGATATGATTGTATAAAATCGTTTTACAAACTAAGCATACATCATCTATAAATAAGGTTTACAACAACACATAAAAAACAATAAAGGAAGAACAAGTCAAGAGATCGACCAAATCCGAAGTCTTACTGAGGATTCACGGTTAGAGTCGTCGGGTTGTCAATCTGCGTCCAAGCTCGGTCCTCAACTGCGTCCGGGATAGAGAAGGGCTGTCACCACATTCTAATGGCCCGTCTTCTTCGTCTCACGACAGCGGATGAAAGTTTAAAGCTTCCCTTTGCTTGATGGCTATGGCGTTGAAACTTGAAATGAATCCAAGAGATGATGGAGGAGGCCGAGAGGAAGCTCCGGCTTGGATTTGGCGGTGAAAGCTTGCCCGGAGCACCTCCCTAGGGTGGAAGATGAAGGGGAACGACGGAGAATGCGAAAAACGGCGGAGGAAATGGGCGATCTGCGGATCCTCGGATTAGGGCGATACCTGCACTATTTATACAAAAGCAGAAATGAACAATGCGCACGATCACAGGCGCACGACCAGTGGTCATGCGCACTATGTCCTGTGCTCGTGCGCACTGGCATGGAATAACAGGAAGAAGAACTGGGATAATGCGCACGAGTATTGGCGCACGACCAGTGGTCGTGCGCACTAAGTCCAATGATCGTGCAATTACCCAGACAGGACTCCAAAAATGAGGAATCAATGCACACGATCAGTGGCGCACGACCGGTGGTCGTGCGCAATAAGTCCTGTGGTCGTGCGCTTACCCCAGGATGATTCTAGAAAACGTAGAGTAGTGCGCACGATCAGGGCCGCACGACCAGTGGTCGTGCGCATTAGATCCCATGATCGTGCGCAGTATTCCTGTTTCACAACCATCCCGGAACACGCACACGACCCCTGTACCGAAAGAAAAATCAATCACTGATATGTGCAGACATTCCAAACAATAGCAAAAAGG
Organism: Platanthera guangdongensis; assembly: GCA_039583875.1. Classification (NCBI taxonomy): domain Eukaryota; kingdom Viridiplantae; phylum Streptophyta; class Magnoliopsida; order Asparagales; family Orchidaceae; genus Platanthera; species Platanthera guangdongensis. The sequence goes on along the minus strand of CM077159.1, from coordinate 39,163,433 downwards.
AGTACAAACTATAAAAATAACAACATACACAACCACGAGCATAAATGTGCACTTCCTATGGAAATAACGATCAGATGAAATATATATGATAATGAACTAAAAGTGAAGTGCAAGCGACGAAAAACAAGCCCAGATGAGTCCGAAAATAGGTATATAAAGTGGACTCATCACAACCCCAGACTTAACTGTTTGCGCGTCCCGAGCAAACAAAATCTAAGCAGATAGGGAAAAAGACTAGTTAACAAAGAAATTGCGATACGACGTACCATGCGAAGTCGCATGCACGCGCGCGTAAAAATATAATAGAAGAAATTTCTAAGTATACAAAATAGTTTATACTTTTCACAATGCGTATCAAAATTTTATTATTACTCAAAAATGGAATCACGGTGAATCATTCGGTCACGCGTAGGGAGAAAGTAGACTAATCGGTAGGCGAGCATTGCCGAAGATCGGGGCTCCAGATAACCTCCAAAGGAATCCACCAATGTCGGTGACCATATGCTTGTCTTTTCGCATTCTCTCCACGGCACTGGTTTGGTTCACACACGAATCAGTAGGACTTTAGGTGAAGAAATGGGGCTTGGGTTTCGGTGAGGTAAATAAGGATAAACAAGAAGGCTATGCACCTAACCCAAAGGAGCTAGAATAAAAAATGAATCCATCAGCTAACCAAAATATATACGGGTACAACACACCCCCAAACTTTTAACATATGGGTGTGTGCACCGCCTACTCCAAAAATAAGCACATCTCAAATAGGATTTTAAATTTAAACTTTTTCTTTTCACTTTTTTTTTGTTTTCTTTTTCTTTTTCTTTACAAATATTTTTCTGTTTCTTTCTCTTCATTTTATTTTCACAATTCAGCAAATATAACATTTGAGCACATCCACATAATCACAAGTAAAATCACCACATCACATCCCAACATTAAAATGTAAACACTAAAGCTCAACTTGGGTGTGCGACTAGTATTGGCTTTGAGGCTTTGGTGAAATCATGGTGGAGCTGAATCAAAAGGAGGGGTAGGCACAATGGGGCTAGCGAGGATAAGACGCTAGGAATGGTACAAAGCTCAACCGGGCCAAAATGATGGCCTACATCACACTCATGCATGACTAACCTATACCCATGCTTCAAGAATAGCTTGGGGGCAAGTTCTTAGCCAACGAGAAAGACTATCCATCCTCCCGACTCGAGCAATACGAACCTAACGGCCGTCTACACACATCCCAAAACTATCGTTTGATTCACACCGGATTCACCAACTTTTGAGTAGAATAAAAAGGATTTACGCAATTAGAAAAATATAAAACTAAAAGCATACAGAAAAATTAAATCTACTCCAATTTCTACACGAGTCGAGAGCAGTTGACTAGAAACACAACAAGGCCAACATTTTACTCCGTCTCACAATCCTATGTCAGCACCATAATTTTCCCAAATCTAATGTAGAAATGAGTTTAACTCGCAGCACGCAAAAAGCTAAGCACGCGCTCATGTGGGTGCAGTGGTGTGTGATGCAATGAGCTAAGCAAAATAAAACTATGAAAGCTTCTAGTATGCACATGAGATGTGCACGTGCAATAGGTAACAGATCTCTCCCCCAAACATAAAATAAGTAAAATAACATATAATAGAGAAATTAAAATCATAAAGAGCTAAGGGAAGAGGTTACCCAATGCTCAGCTAGTGAGCATACCAGAAGACGCGTGGAAACCTGAAGCAGGCCCGCCATACGAACAATCACAACCCCGCCAATGCGATGTTGTCAAGAATACCTGCAGGGGTGAGCTCCGCAAAAACAAAAAAAAATATACAAACTACAAAGAAATACTAAAACTAAATAGACATGAAAAAGAAAATGCAGAAAATAAAAGATAAGTATTGGGGTTATTGTCATCCCAGCACGACTTATTAAATTCTAAACAGTTCTAGCTAATGGGTCTATGAAATAAAAAGTGCACGGGTAACTGGCCTAATATCTGTTTCGGTAACGGGTACCGATACGGTGATAGAGCAGTTACCCCTCTACCTAAATAGTAATACCTGCCCAACACAGGTAGAGGAAATAGGAAATAAGAAGAGGAGGAGCACTGGTCCTCGCTCATCTTATCACAAAATAAATCATTACCGAGCAAGGTATCGTCTATCACAGGCCCACAGGAGGCAATGACAATGGCATGAGCACAAAGCTCATCATCATCCCAACGTACCTGTGGAGACACATCCTGCACAGGCTCAGATAAGGAAGGGGGATCAAGTAATAACAGAGACGAAGAACTAAAATAATCAGAAAATGGGAGAGTGATCCCGGTCTCACTCTCAGCAGGATCCAAGCAGAGATCATCATCGGTATCATACGAGTTGTACCGAGGAGAATCCGAGAACTCAAGGTCCGCGGTGGTAAGTGGAACGGCCTCATCCAATAAGGAGGTGCAGACCTCTGCATCGGAAAGAGGGTATTCCTCATCCCACTGGGGTGCGTAAAAGTGTTCCGAAAATCCACCTTCTCCGTCGGAGATAGAGGAATCATCATCCCACTTCGGCGCAACCTCAGGCACCGAATCATCAACAAGTACGACATCATCAACCGACTCACAAGAAAATGGAGTAGCACAATCCGGCAAAAAATGCAGAGGGGCTAGGCTGCTCTCAAAATCAAGCACTGAATGAGCAGGCCCCATCGCAAAATCATTCGCTGACGCCACTCCGTCGATGACCGGAACAATCTCATCGTCCCATACAGGAGCGCCCATGAGTTCCTGCTCCTCTTTTTGTTGGCTAACACCAGAGTGATCATCATCACTCAATGAAAGCTCGTAAAAAGGGATCGATGGACCCATGAAAGAGCTGTATGCGGCCAGAGATTCTTCAATAATCTCAACGGGTAAAGAATGAGCAAAGTGCGTTATGTCAGTGTATGGGCCAGGCAACACCCTGGTAGGCCTGTCCACAACAGTCTTCCGTGAACGGGAGGTTGTTGTGCACACGCCCTCAGAGGGAGAAGGCTTGCACAAATGTGGGCAATCCTTCAACATGTGGCCCTCAGCTTGACATAACAAACACCGAATGCAATGCTTGGCATTCATAACAGCAATGACATCGATGGATCAACGCAAAGTGTCAAGGATACGGCACTCAGCATCAGAATCCATCACGAACAAAAATAATTGCTGAAAAAGTGCTACACAGCTAGAATGAAAATAGCACGGATCTGCTATCTAAATCAAAAATCAGAAAAGGGAAAAAGAAATAAGCAAAATAAGAATTCTAATAACAAAAGCAAATAAAAAAATGATATGCACAAATGGAAAAGGGCTTCAATCTATTATCTCCCTCTCCACAAACTCACACGACAGTGTTCCCCGGCAACGGCGCCAAAAACTTGATGCTAAAGATCACGGCAGTGAACCGGTCGCACAAGTAATATAAAATGGGGGTTTTCCCAAGTATCGATCTCACAAGGAACACAGTAAGGTGGAGTTAATTTCGAGGAGGACTTGAGATTGAAGTCCTCAGGTCGGAGCTAACTAAGGGGAGGTTTTGATGTTGCGGAAACAGAAAATAAAAAGCTAACAACTACTTCTATGCAACGCCGCTATGCGATGCTTCGCCAGGCAGGATGGAAGACTAGTCGGGCCGCTATGCACCGAATCACTAGGCAGATGGACGAGTAGGCTTGCGGATGAGGTGGTTAGAACAACGGAATGAGGGTCGTGAGCACCTCTTCGCTACGCACGCCACTAGCAATTGCTAGTGCGGCAAGGGTGGATGGTGGTGGATGGAATATGGCGCAACTCAAGCATATAACGAAAACATACAAAATCACATAGGCATGATTGTATAAAATCATTTTACAAACTAAGCATACATCATCTATAAATAAGGTTTACAAAAACACATAAACAACAATAAAGGAAGAACAAGTCAAGAGATCGACCGAATCCGAAGTCTTGCTGAGGATTCACGGTTGGAGTCGTCGGGTTGTCAATCCGCGTCCAAGCTCGGTCCTCAACTGCGTCCTGGATAGAGAAGGGCTGTCACCACCTTCCAATGGCCCGTCTTCTTCGTCTCCCGACAGCGGACGAAAGTTGAAAGCTTCCCTTTGCTTGATGGCTATGGCGTTGAAACTTGAAATGAATCCAAGAGATGATGGAGGAGGCCGAGAGGAAGCTCCGGCTTGGATTTGGCGGTGAAAGCTTTCCAGGAGCACCTCCCTAGGGTGGAAGATGAAGGGGAACGGCGGAGAAGGCGGAAAACGGCGGAGGAAATGGGCGATCTATGGATCCTCGGATTAGGGCGATACCTGCACTATTTATACAAAAGCAGAAATGAACAATGCGCACGATCACAGGCGCACGACCAGTGGTCGCGCGCACTATGTCCTATGCTCGTGCGCACTGACATGGAATAACAGGAAGAAGAACTGGGATAATGCGCACGAGTAGTGGCGCACGACCAGTGGTCGTGCGCACTAAGTCCAATGATCGTGCGATTACCCAAACAGGACTCCAGAAATGAGGAATCAATGCACACGATCAGTGGCGCACGACCGGTGGTCGTGCGCAATAAGTCTAGTGGTCGTGCGCTTACCCCAGGCTGATTCTGAAAACATAGAGTAGTGCGTACGATCAGGGGCGCATGACCAGTGGTCGTGCGCATTAGATCTCATGATCGTGCGTAGTATTCCTGTTTCACAACCATCCCGGAACACGCCCACGACCCCTGTACCGAAAGAAAAATCAATCACTGATATGTGCAGACATTCCAGACAATAACAAAAAGGAGTACAGACTATAAAAATAACAACATACACAACCACGAGCATAAATGTGCACTTCCTATGGAAATAACGATCAGATGAAATATATATGATAATGAACTAAAAGTGAAGTGCAAGCAACGAAAAACAAGCCCAGATTAGTCCGAAAATAGGTATATAAAGTGGACTCATCAACTCTGTGAATTTGAGAACTATCTATGGTTGATATATTGTGTATGGATGCATGGATGTGTGGATGAATGGATCTTGGATGCTTTGTATAAGCTCCCTATGGTGTGAGCGCTATAAGCGCTAATTGCTCTGGGAGATCTAAAGTTGCGGCTAATCAGGGGAAGGGGAGTCCGACCCGCGTCTAGTGGTGCACTACTGACGAATTGAGCACGGGAAAGGCTATCCTGATCCTGGTTGTTTGGGAGGTCGATTGGCGGCAGTGTTTGGGAGGATGCGTGGTAGACCCGACTTGCTGCACCACATTGGTGGGTCGGTCTTAATACTCAAGTTTGCCATGAGGTTATCACCTCTGAGTGGTGTGGGCGGAATGCAACCAATCCGCGGGTTGGGGTGACTAGGACGGGCCAGCCAACAAGTGACTAATTCTCTAATCGGTGGTGTTGCCTTGGAGAGTGGTACACTGTAAGGTACCCTGAGTGCATGGAGCGTCTGGTGGATACCAGCGTTTGTGATATGATTGTGATTGGTAGTGTTGATTCATATAAATTGGGCTATGCATACAGGGAAGGAACCACTGCCCTGGGTAAGGGGTAGGGTCGTTATAATGGGTCAGCTAATGCTGACCGTTACTTTATTTTCCGCTTTGGATTGGATGGCTAAATGCAGGTGCTACTGCTTGAATTGAAATGAGGGGAATGGATGGACTGCTGCTAAAGGCCCTTGAAGGCCGTGCAAAGCGTGTTTGGATTTCATGTGTGGCTGGCCTACGTGCCGATGTACGAAAATGTAATTATGTAAAGAGAAATTTGTAAGGCCTTAAGGCCAGGGTGTGTGAGTTGTATACATTCCTGGTTTGGATATATAAATGTGGAGTTTATATAGTAGTGGACATTCTTTGAGTTAAGTTCATGGTAACTTAAAATACTGCGCTAGAATGTATTGAGTTAGGATGCGAGTAGATTTTGATTTCCACAAGTAATTCCGCCGCTTGTCTGTGACATATGGTGTGGGGCCCCGGCCGGACCCACCGTTATATGCCACGTGACGAGTGAGGGCGTTACAATAAATTCACTAGAGTCATAGTAGATAAAACATTTTTCACTAGGCACCATAAGGATCAAACCTTATTAGTACAAATATATGTGGATGATATTATATTTTGGTCTATTGATTCCAAACTATGCAAGAGGTTTTCTGACCTCATGCACTCTAAGTTTGAAATGAGTAGCATGGGTGAGCTCTCCTTCCTCCTTAGTCTCCAAGTGAAGCATCTACCTGATGACATCTTCATCTCACAAGCTAAATATGTTAAAGAGCTTACTAAAAAGTTTGGGATGGCTGATGCCACAACAAAAAAAACACATATGACCACTAATGCTGTAATAGACACTGATGAACATGGGAAACCTGTTGATCAGAAATTATATAGGGGCATTGTTGGGCCCCTACTATACCTTACAGCTAGCAGACCTGATATAATGTTTTCCACATATCTTTGTGCTAGGTTCCAAGTGAACCCTAAAGAATCTCATCTAATTTTTCTAAAAAGAATTTTGAGATATATAAAGAGTTGTCCTAGTCTAGGACTGTGGTATCCTACTGAGTCAGAATTTGATTTAACTGGATATTCAGATACTAACTTTGCTGGATGCAGGGTAGATAGAAAAAGTACCTCAGGGACTTGCCAGTTCCTAGGTATGATATTTGTGTCTTGGTTTTGCACGAAACAGTCATTTATGTCTACATCAACTACTGAAGCAGAATATATTACAGCTGGCAGTTGCTGTTTCTAGATGCTATAGATTCAAAATCAACTCCTGGACTATGATTTCAACTTAAATAATTCAACTCTATTTTGTGATAACACAAGTCCTATATCCATAGCACAAAATCTAGTCCATCACAGTAGGACTAAGCATATAGACATTAGCCATCATTTCATTAGGGAGTGTGTGACAAAAATAAAGTTAATCTTGTCTATATCTACAATGATTTACAAAGAGCTGATATTTTCACCAAACCCCTAAATGAAAGAAATCACCTGTTCTTTATAAATCAGCTTGGAATGATCAATGGAGAAGCTTTAATTTAATTTCTGTCTGTACTCGACGAATTCTCCAAAGTTCGTCGAACGGAGATCGAGGAACTGGGAAAATTTCTAGAGATATTCATCGAACGGAGATCGACGAACTCTCTTTGAGTGAAGTTACTTTCGTCGAACGTAGATCGACGAAACTGCTTCAGAAAAATTTCGTTGAACAGAGCTCGACGAAATGTTTTCAGATCTTCAGACCATGTTCGATGAAATTATTTAACTACAAAATCTTTCGTCGACCTCAGATCGAAGAATTGTTTATTTTTCGTGGAACAGAGTTTGTCGATTCATATTCTAAAAACCTTATATCTAGGTTTTCTTCGACCTTCATCCCGCACTTTCAGTTCCCTTGCACTTGATATTCGTTTTTCTCTTGCAGGTGAACTAATGGAGATTCCAACAGGTAGTCTTGCAGCGATGAAATTTGTTACAGGATTTGATGTGGACTTTGAATCATTTCAACACTCAGACCCAATATTCCTGAAAACTGCTTGACGATCAGCAGTTGAAGACTCTGATGTCCACAAGAATCACACTAACCAGCGGTGAAATCAGGGAATTGGTATACACCTCCTCTACCACAGATAAAGATACCATGACTAGAACCATATCGGGTAATGCTATCTCTCTTACCCTCGCCGTTCTGACTGAAATATTTGGATTAAGCAATGGTACATAAGAACTGGATATTGATAATGAAGAGTTTAATGAAATGTTGAATAAAATGGGTTATTCTGGAGCAACCCCAAATAAACTAATGAAGAAACATCTATCTGCTGAGTATAAATTTCTAGCAGATATTGTGGGGAAGGTACTGTTGGGCAAGCACACAGCCCATGAATACATAACCAGACATCAATTCTTGGTAATGTCTGCAGTGGCGAATAAGAAGCCAGTAAATTGGGGTCAGATTATGTTTGAATTCATTAAGAAAAAGAACACCAAAAAGGAGGTTTGCTTTGGAAGGATTTTGGGAATCTTCCTTAAGGAAAAGGCTGCTGAATCCCTGGTCACCCCTACCATATTCATAAATGCCTCCAAGGGGCTCACCTGTGCCCTCTTTGGCAGGTGGGAGAGGACCATCAATAAGCCCTCCAAGGCTCCATCCTCTTCCTCCAGGCCTTCAGAGAATACAAGGGCTGATCCAGCCACTTCCCACCCTGCTGAAGATATCCCTACTCCACCTCCACCACCTCCAGCTATCCCACATCAACCTCAGATGGTACAATAACTCCTCTCATCAGTTCAAACCACAATACACACATCCGCACCTCCATGATCCCAAATACATACGTCCCCCACTCATATTCACTTTCATACATCCCCTTCCACCCAAAATGGTACATCAATTCCATCACACACTCATACTCCATCTCCTACTTCCTCTCCCCATGGTACACCAACTATATCACCACCTTCATCTCCCTTACCTCATCATTTGGACACCATCCCCCTCTTCAATCTGCCTTCATCCCCCCTTCATACATCTACTCCTCTAGATGAACACATGCCAGATACTCTACCTCCTCCTCCATCATGAACTACCATCCCCACTCATGTCTCCACTGAGCCACCCTCAGCATTCCTGCCCCTGGACCCCTTTATCATTCCCCCTTCTAGCACTTCTCACTCCCCTCCTCAAAAATCTTATAGAAGAGGTTATTTCACCTCTAGCTTCCTCCATCTCTTCACTTGCTGATGCCATCTCTGCTCTCTCTGCTCCTGCATCTTTAGTCAGGGGTCTGGCTCTAGTTCCCACTGAAAACAGGCAGGGTGAGATGCTCTATGAAGAAGTAGCAGCAGAAGCAACAGTAATAGTAAAAACATCAGCAACAGCAACAGCAGTAGCAGCAGAAACAACAACAATAGTAGAAGCAGCAGTAACTGCTGTAGAAGCAGAAGCAACAACAGATGCAGATGCTGATAAAGATTTATTTGATTTAATTAATTTTATTGAGTCTGATATGGATCTGGATGAGCAAGTCCCAGAGAAAATAACAACTGATGGTGATTATATTATAAATCCCACAGTTGATCCGATGAATCTGTTGAAAGTTTTTAATACAGTTTATTTGAGTGGACTTGCAGAGTATAGTACAAAACCATCCTTGACCATAGTCCCTTATACCTCACCAATAAGCCCCAAGGTTGCCAAGCAACTTAAGGCTACTTTTGTTGTTCCAGAAGCTCTAGTCCTGCCATCTCCTCCCAAAGCTGCTTCCCTCATTATTGTATCCCCTCCAAAAGTTATTTCTGCTCCAACCTTCATAATGGATGACTCTCCAATGTCTGATCTTAATGAATTGATCATGGATGATATAGAAGAAGAGAGTAGATCAGTTTCTGAAATCACTGATATATGCAGTTCTCCTGTTCTAGCTGCAGCTCCTCCTCCAGCTCCTCCTCAGGCTGAAAAGCCCATTGATAAATTAGTACTAAAGGCTATTGATGCCTTATATGATACTCCTCAAGATTCTTCTGATGATGACGATAATGAAGAAGAGGACTCTGATGATGAGCGTAAGAAAAAGAAAGTCTCCAAGAAAAGAAAGGCTCCTCCACCTCCTGCCCCAAAACCAAATCCAGTAAATGACACTCCATATTATATACCGCAGAAGATCACACCATACAAGGGCATGCCAGCATAGATGTGGCTGTCCAAGAACCAACAAAAAGAAAGAAAGAAAAGCAGGAAGTACTCCCCACCTCCTCAGAGATATAGAAAGGATCATCCTCCTCCTCCACCTGCTGCTGGTGCTTGAGGTTCTTCAACTCAGAGGACTACCCAGTATCAAACCTATTAGATGCATCAGGGTATGTCCTCCTCTTCAGGAAGCAGCCAGTAGAGGCATTATTCATCAGGCAGACATCAACCACAGCAACATCAACAACAACAAATTATTGAACATAAAGGTGAAAGCTTAAAGAGACCTACCTCCCCTCCTGTACCTTTTGAAGATCCAGAAATAGCTATAATTACTAGGATGGCCAGGTTCTAGGAACTGGTCGTCATATCCATGATCAACAAAGCAAAAGCTGAAGGAAAGGATCCTACTCAATATTCAACCATGTCCAAATACAAGACAAAAGAACTTAACAGGTTTATTAAGGCTAATAAATTTTTTAATGTTGATGATTATATGAAACTGCATCCAGAAGCTGTAGTGCCATTCGCTACCTCACTTAATATCATTGGTGCTGCTGATATGACAATGATCAAAACTCAAGCAGCTAACCCTAACAGGGAAATTAAGTTTACTCAGCCAGGATACAAAGCTAAGGAGGTTAAGCCAAAGGATCCCAAGAAGAAGAAATGAACATTTTGAACTGTTTTTAGTCTCTCTATTATTTTAGAAACTGTCTGTATATATTCTTGATACAAAGATCTCTTTATATATATTTCTACTACATATGTTAAAATTCTTGCCAGATATATTTCTCTTGCTTTGTTATTTATGTAGGTCTGTATTTATTGACCTCACCCAAATAGGGGGAGATTTTTCGATCCCTAGTTGGATTTGGGCTAGGTCCACTAAACTAGGATGTTTGAGCCAACATGTATAGCCAGAGTCATGTTTGTGTCCTAGAGTCTAGGCCATGTCCTTAGAGTCAACACTACATGGACTAGCCATCAACAAACTGCAAAAGACTCAAGACTTAGAGAAATTTCAAAGACTCAGAAAATGAGTTCGACATTCGTCGAACTCAGGTACTCAGAAAATGAGTTCGACATTCGTCGAACTCAGGTCGACGAAAGTCGTGCTCATCTCGACGAACTCAGGGAAAATTCTCTGAGCTAAGCTCGACGAACTTAGAGAAAATTCCATGAGCTGAGCTCGACGAACTTGACTCTCAGGTCGATGATTTCCAGATAGTATACTTCAACATGCCAAGTCCAGAATTATTTCTCTGAACTCCAGTCGATGAAGTTAGAATATCAGCTCGACGAATCTGGCTATTAGGTCGACGATTTTTGGATCATCTACTTCAACATTATATGACCAGAAACACTTAAATATTCTAAGTCCAGAATCATTCTTCAGTCGATGAATTCATATTATCAGCTCGACGAACATAGACCTCAATAGCAAGTAGAAGTTAGTAGTTCTCAGCTCGACGAACTTAATTCTTAGGTCGATGATTTCTGGATACTTCACTTCAATATTTCAAAGTGCAAGAACCATTACTCTTAACACTAGTCGACGGACTTAAATTCTCAGCTCGATCATCTTGATGCACAGAATTGGCAAGGTTCCAGAGAAAGCAGTTATCTGTCCTCAGGTCGACAATGTTGGATCTCAGGTCTACAAACAACTATTATATGGTTGACGAACTTGACTTCTCAGCTCGACGAACTGTAGATCCAGGTCGACAAATTCTATTCTTTGCTCGACGATTTCTGTGTTGTTCCATACATGGACTTTTTCTCCCTCTGTCGCTTATTTTATTGCAGTAATTCCTGTATAATTAATGCTTAATATTCTCTGAATATTACCATTAGTAGGAGCATTGATTATGGTCTTCATCAGGATTATTACTTGCCTCTTTTCAATGGGACAGTTGGGGAAATAAATCTATGCAGATATTCTCCAGGACGTCAGCATTGAATGAAGGAAGGTATTCAAAATTCAGAATGTAGATTTCATGGAAAATATAAAAAAAGATTATTCCTCTTTCTTCCAGAACACAGTGTATAGGGATTTTATTCTCCCTTCTCGACTGAACACAGAGAACAATATACACAGGGTAATAACACAGTCAAGATACAAGAAGCCCTAGCCCTTTACCAGAGAAATTATAGCAAGCTGAAGAAGAAGAAGAACATGCATCCAAATGAAGAGACTTCTTCCTTCTTCATCTCAGGATTCTTCAAAGGACGACAAACGCTCTATCAGTCAAGAAGTTCCTAGATATCTTCTGGTCAAATCTAACAATTGAAGACCTACTCACCCCGCAGCCAGGCTCAAATCTTCCTGAGTTCAATATCTCAGGGGGAGCTTTGCTAACATCATATATCCACTAAGTCTTCTCAATTGTATTTTGAGAAAGAGAAGAGATCATCACTCTCTCACCCCCACTATAAAAAGGGTTCTTTAACTCCCTTCAAAAGTTATTCTTGGTTGCAAGTCTCCTGATCAAAATACTTGGGATTGGTTTTTGAGCACCTGATCAAAAGCTCATTGGTGGCAGTCACCTGATCAAAAACTTTAGTGGATTCCTACTAGGGCGGTAGAAGAGTGGATGTACCCAGGTTGGGGAACCACTATAAAATTCTTGTGTTGTCTGGTTGCCATCTTTTTCCTTGGTTCTTGTTGTGCATGTGATAGCTTATGCCTGTGGTAGTTTAATTTATTTTAGGACTGAATTTTAGTTATGGCAAAAAGTTTTCTTTAAGTTTTTTTTAAAAGATACTCTATTCACCCCCCTCTGGAGTATATCAGATCTAACTCTTACTTCACAATTGACTCCAAAGGCATGATACATTCTCCCTCATCAGGTTTGAGGAGTTGAATAGCCATAGCCAACCACCAAAGTGGCTGAAATCAATTTCTCCCATAAGGAAGAGAGAGAAAGAGGAGAGAGAAGGCCATTAATGGACATAGGAGATCAAGAGTTCCTCTCCTCACCTCCAAAGGCTTAGTTCATCTCCAACCACCAGTTCTTAGAAGATCAAGGGGCTTCCTATACCATTCAGTGGCTGGATTCGCTGAATCCACCTTGGCCGAATTTCTCCTCTTGAGGCCATTAATGGCAATGATGTCATGGCCACTCCCCTCCCCATTTGGCACTTTAAAAAGCTTCACCAGGCTGAGAGGAGAAGTTTCCACCCTTCCCCTGAAGAAACAGACACCTTTGGTTGTGTAGTAGCAGAGCATTGAAAGCTCCACTGCCAGAAATGGTGGCATGACAATCGACTCGACAACAATGCTCCACTAAGCTCCTCCTCTACTCCTTCGTGGGCTAGAATCTTAGATCATTTAGGCGAGAAATCAAGCTCAATTGAGCCTGATTGGGAGAGAAAAATTCCAGATTTTCCATGGTTTTTTCTACCTCTCGGGTTCACCGGAATCCGCCGCTCCGGCGGCCGTGCCGCCCTCCGACGATAGCCATCATCTCAACAGAGGTGGTGGTGGTGGCCGGCAGGGGAGGGGACTGGATCACCGGAAAGAGGCTTGGAAAACACCTCCAGGTTTGGTCAATCATGGCCATGGGCTGGTGGTAGAAGATGACTCCCCGGCCGTCGGATTAGATCTGTACAAATAGTTAATATAATTATTAATTATGGTTTTATTTAACACTTTACTATAACTTTTTTAAAACATAAAAGTAAGGCCCTTAGGGGCTGAAACATAAAAAGTGGATAAAATCAAAGTTATATCCCTTGAAGTGTACTTTAATTTAAAATTGACTTCAATCAATTAGGTTGGATTATGTTGGATTTGCCTTAGGATCCTAGTTCAAACCCTAAGGTTGAACTTTGAAGGTTTGTGAAGGATATGTGGTGATATTTCCATGTATGGACTTGAGATTTAGTTCATGTAATCCTAAGACCTGAGCTCGAATATCGTCGAGCTCAACTCAGAGAATTAACTCTGAGTTCGTCGAGCGGAGGACGACTATCATCGAGATGAGTGCGACGAACGTCGAACTCTTTTTCTGAACTTGATTTTCTTCTAAGTCTTGAGTCTTCTGCTGGCTGGTCCACGTATAGTTGAACCTAATGACTTATCCTAAACTCTAGGACTCAAGGACGTTACCCTGAAAATACATTGTGGGTCAGAGATCCTAATTAGTGAGCCTAGCCCAAATCCAACTAGGGATCCAACAATCTCCCTCTATTTGGGTGAGGTCACTAATACAAAATGAAAGAAAAACATTCACAAAACAGAATAAATATATCTGACAGAAAATTGAAACATTCAACAGATATTTACATAGATAGTAGCTTTATGACAGTTAACAAATAAATTTCAGACTATCAAAATTAAACAGAGTATGTCATTTCTACTTCTTTTTTTTGCTTGTCATCTTTGTCTTTCTCAGAAGGCTGGGTGAATATGATTTCTATATTTGGATTATCTGCTTCTCTCTTGAACATGGTCATATCAACAGCTCCAATAATATTGAGAGAAGTGGCTCTGGGTACCACAACCTCTGGATGCAGATTCATGTAGGTATCTACATTAAAAAATTTATTAGCTTTATGATAACTTTTTAATTCTTCCTTTCTGTAAGTTGACATTGTTGAGTATTGAGATGGATCTCTCCCTTCAGCTTTAGCTTTATTGATCATTGATAATCCAACAAGCTCCTGGAATCTGGCCATTCTTGAAGTGTTTACAATATCAGGATCCATAAATGGAATAGGTGGAGATTCATGCATTTTTGGGCTTTCAGCTTTTTTAGTTTTAGAAGCTTGTTGTTGTTGATGTTGTTGTTGTTGTTGTTGTTGATGTTGTTGTTGATGTTGCTGTCTGCTTGAATACATGTGTTGACTGCTTTCTTGATATCTTGAGGATCTACCTTGATGTCTTTGATAGGTTTGAGCATAGGAGGTAGACCTCTGAGAACTGCTTCCTGAAGTACCGACAGCAGGTGGAGGAGGAGGAGGAGGAGGACATCTCCAGTTACTTTGAGGAGGAGGACGAGAATATCTCCTACTTTTCTTTCTGGCTTTTTGTTCATTCTTTGAAAGCCATATCCATGTTGGCATCCCAGGATATGGAGTGATCTTTTGTAAGATGTAATATGGTGTATCATGAGTAGGGTTTGGTTTGGGAGCAGCAATGGGAAAAACTTTTCTCTTCTTAGAAATTTTCTTCTTGGCAGAGGAACTATCATCATCATCAGAATCATCATCCTCATCTTCATCAGAAGGTCCATGAGGATTATCATATAGATCATCCAGTGACTTATAATGTCTTGGGAGATTTATTTTTCAGCTGGAGGAGCCACTGAAGGTTCTGGAAAAGCTGATTGAGCAACAATGGATTCAAAAGTTCTTTTAGCAATTAACTTATTTTCCTCTTCAATGTCAGCCATAAGAATTGCATCAAGATCAGGAAGGGGACTGCCATCCATTTTGTATGTTGGAGCTAAAATAGCTTCTGGAGAAGAACTGTCATTGGGAGCTGATACTATTTGAGGCACTGTTACAGCAAAACTTGCCTTGAGTTGCTTGGCAACTGTGGGGCTTATTGGTGAGGTATATGGAACTATAGCCAAAGAAGGCTTTAAGCAGGCTACTGGAAGGAAATTTAAATGAATTATATTAAAAGAATTTAATAAGCTGAATAAATCAACTGTGGGATTAATAATGCAACCACCAATAGTTATTATTTTTGTTATAACTGTATCATCCATATATGTATCATAATCAGTATATAACTCAATTATTTCAGCTGGAACTACTGCTTCTTCTGAAGAATCTAACATCACTGAATCTGCTACTGCTTCTGCTGCTGCTTCTGCTATTGTTAGAACTGGAGCTCCTTCATCACAGAGTATCTCCCCCTGACTGGTTTCAAGGGGTCCTGAAGCCAGTCCCCCAGAAGAAGTGACAGGGGACAAAGCAGTAATTTTGGAAGAAAGAGATTGGATGGAAGCAGAAAGTGGA
This sequence comes from Platanthera guangdongensis, assembly GCA_039583875.1. Classification (NCBI taxonomy): domain Eukaryota; kingdom Viridiplantae; phylum Streptophyta; class Magnoliopsida; order Asparagales; family Orchidaceae; genus Platanthera; species Platanthera guangdongensis. Next base: position 39,147,762 of record CM077159.1, on the reverse strand, counting down.
GCTATAACATCAGTTAGAAGTTTTTTAAGGGTGGGAGAAATGAATGCTAGAAGGTCTTTAGCTATATCAGAAAAATTGAGGTAGATGGATTCTGGAGTAGTGGAGGAGTAGGGAGTGTGATGTCCACAATTGGAGCATACAGAGAATAGACTGGAAGAATCTGAATGTGTGGAGTCTGGAGCATTGAATGGTATGTCAGTGTGGGGAACTGAAGGAATAGCCGTTGAAGGAGTTGCAGTGGTAGAAGGTTGGACTGTAGGAGTGGGGGAAGAGATGGTTTCCTGATATGGAGATGGTGGAGGAAACAGTAGATTGAATGTGTGGGATGACATAAATGTGTTAGGGTGTATGTCTTTTAATTGAGTTGGAAGTGGAGATTGAGGTGGAGTGATGTGCTCAGGAGATGGAACTAGGGTTGATGGTGGTGTGGGTTGATGTTGTTGGTGAGTTGGTGAAGTATGAACTAGAGATTGAACTGGTGATGGAGCTGGTGTGGGTAGATTTTGTTATTATGATGGTTGAGGTTGAGGAGGAGAAGGAATACTAGTGGAGGGGAGGACATCTTCTGGAGGTGGAGGAGTGGCTAGCACAGTCCTGGTTTTCTCAGAAGTTCTTGTGGAGGATGAAGCCTTGGAGGGCTTTGTGATTTTACTCTCCTATCTACCAAACATGGAAGATGTAAACCTCTTGGAGGCATTTATGAACACTGTCGTGGAGACAAGATGTTTAGGAGCCTTTTCTTGAAGGACGATTCCTAGAATCCGTCCAAAGTACACTTCCTTCTTATTATATTTCTTCTTAATTAGATCAAATAGCAGTTTGCCCCAGTTTACTGCTCTCTTCTCAACCAGAGCACCCATCACCAAGAGCTGGTGCCTGGTGATGTAGTCGTGGGCGGTGTGTTTGCCCAGCAACACTTTGCCAACTACATCGGCTAAGAACTTGTATTCAGAAGATAAGTTCTTCTTTAGCAGTTTGTTCGAGTTTTCGCTAGCGTGACCCATCGTGATCAGCATATTCTCATACTCATCACTGTCCATCTCTATTTCTTCATTTCCATTGTATAGACCGAAAATTGCGGTTAGTATAGCGGGGGAAAGGGTAACTTGATTGCCGGATATTGTTCCCATTAGTGTATCTTCCTCTGATGTTGTAGATGTAAAGACCCATTCCTTAATCTCAGTCCTTGCTATCTTTATTCGTTGAGTCATGAATTTCTTCAGATTTTGCTCTTCGAACAGTTTCAGAATTTCCACAAAAACCTGGTTAGAATGCTGCAAGGATTCGAAGTCAATATCAAATCCCATGTCAAATTTCATGGCAGCAAGAGAGGACGCCGAAATCGCCATTATTTTCCTCTGCATAAGAAAAATAGAGATCAAGTGCAAAGGAACAGAAAGCGCGGGATAGAGCTCGAAGAAAACCTAGATAAGTGGTTTTCAGAATACGAAGCGGTAGTCTCTGTCCGACGAAAAAAAGAAAAATTCTTCGATTTGGGTTCATCGAAATATTTTATAGTCAAAAGAGTTCGTCGATTTCAGTCAGAAGAGGTGAAAACATTTCGTCGAGCTCAGTTCGATGAAAGTTTTCTGAAGCAAATTCGTCGATCTCCGTCCGACGAAAGAACTCCACACACAGAGAGTTCGTCGATCTCTGTCCGACAAAAGAACTTCACACACCGAGATTTCGTCGATCTCCGTTCGACGAATTTCTCTAGATCTTTTCACAGTTCGTCAATTTCCGTTCGACGAACTTTGAAAAATTCATCGACCACAGACAAAAATTAAAATAAGGCTTCTCCATTGATCATGCCAAGCTGATTTATAAAGAACAGATGGTTCCTCTCATCCAAGGGTTTGGTGAAGATATTTGCTATTTGCAAATCAGTGTAGATGTAGACAAGCTTAATTTTATTTTGGTCCACACACTCTCTAATGAAATGATACCTAATGTCTTTATGCTTAGTTCTACTGTGATGGACTGGATTTTGTGCCATGAAAATTGCACTTGTGTTGTCAAAAAGTAAAGTTGAATTATTTAAGTTGAACCCAGAATCTATGAGCTAGTTCTGAATCCACAACATCTGAGAACAGCAATTACCAGCTGCTATGTATTCTACTTCAGCAGTTGAGGTAGACATAGACGAATATTTCTTGCCAAACCAAGAGACTAATCTAATACCAAGGAACTGGCATGTCCCTGAGGTACTTTTTCTGTCCACTCTACATCCAGCAAAGTCAGCATCTAAGTATCTAGTTAACTCAAACTCTGACTCAGTTGGATACCAGAGTCCTACACTTGATCAACTCTTTATATATCTTAAAATCCTTTTTAAGAAAATTAGGTGAGATTCTTTAGGGTTCACTTGGACCTAGCACAAAGACATGTAGCAAACATTATATCTGGTCTGCTTGCTGTAAGATATAACAGGGACCCATCAATTCCCCTATATAATTTCTGATCAACAGGTTTCACATGTTCATCAGACTCAATTACAACATTTGTAGCCATAGGTGTTTTCTTGGCTGAGGCATCTGACATCCCAAACTTTTTGATAAGCTATTTAACATACTTAGATTGGGATATAAAGATGCCAACAGGTAGCTGCTTCACTTGGAGACTAAGGAAGTAGGAGAGCTCACCCATGCTACTCATTTCAAACTTTGAATGCATGAGGTCAGAGAACCTCTTGCATAGTTTGGAATCTGTAGACCCAAAAATGATGTCATCTACATATATTTGTACTAATAAAATTTTATCCTTATGATGTCTAGTGAATAATATCCTATCTACCATGCATTTAGAAAATTTATGCTCTAAAAGAAAGCTAGCTAAGGTTTCATACCAATCTCTTGGAGCTTTCTTTAGACCATAGAGAGTTTTATGAAATATATAAACATATGATGGATAAGTAGGAGAAATAAAACCTGGAGGTTGTTCAACATAAACCTCGTATTTAAGTTCACCATTCAAGAATGCACTCTTGACATCCATTTGGTAAACCTTGAATTTCCTATATGTAGCATATGCAAGGAAAATCCTGATTGCTTCCAACCTTGCAACAGGTGCAAAAGTTTTGTCATAATCAATCCCTTCCTCTTGCCTATAGTCTTGAGAAACCAGCCTTGCCTTGTTCCTTATTATGACACTATAGAAATCAAACTTGTTCCTATATACCCATTTAGTTCCAATGACTGGATAGTCTTTTGGTTTTGGAACTAAATCCCATACTCTGCATCTCTCAAATTGGTTGAGCTCCTCTTGCATTGCAACAATCCAGTGGGGATCATGATCTGTGTCTTTAATGAATTGGGGCTCAATTTGAGATATGAAGTAGACATGCATCAAGTCTTGGTTGAGTTGATGCCTGGTCCGTACACCAACTGAATTGTCTCCAATCACTTGAGATATAAGGTGATCTCTACGTGTGACAAATTCAGTAGGAGGAGTTGGTTGTGCAACAGATTGGGGAATAAATTCCTCTTATGGAATTATATTAGCTGTTGGAGGTTCTTCATTGATTCCACTGTCTCCATCTTCACTGTCTTCATCAATGTGTGGAGAACGATGGCTAACATTCTATTGGTGAGGGTCAGTTCATTTAACATCTCACACAAGTTTGGTTCCTGCAAAGAATTACTGGTAGAAATTTCTTTCTCCTTATAAAACATGTTAGTTTCGTCAAATGAAACATGGATAGATTCTTCAATTTTCATGGTAGATTTATTAAACACCATATAAGCCTTGCTTACTTGGGAATATCCAAGAAAAAAATCCCATTTAAGCTTTGGCTTCAAATTTTCTAATGTGTTTCTTATTGTTGTTGTGTATGTAACATAAACAACCAAAAATTTTGAAGTAGTCTACTTTAGGTTTCTTTCCTTTAAGTAGCTCATAAGGAGTCTGATTCTTAAGTTTGTGTATAAGAATTCTATTCAGTACATAATTTGCTGTGCTTGCAGCCTCTACCAAAAAGGATAGGGGCAAATGAGCATCTGCAAGTAATGTGCCTGCAGATTCAATCAGGGTTCTATTCTTCCTTTCAGCAACCCCATTTTGTTGAGGTGTTCCAGGAGCTGAGAAGCAGTGCCTGATACCTTCCTTCTCACAGAACTCTTGCATAAGAAGAGGCTCAAACTCAGTACCATGATCACTTCTGATCAATGCAACTGGAGTAGAGTACTCAATCTGTATGTTCTTGAGAAAATCTATAAGAACCTTGAAGTTATCAGACTTAGATCTCAGAAAGAATACCCAAGTGAATCTAGATAAGTCATCTACAATCACTAAAGTATAAGATTTCCCTCCTAGACTTTATACTGCAATAGGGCCAAAAAATTCCATATATAGAGAGTACAATGATCTAGGTTAGTCACATTTTTTTACTGTTTTAAAACTATTTTTAGTTTGCTTGCCTAATTGACAAGCCCTGTAGAGGCTTTTCTTCTTGTAGGGGCAAGAGGGCAATCCTCTAACAAGATTATCCCTAGATAGTTTGGTAATGTTTTTAAGTTTACATGACCTAATATCCTATGCCAAAGGTAATTGTTATTGCTAGTTGAATTAAACAAGCATATTTCTGTTTTGGCAGATTTGAAATTACTATATAAATATTTTTTACTCTAGTGCCAGTCAAAACTACATGATTATCTAGAGAAGTAATAATACAAAAAGTTTTAGTAAATGATACCTAAAACCTTTCATCACATAACTGACTTATGGATATAGGGTTATGCTTCAGTCCACTTACATATGCAACATTCCTGAAGGTGACAACTCCAATCTTGACTTGTTCATAGCCTTCAGTCTGGCCATAATTGGAGTCACCAAATATTACCTTGGGTCCTAGCTTTGACTTGTAATGAGATAGGCTGGCGTTGTTTCCAGTCATATATTTAGAACAGCCACTATCCAAATACCATTGTTGCTCTGTGGTAGGATAGTCTTTCACCTGCAAATCAACAGATTAGCTATTCTTGACCCAGGTTATCTTGGGTCCTTCTTTCTTCACATAATTGAAATTGGAAATGTATGAATATTCAGGTTGTCTTTTATAACCTAAAGGGTGATATCTTCTAGTTGGTCTGATCCATTGATTAAATTGATTATTAGAAGATCTTGGTTGATTATTAGAAGATCTTGGTTGGTTATAAGTTTTGAAAGGATTAAAATTTCTATTATTTGAAGGTCTTGCGGGTTCGAGACCTGGCCTCAACAATACACCGTGGCTGAGAAACAAGCGCGGAGAGGCTTTGGGGTGCTTGTGCTGCAGCCCGGTAGCGATGTCCAGAACGATACAAGCCCATGGGCCTCTGAGCTCGGGCCTGGGGTCGTTACATAAAAAGTGCACCGTTGTCATTCTCTGTGCCCCAAGATCGTCGATCTCTAGTCGACAAACCATACTAGTTTGGTCGATTGTAGTTCAATAAATTATTATAATAAAAATTTGCGTTCGGAGTTCGTTGGTTGGAGTTCAACGAACTGTACACCTTTCGTCGATCTGCGTTCGACGAAATCAATTGAACATTGTTATAGTTATGATTTTTCTTATTCTGTTTCCTTTTCTTATTTTTTGGCTTTAATTCAGTTGGTTTAACATTATTATTAGTATCTATTTTCTCTTTTTCCTTTTTCAGATACAAATTTAATATGTGTTTTCAAATTATTTTTCTGAATTAGTGAGGGTTGGCTTGATGATGCACCTAGGCCTAGCTTTCCATTTAACCTGACATTAACTGTGCTTGTAATGTCAATCAAGTTGATGCTTCTCCCATTAATGAATTCTTCAAGTTTTCTAGCCTCAGCTAATTCAGATTTTTATGATATAATCTGTTCTTGAGCCAAAGTTAATTCATCTTTTATTTTAATATTTTCTGAAATAAAAGTTTTCTTGATCAATTAACTTTTCCCTAAGTGATTTAATTTCCTTTTCATAATTTATTAAATCTATACACATAGATTTAAATTCAGTTTTAAAATTTTTTGAATTATAATCAAAAGATGATAATACCTGATCAGCTTCTGATTCAGATTCTTCATCATCTGAATGTTCTGCTTGTTTTTCAGTATCAGATTGGCTGCAGGAGGCATTGATTGCCATAAGGTAAACTTCCCTTACCTTAGCCTCTTCTTCATCTTCACTAGAGCTGGAAGATGAAGATTCTTCTTCTGTGTCACTCCAATTTTCAGCTACAAAGCCTTTCTCCTTTCTTTTATACTTGCTGGAGGAGAGTTTGCTGTATTGATGCTTACTAGAGTCTTTTTCTTTTCTTTTCTCCTTCTTTTGATTCTCAGGGCACTCTAAGATGAAATGTACTGCCTTCCTGCATCTAAAACACACAATTTTTTTAGTGGGTGTTTTGTCATACCTGTGTTTATCATCATGCCTGGATGACTTTCTCCTGAAGTCCTTCTTTGCCATTTTGTAAAATCTCTTGGCTAAGAGACTCAAGAGTTCTTCATTTGATGTTGGAGCTTTAGTTTCTTCAGCAGCTTTAAAGGCTATATTTTGTCCTTTCTTGCTGGTGGAGGAGTCCTTTGTTCTGCAGCTTCTCTGGACTTGATCAACTGCTCATAAGATTTGAGCTTTTCCAGGAGAGATTCTGGGGAAATCTCATTAAGACTTCTGGCCTCCTTGATTGGCCAGATCTTGGAATCCCATGAGCTTAGGAAGCACATGAGAATCTTGTCATTGATCTCAGTGAGAGAGATGTCTTTGTCTAAGGTCTTCAGTTCACTGATGATTGCACTTAATATGTTGTACATGTCACCAACAGATTCTGTCTCTTCATTCTTGAAGTTCTCATACTGGGAGATGAGAGTTGATCTTCTATCCATTCTTTCATCAGCTATGCCAACAACCATCTAGTTTATAGAGTCCCAGATTGCTTTTGCAGAAGTGTATTCAACTACTTTTTGAAATATGTCATCTGACATAGTTTGTGCCAATATGTTCATGGCTTTAACATCTGCAATCTTGGCCTTTTCCTGTCCATCTGTCCACTCAGGTGGTGGTACAACATGTGTGCTTGAATTTGAAGTTGATGTGGCAGCTGTTGGTTGAGGAGGACCTGTAAAAATAGAATTATAGATGTCCTCATCAATAGAATTCATATACAACTTGATTATTGCCTTCTAGATTGCAAATTTATTCAAATTGCAGACTGCAGGTCTGGTGCCTGCATAGTCTTTGTTTTGTGCCATGCTGTGTAATAAATAAAACTAAGATCAGATCTAGCAAAGGATCTTTTGGTTCAAGTGTTAGCTTATACAATCAAAGCAACTCTGCTCTGATACCAATTGAAAGATGGGGGTTAGAGCTGATTACTCTAGAGGGCGGGGGGGGGGGGGGGGGGGGTGTGAATAGAGTATTTTAAAATTCTTTGGCTATTTTATATTTTTATATATCAGAGTAATGTATGATACCCGCAGTAGTAATAGATAAAAGAAAATGATCTAAACTAAACTACCACAGCACAACTAGCCTATCACAGCCACAACAAGAATAATACGAAAAAGGACAACCAGACAACACAAGAAATTTTATAGTGGTTCCCCAACCTGGGTAAATCCACTCTTCTACCACCCTGGTAGGAATCCACTTGCAGGTTTTGATCAGGTGACTGCCACCTTTGAGCTTTTGATCAGGTGCCCAGAAACCAAATAAACTTTTGAAGGGATTTAATAAATCCTTTATACAGGAGGGGGAGAGAGATTGATGGTGTCTTCTCTTTCTCAAACAAATGAGAAGACAAGTGGATTGCTGTTGTCAAGGCTTCTCCAGAAATCACTTGAAGCCTTGCACAGGGTGTAAGTCTTCTTCTTTGACTTGAGATAATCCATGAACTCCTCACTGATTTGAATATGTTTTCCTTGAAAGCTCTTGGAATGGAAGTTGAAGAAGACTGTTGATTGTGATTGTTCTTCTTCTTCTTCTTCTTTTGAAAGATCAAGGAGAAAATAAATTATTTTCTGCACTGAGAATGCCTGAGAGATTTTTTGTATGTTCTCTGTCTATTCTTTGTCCTGTGTTCTCTGTGTTACTCTAGACTAAAGAGAGAAAAATCTCTTTTATATTCTCTGTCCAAATGCTCCTTTGAATTTTGAATTGTTTGCATTAATTGCTGACGGCCTGGAGAATGAAAATCGGCTGGAGAATATTTGCATTTATAATTTCCCCAACTGTTCCAATTAATTAAGCAAGTAATTAACCTGATGAAGACCATAATTAATGCTGCCAAATGATGCAGCAAGCCCAGAGCTGACTAGCTCTGGCGACCCTCATGTCCTGGCCAGAGGCCCACATCCAACGGCCCACTGCCGGGCTGCAGCCCAAGCACCCTACCCATGACTGCACCTATTTTCAGCGTGGTGGGATGTTGAGGCAAGGTCTCGAACCCAGCCCCCATGATAAATCCCTTTCCTAATAGGGAATATCACCAACTGAGATGTATCTCAGTTGGTGATAGTCGCTGTTAGGAAAGGGATTTATCAAGGGGGCTGGGTTAGAGACCTTGCCTCAACATCACGCCGCACTGAGAATAGGTGCGATCATGGGTGGGGTGCTTGGGCTGCAACCCGGTAGTGGGTTGTTGTACGTGGGCCTCTAGCCAGTCCGTGAGGGTCGCCAGAGCGGGTCGGCTCTGGGCTAGCTGCATCACCAAATAATGGTTATATTCAGAGAATACATGAATTAATTACTCAGGAATTACTGCTAGATAATATGAGGAATATGGACGAAAAATGAGGAAAACTCTAAGTTAGGAACTGCACAGAAATCATCGACCATAGAACAGCTTTCGTCAACCTGAGATCCAAGTTCGTCGAGATGAGAAATCCTGTTCGTTGGCCTGAGAAAACTTTTTTGTCGACCTGAGATCCAATTTCGTCGACATGAGCTCAGCTAACTGCATTCTGTGAATAACTTGCCAATTCTTTGGTCCAAGTTCGTCGAGCACAGATTCTGTCTTAGTCGAGCTGAGTTCAGAGATAATTTTTTGTGTTGAAGTTGAAATCCAGACTTTGTCGACGTGAGCTCGAATATCGTCGAGCTCAACTCAGAGATTTAACTCTAAGTTTGTCGAGCGGAGGACGACTATCGTCGAGCTGAGTTCGACGAACGTTGAACTCATTTTCTGAACTTGATTTTCTTCTAAGTCTTGAGTTTTCTGCTGGATGGTCCATGTATGGTTGAACCTAATGACTTAGCCTAAACTCTATTACTCAAGTACATGACCCTTTCTATACATTGTGGGTCAGACGTCCTAATTAGTGAACCTAGCCCAAATCCAACTAGGGATCCAACAGAATCACTACCTGTGCTTCTACGGGCTTTGGAACTGGAATCCATTGCTGCAAATAAAAATATATATATTTTTAATAAACAAACAGAATCGTTTTTTTTGATATCGATATCCTGCGACACCCACTATCGCCGGGCGATATCAAAAAATGGTATTCCTCCATTTCCGACTAAAGATCTGGTTTTTCACTCATCCAAACTACCAGATCTCAAAGTTATTATTAACAAAACACATTTACAAACCCTTAGATCCCTAAATATATGCACATTTTTCACCAACACAAAAATAATTTTTCATGATCCATCTTACTTTAAAACTTGGAAATTTCTCATCTAGGGTTCCATGCTACACTATACTAACACTTAGATCCACAAAAATCTAAAGCATAATGATGTAGGGGTGACCGTGATACGTGCTCGAATATGATAACGAAAAGTATCGTCATAAGACATAAATCTAAAGGGGAGGGCTCCGACCAAAAGCGAGCGAAAAGGGGTCGGGTTTGCTCCCAAATCCGAAAGAGAAAATTGCCGGACTCGATACAAAGTCCTTAAGACCTACCTCTCCAACAAGCACACAACTCACCGCACCTACACAAGCATCTATTGTACCAACTTGAGCCGTTTCAACACAGCAATAATTTATTTTCGGAGCGGCGGAAAACTTCAATAGGCGGTCGAGTTCGAGTTAAGATTAACTCCCTTGTTAACACCAAAATGTGCCAATCTTGGAGGGCAAGTCAAGGCTAGGCCAAGTCTCGCTCTCGCAACGGATCTACCCAATCCGGATCACAAGAGGTTCAATAACAACGAAATCAAAATCGGAATTTGCAAGCGACGTATTTAAAAATCACGGAAGAAACGGTTTGCAAAAACCTCCACAAAATCTAAAGCAAGAATCTCTAAGGGGAAGAAGTTACCCAACCAAGAACAACAATCACACAAGATAAGGTGGGAGAATCACTCTCTCCACGGATCCACCGGCTTCACACCGAATGGGCTGCAACCTTCTTCCTTGGAGTCGCACCGAAAGGAAGCCACGCCGGCATTTCACCGTAGTAGGGGGAGGAAGCAAGGGGGGCTGTGGCTTCACACCTTGGCCGGCGGCTATGGAGGATACCCTCTTGGCCGAACTCTCTCAATGAGGGTTAGGGTTGATTTTTTTAATTCTCTCTCTAACTTCATTCTTAAAAGGATCTCCTTATATAGGAGTTACAACACACATCTAGCCATCCAACATGGAGATGAAATCTCATCCATCCGGAAGGCAAATACACAGCAAAATGTTTGCAGGAAATAAATAAAGATTACAAGTCCCAAATGAATATAAAATTATTAACCAAGATTGGAATAATTTTATATTCGCACATAAAATAATAAAGCATGAGAAATTAATTGAAATAGTCTTCAAGTGAGGGTAGCACGCCGCAGGCGGAGGTTGTAGCGGCGTCGTCCGTTAGCGTCATCACGGTTCCGAAGGTCTTTATGTTGTATGGCCTCGACATCTGGATCATCATCAAGTAGTGGCGGAGGGGCAGCGGCATCAATCCTCCCCCACTCAAAATCACGTATCTCTGATGCGTGGTCCGAGAGATAGCGGCGGAGAAGCTCGACATCCAAACGTTGAAGCTCTGTCGCAAGTACCCATGAATCATCTGAAGGGGGGCGGTCACGCCAACGGATGAGGAAGCGGTAGGTAGCACCATCAGGAGTAGTAAGTGGCTCAGCAGCAAGTATCATATCTGGAGTGAGAAATGTCTTCGGAAACCTGGGAAACATGTCAGCAGTAGGGAAAAAAGAAGGCAACGTACCATCCGATGTTATACCTGCGGGGACCGAAAGAGAGAGATCATCCGAACTACCACTCCCCAACCCATTAGAAATTTTAGTGGAGGGAGAAGACGACAAAGAATTCAACTCAGGTGGAGGCGAAACAAACGACGTCAAATCCGAGACATTAAAAATAGGGGAGATACCCCAATCAGCTGGCAAATCCAACACGAAAGCGTTGTCACCTAGTTTCTTTATAATTCGAAAAGGGCCGGCGCGCTTTGGTGCCAACTTTTTAATGGTGCCAGATGGCAAGCGTTCGGGAACTAACCAGACTAGGACCAAATCGCCGACGTTGAAGTGCGACACCCTCCTATGTAGATTAGCGTGCGTCTGATAAGACTCGTATTGAGCAGTCAAGGTAGCTCGTATACGTGCATGTAGGTCATGAATATGTTGGGCGAAGGATTGTGCAAATTGACTTGTCTTGTATGTTTGGGGCAAAGGAACCAAGTCAAGAGGCACAGGGGCCTTGTACCCGTGAACAATCTCATTTGGAGACAGACCAGTGGACCGATTTTTGGAATTATTATAGGCCAACTGGGCGTGGGGAAGAAGAAGATCCCGCGTACCTTTGTGATCGCTCACTAGGCATCTAAGAAGGCTTCCTAGGCTCCGATTGACTACCTCTGTTTGCCCATCGGTCTGAGGGTGATAGGCGGAGGAAAACAATAACTTGGTACCCATCAAGATCCAAAGTGTTTTCCAAAAATAGCTCGTATACTTAACATCTCTATCCAAGACTATTGTCTTCGGCACTCCCCGGTGACTAACTACTTCCTTAAAATATAATTTGGCAATGTGAGATGCGTCGTTTGTTCTAGCGCAGGGAATAAAATATGCCATTTTAGAGAATCTATCCACCACTACAAAAATAGAATCGTGATGACGTAAGGTGGTGGGTAGGCCTAGAACAAAATCCATACTCACGTCTTCCCATGGCATGGAAGGGATAGGCAGGGGCGTATATAATCCTACGTTGGTCTTGGTGCCCTTGGATACCTGACAGGTACGACAACTACTAACTACCCTTCCCACCATCGCCTTAAGTTTTTGCCAATAGAATTTCTCCTCAACTAACGTAATGGTCTTATCCCTACCGAAATGACCACTCAACCCTCCACTATGCAATTCCCAGATGATATGAAGGCGTAACAATGACTGCGGGATACATAACTTCCCATGTCTAAATAGGTAGCCATCCTTAATGACGAACGCAGATATAATCGTGGGGGAGCTATCTTGGGCCGAAAAATATGCATCCTGAAAGTCAAGACATGTGGCGTACTCGTCCTTGATTCGCTCGAATCCTACCACGTTAACCTCCATAGTGGTTAGTAACAAGGTCAGGAGACTAAGAGCATCCGCGACTCGATTGTCAGCTCCTTTAAGGTGTTTGAGGTTAAAAGTGTAACCGTGTAGGAAAGATACCCACTTAGCGTATCGTGGGCTGATTTTATGTTGGCCATTGATGAACCGCAATGCCTCGTGATCAGAGAGGATCACAAACTCCTTAGAGAGGAGATAGTGCCTCCAATGGTGCAGACATCTAATGACGGCATAAAACTCCCTATCGTAATTCGAGTAATTCAATTTGGCGCCCGCTAACTTCTCACTAAAATAACTCACAGGGTGCCCTTCCTAACTCAAGACACCTCCTATTCCTACGCCAGAAGCGTCACACGTAAGCTCAAAGGCCTTATTGAAGTCAGGTAGATGTAGGACAGGTGCCTCAGTCATAAGTTCCTTAATGCGTTGGAAAGCAATAGCACCGGACCTTGTCCAGGTGAACTCACCTTTCTTCATGCAATCACTAATGGGGGCCATAATGCTACTAAAGTCTCTAATAAAACGGCGGTAAAAAGTAGCTAACCCATGGAAACTTCGCACCTCTCGTAATGTGGTCAGTTCGGGCCAATCCCTAATGACTTTAACCTTATTAGGGTCAACTCTAATGCCTTCCGAACTGACTATATAGCCTAAGAACTCCACTTCATTGACATAGAATGTGCATTTCTTGAGATTAAGGAATAAGGTTTCCTTCCGCAGGGTGGAAAGAACCGACCTCATGTGGGAGACGTGCTCAGCAGTGGTGGTACTAAAGACTAAAATGTCATCAAAATAGACGACCACAAACTTCCCCATGTAAGGCTGAAAGACATGGGTCATCATCCGGGAGAAGGTACTGGGGGCGTTGGATAGCCCAAAGGGCATCACAAGCCACTCGTATAACCCATCCTTGGACTTAAATGTTGTCTTCCACTCATCCCCCTCACGGATCCTGATCTGGTGATAGCCACTCCGCCAATCTAACTTTGAAAAAATGGTGGCGTTAGATAAGACATCTAGGAGGTCATCTAATCACGGAATAGGAAATCTATATTTCATGGTGATCTTGTTGATGGCACGGCTATCAACACACATTCTCCACGCACCATCCTTCTTGGGGGCAAGAAAGGCAGGTACCGCACATGGACTCATACTAGTCCTAATGAACCCCTTTTTCATCAAATCCTCGATCTGGGTCTGTAAATCCTTATGGGCGGCGGGGTGAAGCCTATAGTGGGGCTGGTTCGGTAAGGAGGAACCAGGGATAAGGTTTATAGCATGCTGTATATTCCTAAGCGGTGGTAATACCGAAGGCAGCTCATCCGGGTACACGTCCTTATACTCATCCAACAATTCCCGTAACTCTCTAGGAAAATCATCCAATACTCTCGTATCCCCTTTCGCACTCATAAGAACTAGAGCGTACATCATCCCGTCAAGAAATGGATCCTTCATAAATTCTTTTCTTCCCACAAGACTCAACGTTTTCCTCTCGACTGGAACAGTGGTGTCCTTAGCCAAAGCTACTGGCTCTTTCGGGACGGTCGGTCTCAACGTAATGACTTTGCCATTGAATTTAAACTCATATGTGTTGGCTCTTCCAAAGTGTGTCACGTCACGGTCGTAACGCCAAGGGCGGCCCAATAACACGTGAGAAGCGTCCATTGGAAGGACATCGCACCACACCTCGTCAGTATAGGATTTGATCGAGAGAGGTACAAGGCAACGCTTGGTGACCGGGACGGTAACCTTATTAATCCAAGCTACCTGATAGGGAGCCGGGTGGGGCTGCGTAGTCAAGGACATACGTGTAACAGCATTCTCAGAGATGACGTTTACACAACTGCCATAATCAATGATCAACTTGCACAACTTCTCGCCACTCTTAAAGATCAGTGAAAGTGCAGCTAGATCTGATATACTCTAGAGGGGGGGTGAATAGAGTATATGGTGCTTTGATACTTTTTACAACAGTTGTTGTAATAAGAGTGAGCAGGGAAATAAAAAATCTAATCACAGAACTAAACTAAACAAAAGCTAATCACAGAGTAATCAAGGCCAGAAACAAACATAAAAACAAGCAAAACCAGAAGACACAAGGAAATATAGTGGTTCCCCTAAACTTGGGTACATCCACTCTTCTACCACCCTAGGTAGGAATCCACTGCAGGATGAGTTGATCAGGTGTCCTGGGCACCAATGAGCTTTTGATAAGGTGCTCAAAAACCAAAGCAGATTTTTTGATCAGGTGTCTTGCCACCAATGAGCTTTTGACAAGGTGCTCAAAAACCAAGCTCAAACTTTTGAAGGGAGCTTGAGAAACCCTTTATAGAGAGGGGGTGAGAGAGTGATGGAAGTCTTCTCTTTCTCAAACAACTGAGAAGACTATGTGGATTGTTGATGTCAAAGCTCCCCCTAAATCCTTGAGATCTTCAGGAAGAAAAGCTTTGCTGAGGGTGATAGGCCTTCAAAGATTGAACTCCAGCAATAGATGCTTTCAGCAATGACTGAAATGTTGAATGTCTGGAGTCTTGAAATATATTGGCCTTGAACACTTGAAAACTATGAGATCTAAAGATTTCAGAGAAGGTTGATCTCCTTGGATGAGTGTTCTTGAGAATTCTTTTAGAGACAGAATATTTGTGTATGTATCTCTGTAAACTGTGTGTCTCTCTCTGTATCCTTTTTGAGACTCAAAAAAATTCTATCTTTTATTCTCTGGTATAGAATAGAATAACATTCTCTGTCAAGTATAGCCGTTGGCCTGCATTAATTGCATCCTTAATTGCAAAATCTCTTCTGGAGGAAAGTCCATAGAAATATTCCTTGAAAAATCCCTTGAAACTTGGTCCAGAAATGAATGAAAACGGCTAGGAAATCTCTGAATTTATTGCAGAATAATGCCTTAACTGATTTGAATTTGAATCTAGAAACATCCTTGAAGTTATCAGAAATCGTCGAACTGAGCTCTACTATCGTCGAGCTGAGCTCAGCAATCTGGAAATATACAATAGCAAAATATCGTCGATCTGAGCTCAAAGATCATCGAACTGAGCTCAGAGATAAAGATCCAAAGCAGAGTCAAAATCGTCGACCTGAGCCCACCGATCGTCGAACTAAGTTCGACGATATAATGAATTTGAGCTCAGCGATCGTCGAATGGAGTTCGACGATCTGTCGAAGTTGAGCTAGATGATCGTCGATCTGAGTTCGACGAATCGTCGTGCTGAGCTCGACGATATGACTTAGTCTCCAAACAGAAAATCCTGGTCTTGAGGGCAGCTTCCAAACCTAGACTTCTAACCCTTAGACTCAATTCTAATTGACCTATTGAGCTATACAGGAGGTCAAGCATTTGTTTCCTAGAGACATAGTGATCCTGACCCAAATTAGTAATAGGGTGTTCCAACAATCTTCCCCTATTTGGGTTAGGATTACTATTTACAGACTTTGGAAAAATTTAAATATCATACAATTAGCAAAACAGAAAAGCAACAAGCTAGACATTGCAGAATCTCAGAGATATATAGCATCCAGATAGAAATCAGAAATCACAGAGAATGTCACCTTACAATATCATTTCTTTTCCTTGCCCTTAACAATTTTGATCTCTCTGTTAGGATTGAGGGCTTCTTTGTTTGATCTGGTATCATCTGCTGCACCTAAATATGTTTGCTTTTTAGGCCTGAGAACTACAGCTTCAGGATGTAATTCCATATACCTGTCAGAATCAAAGAATTTACTTGATGCATATCTCTCTAGCTCTTTCTGTCTCTGTTCAGACATTGTTGAAATGTTGGATGAATCTATTCCTTGCTCTCTAGCCTTTTTGATCTGATCCAGTGCTGCTAGTTCTTTTAATCTGGCAGTCCAAGCAGCTGGATTGTTCTCAGGATCCTCAAAAGGTACAGGTGGCTCATATCTGTTAGAGGGATTATCTTGAGAAGGCCTGGAAGACACAGTTTCTTTCAGTTTGTAGGGAAAAGGACCAGATGTTGTATCAGATGAAATTTATCCTCCCCTGGAATATGGGTGTTGCCTGGAGTAACCTTTGGAGTAGACTTGGATATCTCTTTGATTTCCTCTGTATCCTCCTCTCCTGGATTGAGATCCCCTGGATTAGCTTCCCCTATAAGATCTAGCATGAGGCTGATAGGGAGCCTGAATTCTGGCTGGGGGTTGAGCAGCAGAGCTTCCACCTGCACCTACATTAGGAGGAGGTGGTGGAGGAGGATGAGAGTGCTGGAATTGAGAGGAACCCTTCTCATACTTTCTCTTCTTTTTCATTACCTTCAGTTGGTTCTTGGAGTACTGCATCCAGTGTTCAGTGATAGGGCAGTCATGGAGAATGTAGTATGGAATGTCATTGTTATCCTTAACCTTGGCACGAGGTACCCTCTTCATGGCTTTGCTCCTTGCCTTTCTTTTCTTGGCAATGGTAGCAGAAGAGTCATCAGAGTCTGTTCTAAACTCATCACTTTCAGAACTCTGGTCATCATAGAGAGCATCAATTTTCTTCATTAAGTCCTTCTTGAGCTGTACAGAAGCAGATGAGGCAACAGATGGTGTAGCAGCAAATATTGAAGCAGTAATAGCAGAAATGACAGCAGCAGATGTAGTAGAAGTAGTAACAACAGTAGTAGCAACTATGGGCTCTGGAGAGGTGACATCAGCAACAACACTCTCACAAACAGCAACAACAACAGTAGGAATATCATCAGAAACTGCAGAAGTCTCAAAATCAGGTGCCTCTGACATAAGAATTTCCTTGGAAATTGGTTCATCAGTAATGACAGAAACTTCAGCAGCAGTATCAATATTTTCAGCAGCAGCATACACAGAATTGACAAAGGAGGTGATAATGCTTGGGTCACAGCAAGAAAATGGCACAAGTGCCTTGGATAGATCCTCTGTAGGCTGGACAGTATTGACCTCTGGCAGACAGCTGAAGTATGCAGAATCAAAAGATGAAAGCAAAGACCTGAGGTCTATTGCAAGGACTGCAGCAGGAGGACTTGGTGCTTGAGGCACATCAACAGCAGCAAGAGGAGGAGCTGAAGAAGCAGCAATAACAGCAGCAGCAGCAGACAGGCTCACAGAAGCAGTCACAGAAGCAGCAGCAGCAACAGCAGCAGCAAGAAGACTCACTTCATATGACATCTCCCCCTGCCTAGATTCAGAAAAGTCTGGATCAAGGCACACTGCTGTAGGGGCTGCCTGAGGGAAGAGGGAAGATAGCCTGGCAGAGAGAGCTGCCACTGACAGGTGTAGTGGAGCCAAGGAGGTCTCCAACAACAGAGAGAGCCTGGGGGCAAGCAACTCATACAGCCTGTCAGAAAGGGCTGGGAGGTCTACTTACTCAAGGGCTGGAGCAGAGGTAGAAGATATAGGAGCAGCTGATGGTGAGGGTAGTGGAGAGCTGGTGAATGGTGGAAGGGATGGCTGAGGTGTTGGTAAGGTGGATATGGAGGACAGGGGAATGGAGATAGATGGGGTGAATGTTGGTTGGTCAATGATTTGGTGTAGAAGGTCTTGAAAGGAAGTGGAGGAAGAGGGTAACTCAGGAGGAGATGATGGGGAATCATCCATAAAGGAATCATCAATTAGGGTGAAGGATGGATGGGAGGGTGATGAAGTGACATCTGGTGGAGGGTAGGAGAATAATGGGTGGGAATGTTCTTCTGATGGTGGAAGAATAGGTACTGGAGATGGTGTGGATGTTGGAGAGGGGCTGGATATGATGATGGTGGATGGAACTGGAGTGGTAGAGGGAAGGGGAAGGGATGGAATTGGAGGAGGAGGAGGAGAGGCAACAACAGCAGCCAGGTCATCTGCAGGGGCAGAGACCTGTGGAGAAGTGACTCTTAGAGTCCTTGTGCCTGAAGGATTGCTGGAGGAGGGCCTGTTGGGCCTGCTGATTTGTCTGTCCCACTTTCCAAAGAGGGCACAAGACAGTCTCTTGGAGGCATTTATATGAATTCCAGAGGAGACCAGCAAAGCAGGGCACCTGTGCTGCAGAAACACCCCAATGATCCTTCCAAAGTTAACAAAACTTTTGTTGATTTTCTTCTTGATGAGGTCAAAGAAGATTTCTCCCCAGTTCAGATTTTTTCTGTCCACAAGAGCTCCCATGAGGCAGAGCTGATACCTTGAAATTGTATCATGGGTAGAGTGCTTAGCTAGTAGCACTTTCCCAACAACATCTGCCATGAATCTATATTCCACAGAAAGGTTCCTTTTGAAGAGCTTGCTAGGGTTGCCCTCTGAATGACCCATTCTGGCAAGCAGTTCAGAATACTCTTCTCCAGATAAGTCAGCAGTATCTTCACCATTCCTCAACTCAAAAACCTCTGTTAAAATTGCTGGAGTTAAGGGTACCTGAGTTCCAGATATAGACCCAACAATGGTGGAGTTATCTTGATTGTGGGCAGTATAAACCCATTCCTTTATCTCATCAGATGCCAGCTTGATCCTTATGGTCATTATTGCTGTCAGATTCTGGTCTTTGAATAATCCCAAAATGTCTTGAAAGACCTGGTCAGTTGTGCTGAAGGATTCCATGTCAATATCAAAACCAGTATCAAACTTCATAGCAGCAAGAACAGCAACTGACACAACCATGGGTACCTGCAAAAATCCAACAAAGAAAACGACCAAGTGTAGAACTGTTTGGAGGGAAAGAAAATTCTTGCAGAGAAATCGAAAGCGCAAAGGAGAATGACGACGAAAAATGAATTTTATATTAGTGTTGGACGCAGAATTGGAAAGATCGTGGAACTCAGTTCGACGATCGAGGCTTCTAATGGAATCTGAAGAGTGTTCAACATCGTCGATCTCCGTTCGATGATATTGGAGAGCGTCGAGCTCGGGTCGACGATCGTTCAGGGAACAAAATCGTCGAGCGTCGTTCGACGATCGTTGATCAGAAGAGATAGTTCATACTATCTGAGAGACGCTGAACTCAGTTCGACGATTTCGGAAATCGTCGATCTCCGTTCGACGATCTTGGGGCAAATCGTCAAGCGCAGTTCAGAGATCAGAAAAATTCTAGACACTAAGAAAAATCAGAATGTTTGCCTAGTCTTGGTCAATTTTTAAGCTTTCAAAATCTTGGATATTATTTAAGACTTCCTCCATCTAACATTCCTAACTGATTTAGGAAGAAGGTGTGTTTCTTTTCATCCAAAGGTTTGGTGAAAATATCTCCCTTTGTAAATCAGTTGGGATATATTGTAGTTCAATTTTATTCTTTTCAACATTATCCCTTAAGAAATGATGCCTAATCTCTATGTGTTTTGTCCTACTTTGGAGGACTGGATTTTGAGCTATAGAAAATAGCACTGGTGTTATCACAAAAGATTTTAGACTTCTCTAAGTTGTAGCCATAGTCTAGGAGTTGGTTTTGAATCCACAAGATTTGTGAACAACAACTTCCTGCAGCCATATATTCAGCTTCAGCAGTTAAAGTTTACACAGATGTTTGTTTCTTACAAAACCAAGAGACAAGTCTGTCACCAAGGAACTGACAAGTTCCACTGGTGCTTTTCCTGTCAATTCTGCATCCAGCATAATCAGCATCAGAGAATCCAGTTAAATCAAATGCTGAATCTTTTGGATACCAGAGACCTAGATTTGGACAACTTTTAACATACCTGAGAATCCTCTTTACTAGTGTTAGGTGTGACTCTCTAGGGCTTACTTGGAACCTAGCACATATACATGTAGCAAACATTATATCTGGTCTACTAGCTGTAAGATACAGTAAAGAGCCAATCATTGCTCTATATGTTGTCTGATCAACAGGTTTCCCATGTTCATCAGCATCCAATACAGCATTAGTAGGCATGGGTGTTTTCATACAAGATGCTTCAGACGTGCCAAATTTCTTAACCAGTTTATTTGCATACTTGGTTTGAGAAATAAAGATGTCTTCAGCATGTTGCTTGACTTGCAATCCTAGGAAGAAGGATAGCTCACCCATGCTACTCATCTCAAATTTAGAATGCATTAGGTTGGAAAACCTTCTGCACAATTTGGAGTCAGTAGAACCAAAAATAATATCGTCTACATAAATTTGTACTAGTAGGATATGGGACTTATGGGTTCTAATGAAAAGAGTTTGGTCTACTCTACCCCTTATAAAACCATTTTCCAAAAGAAAGCATGCTAGGGTCTCATACCATGCTCTAGGAGCTTGCTTGAGACCATATAATGTTTTATTCAATCTAAAGACATAATCAGGAAAAGTAGGAGAGATAAAACCTGGAGGTTGTCTAACATATACTTTCTCTTTGATGTCTCCATTTAGAAATGCACTTTTTACATCCATCTGATATACCTTGAAGCCTTTGTGTGCTGCATAAGCTAGAAATATTCTGATGGCTTCTAATCTTGCAACAAGTGCAAAAGTCTGGTCGTAGTCTATTCCTTCTTCTTGAGAGTATCCCTGAGCAACTAGCCTTGCCTTGTTCCTTATAATTACTCCTTGATCATCCAATTTGTTTCTGAATACCCATTTTGTTCCAACAATGGAATGATCATTAGGCTTTGGCACTAGTTCCCATACTTTGTTTCTTTCAAATTGATGCAACTCCTCTTGCATTGCAATGATGCAGTGTGGATCTTGCTCTGCATCTTGAATGGACTGAGGTTCAATTTGAGGTAGGAAGCAGGTGTGCAACAGATTTTGGTTGACCTGATTTCTGGTTTGCACACCAGCTGAGATTTCTCCAATTATTTGGGAAATTGGATGGTCTCTTGATGTTACTAAATCAACCGGGGGTGTTGATTGTTCACCAACCTTTGTTGTTGTTTCCTCTTGTGGTACAACAACTGGCCCTTCAAGTTGTTCTTCAATATATTGAGCATCTCCTTCATCTTCACTGCTTTCATCCTCTTGAGTAACCTGTAACTTGTTCAAGTCTTCAACTAGAGAATGTTCCTGCAAAGGTTCTATGGTAGAAGAAATCTTCTCCTTAAAAGACATGTTAGATTCATCAAATGAAATGTGAACAGATTCCTCAATTTTTAAAGATGATTTATTATAGACCCTATAAGCCTTGCTGATCATGGAGTATCCCAGAAACACTCCTTCATCAGCTTTAGCTTGAAATTTTGCTAAATATTTCTTGTCATTATTATGAATATAGCAAATACAACCAAAGACTCTAAAATAGTCAACTTTAGGTTTCTTCCCTTTGAGTAATTCATAGGGAGTCTTTCCCTTTAGTTTATGTATCAAACTTCTATTCAGCACATAGTTGGAGGTGTTCACTGCCTCTGCCCAAAAGGATAGAGGAAGGTGAGCATCTGACAATAATGTAGTGGCAGATTCAATAAGGGTTCTATTCTTCCTTTCAGCTACCCCATTTTGCTGAGGAGTTCTAGGAGCTGAGAAAGTATGTCTGATACCTTCACTCTGACAGAACTCTTGCATAAGAAGAGAATCAAACTATGTCCCATGATCACTTCTAATCAGGGCAATGTGAGTGTTGAACTCAATCTGTATACATTTTAGAAACTCTGTCAGACACTTAAAGTTATCAGACTTCTTCCTTAGAAAGAACACCCAAGTGAATCTAGAGAAGTCATCTACAACTACTAAAGTGTAGGATTTCCCTCCTAGGCTTTGTACTGTGATGGGTCCAAAAAAGATCCATGTGTAGCAGATACAATATCCTAGGTGAATCACTCTTATTAAGTGACTTAAAGTTGTTTTTAGTTTGCTTGCCTAATTGGAAAACCCTGCAGAGTCCTTCCTTCTTGTAGGGGCCAGAAGGTAGTCCTCTAACAAGGTTGTCCTTGGATAGCCAAGCAATAGTTCTAAGGTTTAGGTGTCGTAGTCTCTTATGCCATAAGATATTTGGTCTACAGATAGAATTGAACAAGCAGATATCTACATCAGTTGAAAGAAAATCTACTAGATAGATGTTACCTTTTCTTTTACCTGTCAACACAGTTGTGTTGTTCTCTGACTTGATTTTGCATAAGGCTTTGCTGAAGGTCACCTGGTAGCTTTCATCACATAGCTGACTGATGCTAATTAGGTTGTGCTTCAGTCCTTCCACATAAGCTACCTTCTTGAAAGTTACTGATCCAATCTGGACTGCACCATATCCTTTAGTCTGTCCAAAGTTTGAATCACCAAAGATAACTTTGGGTCCAAGCTTGGCTCTGAAGGATGTGAGGTTGTCCTTGTTCCCTGTCATGTGCTTAGAGCACCCACTATCCAAGTACCATTGCTGGTTAGATGTTGGATAGGTCTTCACCTGCACATAAGACAATTCATTTGTTTTTGACCCAGTTTACCTTGGGCCTAGGTTGATAACCTTTAAATTCTGAAATGAAAGACATCCCAGGTTGACTCTTATAACCTTCAGGATGATATCTCCTTGGAGGTATAATCCATTCAGTATAAGGGTTAAATATTTGGGATGAAGGACCTTTAGGATTGAATTTTGATTTGCCTTTGAAAAATTTTCCAGAGCTCTGACCTCTGTTCGACGATCTTGGAGCTGCGTTCGACGATCTTGGGTCAGATCATCGAGCTCCGTTCGATAGTCGACTATGGGTGAGGTCAGGTATTTGAGATCATCGACCTGCGTTCGACGACTTTGGCTGAGATCGTCAATCTGCGTTCAACGATTTTGGCTGAGATCGTCGGGCTGCGTTCGGTAATCGTCGATCTTCATTCGGCGATCGTCGATCTCCGTTCGACGATTTCTGCTGGGACATAGTTTTCTGAGGCAGATCAGAATTTTTTCTAGCAACCTCTACAACTCCCTTTCCTTTGTCAGAAATGAATTTGATTGGAGTTGTTAGAACTATGGGTTGGCTGGATGAAGCACCCAAGCCCAGTGTACTGTTGAATCTGGAGTTCACTGTGCTTGTGATGTCCATCAGCTTGATGCTTCTCCCATTGAGGGATTCTTCAAGCTTTTTGGCCTCAGAGAGCTTACTTTTCAGTGTAGCTATCTGTTCCCTACAACACTCCAACTCCTGAGAGAGTTTGAGGTTTTCTGACTTTAAAGTATTGTGTTCAGATAATTGATTTTTGAGAGAGATAATTTCTTTCTCAGACTTTAGCAGGTCTAAACACAGCGCTTTAAATTCAGATTTAAAATCCTCTGAAGTAAAATCAAAAGAACCAATTACCTGATCTTCTTTAGGTTGAGTCTCTGAGTCTGACTCTGACTCCTCTTCTTTTGAATTATGTTGTGAGGCATGATTGCCATCATACAGAACTCCTTTTCTTCTGCATCATCCTCATCATCACTGGAGCTGGATGAGGCTTCTGACTCTTCTTCAGTCTCACTCCAGGATTCAGCAACAAACCCCTTTCTTGTATGTTTGTTTTTGCTTGATGAGGGTTTGCTATTGTCATTCCTCTTGGAGTCTTTCTCCTTTCTTCTTTCTTTCCTGTCCATTCTGTCCTTGTTCTTGTTCTCTGGATAGTCAGGAACTATGTGCCCTGGTTTCCTGCAACCAAAGCAAATAATATCTTTATTATTGTTAATGGACTTGTCATACCTTGGCTTATCCTGCTCCTTGTATGATCTCCTTCTGAAGTCCTTTTTGGCCATCTTATAAAATCTTTTGGCCAACAAACTGAGTAGTTCATCATTGCCTGTGACTTTGTCTTCAGGCAGATCTTCAGTTGCCTTGAAGGCTATGGTCTTCTCTTTTCTTGTGGCTGGAGAGGCAGCCTTCTGTTCTTCCTCTCTATTTTTGATGAGTAGCTCATAAGATTTGAGCTTACCCAATAGAGCTTCAGTAGTGATCTCATTCAGACTTCTGGCATCCTTAATTGGCCAGATTCTTGAATCCCAAGTGCTGGGGAAGCACATTAGAATCTTGTCATTGAGTTCAGTTAGAGAGATCTCTTTGTCCAATGTCCTGAGTTCACTGACAATTAGACTTAGCCTGTTGTATATATCTCCCACTGACTCAGTTTCTCCCTTTTTGAAATTCTCATATTGAGAGATGAGATGGGATCTCCTATCCTTTCTCTCATCAGCTGAGCCTGAGACTATTTCTGAGAGTTTGTCCCAAATTTCCTTTGCTGAATTGCATTCAGCCACCTTTTGAAATATGTCATCAGACATTGTCTGGGCCAAGATGTTCATAGCCTTGGCATCAGCTACCTTCCATCTCTTGATATCAGCATCTGTTCCTGATGGAGGTGGAACATCATTTGTGCTTGTGTTCTCTGGGGGTCTTGGACACACTGTCAAAACAGACTTAAAAATATATTCGTCAATAGAATTCATGTATAGTCTAATCCTTGCTTTCCAAAGTGCAAACTTGGATAGGTTGCACACTGGAGGTCTGGTGCTAGCATAATCTTTGTTTTGGGCCATGATTTGTGAAAGCAAAATCTAACAATAAAATACAAAAGAAACACAGATCTAACTTGGGATCTTTGGGTTCAGGTGTTAGCCTGTACAACCAATCAGGTATGGTATGTTTAACCAACCTGCCTCTGATACCAATTGAAAGTGCAGCTAGATCTGATATACTCTAGAGGGGGGGGGGGTGAATAGAGTATATGGTGCTTTGATACTTTTTACAACAGTTATTGTAATAAGAGTGAGCAGGGAAATAAAAAATCTAATCACAGAACTAAACTAAACAAAAGCTAATCATAGAGTAATCAAGGCCAGAAACAAACATAAAAAACAAGCAAAACCAGAAGACACAAGGAAATATAGTGGTTCCCCTAAACTTGGGTACATCCACTCTTCTACCACCCTAGGTAGGAATCCACTGCAGGATGAGTTGATCAGGTGTCCTGGGCACCAATGAGCTTTTGATAAGGTGCTCAAAAACCAAAGCAAATTTTTTGATCAGGTGTCTTGCCACCAATGAGCTTTTGACAAGGTGCTCAAAAACCAAGCTCAAACTTTTGAAGGGAGCTTGAGAAACCCTTTACAGAGAGGGGGTGAGAGAGTAATGGAAGTCTTCTCTTTCTCAAACAACTGAGAATACTATGTGGATTGTTGATGTCAAAGCTCCCCCTGAATCCTTGAGATCTTCAGGAAGAAAAGCTTTGCATAGGGTGATAGGCCTTCAAAGATTAAACTCCAGCAATAGATGCTTTCAGCAATGACTGAAATGTTGAATGTCTGGAGTCTTGAAATATATTGGCCTTGAACACTTGAAAACTAAAGAGATCTGAAGATTTCAGAGAAGGTTGATCTCCTTGGATGAGTGTTCTTGAGAATTCTTTTAGAGACAGAATATTTGTGTATGTATCTCTGTAAACTGTGTGTCTCTCTCTGTATCCTTTTTGAGACTCAAAAAAATTCTATCTTCTATTCTCTGGTATAAAATAGAATAACATTCTCTGTCAAGTATAGTCGTTGGCATGCATTAATTGCATCCTTAATTGCAAAATCTCTTATGGAGGAAAGTCCATAGAAATATTCCTTAAAAAATCCCTTGAAACTTGGTCCAGAAATGAATGAAAACGGCTAGGAAATCTCTGAATTAATTGCAGAATAATGCCTTAACTGATTTGAATTTGAATCTAGAAACATGCTTGAAGTTATCAAAAATCGTCGAACTGAGCTCTGCTATCGTCGAGCTGAGCTCAGCGATCTGGAAATATACAGCAGCAAAATATCATCGATCTGAGCTCAAAGATCGTCGAACTGAGCTCAGAGATAAAGATCCAAAGCAGAGTCAAAATCGTCGACCTGAGCTCACCGATCGTCGAACTCAGTTCGACGATATAATGAAGTTGAGCTCAGCGATCGTCGAATGGAGTTCGACGATCTGTCGAAGTTGAGCTAGACGATCGTTGATCTGAGTTCGACGAATCGTCGTGCTGAGCTCGACGATATGACTTAAGTCTCCAAACAGAAAATCCTGGTCTTGAGGGCAGCTTCCAAACCTAGACTTCTAACCCTTAGACTCAATTCTAATTGACCTATTGAGCTATACAGGAGGTCAAGCATTTGTTTCCTAAAGACATAGTGATCCTGACCCAAATTAGTAATAGGGTGTTCCAACAATCAGGGAAAATATACTAGTCCTTTTCCAGTCATCAAACGGACGAGGGGTGGTCAAGATACAACGCATCACCATAACGTGGTGCTCGTCCTCTAAATCGCTTGGGACCCCTTTTGGGTCACTCTCCTCAGCAGCCTCATAAACGAAATCAGCAAGGTCGGTAGTCGACTCTAGTAGGGCTATGGCTCTAGTCTTCGTTGGGCATTCAAAGGCATGGTGCCCTTGAATGCCGCAAGAGTAACAAGTGGTGTTAGCCTTGCTAACCTTCCCTATATGGACACGGTCACTCGCAGGATTCTTGAGTTCCTAGGAGTAATCACGAAAGACTTTGACTCGGCAGACCGAAACTTCCCTTTATCCTGATATGTGGAGGAAGAGGCTCCAGCTGTAGACTTTCCCTTTGCATGGGAATACCGGGAGTGAGCCTTAGAGGCTAAGTGCTTTTCGATGTCAAGGGCGGCATTAAATGTCATGTTCAGATCCGTATGACCATATCGTAAGAGCTTCCGCTGAATATCGGGATGAAGCCCCTTACGAAATCTGGATAGGGTGACCTCGGGGATCTCCCTCAGATCACAATGCACCATACGTTCTTTCAGTTCTCCCATATACTCAGCTACCGAATTGGAGCCCTGCCGCAGAGTGGCAAGCTCGATGAACATCTGTGTCCGATGGTACGCGGGAACGTACTGATCGGTCAACAGGTTCTTCATCACGGCCCATCCAATAAGTGGGACCCCGTTCCCGGTTCCTAGCCTACGCTCTTCATTCAGCCAATAAGTGTTGGCACGCCCCGTTAGCTTCATCCTGGCAACTTGGACCTTTTGATGGTCCGTAAGGGTGTGCTAATCGAAGTAGCACTCCATATCCACCACCCAAGTAAGGAAGATCTGGGGATCTCCCATGCCATTATAAGTGGGGGCGTCAATCTTAATGGCCCTAGTAATATCGTAAGCACGATCGTGGCGGTGTTCTCGAGTGGTCACTCGGGGAGAGTCCTCATCGGAATCCGACTCAGGAGTTTGTTGGCGCCGGTTGGGCTGCTCAACATTAATGGGTGGCGGGGGTGGCCTTGCTTGATTTTGTAGGATCTGTGCCAACATGTTTCTAAGCTCCGTCATTTCATTACGTAGCCCTGCTATGGCCTCGGTGTTGGGATCCCCATGCTCGTTCACAGCCATCCTAGACGTAGACGGTGTCGCGTACTCCGATCCGTGCCTAGTGCGCATTCAGGTCTAGAAAATTTTGGAAAGGTGATTTTTCCTAGGGCTGTAGCTATACTGAAAATAAGTTATTTTTATAGTTTCCCGATGTGAGGAACACGTGGATCGTTAAAAATGTTTTTTTTTTGAAATTTTGCTGAAAAATAAAGATTTCAGCCCGCTATTGGCAGACCACAGAAAATAATTTTTTTGATTTTTTTTTTAGATCCGATCGGCCAACAAGAAATGTAGAGAGGATGTTTGCAACGTGGGAGTTGAAACGACCGCCTCTGATACCAAATTGATGTAGGGCGTGACCGTGATACGTGCTCGAATACACTAACGGAAAGTATCATCACAAGACATAAAGCTAAAGGGGAGGGCTCCGACCAAAAGCGAGCGAAAAGGGGTCGGGTTTGCTCCCAAATCCGAAAGAGAAAATTGCCGGACTCGATAAAACGTCCTTAAGACCTACCTCTCCAACAAGCACACAACTCACCGCACCTATACAAGCATCTATTGTACCAACATGAGCCGTTTCAACGCAGCAATAATTTATTTTCGGAGCGGCGGAAAACTTCAATAGGCGGTCGAGTTCGAGTTGAGATTAACTCCCATGTTAACACCAAAATGTGCCAATCTTGGAGGGCAAGTCAAAGCTAGGCCAAGTCTCGCTCTCGCAACGGATCTATCCAATCCGGATCACAAGAGGTTCAATAACAACGAAATCAAAATCGGAATTTGCAAGCGACGTATTTAAAAATCACGGAAGAAACGGTTTGCAAAAACCTCCACAAAATCTAAAGCAAGAATCTCTAAGGGGAAGAAGTTACCCAACCAAGAACAACAATCACACAAGATAAGGTGGGAGAATCACTCTCTCCACGGATCCACCGGCTTCACACCGAATGGGCTGCAACCTTCTTCCTTGGAGTCGCACCGAAAGGAAGCCACGTCGGCTTCGCACCGTAGTAGGGGGAGGAAGCAAGGGGGGCTGCGGCTTCACACCTTGGCCGGCCGCTATGGAGGATACCCTCTTGGCCGAACACTCTCAATGAGGGTTAGGGTTGATTTTTTTAATTCTCTCTCTAACTTCATTCTCAAAAGGATCTCCTTATATAGGAGTTACAACACACATCTAGCCATCCAACATGGAGATGAAATCTCATCCATCCGGAAGGCTAAATACACACCAAAATGTTTGCAGGAAATAAATAAAGATTACAAGTCCCAAATGAATATAAAATTATTAACCAAGATTGGAATAATTTTATATTCGCACATAAAATAATAAAGCATGAGAAATTAATTAAAATAGTCTTCAAGTGAGGGTAGCACGCCGCGGGCAGAGGTTGTAGCGGCGTCGTCCGTTAGCGTCATCACTGTTCCGAAGGTCTTTATGTTGTAGGGCCTCGGCAACTGGATCGTCATCAAGTAGTGGCGGAGGGGCAGCGACATCACATAAAAGCAAAAATCAAAGTTCCTTACCTTGGTCTTAGGTTTTTGCCGCCGTCCACTCTGAGTTCCGCGACCTGTCTTCAGGAAAATCTGCTAGTATTGATGCCTTCGTCTTAATGCCACTGGTTTTATATTTTTCGCACTATTGCCAATCGGCGATACCCGGTATCGCCAGGCGACAGTGAAAATTCACTATTCCACCAATTTTTCTTTGTTACTCAGATTTAGGCATGGTGTAATGTTTTTTTAGTTCCCAATAACTTGGTTCCATAGTTCAACATTCATATATCAATTCTACATACTTAAGTGCTAGTGTTCTTAAACTATGTGAAATTGTTTTCGCATGCCTCTAACTATGAGCAATATTTTAGTTATGATAATGTTCTTTCACTCACGGTTGTGCAAATCTTCATATGCATTCACCTTACTACATGTGTGAATTGTGAATGTTCTACCATAACCGCTAGTGTTGCATGTTCCTGGTAATGCTTTATTCGAGTTTGTATAGTGAACCACTAATATTTAATTATCTTGTATGCTCTCACAAGTGAATTCGGACTCTTTTGTCCAGCCAAATAAAAATGTGATAAAATAATTGTATGATCCCCAAAGTGCACACCTTTGGTGATATGTTTCACACAAAATAAAAAAATAACAAATAATAAAGGGCTGATAAGGAACCTCCACCAAGCACTACTTACCCTCCTGATAAGTCTTAATAAGGATTGTGAGGTAGAGCACCTTGAAAAGAATTATAAAGTGTCTTGTGCCAATCTTTAACTGGATAATTTCTTTATTGTCTGCTCTGCACTCTTGGGTACAAGTATAGCCCCGCATGTCCAGCTCTATGTTATGTTGTTATTTTAATATTCCCGTGTTCATGTATGTGTAAGAGTCTGCATAAGTGTTTCCGACAGGATATCACTTGTATACAACATTATCCTCTCTACAAGTTCTTCTTATGAGAATTGGACTGAAAATGTTTTACAACAGTATTATTCACTAGTGTATGTATTTGTGATATAGTTGATTGAACATTGTCAATGTTAGTGTTTACTCATTTCTTTCTTTACTATACATTGCTCACCTGTCCTATCTATAGTTAATCCTTTGTGTTTTTCCCCTCTTTCGCTTCCGCCCCACTCTTATCTATCTTTTGACAATACCAAACGGGGAGAATTTTCAAATGAAATCATTCATATATACTCAGAATCCATGAGAATTTCCATATACATGAAATTCTTTTATTAATGCAAATTTGAGTATTGTTAATTGTTCGAGAGAATATTTACTCAACTTAAGTTTAGGTATGCTTCAATTTAGGGGGAGAACACATGTAGGTGGAGTGTTTCATCCAAGTGCAATTTGTGCAAATACACATGCTTTGTCTTGCTACTCAAATCGGGTGGACCCTATAACATTCATGATTTCTTTCTTAATGGATTTGCTATTATCAAAAGGGGGAGATTGTTGGAGTATGCATTCCACGCTTCCTTGCTTGCTAATAACAAATCTTGTTTGTTTTTTATTTTTGGGTGTTTTTAGTGTGCAGATAACACAAGTCTATCTCTAATATCTTTTTGGTGATGAATCAGATCAAAATTGAGCTCGGGAGATATCTCCAGGCGAAATTGAGTAATGCCGATAGGCGAAAGCGCCACTCGATGCATTTTCGTTCGACGCTCGACGAAGCTCATGGGTGACGTGGCATCCGTTACATCGCTATCGCCAGATGGCGATATCCCGTATCGCTAGACGGTAGTGCATGTTTGATGCTCGACGTATCTGCGATGCGAAAGTGAGGAGTTTGTGGGACATATGGCAGTAATTATCGATATCGCCAGGTGGCGATACCTAGTATCGCCTGGCGATATCGCCAGAGTATAAAAGAAATTCAATTTCTTGTGGAAATCACGAATCTGATTACCTGCTGTGTACTTTCCTACAAAGACGATTCAGAGAGCTCCAGATCTCAGAGATACTCCATACTCTCAAGAATGCCAAAGCACGGAAGATTGACGGCACGTTCGCAGCATTCGAAGCAACTCTAACAAGGATTCGTCAGCATCTTCAGTGCATTGTTTGAAGGGAGTGTCTAGCCTAAAGTGTTCAATTTGTTTTGTTCTTGTTTTTATTATTTTCTCATTATAATCGAGAGGGGAAATCGCTGCCTTGTGTATGGCATCTAGGTCCTTGTGTGGCTTAAGAGAGAATCGCCGCCTTGTGAGTGGCGTCCAAGTCCTTGTGCGGCTTAGGGAGAAATCATTGCCTTGTGTGCAGCGTCTAGATCGTGATTAGATCTAGTGGGAGGCTAGTAGCAAGATTTAGGAAGAGATACGCTTTTTCCTACCGGTTCTTGGTAGAAGAACAGGCGAAAACACAAGTAAATTATTTGTTTCATGAGCCTTTGTCTCTAGCTCTATAGAGACACTTTGTATTCAATTTATCACTTTTGAAATATATCATTGTTGTTTTAGCTAGTATACATTTTCATTCTTTAATTATATTATTTTTATTCATCGAGCAAATTTGTCTTAATTTAAGAAAAATTTAAAGAACCCTTATTCACCCCCCTCTAAGGGCGCCGTAAGATCCAACATAAAGATCTAGCAATAAGGGAAAGGGTAGGAATCATACAAGATTTTTTGCAATGGTTCGAGTTCGCCTTCTATGTGGCATGATAACATTTGGCTTCCGACAACCTTGCTACGTTCCTTCGTTCTTTCAGGGAAGAACGGTCGGCACGTTGAAGAGGAAGAAGAAGATTCCTTTCCATATGATTAATGTAATATAAAGTCTTGAGGAGAGAGATAAATTCGCCTGATTTGACTACGGTTTAATGGCTCTCATGCCTTGGAATGACAACAACATTATGTGTCACTCTCCTATTGGACAAAACTTAGTTGTATTCTAAAATTAAGATTTTAGAAAGACATATGCACCGTTCTGTATAGTCCTGAAAAGTATCTCAGTTCTGGATTGGCCAATAATTCTTCCCCAAACCGCAAGTAATCAAGACACCATGAATGAATTTCGCAAAGTTCATTCTTCGAGTACTCTTGATGATTCGTCGAGATTTCTTGACGGATTTGTTGAGATAACAAAAATGGTTCGTCGAGCCCATTCGACGATTCGTTTAGCCCCCTCGATGAGTTCGTCGAGCCCCCTCGACGAGTTCGTCGAGCCCCCTCGACGAGTTCGTCGAGCCCCCTCGACGAGTTCGTCGAGCCCCCTCGACGAGTTCGTCGATCCCCCTCGACGAGTTCGTCGATCCCCCTCGATCAGTTCGTCGAGCACCCTCGACGAGTTCGTCGAGCACCCTCGACGAGTTCGTCGAGCACCCTCGACGAGTTCGTCGAGACCCCTCGACGAGTTCGGCGAGCCCCCTCGACGTGTTTCGTCGAGCCACCTCGACGTGTTTCGTCGAGCCACCTCGACGTGTTCGTCGAGCCCCCTCGACCTGTTCGTCGAGCCCCCTCGACCAGTTCGTCGAGTCTACATAAGATTTCTCAAATTCTGTCCGGGCCTACCAGCCACCCAAGACGACACAGAACACACACGAGGGGTCTAGTTCAAAATAGGATATTACACGAAATCTACAAGGAAGTTGAATTTATCGACATTGACAAGCAGATCCTTAGTAATAACCATAGGGTACTTTATAGACCGATCTACCAATTGTATACTCATTCTCGCCGGAGTAGGCTCACCTAATCTTAAATTTTAAAATAGAGAATAAGGTATTAAATTTATAGAGGCTCGTAGATCGGCTAACGAGTGTTTTTTACTAGATCACCAAATAAGCAAGGGATAAAGAAACTACCCAGATCAGTTATTTTCTTAGGTAATTTATTCAGTAAAATAGCCGAACATTCTTCGTTCAATTAAATTGTATCTATATCCTCAAGTTTCTTTTTATTGGATAAAATATCCTTAAGGTACTTGTCATATTTTGACATTTACGTGATGACATTGTAAAATGTTAAATTTATTTGAATTTGCTTAAATATCTCTATAAATTTTCCAAATTGTTCATCCCCACGGTCCTTCATTAATTTTGAGGGACAAGGAAGAGGTGTTAGATATTTCTTAACTTTATTCTTAGCAGAAACTTGAGGAAGAGGGGTGGAGAATTTATCAATCGTAGTTGGAGGAGTAGATAACTCCTTCCCACTTCGTAGTGTGTTAGACTTTGCTTGCTCCTTTGGTTTGGGGTCCGTATTGCCTGGTAGTTCTCCTTGTTAGCAATCAGAGAGTATTTTTGCAATTCGCCTGATTTGATTCTCCAAATTGTGAATGGATCCGAAAAGGATCCAGATACTGGCTTCAGTATTGTATGGATATTTAGTGAAAGATTCCTCTAGATTAGGAGGTTTTGGAGCTTGTGGTGGTAAGAATTCAGATATATTTATGGGAAGTGGACAT
This sequence comes from Platanthera guangdongensis, assembly GCA_039583875.1. NCBI lineage: Eukaryota > Viridiplantae > Streptophyta > Magnoliopsida > Asparagales > Orchidaceae > Platanthera > Platanthera guangdongensis. The sequence continues at coordinate 39,114,204 of CM077159.1, read as the reverse complement.
ACTGCATTTCCCAAATTATTCCAAGATAAGTTAGGATGATTCTTATAACTCGGATGGTATGCGTTACCAAAATTACAAATGCCCGAATTAAAAGGTGGCTGATTTGGATTACCAAAATAATCCACATGTTCGGTAATGGTAGAAGGTTCCCAGGTAGGAATAGAAGTAGAAGAATATATCTCTTCTATTTTTTATTTAGAATCTCAACTTGAAGAGATAAATTTGAAACTGTATCTATTTAGTACAGCCTGGCTAGTTTTTTTAAGCGAGACCGATGTGTACTATATTGATATTTATTCATGGCCATACCTTCTTAAGCTATTGAGCGGCTGTAGAGGTTTTGTTATTCAATGTTCCGCCGGCTGCGACATATATATGTTGCCTTGTTTGTGGATTGAGACCATTATAGAAGGTTTGGACTTGCAACCAATCAGAGATTGCATGATGGGGACAACATCAAGCAATTACTTAAATCTCTCTGAAGCATCATATAACGTCTCTATATCAATTTGGGAGAAATATGTAATATCATCACACAATTTAGCCATTTTTGATAGCCGAAATTATTTTGTAAGAAATTATTCCATCATCCCAGCCCAAGTGGTTATAGTTCCATTTGGAAGGGAACCCAATCATTGTATTTACTTAGTATGCAAAGTAAGAGGAAAAAGCCTTAGTCGTATCGCTTTATCCATAACTCCATTAATTTTGAAGGTATCACATATTTCTAAGAAATTAGCAATAAGTGCATTGGGATCCTCATCTTGAAGAACATCAAATTGTATATATTATTGTAAAATTTCAATAATACTTATCTTTAATTCAAAATTATTATTCACAATAACGGGTCGAACAATACTTGATTGAATTGAAAGTCGTTGCTTCAAGAGTAGCTATACACCTAGAGCCGGGTGGGGGGGGGGGGTGGGGGTGACTAGGTTTCCTAGTCTTTATGACTACATTTTATTTTGGTGTGTTGAGTGTTAAGTTATTGTGTTAGTTTCAAGAATAAGAACCTGCACACAAGGATTTATAGTGGTTCCCCAAAGTACGGGTACATCCACTGTCTCTCCCACCTTTTTAATAGTGTGTTAGATAAGGTTATCTACTCCAAAGTTAGCTTAAATAGCTTACAACACAGATCCCTCGGGATCTATCAGACTTCCTTTAACTCCTACGTCAGGCCACAATTGTAAAACCCCCCGCCCGGAACACAAGACATGGTCGAGGGGAGCCTTATGCCCAGAATAGCCGGCTTGTAGTAGCGTTAGTACATGGGCTAACTCGTAACACAAGATTCCTATCCTGCCAGCTATAATCAATATCATACTATCAACTCATCAATAAAAGAAAATCAAGTCCAAGATCCATAATTAGTATATAAAATTCCATAACAATACAATTTAACAGGATTTCAAAAGATCTTGCATTAACATCAGAGTACTACAAGGTACTACCAGTAGGCTACATCACAACTCCCTAGCTCACATTTGTCACTTTCAGTAACAAAGGCAATGTAGCATCAAGATCTGTCTCCCGGGTCTGGATACCCTCTTGCATGGTGTCCTACTATTACTCCTAAAGAATGTGAGTAGAAACCGTTAGTCATGAAGACTAAGTGACTTCACATTCTCTTACCCCGACGACTATTAGGGTCCGGGCAGAAGGAAAAAAAGCGGAGTTAAAATATAATCAGTAAGTACAAGTATAGCAGGTGGTAAATATTAAGCTAGCAATTAATAATGACTTCAATAATAATAGAAACATAAGTAGGAAGCAGTATTAGCAACATGTGAGTAAGAGCATAAAAGAGCATTAGTATCATAATTACATAACTTAACTTAACTTATAAAAATACCCATACAAATTTATAATTTAAGGTTCAGAAAAAAGGAACTCATCATATAAAGTGCCCATACAAAATTTTATGATGAGGATCTTTTGCGGTGCAATGCAATGCAATGCGTTATGATGACTCACTCAAGCTTACTCACGCACTCTAAATTATTATGTCGATATAGACCTTTCTGTACTCCATCCACTTATTCACCTCAGGATGGCATCCCTTTGAGCACCTCGGGACGTCTTATCCATTTCACAATCCACATCCCTATGTTCACCTCGGGATTACGCCCCTTAGATCACCTCGGGACGTCTTAGCCATTTCATAATCCACATCCCTATGTTCACCTGGGGATGGCACCCCTATGAGCACCTCAAGACATCTTAGCCAAACACAATACACCAAAGATGCTATCAAGCACCCAAAGCCTTATGAAAGACTTTGTTTTCAAGAGTAGCTAAACACAAAGAGGGGGGGGGGGGGTGAATAGGGTTTTTATTTCATTTAAGACAATATCTAACTTAGGTGAGTTGTGATTTAGATTTAGATTAGCTTTCAAGAACATACAACAACACACAAGGTATTTATAGTGGTTCAACAAGGTTTGGGTACATCCACCATCCATCCTACCTTTCTAACAGTTTGTTAGATAATGACAACTTCTGCAAACTCGGCTTAATGAGCTTACAACACAGATCCCTTAGGATCTCTCAGAATCCTCCAAGTCCTACCTCAGGCCCAAGGCCCTACACTCAGAGAAATATTCTCCTACAACTCAGTGATCTGCTCTAGAACACCTACCTCAGACTTTAATCCAAAGTCCTACACTTAGGCTAGGAGGTTATCCCTACACTCAGATCCACCACTGGATCAAACCATAGATAAAAACTCTCCTACAACTCAGATTCTCAACCAGAATCCTATAACTCAGGCACAAAGGGCCTACAATAAAGATCTACAGAAAACATCCTACCTCAGCATTTATACTTTAGGCATACACTCAGATCAGTTAAGATTCTACAGAAAGAAAGGTTGATTGTTGGTGTTGATTGACTCTAGAGAAATAATCTCTGAGTCTGCCTCTTCCTGAATTGAGATGACTCAGTAATATCTTCTTTACAGCTCCAAGGAGGGATCTTTAAGAATGTTCTACTTGAGCTGTGAAGTAATTCCAGCTAGGGCTTTCTTTGTTCCTCTTTTTAACTCAGAGAGATAACTCCCTGATTGTGTTTTTGAAGGTGAGAATGACAATAACTATCTTTCTTGAACTTTCAGATCAACAACAAAAGTAATTTCTTCAAGCTGTGCAACTTTGTTCAGAGGAAGAAGACGAAGCTGCCAATTTCCAAAAGTTAATTTCTTCTTCCTTGGAATATCACTTTTATATCCCGCCATCCAACGACTCTTTGACCAGTGGGACCGCCTGGAGTTGGTGCTGCAAGTTCTCTTTTACATTTAATGCTATACAATTGGAAAGCGACACCTTTGGTTGTCTACTATTCCGTTCCCGTAACATTTGAATTATTGCTGACTTAATCATGACTCAGCACCTATGGACTTAGCCAAATTCAGAAAATTCTGCATAGGCGTTGAGTGAAGACTTGTCACTTAAGGCAAAAACACTTAGGATGATTTCTGCACAACCAGGCGTTGAGTGATCATTCATCACTCAACAAATATTGACAATTATAGTCAAAACTAACTAGGCATTAAGTGAGCCTTAATCACTCAATGCATCTGGAATTGCTCGATTTTCTCTGTATTAAGGCATTGAGTGAGTTGTATTCACTCAACGCTTTCTGCCTTTTCCTATTTTATTGAATAGGCTTTGAGTGAACTGCCTTCACGCAATGCTTCTGTCCTTAGACATATTTTTTGTTGAATAGGCGTTGAGTGAGTTGTCTTCAGTCAACGCATCTATCCTTAGAAATATTTCCAAGTCAAACAAGCCTGCGGCTCTGACTGAACTGTGTTCTGTCAACGCTTTCCCTTCTGGGCGTTGAGTGAACTGCCTTCACTCAATGCTTCTGAACTTAGACAAAATTATTGCCAGCTTCTCTCTAACTTTGACTATTTGTGCTTTACTCAATGCTTAAAGCCATCAAGCATTGAGTGTACTTCCTTCACTTATTGCATCTAGAGTTAGGCAGATTTCTGCCCTGTCAGCATCCTGTCTTGTGTCCACCTGTCATTTTTGCTTAGACAACCAGTTTAAATAGTTAACAAAGAGCAACCTGAATACATAACACTTAGAGCATGCATCAAATACAATCCTATGTATTCCATTATCTTATTGGCTTTCTTCAAATCAGGTACATTGTAATCAAAGGACCCAACTATCTCCCCCTATTTGAAGAAGTCAATACCTTAGACAATGATATGCACTAACACATATAGTAGTTAATCTTTCACAGAAAGTTGAGAACAAAAATTGAAGAACAAATAAATATATGAATATATATAAATGCATTAATCATAAATATCTAGTTTGCTTAAAATATTGTTCACATTCCAAAAAGGCCCTTAAGTTAAATTGCAAAAACACATCATGTTTCTGGTTCCTTAATTACCATTCCTTTGTTTGGTTTCTTTGCAGTCTCTGCTTTATCTTCTCACTTTTACTTCTGCCTCTCAAAGTAGCTATAAGGTTGTGGGAAGTATTTGCTTGGCTCCAATACATCTAGTGGAAGAACACCTAACTTCTTGTCTCTTCCGTACTTCCTCCTTGATTCTTCATTTCTCTCTAGCTTTATCCATTCTAGGGAGCTGTAAAGCTTTCCCCTCTTAGTTTTCTTGGACTTAACTTGGTCCCAGACAGACAAAATTATACTCCTAGATTGAGGACTCCATTGCTCAAAGTCTTGCGTAGACTCCATTTCTTCTCTATACCTCTTCTTCTTCTTCAGCAACATATTTTCCTTTTTCCCTGACAATCTGCTTAACAGTGGTGCTGAAAGAGGGAATTTCAGTAGTAGTTTCTGGTTCAGCCCACTGAGCACCTTCTTGAATATCATATTGATGAGTATCAAATTGCTCTGCATGCTGACTATCATTCTGACCCATCATTCGATCCTGCAGTGCTTGATGAATGCAGGTAGGAACAACAGGGATGTTGTCAAATATTATCTGTTCAAGACCAAGAGATCCTCTAATCACATTTGTAGTCCATACAACATTTTCAGTATTGGCCGTTATCATTGCTTCCTCCCCCCTTTTTGACTACTTCAGAGACATCTGTATTCAGGGAGGTGCTGGACTTCGTTAGCTATGTATCCAAGAAGTTTATTCCATTTGTAACATGATTCTTGACCTCAAGCATATGGTCATTCAAAATTTGTGTGCATGCATCGATTCTACATTTAGTTATGATCCTGTGATCATTCATTAGTTTCTGCTGGGCATTATGAACCATATCTTTATTGCTTGATGTGATGTTCCAGTTTAATATAATGTCATTTTGGGTTTGCCAGATCTCTTGTAGTGTGCTTTCAGTGAAAGTAACAATAGGTGCTGCCCTATGGAATAATGCAACAGTGTTCGCCTTCAGCAAATTTACTTCAAATATGATTGCCTTGATCTCTGTTGACAAATCTTTCCTTAGTGTCTTAATGGAGTCATCCACAAAGTTCTCTAGTTACCATCTTTGATCATCCAACAATCCTTTCAGTTGGGATAGAAAGAAATATTATATCTGATCAGTCTGATGAGATGTCCCTTCATCAAAGCTATTTTGTTGTACTGGCCATTCTTATTCTCTGACAACTGAATTAGCCATTTCATATTCTGAGGAATGTGCCTCATCAGGTACATTAGTAGCAGCATTGTCCTTATTAGACTCATAGGAGTCTATCTCAACCATAGTGGTTGGAGCAGGGAGTTCAGTGTGAATCTCCCCCTAAATCTCTGTAATGTCCACAGGGACAATCAAATCAACAACAGTGTTGATTAGATGTTCTTCCTCCATTATTGCAGCAGGCTGATCATTCTCAGCAGGAATCTGATACTCTTTTGCATGAGCTTGATTTGCTCCCCCTCAGCAAAAGCATCATCCATAATTCTCTCAAGAAGTTGCTCCCCCTCAGCTTGAGGACATAAAAGAACTACTTCAAGACTGACGTTTCAGCAATTCTATTCTCCAAATTCTCAATGAATGTCTGTAATTCCTCATGAACAGACAAGATGGTCTCCCTTTCAGTATGAGCAGGTATATGGTGAATCTCCCCCTTGATTTGCAGCACCCATTTGAGATGTCTCCCCCTGAACATCATCACAAGTATTTTCCACTTAGAAACCTTCTAATGTGACCATGGCTCCTACTTGGTTTTCTTCAGATTGTGTTCTGGCCAACTGGAACCTTGGAGGAGGTTCAGAAGATATTGAGACCTGAGCACTCATGTCTCTTCTTGTTTCTTCAGTAGACTCAGACAGATTTTGGTCATGTGGCTCTTCTTCACTATTCCCAGATGAAATGCTCTCCGTGCTGACATCTGGAACTAAAACTAGCTTCTTCTTTTTCATCTCATCAGAATGAAAGTGTGGCTGTAGAACTCTCTCCCATCTGTCAAATATTCTGGAGTCCATTCTCCTCAAATGATGAATATTGTTCCCCAGCCTCATGCTGAGGAATCTTGGGACTGTACTGTATAGATACAGAGACATGATTCTTCCCAGGTTAGGTTCTAGGATACATTCTACTATTATATCAAACAACACTTTACCCAGTGTGTATTCTTTTGATAAAATAATCCTGGTCATAAGTTCAAACATTTTCTTAGATAGCTTATCGTGAGAACCTATTTTGCAGAGTAGAGCTTTTACCACAATGTCTTCTAGGAACTTCCAAATGTTGTTCATCTCTTTTCTCAACACAACACCAGTGGAATGCTTGGATAGTCTACACCACTTCACTGTTGTCTTGACATCATTCTGAAATAAATCTGTATCTTCATCATGTAACACCCCAAAATGGAAATAGAACTTTTGGTAGCTATCGTCGGGCGATAGTGGGTATCACTGGCGATAGCGATAGCACTCGACGCTTTCGAGCATTGAGTAAACTCGAAGAATCATTGAGTAAGGGACTATCACATAGCAATAGTGGGTATCACGTGGCGATACCACTCAATGCACCCAATGCTTTCAACGAATCGTTGAGTAGAGTCAACTCTCTCAATGCTTTCAACAAATCATTGAGTGAGTTGTCACATGGCTACAGTGGATTTCCCTGGGCAATACTTAGCCACGTGTCAGATGGCCGGGCGGTGGCCGAAGAGCAGTGATTGACTGGGGACAAAGCGGCTACTAATAATATCGCCCAAGTGATAGCGGATATCACTAGGCGATAGCATTAGTTTTGAATTGTCATTTGAAATTGTGGTCATTACTTCCTTTTTATGAGATGATCATGCGGATGGGATTAATCTCGAGACCACTTATCCAGAGGAGAGGTGGAGAGAAGTTTCATTTTACTTCTCCCTCTCTCTCTTCATCTTCTATTGATCTCTTGGAATAAAGAGCTACGGAAGAAGGCTGAGGCTGAGGCTTAGCTTAACAAAGCTTGGTTAAGGAGATCCTATTGTCGGAAGTACGAACTGAGGCTAGATCCATAGAGAGGAAAGGGAGGTGCTCCTTTCCAACCGGACATAAAAGCGTTCATGGCTCCAATGAAAACTACATGGGTAACGATCTTCCTTCTTGGACAAGTGAAGTCTTCCTTTTGCAAATGCATGGAATCCACCCCCCCCCCCCCCCAAAGGTGGAGAATCGGGGGAATTTCGATTGGTTGATACGTAGTATCCATAGGATTTGTTTTGAATATAGATCCGTAAATCACAGTAAGGAATATGCATGTTGTGTGAAGCTCATCTGGACAGGTTGCTATGGATTGGTGATATTTTATTTTGCGTGCCAGAGAAGACACCGAGATTAAATGAGTAGTTTACATAGTTTGTGAGTTGTACTCGTGAAATGAGAGTAGCAGGAAGTACTGGGGGTGAGCTCCAGGAAAATACCCAGAAAATACCACAGTTTGCATAACTATTGGATATCATCGAGCGACATCGAGTATCACTGTAATAGCTCTTGGTGAGCTGTGATTGCTATGAAAGTCCAATTTTCTGGCACTGCAGGATGCTGCAGGTTGTTGGCTGCACGAATGTTCTAGTTGTAGCTGAGTCTGCAGACAGATGAGAGTTCTATCCCTAATGCCAAGCGATAGGGGCTATCGCTGGCAATATCTTATAGATAGCTTTGGACTTGCAGGACCTATCTCATGGAGACTGAAGGGCTGTAGGGTGAGCTGTGTGCCTGGGTGCCCAACTATGGCCATGAGTGCTACTGTGTTTCAATTGCAGGCTCTGGTCTTGGTGACCTGGTGGGCAGCAGTCGAGGAAAGTCCAGAGAGCTGAAAGGGAAAGGGGAGGCTGACCCACGTCTTATCGTTCTCTATGATGGCTGGGATCGTTGGCGTTGACCTGGATATTTGAGCAACGAGAAATAACTGAACTGTACCTGCATTAAGTCATTCGATCTAGATTTCCTAAAGTAATTGTCTTGCACTATTGGCATAATAATAGCCTTAGGCCCCGTGCGGGAAAGTCTAAAATACTCAAGTATACCATCAAGTTCGGGATTGTGGATGGTGGGTGGACTCGGAGAAGTCCGACACATCGAGAATGTGCCCTGATTGCACGAAACATTTGGCCATTGAGGCATTCATTTGTGATAAATTGATTGGTGCTTAAGTGCACCTCCTTGTGATATATCTGTTGTATTAATGCTAAGCCTGCAGGGAACGAATACCGCTGTCCCAGAAATGCGGTAGAGTCATTATAAATTAGTCAGCTAAAGCTGATCATTGACTTATTTGCCACCTTCGTGGTGGATTGTCCCTGTGCAGGTGCTGGAGAGCCGAGTAGGAAGTAGCGTGCTGAAGCCCTTGATGCTATGCTAGACCTCAAAGGCCAAGCAAAGGTTTATTGCTTTCATGTGTGGCTGGCCTACGTGCCGATGTCTGTAATCCACACCTATAAAGAATAAATGTAAGGCCTTAAGGCTAGAACAGTTCTAAAGTACTGTTAACTATCACCGGGCGACGGTTACTATCGCTGTCGATAGTGACTTTTATGTATTATGTTGTAACATTCCTGAGTTTTTATAAGTGGACATTCCTGTGATACTTGAGTTCAAAATGTTAAGCTAAAGCTTCCGCTAGAATGCTCTGAGTTAGGATTTGTGTAGTTATGATATTAATATGTAACTCCGCCGACTATCTGTGGGATATTGCATGGGGCCCTAGTCGGACCCTTTGTTATATTCCATGTGACAGATGGAGGTGTTACAATTATGGTATCTAATGGTCTTCCTCTTCCTCCTACGAATTCGTGGACGAATTCTTTTGATGGGTGGCGAGTACGTGTTTGTGCTTATCATTACAACACAACATGAACTCAAGAATGTCCACTTAGAAATAAAAATACACATGTTTGAGGAACCTGTGCATTCCTATTGATTGTTGTTTGACTTTTGAGTAGTAGCTAAATTGTGTATTTTACACGTATAGGTGACTAGAAGTGGTGAGGGGCAATCCGAACCCCAACATTCTGTAGAGAGTGCGGCACCAGCTGAGGTGCCCACAACTCTTCCTTCCGCGGAAACAGTGCGCTTAGTTGCTGAAGCAGTGTTTGTAATGATGAATACACAACTGATTGGGTAGGTGCGATATGCAATAGTGCCAGTACAGGTTGGTGTCGACGAGCCTATAGATGTTAGGCAAGTGTCTGCTGAGGCTTTGGTTGAGAAACGAGCAAAAGAACGACATCTAAAGCACTTTATGATAATTAGTCCGCCTATGTTTATGAGTGCAGGATCCCCAACGCAGGCAGAGAACTGGCTTTCACCCATCAAAAGGATATTGACGGTAATTGAGATAAAGGAGAGACAGAAGGTCACCTTGGCCACTTTCCTGTTGGAAGGAGAGACTCGATTTTTGTGGGATGAGTTGGAGTTACACCATTTCGCGTGCACGCGACTATCAGAGGTCTCGATGGAGGAGATTTCGAGACTATTCTTGGCAAAGCATCTGCCGTCATGATAGCGAATTTCCATGGAAAATGAATTTCAGTGGTTGACTCAGGGTGAGGTAGTATGGATGACTACCTCCATGTGTAACATCCCTCAAACAACTAGACCCCTAGGAGTGGTGTTTTCATTACTAGGTCATGACAAAACCCTAGGAAGCCCAAAAAGACTAAGTGAACCTAGGAATGAAAGTGAGATCACCATGGTCTGCAAATAACACCTTCCAACCACCTAACCTAGGGTTTGATTTTAGGGCCTCACCTTGACTCTTTGACCCCGCCACAATGCCATATCCCTTTAGAAGGTTCATTGGGTCACCAAGGACTCATTGGGGTCAACTAAAAGGTCAAGTTGACCAAAGTCATCCCTAACCCAAAAGTGGTCAAAGTGCTCTAAATAAGGGTCAAGTGGCCTACATGGTGACAAACCAACCCTACCCAGGTCTTCCTAGACCTTAGGGGAGGCCAATGGGTCACCAAGAACCCATTGGGCTCAACCCAAAAGGCCAATTTGACCAAGGTCAACTCAATCCTTGAAATAGGTCAAACTAGCTCAAATGGGCTAACTCAAGCTCAAGCCAAATCCCCATTAGGATAACCATATTTCCATAAAAAATATGGGGGTTAGTTGGGTGCATTTAGGCTGAAATAATCATCAAAATTCGGCCACGGTGACTAGGAGAGAGAAAACTCCATTTTTTTCTTTAATGGAGGAGAGAGAAAGTGAGAAAGGAGGCCATTCATGGACAAGGGAGACCAAGGGCCTCTCTAATTGATTCCAAAGGCTGGATACATTCTCCCTCATTAGTTTTGAGGAGTTGAATAGCCATAGCCAGCCACCAAAGTGGCTGAAATCAATTTCTCCCATTAGGAAGAGAGAGAAAGAGGACAGAGAAGGCCATTAATGGCCATGGGAGATCAAGAGTTCCTCTCCTCACCTCCAAAGGCTTGGTTCATCTCCCACCACTAGTTCTGAGAAGATCAAGGGGCTTCCCATGGCCATTCAGTGGCTGGATTCGCTGAATCCACCTTGGCCGAATTTCTCCTCTTGAGGCCATTAATGGCAATGATGTCATGACAACTCCCCTCCCCCCATTTGGCTTTTTAAATGCTTCACCAGGCTAAGAGGAGAAGTTTCCACCCTTCCTCGAAAGAAACCGAGACCTTTGGCTATTTAGTTGCAGAGCACCGAAAGCTCCACTACCAGAAATGGTGACACGACAATTGGCTCGACAACAATCGTCCACTAAGGTCCTCCTCTACTCCTTCGTAGGCTAGAATCTTAGATCATTTAGGAGAGAAATCGGGCTCAATTGAGCCCGATTGAGAGAGAAAAATTCCAGATTTTCCATGGTTTTTTCTACCTCTCGGGTTCTCCAGAATCCGCCCCTCTAGCGGCCGTGCCGCCCTCCGACGATAGCCACCATCTCAACGGAGGTGGTGGTGGTGGCCGACAGGGGAGGGGACTGGATCACCGGCAAGAGGCATGGAAAACACCTCCAGGTTCGGTCAATCATGTCCATGGGCTGGTGGTAGAAGTCGACTCCCTGGCCGTCGGATTAGATCTGTACAAGCAGTTAATATAATTATTAATTAAGGTTTTATTTAACCCTTTACTGTACCTTTTTTAAAACAGAAAAATAAGGCCCTTAGGTGCTGAAACATAAAAAGTGGACAACATCGAAGTTGTAGCCCTTGAAGTGTACTTTAATTTAAAATTGACTTCAATCAATTTTGATAAGTGGTTTGACCACAACACTCAAAATGGTGCAACCTATACATAGGCTTAACTAGAGACTACATTGAGTGTACCCATCAATCCAGCAATCCAAATGACTTGAAATTTGGCTGGGGGTCTCTCTTACCTACACATATAACATATCCAAAAATGGGAATTTTTGGAAAAACTTTTTACTAAAGTTTTTGTAGAAATTTAATAAATAATTTATGAATTATTTAAGGGGTCTAATGACATCTAAACCAACCAAAATTTTGGTGCCTGTCTCTTAGGCACATGCCATGTCTATGATAAAAATCTCAGACCAATTGGGTTTGAGTTTAATAGGTTTTGGTTAGACCAAAGTGTGGCCCTTTTAGGGTTAATTAGGGCAAGAGTGAGTTTGGGGCATGGAGGGGCCAATTCTCACCCAAAGGGGTTGGAACTTTGGCCAGAGCCCGAAGGTTTGTTTCAACACCCTTTCATGAAGTTTAGGGTGGATTAGGGTGGATTTGCCCTAGGATCCTAGTTCAAACCCTAAGGTTGAACTTTGAGGGTTTGTGAAGGATATGGTGTGATATTTCCATATATGGACTTGAGGTTTAGTCCATGTAATCCATATATGGACTTGATATTTCCATATATGGTGTGATATTTCCATAAGAATTTGGTGATATTTAGACTTAGACACACAACTTAAACAAATTAGGGATAGTTTAGGCCTATACATTTTATGAAAATATTTAAGGGTCATATGACCTTGGATTTTTATGAAATTTTGGTAGACGAGTTTTTATTACAATATGAGTCTCTAAAAATTATTTTAAGATGTTTGGAAGACGTTAGCTCATACTTGTAGTTATAACCTTTATGTTGACCCTAAGGATGATATTGATAATATCATGGTTAAACTAACTTAGAATGTTATGAAACTTGGTCAACGATGATTTATGTTCTTATTAAAGCACTGGTAATTTTTGTGTAATTTTTGGATAATATTTTGAGGGACTTCTCTCTCTAATTCTATTTATTATATTTATCTTGAATTAATTATTTAGTCGCCGATACATTTATGAAAAAAATCTGTGAAATTTGGTATTCACTGATATTTTGCTATAATATAGTGTTCATAGTTTTTAGGTCATAATAACATAAGGAAATCTAGTACTTCATGCTCAAAATTACCCATGGCCTAAATTTTTGGAAAATTTAAAAAATGCCAAATTAATTAGGAAAATTACATGTTTTTTGGATTTATGCTAAATGTGTCATTATAGAATCACAATAAGTATCTTAGGGCCTTCAGAAGAAAATTTGGAGTACCTCCTATCATGTACACCATATAGCTTAGATTGGTTTGCATATAGTAAAACTACGATATTGTGATAACATGAGGAATGGGCATTGGGAGTTAGGGTTAATAGTTTAATGATTTTTGGTGAAGTGAAACTGAGTTCATCATTAGGAGTCACTATGTAGAATTATTGGGTTGACTGGTGTTAATTGGTGCTCGGGATTGATGAAACATCGTCCTTCCTTTTGAGAGAAAGAGAGTCAAAATGCACTAGGGTTAGATTAAGTATAACCTTAAATGGGGATTATTATGGGTAGATAGAAACAATAATAAATGCTTTGCGAAAGTGAGCTTTGGGCTTCAGCCCATCGTAGTTCCTAGTGCCCTCGAGAGCTCTTCACATGGAATGCCTTAGGCAGTCCAAGGTTAACGTAAGCCGTAAGACTAAATGGAATACAAGAGTAATTAGAAATACTTTAGGATTACACTTACACTCACACTCCCCGGTATTGTGGGAGTTAGGTTGGGTTTCACGGGCGGTAGGCTCGGATGTTTGGTGATGGGCAGGATAGCCCGACGAGCCGATGGCTCGGTAGATATTTGTATCGGATGGGTTAGTCCGGGGAGCTTTGGCTCGGTAGATATTTGTGATGGATGGGATAGTAGGGGAGCTTTGGCTTGGTGGGAAAATTCATTAATGTTGTATGTGCATAAAATATATGGTGGTGGGTCTTCGGTACTGGATGGTCATCACACCGACACCAATATGTTGACTCGGCAAGTGTGGTTTAGCACTTAGCCAAATAAAGTTCGGTGCGCCAGCCAGCAAGAGTACGCAGGAGCTTCGCTTAGTGCACCAGCATTAAGGTGTACGATAGGTCTGAATGGTAGTGCTGATACCAGTTTAGAGGTGGGTGAGGCCCAACCCACCGCTTCTGTTTGCCACTAGCGAGGTATCCTGGGAGGTTAGGCTCCAAAAAGGCGGAACTAAAGGTCTATGTGCACAGAGTCGGGTGTGTGTGTTGCACTTGCATGTTCTTATCATAGCATACTTACATGTCATAGCAAATTACTTGCATACAACCCTTGAAACCTATTATTTAAATTGATATGAACTCTTTATACAATAGGCCTTGCAAAATGACCCCTTGGTCTCTAGGTTTGTATGGGCATTCCTATAGATCATGGTTACTTTGTTTACCTTCTTATATTTACTTGCTCACCTTGATCATGTATATACTCATACTGCTTACCTACTATTTGCTTTCTTATTCTTGCTGTGATGTTATGCTCATGTTAGACTAGTTCTGTCATCACCTGCTTACTCTTGTTACTCTCAACTTTAAATACCTTCTCTTTTCTTCTCCCCGCTCGGTGCCTAGGAGCCACGGGGGAGTGGCGGGGGATGATTGGACTTAATCTTTTAGACTAACGGTTGTTGACCAAATCATTTTAGAGGACGTGGAGCCGAACCAGGAGATGCAGCCCCATAGATCGATGCGCTTAGAGACGGGACAGTCTAGCACGAGAGTTCACGTAGCAGGGACTGTGAGTCACAATCATTAGTAGTTACTATAGATTTGCTTCCGTTATGAGTGACTTGTAATGAGGATCATGATGTATCGGGCAGGAGACCTTTTTATAAGTACTTGATTTATTGTTATTGTGGACTCTCCCTTCGCGTAAATTTATTTATATTCATGTAATTTCTGGTGGACCAGCATTGAGTTTCATTTTACTCATGTACTTATACTTTAACTCTTCTCTTTTGCGATCGGTATGGACAGCAGGATCGACGTTTTGTAGTGACGACCTTCCTGGGTATGTTGGTGTCATCGCAAAGCTGCGTGATGAGCTGTAAATATACGTATTTGTATGTACATTAATTAGGTCATCTTAGTTCATTTCTGTTATTTTTAGTTAATTTTGTTCAATAAAATGCTCCTTTTTTAATAATTTATTGTAACTTAATTAATTTTATTTTTTTGAAATTTTCCAAAAAATGTCAAAATTTGCGAAGTACACGCCCGTGTACTTTAGGTCACGCCCGTGACCTGGGCGTGTAACATTCAAATCCAGTGAAATCAGCCGCATTCAAAGAAAATTCAAGACACGCCCCTCGACACGCCCGTGTCAAATATGACACGGCCGTTACCATGTCTCGTGTCACGCCCTCGATGATTTGCGCTTGAAGTCCGTCGAACCTGCCCGACGCGCCCGTGTCAAGATGTAACACGGGCTTGACTTCTCCACCTGCCCCGACAAGATGTCACCGAAGACTTGTTGACGCGACGACTTCCCCAAGATCTACTTCCTGACATGCCTGTGACAAACAGAGTCCCGCCCGTGACCCGCCACATGTACAGCCGTAAAGTCAAACCAACCGTCAATTCTCTGGATCACATTATAAATAGTGCTTACACGCCCCACCTACACGCCCGTGACCTGGGGCGTGTACTTGAATTTTTTCCCTATAAATAGAAAATTTCTGTATGAATTCCTGTTCGCTTTTTTGGACCATTTTGCCTTAGGGAGGTGCTGCTGTAATGCATTCCAAAGCTATGTAAGGGAAATTTCTCCCCTTCTCTTTAGATTTTGTTTTTAGCTTTCATTGTAATTCGTCTTTTTACTTAATAAAATGCATTTTTTCTCTCCTTATCTGGTTTTGGAATGCATCCGAGCACCCTACATATGCAATCTTATTTTTATTTTATCTTTATTTTTTTGTTCTTTAAAATGTGTGTGTGTATGAGTTTAGTTTTATGCTTTAATAGTTTTCATAGTTTAGCTTTTTTGTACTCTTCATGTTCATCCTTATGAAACTATAAAAATGGTTATAAAAGTGGTTTTAAATTTTTTACTTAGTCTTTTATTTTTTTTTGTAAAACTTTTCGTTCTTTTACCCTTTCTTCCACTTTTTAAGCATTTTTATACAGTCATAAGAATGAAAAGGTTATCATTTTAATTTTTCGAATACCTTCATTTTTGCTTTTATTTTCAAAAACTTTTACTTATTTAATTTTTATTTCATCGTTTTATGCATTTCTATCACATTCTAGCGGCAGAAATGTATTTATTTTAATTTTTTGAGCACTTCGATTTCCCCTTTATTTGCAAAACTTTTTGCTCGCTTAATTTTTATTTTGTCTTTTTATGCATTTCTACCACATTCTAGAGGTAGAAATATAGTTGTTTTAATTTTTAGATAACTTCATTTTTCGGATTTTTCGTATGTGTGCGTGCGTGTATGAGTTAATTTTTATAGCTTTCTTTCATTCCTGTAGTGTGTGTGCGTGCGTTTTATTTCTCTAGAGTGTGTGTGTGTGTGTGTTTTAATTCTGTTATGTGTGTGTGTTTTTATTTAAAGTAGAGTGTGTGGGTGTGTTGTTTTTATTTCAGTAGAGTGATTGTGTGGTTTCATTTTCAGTACTGTGTGTGCCTTTGTATTTCTGTATAGCGTGTGCATGTGTGTATTTATTTTCTCCTACTCATTTGAGTAGGACTCGCTTTAATTTTCCGCCTATTCATTTGAGTAGAACTTGTGAGTGTGAGTTTTTTATTTCAGTAGAGTGTGTGTGTGTTTTCATTTTCAGTAGAGAGCGTGCATGTGTTTACATTTCTGTAGAGTGCGTGTGTGTGTGCATTTATTTCCTCCTATTCGTTTGAGTAGGACTCGCTTTCATTTCCCGCCAACTCGTTTGAGTAGGACTTGTCATTTACTGCTTTCATTTCCTGCCTACTCGTTTGAGTAGGACTCGCAATTTTCTGCTTTTATTTTCAGCTTTCATTTACCGCTTTCATTTACTGCTTTATTTTCTGCTTTCATTTTATCGCTTTCTTCCCGCATGCCATCCCCATTCTGATGAGTGACTAACCACTCTTACCCCTCAGTATCAGAGAGCATTGGGACAAAAAAATCGCTTTAAATAATTAAAGGTTCTCCTTTTCACATTAATTAAATTTCTTAAGCTTTGCCCCGGGTTTACGACGTGTAGAACCACATATGGATGTGTGGGCTCTATTTGCATAGTCTATGTGCTTGCTAGACGAGACGTTGTGCATATGGACCGATCACCCCTTGGTAAATGGAGTTCCACACTAACCCTCAAGAGACCAGGCACGAAAACCTACCAGATTAGTTTCCCTGCCCAATATCGGGGTTCTTAGTGTAATGCGGGCATTAAGAGGAATCCATCGTCAGATGAGAGACCGGTCGAATAGTCTTAATGTTCAGGTGAGCGATAGTCCTAGAGATAGGTGAGCTCATTTTAGTGGAACCTCCATGGCCAAGTCTCCGCCTTAATTAATTTGAAATTTAGGATCTTTTTTTTATTAAAAGTTTATTTTAGTTCAAATTCTTTTAGATACAGTTGCGCTAAGTTATTCATCGGCTCCATTTTAATGCTTTTATTTTTTGTTTATACATATATAAATAATATCATGACAAGATAATTTTCGGTAAAATAATAGTCCTCTCCTAGGAAGAGTAGAAAAAATCAACCCGACCTTGAGAACAATACGACCTTGATATTCCTCACCGGAATATACTATACTACGCGCGATAGGTGCACTTGCCTCCTTTCGTTAAAACTCAATTTCAACTATTTTATATCCAAATAATAAATCTACGCCCCCCGTCTTCCTAAATTAAACCAAATCTACTTTTTCTAAAATAAACCGCCCGGGGCGCCCCGTGTCCTAAATAATTTTTGAAATTTTAATCCACATCAAGTTTTTGGCGCCGTTGCTGGAGAAATTTTTGTGACGTTATTTTGAACTCTGGAGAACTATTACTTTTACCTATATAAAAAAATGGTCAACCAAAAAATTACTACTACTAAAAACTTAAAAACTCTAAAACTAAAAAAATCTTAAAATCTAAAAATCCAAAAAATCTAAAAAATGTAAAAACTAAAAAATCTATAAAACTTTAAAAACTAAAAACCAAAAAACACCTAACCACAAAAAAACCAAAAAACTCTAAAAATTGAAAAACAACAAAAAAAACTAAAAAACTAAAAACCTGAAAAACCTAACCAATGAAAAAACCAAACAAATCTAAAAAACTTAAAAACAACAAAAAAATCTAAAAAAACTAAAAACCTAAAAAATCTAAACAACTAAAAATCTAAAAAATTAAATAACCTACGTAAAAACCAACAAAAAAAAACTACTTAAAAAATTAATATATATAATAATTTGTAATTAAAAATCTATCGCAAAAAAATGCCCCTACTAAAAAACCACAAAAACATTCCGTATATATGATTTGCTTTAGCTGCTCTAATGCATTCCAAAGCTATGTAAGGGAAATTTTTCCCCTCTCTTTAGATTTTTTTTATCTTTTGTTGTAATCCGCCTTTTTACTTAATAGAATTCATTTTTTTCACTCCTTATCTGGTTTTGGAATGCATCTGAGCACCCTACTTAAGCAATCTTATTTTTGTTTTTATCTTTATTTTTCTGTTTTTTAAAATGTGTGTGTGTGTGTATGTATGAGCTTAGTTTTATGCTTTAATAGTTTTCATAGTTTCATTGTTTAGCTTTTTTGCACTCTTCATATTCATCTTTATGAAACTATAAAAATGGTTATAAAAGTGGTTTTGAATTTTTTTACTTAATCTTTTATTTTTATTTTTGTAAAACATTTCGTTCTTTTACCTTTTCTTCCACTTTTAAGCGTTTTTATAGAATCATAAGAATGAAAAAGTTATCGTTTTAATTTTTTGAACACCTTCATTTTTGCCTTTATTTTCAAAAACTTTTGCTCATTTAATTTTTATTTCTTTATTTTATGCATTTCTACCACATTCTAGCGGTCGAAATGTATTTGTTTTAATTTTTCGAGCACTTTGATTTCCCTTTATTTGCAAAACTTTTTGCTCCTTTAATGTTTTTATCTTTTAATGCATTTCTACCACATTCTAGCTATAGAAATATAGTTGTTTTATTTTTTAGATAACTTCATTTTTCGCATTTTTCGTATGTGTGCGTGCGTGTATGAGTTAATTTTTATAGCTTTCTTTCATTCCTATAGAGTGTGTGTGTGCGTTTTATTTTTGTAGAGTGCGTGTGTGCGTTTTAATTTCTGCTGTGTGTGTATTTTTATTTTAAGTAGAGTGTGTGGGTGTGTTGTTTTTATTAAAGTAGAGTGAGTGTGTGTTTTCATTTTCAGTAGTGTGTGTGTGTGTGTTTTTATTTCTGTAGAGTGTGTGCTTCGTTGCATTTATTTTCTCCTACTCATTTGAGTAGGACTTGCTTTAATTTTTCGCCTACTCATTTGAGCAGGACTTGTGTGTGTGAGTTTTTTTTTATTTTAGTAGAGTGAATGTGTGTTTTCATTTTCAGTAGAGAGCGAGTGTGTGTTTTCATTTCTGTAGAGTGTGTGCGTGTGTGCATTTATTTCCTCCTATTCATTTGAGTAGGACTCGCTTTCATTTCCAGTCTACTCATTTGAGTAGGACTTGTCATTTACTGCTTTCATTTCCCGCATACTCATTTGAGTAGGACTCACAATTTTCTGCTTTCATTTTCAGCTTTCATTTATCGCTTTCATTTACTACTTTATTTTCCGCTTTCATTTTTTCGCTTTTTTTCCCGCAAGCCGTCACCATTCCGATAAGTGGCTAACCGCTCTTAGCCCTCAGTATCGAAGAGCATTAGGACAATTAAAATCGCTTTAAATAATTAAAGGTCCTCCTTTTCACATTAATTAAATTTCTTAAGGTTTGCACCATGTTTACGACGCGTAGAACCACATATCGATGTGTGAGCTCTATTTTCGTAGTCCATAGGCTAGCTAGCCAAGAGGCCGTGCGTATGGATCGATCAGCCCTTGGTAAATGGAGTTCCGCACTAACCCTCGAGAGAGGAGGCGTGAAATTCTACCGGATTGGGTTCCCCACCCAATAACGTGGTTCTTAGCATAATGCGGGCATTAAGAGGAATCCTTCATCGGACGAGAGCTCGGTCAAATAGTCTTAATGTTCAGGTGAGCGATAGTCCTAGAGATAGGTGAGCTAATTTTAGTGGAACCTCCACGGCCAAGTCTCCGCCTTAATTAATTTGAAATTTAGGATCTCTTTTTATTAAAAGTTTATTTTAGTTCAAATTCTTTTAGATACAGTTGTGCTAAGTTATTCATTGGCTCCATTTTAATGCTTTTATTTTCTATTTATATATATATAAATAATATCGTGACAAGATAATTTTCGGTAAAATAATAGTACCCTCTAGGGAAGAGTAGAAATAATCAACCCGACACCGAGAAAAATACGACCCTGATATTCCTCACCGGAATATCCTGTACTACACGCGATAGGTGCACTTGCCTCCTTTCATTAAAACTCGATTTGAACTATTTTATATCCAAATAATAAATCTGCACGCCCCGTCTTCCTAAATAAAACCAAATCCGCTTTTTCTAAAATAAACCGCACGGGGTGCCGCATGTCCTAAATAATTTTTTGCAGTTTTAACCCCCATCACAGCTGTTCTGGGCATAAGACACTGTTGGTTTTGAAAAAAAAGAGGGTCTTACAAACTGGTATCAGAGGGAAACCTCAATCAGAAGAATAGAAGTACACTAAACATGGGTCACCCCAGTTCGAGTTTTGTTTGGGGATAAACTAAGCAGCGGAAGCTGTGGTGTGCCCATATGGGGGATCACATGTAATTGTCCACTTTTAACTATGTTTGAGTCAAATTTCTTAAATTGGCCTTTGTTATGCAGCCCCGAGCACATCCTACACCGCAGGGCGGAGCTCAGTAAACTCTGAATGTTGCAACACCTCCCTCTTCTCCCACTCCATTTCTACAGTTGGATATTGGGCAGACTTTGACAGCTATTCTGGAGGCTTTCAGGGCCCAACAGGCTCCAACTCCGCAGCCGAACCCGGAGGCCAATTGGTTGAGCATCTTCCGAGGACTCTCTCCCTCATCTTATATTGGGACGGATTCGGTTATATGGATGGAAGAGTGGCTTGATATCATGTTTGAGATATTGTTCGGGATACGATGCCCGTGGGTGGAGATGGTACCTCTGGTGGTCTCCTGCTTGGAGTCTCACGCCAAGAGTTGGTGGAAGACAGTTCTGGATACATGATTTACAGATCGGGAGGTTGCTGACATCACTTGGGAGGACCTCAGGGATGCCCTTTTAGAGCACTTCATCCCACAATCGGCAAGAGATGAGCTGGAAGACAGGTTCCTATAGCTAAGATAGGGAATAGGATGGTACTGGAGTACCACAGGGAATTCACTCACTTAGCTCAGTTTGCAAACTCCTACTAGCTAGATGAGGCGCGGTATACAAAGAGGTTCTATTATGGCCTTCGTGAGGATCTGAGACATGCTCTTCTATTTGTATCCGACGGGCCTATACCTCTGATTCTAGAGATGACAATAAGGATGGAGACTGGTTGGCACATGACTCGAGGCTGAAAGAGGCCAGCTGAGGATTAGGGTCGGGGAGGAAGGAATGATCAGCGTACGGGATGCCTTGTTGATGAGAGAAGGTCAATGGACCAACCCTTCCAAGAGGTGAGATAGGAGCCGAGGGAGCCGGTGGTATTGGACCCTTAACCTCTTCATATTTGGGAGATACAGAGCCTCAGAGGTGTGGCACTACCCCTGCCCGAGTGCTGTAACGGTCATCAGATAGGGCGCATCCGAAGGAACTGCCCCATGAGAGGGGCACCTCTACTAGCACCACAGGCTGCCCCGCCCGCTCAGTCGTTTGTAGGTTGCGGCTGTGGGAGAGGACGTTGTTTTGAAAGTCCACCTAGTGTCAACTATCTTCACCTATGGTGGGGGGGGAATAGGTGACGTGCAGCGTTTTTGCGGAATTTAAAATAGTACCTGCATAAGAAAACAAAACACCACAGCACAGAAGATACACAAGCAATTTATAGTGGTTCCCCGATTTGGGTACATCCACTTTCCCCCTTCGACCTATCTCCCAACAAGGGACGACTCGATCTCTTCACAAACAGGATTGAAATCCAATCCTTGCACTATCGAAAGGAACCCTTCCACACGTAGGAGTCAACACTCCCACAACCCGGGTTGCACCCAACCCTTACAACTAGGAACCAACATTCCGTTACAACAAAAATAAACTAGAATGTCTAAGAGATACAAACTACGTTTGGAGACTAAGGTGTCCCTCTTGGTTGACGACGTGTTCTTGAAGTCCACGAAGAGTCCACAACCCTAGATCTCTCTTGGAGAGAATCTCCCCGGAACCGGCGGCGACAAGATGGGCGGCGGCTTGGTTCACGGGATCGGCGGCGACAATGATGTGCGGCTGCTGTACTTTGGAGATCCAAACTTCGTAACAAAGCTAGCTAGGTCTTCCAACGGTCACACTAGGATCAGTCGTCTCGATCGATTCGGACGGGGAAGGTTTTCCCGATCAACAAATCAAGAGACAAGAGATCTTCGGTTAGACACGTGAGACGCTAAGCTTGGCTAAGCTTCTATCGCCGGGAGATCTGGAAGAAACCTCGATCAAGACCGGCGATCAACTCTCTCAAGCAGCGACGGCGGAGGCGGAGCGGAACTCGCGATCTAGGTTACGTCGCGGCCCGTGTTTCGTCTTTTTCTCCGTCTCTCTACTATTCAAAAATACGCGTGTATTCATACACAAGTATACTCCTAAATGACCGTTGTGGGTCCCACCTGAAGGAAACCCTAGTTCCGGTTCAACACAGTGCCAGCGGCAGAATCCGGTCCAGCTGTTTCCAGAAAAATTGCCAAGTCAAAATCGGCAAGAATCAAAGGTGATTCTCGACTAATCGGCGAGAATCAGTTAGTGATTCTCGACGATTCGTCGAGAATCACTAGTGATTCTCGCCGAATCACTTGATGATTCTCGCCGAATCACTTGTTGATTCTCGACGAATATTACTTGACCATGATCTGCTCAACGATGGATTCGGCGAGAATCACTAGTGATTCTCGCCGAATCTTACTTGGCACCGCTTTGAGGTAGCCGGATAGAGTCGGCGAGAGTCACTAATGATTCTCGACGATTCGGCGAGAATCACTAGTGATTCTCGCCGAATCGACGAGAATCACTTGGCCATTCTCGTCGATTTATACTTAGACAATTTTTCGTCTTTCCACCCAAGAGCTGCTCCTTGACCCATCCTTGCTCCTTGTCTGCTCTTGCATAGTTACAGCCCTGTACTTGAAAGTAAGTGCACTCCAATAGAGAGAGTACATGTAGGCCAACACACTGATCTGCTTAACGAGGGATTACGTCGTGCAGACCCGTATATATTGACCTACTGCACCCTGACATTGGTGTGCACTTAGCGTGGAATAACTGCAAGCACAACTTAAGAGGTTTCATCAAATACATTGTGAATTCATCTTAGCTTGACAGGTGGCTTCCTCATATCCAGGTTATTGTGGACACAATACCCAATAATCTCCCCCTATTTGACGAAGCCAAAATCCTACTAGCTAAGTTGAATAACACCAACCAGATAATATAAACAACATTCAGAATTTAAATATGCAGCACAAGAGAATATAGGCAAACAGATCAAGACTTGAGTCATTCATAAATTCAAATATATATATATATATATATATATATATATATATATATATATATATATATATATATATATATATATATATATATATATATATATAATCTCAAGATTGTTCATATAATAACAATAACGTTAATTGTTCTTAAGAGAGAATGACAAGCTATAAATTTTTGACTATTTTTCTTTGGCTAAGTCATCCTTGAGTTTTTGAGCCAAATACTTCTTTCTTTGCCTCTCCATATACTCTTTGGGCTTCGGATAATATCTGGGAGGAGGAGCTTTATCTGCCGCAGTGTTGGTCCTGAAGAAGATGTTTTGTTTCGCTTCATACGTCTTGTGCATCTCCCACTCATACTGGCTGTATACATCGTTTCGATTGATTTCCCCTTTTTCCTGTAGCCAGAATGTGTCCAATATGATACTCTTGGATACTGGACTCCACTTTTCGTTTCTTACTTCCTCCTCCTTCAGTCTGATTCTCTTTTCAGCTTGTGTTTCCTTTGATGTCCCTTCATGAGACTTTCTCTTGTCCCTAGCTTTTGATAGGGCCTCTTGGTCAAACATGGCCATACGTTTTGCTTTGGAAATAACCCTAGCATCAACATCACTTAAGGGAACTTCTGCAGCACTTACTCCCTCAGCAGCCGTAGTAGTCTCAGGAGCATGAATACGTGCAGGATTTTCAGGCAAATCGACGCCTAACTCCTGTTGGAGCATCCACCAGCAACTGTCATAGACATATTTGTTTGACTATTCAAAGTTGTTGATCATGACTTCCCGAAGCTCAGCCATCTTAGCTATATATTCTTTCTCTCCCTTTTTGGCTTCGACTGCGATGGAGTTTGCATAAGAGTGCAGTGAGTCATCAATATGCTTTGTAGTCCTGGAGAATTCAGTGACCAAGGCTTGTTGATTGGTGTTGAGAGTTACCATATTGCCATCAAACTTTTGAATATTATTGGCTACGACATGAGCATTCTGATTCACTACGGCGAGAGTATCAGTGTCCTTTTTCAATCCGGCCATAAGAAGAGTGACAGCTTGGCCGACCGCTGTATACTTATCTTCAAATTTCTTTTTCATCACGTCAAGTTTATGATTGATCTCCACCATGTTCCTGAGCATGAGATTTTCAGATTTCTTAATCCTTTTCAACATTTTATTTTGAGCTTTATTAAAAGAAGCCTTAAGCTCATCCACTATACCCTGAATGACATTCACGGTGTGAGTGGCTATATCATCTCGTAGTGGAAGATTCTGAGGCACTTCTTGGCCGTGCTCTTCAGCAGATGCACCTGTAGAGCTGGACACGAGCACAGTCTCGAATGGAGGAATACTTGCAGCATCTGTAGATTTCTCGGACTCCCCCTCCACTCGTGCACCAATGTTCTCAGAAACGATCTCATGTGCGTGCTTGTCAGATGGAGGTTCAATGAAATCCTGAGTCTCCAATGCTTCCTGTCCCTCATTGCCTTCTTCTTCACCTTCATCATCCATGAGATCATGCGCATCAGCATCATCGTCGTCAGCAGTCTCCTCTACATTAGCTTCGGCTCCTTGATCGTTCAGGTTAAGAGCCTCCTCATTCTCCAGCACAGTTTCACTTGCTTCTTGTATAGCTGCCACTACATCTCTGGCTATCTGGGAGATGTCAGATACGATATGAGCATCAGTGGGTAGAGGCTCCCCCTCAATTCCTGCAGTCAAAGCATCAGGAATTTCACTGGGGATTACTACGGAATCAGCCACAGTGCCGTCCTCGGCTGGAGATGCGTCCTGTTGTTCTACCATGGCAGCCTGCCCAATTCGCCTCTCCCATCTGTCAAAAACACTCGAGTCCATTTTCTTTAAGTAATGCAGAGGAACACCTTTACTCATGTCATACTTATCTCCATTCAACTGATTGAGATACAAACTGATGATTCGGCCAAAGCTAGGAGATCTCAGGGTGTCCTTTATCTTCTCAAAGAGCAATGCCCCCCCAGTTGAATCCTTTTCTGCAGACAATTGCCACCAGGATCTTGAACATATCCGCAGAGATGTGGTCATGAGAACCCGGTTTGCATATGAGTACCTTCCCAACTATGTCTGACAGAAGTTTCCCTTCTTCATTCATATCCTTTCGCTTTATCGACCGAGTTCCTCGAGCGAGACCACAGAATAATAGAGTACTGGTTTTGTCTTCTTCCTCAAGATAATCCTCGTGCTCCGAGCTAGAGAGCTGCAGGAAGCGGGTCAGCTTGCTGGCAGACATCTTGATCTTTGCCCCAGCAACCTTGCTCTTGATGAGAGAGTCGTCATTCCGGAGTTTTGCGGTTGCAAAGAACTCCAGCACTTCCTTGTCCAGGATTTTACAGGGGTGCTCTAGTACGAATGAGAGTCCAGCCTCTTCAAGCATAAGGATGATGTTTCTGAATTCATCTGAGGCATGAGAGAACCCTGTTCGAACTAGCTCACATCCAGTGATTAGTCCAGCGGTTGTCCTTGGAGCCATTGCAGACCTAGGGAGAGAATTCCTACTCTACGCTTAATCAAAAGGCAAAAGGGAAGCGACACTAGTGATCAAGTCCAAGTAAGGGTGAGGATGTGGTTACCTAAAAGCGTAGACGGTGAGTTAGTTCGATGAAGACGATGGACACCTGGTAGGTGCACGCGACGGGATCGACGGGATTTTTGCACGCTGAGATTGACGGAGTTCTTCGCGAGTTGCGATCGGTGAATCTTGCGGGATGTCGACGGAAGGGGAAGAATCGGCGGGAGACCTTCGGTGAGAAGCTTGCGGGAAACCTTCGGTGAATCGGCGAGAATCTTGCGGGATTCGGCGAGTTTCCTGCGGAGAAGGTCCTTCGGCGGGATTCCTACGGAATGTGAAGGGTCGGTGGGAATTCTAAATATATAAAGGATCGTGAGTATGCTCATGTATGAAGGATCGACGAGTTAAGGGGATTCTAACGGTTTCCGTGTGTTCGGCGGAAGGCTTCGTGTGAAGCGGGTTTCGAGTTTGTCTAAGTCGATTTGAAAATCTTCTAAATATATAAATACTCCTTAAACCCAAGCTATTAATGTTTGAACCGGCTTTTCCATACATTTATTGATGGCAAGGTTGCCAATGACGTATTTTCGTTGTCGAGATTTCCAAAGACGTATCTTCATTAGTTTTCAGTGAACTAATTTACGCCTGTAGATGTTAGTTCTCGAATCTAGCAGTGGCATTTCCGATAATTCTATAATGATGTATCTAAGCATTATATTCACCGTGTTAACCTATCCTTAGATGTGCACACACACACACACACACACACACATATATATATATATATATATATATATATATATATATATATATATATATATATATATATATATATATATATATATATATATATATAAAGATATATATATGTAAATGTCGATAGAAAATGACTCAAGTCTTGGGGCTGATGAAAAATACCTGGGATTATGAGAGTCATCATTTAGCCTCTCTGACTAAAATATACCAGGTGCTCGATGTGAGTATGCCCATATAGATATCACTGTTGTTATTCCAGATGCATGTTCCAATTCAGTTTTGAAACATTTACTGTCTAGTTCCCATCATATTTACGGGAACCTAGACTACCCTGCAAGAAAGAATTACTTTACCTTAGGAACCCAATATATATTGGGTCCTAGGTTCCTGTTAGCATAAGCACTCGACTGCCTTCCTTCAGAAAACTTGTCAGGAAGACTACCTCTGCCCAGAAAATATGGATAGGCCCTTGCCCTTGACACAGAGGGGTTGTGCCAACAGTCTCTGGCAAAGTGTCCCACTTTGCCACAGCACCAACACGGGTGAATGTTGTATCGCCGTTTCTGACCTGATCTAGTGACTGAGGTAGTCACGGTCCTAGGTCTAAACGGGATAGGGCATGATCTCCTCACAAAATTTCCTCTTCCACCGTGACAAGTGGAAGGGTGGAAGGAATGCATGTTGCGAGCGTCATGAGGCCGGGGAGGTGGTGCCTTCCTTTCAGGCATCCCCCTTCCTGAGGCCCCATGAAAAACTTACAGCATGACTTCTAACCTCCCTGTCCTATGTCCTCGGGTGGTGAGAAGTGTTCTGTGAGCTGGTACATGCATATTCACACCGAGTTGAGGCAGTGGCAGTGAATACAAAGGGCTCAGAATGAGCCTTAGGTATTCTCTCATGGGTGTCCACGACGGCCCTTGCACTATCGGTGTCTCTGTTGAAGATGGTGACTGGGCGGTCTGTCTTGGCGGGTTGAAGACCGCGCGGTCTGGCGGTTTGACTCGCCGGCTTGTAAACCGGGCGGTCTAGCGATCTTCACAGGTGACCTCTCTGCTTCTCTTGTTGTAGCCGTGCGGTTAGTCCTTCTGTCTAACCGCGCGGCTTGTGCGGTTTACTTTGTACAGTCCGCTTAGCTTGTAAATTTTTAGTCCCATATCTCTTATTTGTATTCTCTCATCTCTCCTCCATTCTATATAAGTGAGGGCATACCTTTGTAATAGTTATCTTTTTTGGATAATAAAATTTCAATTATTCAAAAGCTTATCCGCTTGTTCTCTCTTTTCGCTACTTTCTAACATGGTATCAGAGGGCACGGTCATTTCCTCCTGATTCTGTGCACTCTCTGTTGTTCGCGGCTTGTTTTCTGCTTCCTGCGACCTGTTTCGCGACTTGCCTTCTCTTCTGTCCGCTGCCCTGTTCGCGCGGCTTGTTTCTGTCCGCTGCTCTGTTCGCGCGGCTTGCTTCTTCTTGGTTCTCTTCTCCTACTGCTATTCGTCGCAGCGACCTGTTTCCTTGTCGCCGCGCTCCTTGTTCTTTCTTGCCTCTCCGACTTCCTAGTCGTTGCGGCCTTGTCTCTACCTGCTGCGGACTTCTTCTCCCTGTCCGCTTCTGCTTTCCCCTTTTCCGCTTGTCTCTGTACTCGCGGTTTGCTGCTATGATCTGCCTGACCGTGCGGGTTGTTCCTATCTCACCTGCATCTTGGTCGCGGTCACCTGCTCTTCTCCTCTCTTCTGTTCGCTCGGCCTTTTCAGTCCGCGCGACCTCTTCCCCATTGTGCCTTGTTCTGCTCCCTAGCCGCTAGTGTTTGCGCGGCTTCTTCCCTTTAACCTGATACGGTTTCACGCGGGTTGCTCTCTTTTCCTCTCCCCGCGCCTTTCTCTCTGTTCGCGCGGATTCTTCCTTGTTTGAGCGGCCTCTCTGCCTTTCTTCCTTTAGCCGCTCCTGCTTGTTAGTCGCCGCGACCTCCTGGTTCAGTCGCGCGGCTTGTGCTCTGCACCTTGGTCGTGGCCCTTCTTGCCGCTGGTGTGCTGTCACCGAGACTGCTGCAGTTTCTTCTTCCTCCCTTCATGGCTTTTATATCCTCCAAGCCATTCGCCTCGGTTGTCACGTCTTCTGGTCGTGCACACGTTGTTACTCAGGGCAAATGGCTGATCGACACTGGTGCTACGAATCATATGACCGGCCATCTCCCGTGTTTCTCTCTCCTAGAAAAACATGCTCGCTTGCCCTCGGTTATTCTCGCTGACGGCTCTTCATCACCAGTCCATGGAAGAGGGATAGTTCATGTCACTCCGTCTCTTCACTTGGCGGATACTCTATACGTGCCCCAGTTCCCGTGCAACTTATTATCTGTTACCTCTCTTTGCAAGCAATTACAGTGTTCCGTCACATTTACTTCTACTTCTTGCTCTTTTCAGGATCCAGACTCCCAACGGACGATTGCTACTGGGACTGAGAGTGGCGGCTTATACTTCCTGGACAACATTTCTGCTTTTTCCACCTTCTCCTCCACCTCCACAGATCTTCTCCAATGGCATCTCCGCCTTGGTCATGCTCCTCCCCGTCTTCTTCGTCAACTTCTGCCCCACCTTCCTCCTCAAAGTCCTCCGCTCAACTGTGAGGCCTGTCAGCTTGGCAAGCATCACCGCTCCTCCTTCCCTCCAAAGCACGTTCGTAGCTCTACCCGTCCGTTTGATCTTATCCACTCTGATATCTGGGGTCCTTCTCCTACACTTACCATTGGTTGGGGTAGTTCCTATTTTGTCACGTTCATTGATGATTTCTCTCGCTGTACGTGGGTGTATCTATTAAAAGATCGCTCCGAATTATTCTCTGTATGGACATCCTTCTATCTCATGATCAAAACTCAGTTTGGTGTTTCTATCCAAGTTTTTCGATCTGATAATGCCCAAGAATATCTCAATCGTGACTTCTCTACATTCTGCATGCAAAATGGGATTCTTCATCAAACTAGTTGTGTCTATACTTCACAACAAAATGGTGTGGTCGAACGCAAAAACCGTCATCTCCTCGATGTCACTCGCACCTTGATGACCCAGATGCATGTTCCTCGCTCCTATTGGGGCTATGCTGTTCTCCTTGCCTGCTACCTCATCAATCGCATTCCCTCCACGGTTCTCCACGGCCAAACTCCGTTCTCCATTTTGTATCCGGGCAAGGAGTCGTTTCCTCTTCCTCTCCAAATCTTTGGATGCACTGCCTTTGTGCACACCCCTTCTTCCACCCGTGATAAGCTCTCCCCTCGCTCCACCAAATGTATCTTTCTGGGGTACTCCACCACTCAGAAAGGCTACTGTTGCTTTGATCCCGTCCTTCGTAAGCAGTTCTTCTCTGCTGACGTCACCTTCTTCGAGAATACCTCCTACTTCTCGGATGACTCCTCTCCTCTTCTCCCAGCTTCTGATTCTCCTGCCGTTCCCTTCGTTCCATCGCCTCCTACTACACCGTCTCCACCCCCTCCTCTTCCTCCACCTCTCTCTCTCCCTTCTCCTCCACCCTCTCCCTCATCTCCGCTGCCGTCGCTCTCTTCTCCCGGGCCAGCTTTCTCTACCACGGATGCTCCGGATGCCGCGGGCCCGGCTGACCTGGATCTTCCTATAGCTCTTCGCAAAGGGGTGCGAACGTGTACCCTACACCCCCTTGCTGCTGTTGTTTCCTATGATCGTCTTACCCCTTCTCGCAGGGCTTTTGAACTGGCTATCTCTGCCACTGCCACACCCCGCTCCTATCAGGAGGCCCTTGCTATTCCTCACTGGAAGATGGCCATGGATGAGGAAATGGCGACCCTCACTGAGCGGGGTACCTGGACTCTTGTTCCTCCTCCCTTCGGTACTGATGTTGTTGGCTGTCGCTGGGTCTTTGTGGTCAAATTTAGGCCAGACGGCACTGTGGATCGGTATAAGGCTCGTCTTGTTGCTAAGGGCTTTACTCAGACCTATGGGGTTGATTACTTTGACACCTTCTCCCCTGTGGTTCGTCTCAGCACTATCCGGGTTCTTCTCTCTGTGGCCGTCAATCGGGATTGGCCGATTTCTCAGCTGGATGTCAAGAATGCCTTCCTTTATGGTGATCTTCATGAGGCCGTTTATATGGAGCAACCTCCTGGGTATGTTGCTCAGGGGGAGACACGAGTATGTCGGCTACAGAAGGCAATTTATGGCCTCAAGCAGAGTCCTCGATCTTGGTTTGACAAGTTCAGCGGCATTGTGGCGGCTGTTGGTTTTGTGCGAAGCTCTGCTGATCACTCTCTCTTTATTCGCAAAACGTCTTCTGGGCTGGTTGTTCTTGCTGTGTACGTCGATGATATTCTTCTCACTGGCGATGACCAGGAAGGGGTAGCCCTGACAAAGCGACATCTTCGCCAACATCTGATCACTAAAGATATGGGCTCTCCAAAGTACTTTCTGGGGATCGAACTCTCTCGGAAGCCCGACTCCTTAGTTCTCTCTCAGCGTAAGTATGCCCTTGATCTTTTAAAAGAGGCAGGATTAACTGGAGCAAAACATGCCCGATGCCCCATGGCTACTGGGGAGGACAAAA
Organism: Platanthera guangdongensis; assembly: GCA_039583875.1. Taxonomy (NCBI): domain Eukaryota; kingdom Viridiplantae; phylum Streptophyta; class Magnoliopsida; order Asparagales; family Orchidaceae; genus Platanthera; species Platanthera guangdongensis. The sequence goes on along the minus strand of CM077159.1, from coordinate 39,082,858 downwards.
CCTGGACAGATGATTCGCCTCCTCTTTCAGATAGTTCGCGGTACAGGCGTCTGGTTGGTAAGCTCATATATCTCACAGTGACCAGACCCGACATTTCCTATGCTGTGGGCAAGGTGAGTCAATTCATGCAAGCGCCTAGGGAGTGTCATCTACAGTCCGCCTTGCGGATCTTGGAGTATGTCAAAGCAGCGCCTGGGAAAGGATTACTTTTTCAGAAGAATGGTCATCTGAGGATTGAAGCCTACTCAGATGCAAGTTATGCTGATGACAAAGGGGATCGCAAGTCAACCTCAGGTTTTTGCACCATTGTTGGGCGAAATCTGGTGAGCTGGAAGAGCAAGAAGCAGTCTGTTGTCTCCAGGTCCAGTGCAGAAGCTGAGTATCGCAGTATGGCGTCAACCACTTGTGAGTTGAAATGGTTACGGGCTCTTATGCTAGATTTAGGAGAGGTGTACAACCATCCTCTACCTATGTTCTGTGATAACAAGGCCGCCATATACATCTCCAAAAATCCGGTATTCCATGAAAGAACAAAGCACATTGAGGTTGACTGTCATTTCATTCGTGAAGAGATTTTAAAAGAACAAATTTGCACTCTGTTTGTCACGTCTGATAAAGAGCTGGCTGACATCTTCACCAAGCCAGTTTCCGCCTCGTTTCTGCATGTTTGCGACAAGCTGGGCATGATTGATATATATGCTCCAGCTTGAGGGGGAGTGTTGAAGTTGGTGACCGGGCGGTCTGTCTTGGCGGGTTGAAGACCGCGCGGTCTGGCAGTTTGACTCGCCGGCTTGTAAACCGGGCGGTCTAGCGATCTTCACAGGCGACCTCTCTGCTTCTCTTATTGTAGCCGTGCGGTTAGTCCTTCTGTCTAACCGCGCGGCTTGTGCGGTTTACTTTGTACAGTCCGCTTAGCTTGTAAATTTTTAGTCCCACATCTCTTATTTGTATTCTCTCATCTCTCCTCCATTCTATATAAGGGAGGGCATACTTTTGTAATAGTTATCTTTTTTGGATAATAAAATTTCAATTATTCAAAAGCTTATCCGCTTGTTCTCTCTTTTCGCTACTTTCTAACAGTCTCCACATGAGGACAGATCACCCTTGCAGTGACCACGATTATTTCTGTGATCATACCTGAAGGCATGATGAGTTGCCTTCCTGCTTGGAGTGGGGGGTCGGAATACCGTTTCCCCATTTCTCCACGAATTGATAATTCGGGAGATCCACCCATTTTCTTGCTTTCTCTTTATAGCATCAACCTTGGAAAAGTTTGATACTATTCTTTTCTCATTCTCTAGACTTCTCTCTAGATCAGAGATTTTAGAGTCCTTGACCTTGTTGGATGCCAATTGGAGAACCAATAAGATCTTCAGCCGAGCAATCTCCTGAGCTTGTTCTTCAACAAGTAGGTTGCTCTTTTGAAGGGCTCTCTTCAGAGAATCAGAATTTTCTGAAGGAAAGCAGTTCCTGTCTTCAGAAACTTCAAGAGAGATGGGGCAGGATGAAGAAGTTACCTGCTCTTCAGTATTATTGTCATTAGAGCCAGTGACTGTTGTGTCATCCTCATCAGAGCTGCTTTCCTCACTGGCCTCTTCAGTCTCTGACACGGACACTGGAGCTCTGATGCTGTCCGATAGATCCTTGCCTTCATCTTCAGAGGCGAGGACCCCCACATAGGCTTCATCCTCTGGTTGACAGCAGATTCCAGCTTTCTCTGACCCCCCCATCAGCTCTGAGATCATCACCCACATAGATTTAGCCGAACCACATTTTTCCAATCTAGTGCGAGAAGCTCCAGACCAGATATCCATGATAATTTGACGAATCCTCTTGTCCAAATTAAATAATGAAAGTTCCGTCTCCGACATCTCAGCAATGCACTTGGGCACTTGGATATTCTTTCCAGTGTCGGAGGTCTTCATAGGAATAAAAGGACCCTCTTCCATGATGAAAGATGCTCGAGGATCGATAGCATCCAAGTGATACGACACTCTCATCCTCCAGACGGGATAAAACTCCTTTGTGCATGTGGGGAGTCTTAGTGGCGATATCTCATGATCCAGCTCCATGCTTCTGACACTGGTGGCAGGATTCTACTCAAGGTGTAAACCTTTTTGATGAGTAACCTGGCTTTGATACCACTTGAAAGTCCACCTAGTGTCAACTATCTTCACCTATGGGGGGGGGAATAGGTGACGTGCAGCGTTTTTGCGGAATTTATAATAGTACCTGCACAAGAAAACAAAACACCAAAGCACAGAAGATACACAAGCAATTTATAGTGGTTCCCCGATTTGGGTACATCCACTTTCCCCTTCGACCTATCTCCAAAAAAGGGACGACTCGGTCTCTTCACAAACAGGATTGAAATCCAATCCTTGCACTATCGGATGGAACCCTTCCACACATAGGAGTCAACACTCCCACAACCCGGGTTGCACCCAACCCTTACAACTAGGAACCAACATTCCGTTACAACAAAAATAAACTAGAATGTACAAGAGATACAAACTATGTTTGGAGACTAAGGTGTCCCTCTTCGTTGACGACGTGTTCTTGAAGTCCACGAAGAGTCCACAACCCTAGATCTCTCTTGGAGAGAATCTCCCCGGAACCGGCGGCGGCAAGATGGGCGGCGGCTTGGTTCACGGGATCGGCGGCGACAACGATGTGCGGCTGCTGTACTTTGGCGATCCAAACTTCGTAGCAAAGCTAGCTAGGTCTTCCAACGGTCACAATAGGATCAGTCGTCTCGATCGATTCGGACGGGGAAGGTTTTCCCGATCAACAAATCAAGAGGCAAGAGATCTCCGGTTAGACACGTGAGACGCTAAGCTTGGCTAAGCTTCTATCGCCGGGAGATCTGGAAGAAACCTCGATCAAGACCGGCGATCAACTCTCTCAAGCGGCGACGGCGGCGGCAGAGCGGAACTCGCGATCTAGGTTACGTCGCGGCCCGTGTTTCGTCTTTTTCTCCGTCTCTCTACTGTTCAAAAATACGCGTGTATTTATACACAAGTATACTCCTAAATGACCGTTGTGGGTTCCACCTGAAGGAAACCCTAGTTCCGGTTCAACATAGTGCCAGCGGCAGAATCCGGTCCAGCTGTTTCCAGAAAAATTGCCAAGTCAAAATCGGCGAGAATCAAAGGTTATTCTCGACGAATCGGCGAGAATCAGTTAGTGATTCTCGACGATTCGTCGAGAATCACTAGTGATTCTCGCCGAATCACTTGATGATTCTCGCTGAATCACTTGTTGATTCTCGACGAATATTACTTGGCCATGATCTGCTCAACGATGGATTCGACGAGAATCACTAGTGATTCTCGCCGAATCTTACTTGGCACCGCTTTGAGGTAGCCGAATAGAGTCGGCGAGAATCACTAATGATTCTCGACGATTCGGCGAGAATCACTAGTGATTCTCGCCGAATCGGCGAGAATCACTTGGTGATTCTCGTCGATTTATACTTAGACGATTTTTCGTCTTTCCACCCAAGAGCTGCTCCTTGACCCATCCTTGCTCCTTGTCTGCTCTTGCATAGTTACAGCCCTGTACTTGAAAGTAAGTGCACTCCAATAGAGAGAGTACACGTAGGCCAACACACTGATCTGCTCAACGAGGGATTACGTCGTGCAGACCCGTGTATATTGACCTACTGCACCCTGACATTGGTGTGCACTTAGCGTGGAATAACTGCAAGCACAACTTAAGAGGTTTCATCAAATACATTGTGAATTCATCTTAGCTTGATAGGTGGCTTCCTCAAATCCAGGTAATTGTGGATACAATACCCAACAGGTTTCTAGGGCAGAGAACGGAGGGATGTGAGGGAGCAGGTGTATGCTCTAGACTTGGCTCCACCTCGGGACCCAGGCAGGGTGATTGCAGGTATGCTAGTAATTTTATGTTGTTGTTTACTTTGGGAACTTTTGAAACCACAAACAATAGTAGCATACTAGAAAAAGGAAACCATAGGCCGAGTTACTTAACCACATCTAAATAAACAGGAATAGTTATGGTTTGCGGCAAACCAGCCCATACCATGGTGGATACGGGGGCGTCACACAACTTCATCTCCAAGGAGTTCGTAAAGGGACTGGAGGGAGTTAGACATTATTCGGGAGTCGTCAGGAGGATGCGTCTCCCCGACAGGACGGAGGTATTAGGTACTGCTAAGTGCCTCCTGCTGGTGACTATTGATGGTCTGACACTCGAGGCCCCAGCTATGATCTTGAGGATGCCCGACTTCGACCTAGTTTTGGGCATGACATGACTTACTGATGAGTCCGATCTTTATAGGGTTTTTCGGACTCATCTGGGCTTGTTTTCTCACTCACGCACTGCATTTCAGTCGGTAATCGTTTATATTTGCTTCGTTCGGTCATTGACCACTTTGTGCACTTTTCTGGCCTAAGGGTGTGCAATTGCGCATTCCTTTGTTGGAGGTAAGCACATGGTGCTCCCCATGGCTCTTTCTGTTTGATTTTGTTTGTATTTTGGTGCTGGGAGCTTATGCTCGAGCTTGGTTTCATTGCTTTGCGAGTAGTGCGTTTTCCCCAAGGCTGGAATTCTGATTTGTGGAAAATGCACGGTCGTGCGTTTCTTTCATGCACGGTTTGAGCCAGATCGTGCATTTTGTTGAGTAGGAGAAACATCGGCTTGAGTTCGATGAATTTCATCGAGCTGAGCTCGATGATTTTCACGCATGGTTGACGCACGATTTCTTCGAAACTGTGAGCGAAGGAAGCACACGGTTTTCCTGTAGCTTTCTTGTTTGTGTGTTTGTTTGTTCCATTTTGTGGTTAATCGTGCACTTTGTTCACATACGGGTGTGTTGAGACTATATTAGCCAGCAGGACACGTGTGTGTGGGACTGCATTTTTGGGCTTTCCCCATCGCGTTCCAGGTCTGGGTGTTGACCCCGGTGGGCCCCCTTGTGTGGCGGAATATCCCCACGGTCCTGTGGTTGGGGTTAGTCCCACATCGCCTGTAGTAGGCGATCCTTTGTGTTCATGTACCCCCGTCCCCCCTTGCCATTACCTCGGGGTTTTGGGAAGATGTGTGGTGACGGGTGGTTTCCACATGGTATCAGAGCCAGGTTGTCCTGCTGCGGGGGTGTGTTGAGACTATATTAGCCAGCAGGACACGTGTGTGTGGGACCGCATGTTTGGGCTTTCACCATCGCGTTCCAGGTCTGGGTGTTGACCCCGGTGGGCCCCCTTGTGTGGCGGAATATCCCCACGGTCCTGTGGTTGGGGTTAGTCCCACATCGCCTGTAGTAGGCGATCCTTTGTGTTCATGTACCCCCGTCCCCCCTTGCCATTACCTCGGGGTTTTGGGAAGATGTGTGGTGACGGGTGATTTCCACAGGGTGGAAGCGCCCTTGCACGTTTAAAATGCATGGTTCCCCTATGTTGTCCTGATTTCCTGCTTTCTATTGCTACCTGTGCAATTTCCTTCACACACGGGCAAAAATATCAATGCACCAGTAAAATGCACGGGTCAACGCTTCTCCTTCAGCAGGCTTGTTCTGAAAGTTAATATCGCACGGTTTATGCACGATCGTGCGCTAAACCGTGTGTGCCTATTTTTCTGACCTGCTTCTATTTAAAGCGCAGATTTCTTCTTCCTGAGGACAGTTCCGGAGGAGTTCCGATCCAGTCTGACCCAGCCGCCTTTTCTGCTCCTTTGAGCGGGAAAACTCCACCTCCAGCTGATATTTTCTCTCTCCTCCTAGGAGAGACGATCCGACCATCTTTCTCCCTACAAATTCTTGCAATAGCTTCATCTCCAGACACCATTTTCTTCTCCAAACTCCAAGTTCCGTTTCGAGCTCATAAGGTGCTGCATCCGTGGAGTTCTCCAGGCAGATTTAACCCAGCGAATATTCATGAAGAAGACGGGTTATTGGAAGGAGGTGAAAACCCTTCTGGACCCTAGATGTCATTCATTGACCGAGCTTGGACAAGGCCCGACAACCCTTGACTCCGGCCGCGAATCTCGGAAAGCCTTTATGTGTTTGGTTGTATTTCTCCCCTCCTCTTGTAGTTACTTTGTGCTGAACTTCTGGTTGTTTGATTGCGGCTTAAGAACACTGTTTATTTTGAGTATTTTAGCATGTCTATGTGTTGTTATATCTTAGATCTTGATTGTGTTGCTGGGCTTCTGTTTTTCGTGTCCTTGTTGAGATATTGCCGTTCTAGAAATTGCTAGAAGCGCGCGCTGCAAACAGGTGATTGCGACCCTCATTGGCTCATACATCTTTCATATTACTCTCTTGAGTAATCCACCAAAGAGACATGGTGACGGTGACCCGTAATAGGTTTATTAGTGTTAAACCTAGGAAACTCCAAAACAAAACCACCTTTGTTTACGTTAACATTTGCAATCACTTTTTCAATAGCGAAATAACACTCTCTACTTGCACTCCTCGAGAGATCGATATCCGGGGATTCAACTCCCCAATTTTATTACTTGACTATGATCGGTACACTTGCTGACGCATGAAGTTTTTGGCGCTGTTGTCGGGGAGTGCAACCGTTGTGTGCACTTTTTCTTTTTGAGATAGATGATTATTGTTTGACCATTCTGTTCTCTTCGTTACTCGTTCTTTTTAGTTTAATTTTGTCCACGGCCAATTCGAAATGCAGGAACCTCAACTAGCCTCCAACCACGATGACGACAACTTTGAGCTATCCGCGGAGCTAATCAAGTTTATCTCGCAGCAATGTTTGTTTCATGGGCTCTGGGGAGAGAATGTTGAGGTTCATATTGATAGCTTCCTGGAGCATTGTGGCACCTTTTGCTATGCTAGGGACGTGCAGTACAAGGCTATGATTATGCTTTTCGCATTTTATCTTGTTGGAAATGCTAGACTATGGTATAATGATATCCTCCAGAGCGAGCTAACTTCATGGAAGTGCGCTGAAGTCAAATTCCTCAGAAAGTACTGTTCACGTGCGTAGTTGACGCAGACAAATTTTGATTTGGTCACATTCGCACAGATCCCTGACGAGTCTCTTTGAGAGGATAGGGAAAGATTTTGGTTGCTGCAATCCAGGAGTTCTGGTCAGGATATGTTTGGAATGTCGTTCTTGCAAACATTTTATTTTGGTATTCAAGAGCATTTTTGATACCTGTTCGACACCGCTGCTGGAGGCACCCTCTTTAATAGGACTATGGCTGTGTTGGAACCAGCTTTCCGGTCCCTCCTAATGTTCAAAACAGGATGCAGCCCACACGTACTCCTCTTGAAATATCCTCCCGACGTGAGTCGGAGACCTGAAAACAGACCGAGGGGTCTCAGCTCTGAGGTCCCACCTCCTTCCCGGAAGAACTAAAGATCTTCCCCTCCCTAGCCAATGCTGAGCTAGGTGCCTGTGAGGAAGATAGTGGAGAGGTTCAACAACCATCTCAGGCACCTTATCGGTCTATTTATAGACCTTTGAATCTGATCTGCAAATATCACTTCTGAATTAACCTGAAATGACCAAAACAGCCGGCACTTGGTCTGCCAATAGGCAAACTCCATTGTTTTGGAGGGCTATACGCAGACCTCCAGGGGTAGAAATGGAAAACTACATGGGGATAAAGGTAAAATCCCCCTTGAGGGTAAAAAAGGTAAAGACATCACCTCTCCCCTGTGGCGAGTGGGGAAGAGTCTGGCGGGCGAGACGACCGCCCTGTCCGTCTCGCCGTGCCCTCGGCCTGTGGGCTCTTTCGCCTCCTAGAATGATCTCGCCCACTAGGAGGTCTCGCCCACTTCAGGGGATCCCCCATCTCGCCTCCTGCAGGTGGGCATCCTCTCATCTCACCAGTCCCCTTCTCGCTCGCTGGACCACCTCTCGCGAGCCCAAGGTTGTACACAATCCCCGCTCTTTTTGAGCTTGCCCTAACCTCGGAAAGATAAGTCCAACCGCGGCTCGTGATGCTAGGATTCACTCATGAGAATCTTTGGTGGGCCACCACATAGGGCCTATAAATATGAGATCTCAGCCTTCATTAGGGTCCCTTTTGTCTTCCCTCATTTCCTCCTCCTTCAGCAAGTCTCACAGCTAGAGTTTTCGCGAGCGCCTCATGATGGTGCGAAGGCGAAATAAAACCAACACGGATGCCCTATTCCCGGACCTGGGGCGCATTCCCCCCTCGGCCCCTACATCCTCTCGCCTGAAAAAGATGAAGGCTGCCTGCCCTCCCCTCTCGACGGGCGCAACCTCCTCTGCCCCTCCAACAGACAATCCTTTCGCCTCTCCCGGAGAGAAACAGGTAATTTCTCATTCTTCTATCTTATTCTTTCGTCCCGCCTATTGACCACACTTTTCCAGGGAAGCTTTGCTGATTCCCCGATGCCCGCCAATCCTCCTGATAATATTAACCAAGCTCATCAGCGCGCCGACTCGCCTGAGGCATCCTCCCCACCTCTCTCGCGGAAATAAGACCTCTCGCGGGTTGTGGGGAACCCTCGCATCCCCAGTAAGAGTTTTCCCTGCTCGCTCTTTCCTTCAATTCGCCTTCTTTTTCCCAACCCATGCGAGCTCATCCTTGCTTATGAATTCTCGCTTTCTGTGTAGGTATCCAATTTGATTCCGATACTGAAGATGCTCCCGCGTCTCTCCCCCTCTCGCCACTTCCTCATTCTGGCGAGATCGAGGACTACTTGGGTAATCTCATGGATACCCTGGAGTTGAAGCGGAGGACGACTAGGATGTTTCGCAAGAACACGCATATAATCCGCGAGATGGAGCCGGAGAAGAAGGCCTCCGACCGGCGCATGGACTGGCTAGAAACAGAGTGTCACCGTCTTTCTGCTAAGATGGAAGTTGGCGGTGCAATAGACGGGACAGACCCCCAAGCCATCCTAAACGAGACGGACAAACATCTCCGTCTCGCGCACCGCGGCGTGGTCGCCGCTTGTGCCTTTCATCTTCCCGGCCTCCCTCCATTCGCGGGAGGTCAAGATGGCCGCTGGAAATGGGTGCGAAATTAAGCTGTCGTGGTCCCGTCTCGCCTTCTCCAGGCCCTCCTATATTATTATTGCCAATTTAATTATGTTTAATTATTGATGTTGTATAAAAATTTTCTGGGCGGGATGCCCCCCTCTGCGTGATGGACTATTTTATCACTCCGGTACTATGCCTGTCATATCATGCTGTTTTCATCATTACCATGATTAGCTCTTTTTTCAATTAGTAGGTTTATAATGATGGCTTTTACCTCGAAAAGTCCGCTGCGACGCCCCCGCCCCTTGGGTTCTAGAGAGAGAGAGACGAAGCGTCGGGGTGCCTCTTCATTTCCCGCCGCTTGATTTTCCCGCTTAATCTCCTCTCTCCCTCACTCCTTATAAATATCTCAAATCCAGACATTCCCCTGCTTTTGTTATTCTTGGCCATCTTTTTGGTTGCAGCTTCCATCTCTCTCCTCTTCCTCACTCATCTCGTGTCCCGCTCTCCTAAGTCGTTCTCTTACCCTTTACTACCTTCTCGCCTGCCATGGGAAAGAAGAAGGTGGAAGAAGGCGAGGGCCGCAGCCGTTGTGGAAAGCGGTTTGTGGATCACGACTTCCCTCTCGGCAGACTGCCAGAGGAAGAATATGCTCGTTTCGCCAGCGAGTATCTCGTTGATGGTTATTTATCCCGCCTGACCAAAGTTGGCGAATGCATCAAAACTTTCTACCCCAACGAACTGGCCTTCCCCGTCTCGCACTTCGAGGCGGGGCTGCGACTTCCCCTTTGGCCGGAGGTCAAGCTAGTTCTTAAGTACTTCGGGGTTGTCCCCGCCCAATTCAACCCAATGCCATCTCCATGCTGATTGCTTTCGCCTGCTACCTGCGGCGAGAGCGCATCGAATTTAGCTTGACGGCCTTTTGCAAGCTGTTCGTCTACCACGCAAAAGACGACGACGTCTCTTATTTCACAGGCCAAGGCCTGAAGGTATTCGAGACACCGAATAAAATCCACCACTGGATGACTCATTTTGTCTTCATCTACGGGGATTTAGGAGGCATTTCTCTCGCCCCGTTGTCTCCTGCTGAATATTATTATGAAACCCCCAAGGTGGGGGGTGCCGAGAAGGATCTCTGCGACTTCTTTGCAGGGAATAATTTCGAGGTCCATTACCTCAAGCGATACCTCAACTCTCTTACAGCCGTCTTCCCCGGTGAAGGTATACTCTTGTCCCCCCCTTTAGCCTTGTAAATTTTTATTCTCTGCTGACTGTCATCTCGTCTAGGAGAAAGATCCATCCCCGTTCATCCCCCTTATCAAAGTAACCGGGCTCGCCTTAGCGAGTATGGCGGCGGAGGCCGTGAAGGACACGCTGACACCCACCCCAAAGAAGAGGCACGTGTACGAGGGCACTTCTTGGCACAGCCCCAAGAAGAAGGTGAAGAAATCTGTGTCTTTCAAAAAGGAGAAAAGATCTGCCAAAGAAAGGAAAGAGCCCTCGGTATCCATGTCCCCCATCTCTTTATCGTCTCCCTCACCTCCCTGACTACCCGTCTCGCCTGCCCACGAGACAGACTCGATAGAGCCAGCTGCCACCACCAAGGTTCAGCCCGCCAAGTTTTCTTCCGGCGAGGCTGGCTCCTCTAGTCGCGCGGCTCTCGCCTCGCACCCCAATTACAACATGGGCCTGTGACCGATGATGATGCCGGCGAGCTGGTACTCCTATGGGACAAGGATGCTAACCGCATGTCGGTGTCCACTATCCTTCCTTCCTGGAAAGAGCAGGACCCCCCCCCCCCCACCTGTCACGCCTTCTCCCTAGGGTTTGGGCTATATGGTGGCCTTGGCTCTGAGCCCGCACACAATGAGGCGTCGCGAGATCTCATTCTGAAGAGTGCCCACTCTCAATTTCGCTCCCTGGAACTCGTGCACTAGGTCACGCGCCGCCTGGTTTTTAACAATAGAAAATGGAAGGAAGCGGAAGCCGGTCTCGCCGCGGAACGGGAGAAATCCAGTGACCTGGAGAAGCGGTTGGTTGTTGCCGACAACCTCCTCGCGCAGAGCCAGGGTGGTGTGGTAGGTATTCTTACTGCTGCTTTGCTAGTCTCAATCGCCGCTCATTATGGTCCTTTACTCGTTCTCTTCCTACAGGATGCCGAGACAACCGACAGGATGCGCTCGCGCATTGAGGAGTTCGAGGGAGAAAACAAGAAATTGAAAGCTGAAAATCTCCGCCTTCGTAACAGCGCGACACCCCCCTCAGACCAATTTCCCATTCCTTCCCGTTATACTGTAGACGAGGTGGATGCCCTCTGCCGACACTCCAATATCAAGACGGCGGAGCTTGTTCTAAAAATGATGAAGGAGCTAGGGGTGGTGCGCGATGATGCCGAGACGGTTACTGCCCGCGACCTGGTCCCCTGCTTATATGGCGAGACGGACGACAGCTCTTCTTCTAGCAGCGAGTAGAGAATCATCAGCTCCAGTGGCTTCTCTCCCCCTTTTTCTTTTTATTTTGTCTGGCACTTGTAATTTTGTTAGACAATTCCTCGAAAATAGAGAGGTGTTCTTCTTCTTGTCCCAAGGAAATTCTGTTTAAACCTTTCATATGTTGCTTAACTGCTACTTTTATCTTCGGCCGTCTCGCTTAATAGCTAGCCAAAAACGCGAGACAAACCTTTTATATGTTAATCTCTGCTTTTATCTTCGGCCGTCTCGCTTAATAACTAACCAAAAACGCGAGACAAACCTTAGATCTCTCTTCGTCTATACTACAAGCGAGATCAGCCGACCCTTAGCGTTCGTCTCGCCGCAAGATTAACCTACGTTGAAGTCCCTGGAGGACAGCCGCCATACTTGACAGTCCCCCACCTTCTTATGCCAGGCTTGCGCCTTGAACAAGGAAGGCCAACTCGCTATGGGCGAGACCGCCCATGCCGAGTGTCGGCCGGAGACCCTCCTCCCTGGCCTGATCCCCGATCCTTCCTTTTTTTAGAGATTTTCCACCAATCTCCTGATAAATTTGAACATTTCTCCCCGTGAACTCTTGCAGCTTGACTTGCCCTCGAGTGAGCCTACAACCCTGCCAGCTAGATGAGAGCCTGGTCAACGGGTCTGCTCGGGGTCTCTTTTCCGAACCCTCTCCGACCACCGAGTGAGCCTACAGCCCTGCCAGCTAGATGAGAGCCTGGTCAGCGGGTCTGCTCGGGGTCTCCTCTCCAAACCATCTCCAACCACCGAGTGAGCCTACAACCCTGCCAGCTAGATGAGAGCCTGGTCAGCAGGTCTGCTCGGGGTCTCCTCTCCAAACCATCTCCAACCACCGAGTGAGCCTACAGCCCTGCCAGCTAGGTGAAAGCCTGGTCAGCGGGTCTGCTCGGGGTCTCCTCTCTAAACCATCTCCAACCACCGAGTGAGCCTACAGCCCTGCAAGCTAGATGAAGGCCTGGTCAGCGGGTCTGCTCGGGGTCTCCTCTCTAAACAATCTCCAACCACCGAGTGAGCCTACACCTTGCCAGCTAGGTGAAAGCCTTGTCAGCAGGTCTACTCGGGGTCTCCTCTCCAAACCTTCTCCAACCACCGAGTGAGCCTACAACCCTGGCAGCTAGATGAAAGCCTGGTCAGCGGGTCTGCTCGGGGTCTCCTCTCCAAACCATCTCCAACCACCGAGGGAGCCTACAACCCTGCCAGCTAGATGAGAGCCTGGTCAGTGGGTCTGCTCGGGCTCTCCTCTCCAAACCATTTCCAACCACCGAGTGAGCCTACAGCCCTGCCAGCTAGGTGAAAGCCTAGTCAGTGGGTCTGCTCGGGGTTTCCTCTCTAAACCATCTCCAACCACCGAGCAAGCCTACAGCCCTGCCAGCTAGATGAAAGCCTGGTCAGCGGGTCTGCTCGGGGTCTCCTCTCCAAACCATCTCCAACCACCGAGTGAGCCTACAGCCCTGCCTGCTAGATGAGAGCCTGGTCAGCGGGTCTGCTCGGGGTCTCCTCTCCAAAACCTCCAACCACCGAGTGAGCCTACAACCCTGCCAACTAGATGAGAGCCTGGTCAGCGGGTCTGCTCAGGGTCTCCTCTCCAAACCATCTCCAACCACTGAGTGAGCCTACAACCCTGCTAATTAGATGAGAGCCTGGTAAGCGGGTCTGCTCGGGGTCTCCTCTCCAAAACCTCCAACCACCGAGTGAGCCTACAGCCCTGCCAGCTAGATGAGAGCCTGGTTAGCGGGTCTGCTCGGGGTATCCTCTCCAAACCATCTCCAACCACCGAGTGAGCCTACAGCCCTGCCAGCTAGATGAGAGCCTGGTCAGCGGGTCTTCTTGGGGTCTCCTCTCCAAACCATCTCAAACCACCGAGTGAGCCTACAGCCCTGCCACCTAGATGATAGCCTGGTCAGCGGGTCTGCTTGTGGTTTCCTCTCCAAACCACTTCATCCTTGGTGCCATAAAAAAGGTCACCCACTCTCCCCTCACATCAAAAGAGCACATCAAAATTGCAAGCATTGTACAACAATAAAAAGTGTAATGAACAGAAAGTGTTACAGGTAAAATCTCTTTAAATCATCACCACTTCGGGCTCGATCGAGGGATACGCCATCCACATCCCGGAGGTGGTATCCTCCTGACTTCAAGACCTCTTTTACAATAAAAGGACCCTACCAATTGGGATTGAGCTTACCTACGGAGGCCCCTCTTCCTGCTGCATCTACCTTTTTCAGGACACAATCTCCCTTCTCGAACTGCATGACCCATATATGCTTGTCGAAGTACCTTGTCATCCGGCGCTCGACCTCCTCCTGCCGGACCATCGCCATATCCATGAGCTCCTCCATGAGATCCAGAGAGAGTCTCTGCTCTTCCTCGTTCTCCGCTCTCCATCCTTCACCTCCTTCCCTAGCAACAGCTACTCTTGGTGATGTGACTTCAAACTCGATAGGTATGATAGCCTCCGAGCCATGAGAGAGTTTGAACGGGGTTTCTCCTGTGGCGGTGTTTGGTGTGGTTCTCAAGGCCCAAAGGACTGAAAGTAGCTGCTCAACCCAGCTCCCCCTCAAATTTTCCACTTTCTTCTTCAACAGATTGGCAATGACTTTATTGGCTGCTTCCACCTGCCCGTTACTTCATGGATGATGAACAGAGGCAAAGCGGAGATCTATTCCCAAACAGATGTAGAAATCCACAAACTCTATACTTGCAAATTGTGGTATGTTATCTGTTACAATGGCTAGAAGTAACCTATGTCGGCAGATGATTACCCCCCATAGGAAATTCTTGACTACCTGCGATGTTACCTTAGCCAGCGCTTTCACCTCCAGCCATTTTGAAAAGTAGTCTACCATGACTAGCATTAATTTCCTCTGGCCACTCTCTTGGGGAAAAGTACCCACCAGATCTAGCCCCCATATAGCGAAAGGCCAGGGAGTTGTGATGGTCTGAAACCTCTGGGCCGGAAGGAGCTAGAGAGGGGCGAACTGCTGGCATTTTTGATACCTTTTCACGAATTCCTCCGCATCTTTCCTGAGGGTAGGACATAAGTACCCTTGTCTCAGCACCGTCCCTTCTAATGTCCGGCTCCTCGAGTGACTCCCGCATTCTCCTGAATGGATCTCTTGCAGAACCTTTGGAACCTCTTCCTCTAACACACATCGGGCCAGCAAACCCGACAGCATCTTGCGATATAAAACCCCATCTTTTAGCAGGTAGTACGCCGATTTGTATCTAGCATGCTTCTTGTCGAGTTCTTTCGCGGGTAACTCCCCTGACGCCAAAAAGGTGATGAAGGGGTCCATCCAAGACCTTTGCTGGCATATCTCCATGAGCTCCCCTTCTTCTATAGACGGACTGAAGAGCTCCATCATTGTTTCCCCGGCTCGAGGGCCATGCTTGGCGAGTTGGTCAGCCTGAGTGCTCCCCCACCTCAGGATGTGCTGAATTGAAAAGCTTCGGAGCTGTCCGATGATGCCCTTAACCTTTCCTAGATACAACTGGAGGGTAAGCTCCCTTGTCTCGAACTCCCCCTTGATCTGGCCTGCCATCCCCATGGAGTCAGTCGAGGCCTCGATGTCTTGTATGCCCAATTCCAGGGCTAACCTGAGTCCCTCGATGATCGTCTCATATTCCGCTTGGTTGTTGGTGATCGGGAAATGAATATTAAAGGCCTATTCAATCCAGGTCCCTTCCGAACTTATCGAGACCATTCCCCCTCCGAAGGAATTTCTTCCCCACGCACCATCTACTAACATCTTCCAGGTTGCTCGAGGGGACACTTCCGCCTCCTGGAGCTCCTCTACGTAGTCCACCAGGAAATCGGCGGCCGCCTGCGCCTTAATGGCGAGCCGAGGAATGAAAGCGAGGTCGAATTCACTGAGCTCTATTGACCACTTGGCCAGCCTCCCGGAATGTTCTACCCCCTCCAAGATGCGACGGAGGGGGTGATCCGTTACCACCTGAATAGAATGAGCCTGGAAATACAGTCGGAGCTTTCGGGCCGAGACAATGAGGGCAAATGCTAACTTTTCAAGGATGGGATACCCGAGCTCTGTTTTCTTTAAGACCCTGCTCACGTAGTAGATTGGAAATTGCTTCCTCCCTTCTTCTCGCACAAGAACCGAGCTCACAGCCCAATCCCTACCCCTAAGTATAAAAACAAGACCTCTCCTTCCCTTTGCCCCTGAAGTAAAGGCGTCTGGGTAAGCTGCTGCTTTATAGCCTGAAAATCCTTCTCACATTCTGGGGTCCACTCGAACCTCTTGCCTCCCCGCAGTGTCCGAAAGAAAGGCGAGCTGTTGGGTTTCTCTATGAGGATGACACAATGCTTGTGCACGCAGCAGAAAGTAAAAACATCAAGAAAACCCAGAAGAAATGGGATCGGGCCATGATAGTTGAATCAAGAAGTTAACAAACAACTAGGCAAAAATTACCTCGGTGGCGTTGAGTCACAACTCAACGAAGATGCTCCAAACTTTCTCTTGTTGCTAGTGGCGAGTTCTACGTGGAATAATGTCCACATTTCTGCAGAAATCCACACGAGCAGGAGAACACCGAGCTATCCGTCGCACGGAAGATCGGGAAGAACGATGACCGCACCTTGCTATTCCACGGACTGCTAGGTCCGTGCCAGGAAGAGCAACACTAGCGACGATCGCCGGATAAGAGGAGGTCGACGGAGCGAACACGGCGGCGGAACCCTTCCGTCGGTGGCGGAATTCGGGATCGGCGGAACGATCGCGGAACGGAACTATTCCGTCGCAGGTTTCTATTCGATCAGAAGCTGTAATCCCGAAAAACCCTAAGTGCCCCTTTTATACCAAAGGCATAAAAGACTTAGAAACATCGCTATCCGCATACCATCCAAGAATAAGGGTTCCAGAATCGGCAAGAATCGCCAGCCGATCGGTGAGAATCGATCGTCGAGAATCACTAAGAATCGGCGAGTATCGGCTAGGATCGGTGAGAACCAGTCGGTGAGAATCGGTCGGCGGGAATCACCAGCAGATTCAGCGAGAATCAATCGGCGAGAATGCCCGACGATTCACGTCGAATCGTAGGCTGACGATTCTCGTCGATCGTCGAGAATCACCGACGATACACGTCGAACAGAGTCGACGATTCTCGTCGATCGGCGAGAATCAGAGAACACTTCTCGACGATTCTCGTCGATCGGTGAGTATCCGAACACCAATCCTCCAAGGCGATACCTTGGCCAAATCGACTCTTCTTTAAGGCAACACTTTGCCCAAAACCCCATTCAGGTCGGTGATTGGTAACCTTTACCAACACAGTCAATCATCCAACTTCTCCACATCTCTTATGTGCGACCCTGCAGGCTCATATCGCGTTGGCAGTGAGGTTACATGTTTGATCACTTCCAGATCACCATGGTAACTCCAACAGACTCCCACTTGATCTCGAAAATATCAAAGCAAAAACCTCACAAACAATGAGCGACATCTAGCAATGCATCATTGCTCCCCAAGCAATAAGAGTTTATAACTCATAAGCCTTTATGACCAATGTACCGGCGTTGTCTTTGTCCCTTTGTCCCTTACATCCGGAAAGAACTAGAGGCATGGACCGTGTCACCCTCATGATAGCTCAATCCAAGTTTTCTTGATCCAGGACGGACTTCCAGAGAATGGTGAGTCCAATATCACATATTGACTCAACCAAGCATGGCCATGCATTTATCAGTCCAGTTCCATCAAGGGGCCCATGGATGCAACTCCTGTCATATAGGAGGACAAATTCCATATCTGCTCACACACAAACACCCAAATGATTCGTAACATGCCCAACAACCACCCTTATCATCAACCTTTCTCAAGGAAGACTTTAGATGGCATCAAAGCACGCTCTTCCTCACTTGATGAATGCTGTGACTTCAGGTCAAAGGACCACAACACCATTGTCAATTGAGACCTACTCGTGACACGATTGGATGACATTCCACAGAGTAGTCTCAGGTTGGTTCTGTCCAGTACAACTTGTTCACTAACAAGTACCCACGTGATGACTTGATATCACAATATCATGACCTGTGAGAACCGGTCATCAGTCAACGCACGTGCTAGCCTTTATGCATCATCATCACCCTTAGCTTCTATGATGATACTTGACCAGGGACCTTTTAAGAATGAAGCTTCAAATAAATCACAGGCTCTCACATTCAAGTCATGTACTTGATGTCCCATGGAAGCGAACATTCTAAGGGTATCTATTATGTTAACATTTAACTATAATATAGAAAGAAAAACTCATAATAAAAGAATTTGCCATTAATTATAAAAGAAAAGCTAGGTACAATGTTCATCATATGAACAAATAGCCAACAAAATACATGTTTACATGCAATCCACAAGATTCTCGCTAGAGTTGATCATTTAGGTATCGTATACCCATCGATCTAGTATGACCATCATGCTTTCTCTGCGCGAGAGGCTTTGTCAGCGGATCCGCAATATTTTCCTCAGTCGGCACTCTACAAATGTTCACATCTCCTCGTTCGACAATCTCACGAATAAGATGAAACCGCTGAAGTATGTGCTTGGAGCGCTGATGGGATCTAGGTTCCTTAGATTGTGCAATTGCACCATTGTTATCACAGTAGAGAACTACGGGACCAACAATGCTAGGAACTACATCAAGCTCGCCGATGAATTTCCTAATCCATACAGCCTCCTTCGCTGCATTAGCTGCGGCGATATTCTCGGCCTCTGTTATAGAATCGGCAACTGTCTCTTGCTTGGAACTCTACCAGCTCACAACTCCTCCATTCAGGCAAAACACAAAACCTGACTGAGACTTGGAGTCGTC
Source organism: Platanthera guangdongensis (assembly GCA_039583875.1). Taxonomy (NCBI): domain Eukaryota; kingdom Viridiplantae; phylum Streptophyta; class Magnoliopsida; order Asparagales; family Orchidaceae; genus Platanthera; species Platanthera guangdongensis. The sequence continues at coordinate 39,064,599 of CM077159.1, read as the reverse complement.
TCTATCAGTTTGGAAGCTAGCATTCGTGTAACCACTTACGACGAGCTCTTCCTCTCCACCATACATCAAGAACGTATCCTTAGTCCTTCTCAAGTACTTCAGGACATTCTTGACTGCAATCTAGTGACACTCACCGGGGTATGACTGATACCTGCTAGTCATGCTCAAAGCAAAGGAGACATCGGGTCGAGTACATAACATCGCGTACATGATTGATCCAATTGCCGAAGCATATGGAATCAACTTCATGCGGTCCTTATCTTCACAAGACTTTGGACACTGGTTCTTAGAGAGATTCACACTATGAGACATGGGCAAAAATCCTTTCTTGGACTCAAGCATGTTGAACCGCTTCAACACCTTTTCGATGTACGTACTCTGGGTCAAACCCAGCAACTTCTTCGATCTATCTCTATAGATCTTAATACCAAGTATATAAGTCGCTTCACCCAAATCCTTCATTGAAAAGCAGTTCCCTAGGTTGTTCTTAACAACTTTCAGGGTAGGAATGTCATTCTCAATCAACAGTATGTCATCTACATACAATATCAGGAAGACAACAATGCTCCCACTGATTCGCTTGTAAACACAAGGCTCATCTTCATTCTTGATGAAACCAAACTCTTTGATTTTCTCATCAAAACGAAGATTCCAACTTCGAGAGGCCTGTTTCAGTCCATAGATGGACTTATTCAGCTTGCATATTTTGGTGGCTTCATCTGGGGATACAAAACCCTCGGGTTGTGTCATATACACTTCCTCAAGGAGGTTTCCATTAAGGAAAGCCGTTTTGACATCCATCTGCCAGATCTCGTAGTCATAATATGCAGCAACAACAAGCAATATCCTTATGGACTTTACCATGACAACAGGGGAAAAAGTCTCATCATAGTCAATATCATGAATTTGCTTGAAACCCTTAGCCACGAGTCGCCGTTTGAATGTCTGTACATTCCCATCCATGTCGGTCTTCTTCTTGAAGACCCACTTGCACCCTATGGGTCATACCCCTTCAGGTGGTTCCACCAAGTTCCAAACTTGGTTTGCATACATGGAGTCCATTTTGAATTTCATAGCCTCAAGCCATTTGTCGGAGTCCGGTCCATTCATAGCCTCTTGGTAGGTTTCTGGCTCATCATCATGATCCATAAGCAACACATTACCTATTTGAGAAACAAGAAATCCATATCTCTCCGGCTCAAACCTCGGTCTACCAGATCTACGTAGGACTTGTGTTCCCTGAGCAGGTTCTCTAGCTACAACATCTTGTAGTCCTGACTCAGAATCCAATTCCGGTTCATTCACTACATGTGGTTCTTGAACTTCTTCAAGCTCTACCTTTTCAGTCTTTCTTGATAAGAACTCTTTCTGCAAGAAGACACCAGTCCTTGCGACAAACACTTTGCCCTCAGACGGTAGGTAAAAGTAATACCCTTTCGTTTCTTTAGGATATCCCACCAGATAACATTTATCCGATTTGGGTTCCAGCTTGTTAGGCATTTGACGTCTCACGTATGCCTCACAACCCCAAATTTTAATGAACGACATACTAGGACGCTTCCCAGTCCATATCTCATATGGTGTCTTTAGAACCGTTTTCGTTGGAGCGCGATTCAATGTCATTGCAGCAGTCTCTAAAGCAAAACCCCAAAAGGAAACAGGCAAGTCTGCATGAGTCATCATCGAACGTACCATGTCTAACAGTGTACGATTTCTCCTCTCAGACACACCATTATGTTGTGGTGTTCTAGGTGGAGTGAGCTGTGATACAATACCACACTCTTTCAGATGATCACGGAACTCATGACTCAGGTATTTGCCAGCTCGATCAGATCAGAGTGCTTTAACCCTTTTACCCAACTGGTTTTCTACTTCATTCTTGAACTCTTTGAATTTTTCAAAGGTCTCGGATTTGCACTTCATAAGATATACATATCCGTATCTACTGAAATCATCAGTAAATGTAACAAAGTAGAAATACCCACCTCTAGCCATGGAACTCATGGGTCCGCATACATCACTATGTACAACACCCAAGAGATCCTCAGACCTCTCTGTATAACCAGTGAAAGGAGCTTTAGTCATCTTGCCTAACAAACAGGATTCACATCGCTCAAATGATTCATAATAAAATGAGTCCAAAAGCTCATCTCTATGGAGCTTGGATATGCGCTTCTCGTTGATATGGCCCAAACGACAATGCTAGAGAAAAGTAGGGTTCGAGTCATTTGTTCTTAGTCTTTTATTATTTTCTACGTTACAGATCAGATGGTCCAAGTTCAAAACATAAAGACCATTAAACAATTGGGCTACAACATAACAAACATCATTCTTAAATATAGAACAACAATTGTTCTTAATTATAAAAGAAAGTCCAATCATGTCCAAACATGAAATAGATATAATGTTTCTATTTATGGCCGGAACAAAATAACAATTATCAAGTTCTATTACAAGCCCACTGGGCAAAGAAAGACACTAAACTCCTACGGCTATAGCAGCAACTCTTGCTCCATTGCCGACGCGGAGGTCCACCTCCCCTTTACTAAGCAATCTTCTCCTTCCCAGTTCCTGCACATTTGTACAAATGTGAGAACCACATCCGGTATCCAATACCCAAGATGAAGGAGCAGAAAGGTTTATCTCTATAACATAAACATTAGAAGTGGAAGTCATACCTCCCTTCAGTTTCTGCAGACCTTCAATGTACGAAGGACAGTTCCTCCGCCAATGACCAGCCTTGCCACAGTGGTGGCATTTCCCTTTCTTCACCGTGCTTTTCTTTTTCATCAGTGCAGAAGACTTGGGCTCAAGATATGACTTAGGTCCCACCTTCGTCTTCTTAGAGCCTTTGCCCTTGCCCTTTCCCTTATGCACCATCAGTATGGGGCTGGCAGGCTTGGCCTTCTTCATATTGATCTCGGCAGTTCTCAACATGCCTAGGAGTTCGGGCAGTGTCTTGTCTATTTCATTCATGTTGTAGTTCAAGACGAACTGCTCATAACTGTCCGGCAACGATTGCAGGATCAGATCTGTGGCCAACTCTTGACCAAGAGGAAAACCCAGCCTTTCAAGGTTCTCTATATACCCAATCATCTTGAGTACGTGAGTCCCTACTGAGTCTCGAACTCCCATCTTGCACTGAAATAACGTTTTTGTGATGTCGAACCTCTCTTGACGAGCCTGCCCTTGAAACATTTTCTTGAGATGCTCGTCAATCTCCTTGCACCCCATGTTCTCATGTTGCTTCTGAAGCTCAGAGTTCATAGTGGCAAGCATAAGGCATTCGACATCTAAAGCATCGTCAGAATACTTCTTATAAGTATCCTTCTCAGCACGGGAAGAATTCCCGGTCGGCACCTCAGGGGCTTCTTCTTCCAAGACATAGAGCTTTCGCTCTTGCCTGAGAACAATTCTCAGGTTCCTGTACCAGTCCATGTAATTAGTCCCACTGAGCTTATCCTTCTCAAGGATGGCTCTCAGAGACAATGTGGAGTGTGAAACACTTGCCATGGAATTCTACAAGAATTTATGCAGAATAAAATCAGTACCAAAATTTCAAATACAATTTATTTTAATTTGGACTTCAATTAAAACACTCCCACTATTTTATTCAAAATGATAGCCCTCACTAACAATTCAGAGAGTTCATGCGAGCTACTCTCTTAGTGGACAAGATCTGTATTTCACCAACACAATGAGTCAGCTTTGGCTTTCCTCTCACGATGCGGTTATTTAGGTAGGCAACGCTTGCCAATTGCATCCTCATGCAATTCTTGTATGGTTGGCGAATAACTCCTTACTCGCATCCATCATATGGTGCATGCCAACCCTATGCCTCTAGGCACTCAACCTTTGAGATCACCTAGTTAAGTAGGACCCGATGTCGACAGTGGGATATCACAATTATCCGCTCGCACCCTTACCAAGATAGATTAATGCACCTTGCTTTGGCAAGCCCACACTTCATCGATCGAGGCATGAAGAGTGTCATCCATCAGAAGGCATCCGAACACTTAATATTTGATGAAGGGATTTTAATTATAGGTTAACAATTAACCATGATCAACATTTGATCAATGTGCACATCCGAAGAAAAACAATAATTTCTAAAACCACATGCATCCCTTATGTGCACAACCTGACACCATCAACATTTGATAGAAGGAAGGGCTAAATCTGAACATCCGGAAACTTCCAAATCCTCAGATTTACATGCATTGGACAACGACAAAGACAACTCAACTTAAAGCAGTAGACAAGCTTATCTCTCTATGTTGGATTCAAAATCCAAAACAAAATCGAGGGATGGTTACTGCTAAGGAGACTACAATTTCTAACAATTAGAAATTTCCACGAAACCCCAGACGTTCTTGGCGGGGTACCAAGACTAAATCTAGACATTTAGAACACTTCTAAATCCCTAGGTTTACACGCACTGGAATAACAAAACTTCCAATACAACAATCATGGCCGCAACCTGGCTCTGATACCACTGTTGGGTTTCTCTATGAGGATGACACAACGCTTGTGCACGCAGCGGAAAGTAAAAACATTAAGAAAACCCAAAAGAAATGGGATCGGGCCATGATAGTTGAATCAAGAAGTTAACAAACAACTAGGCAAAAATTACCTAGGTGGCGTTGAGTCACAACTCAACGGAGATGCTCCAAACTTTCTCTTGTTGCTAGTGGCGAGTTCTACGTGCAATAATGTCCACGTTTCTGCAGAAATCCACACGAGCGGGAGAACACCGAGCTATCCGTCGCTCGGAAGATCGGGAAGAACGATGACCGCACCTTGCTATTCCACGGACTGCTAGGTCCGCGCCAGGAAGAGCAACACCAGCGACGATCGCCGGATAAGAGGAGGTTGACAGAGCGAACACGGCGGCGGAACCCTTCCGTCGGCGGCGGGATTCGGGATCGGCGGAACGATCGCGGAACGGAACTCTTCCGTCGCGGGTTTCTATTCGATCAGAAGCTGTAATCCCGAAAAACCCTAAGTGCCCCTTTTATACCAAAGGCATAAAAGACTTAGAAACATCGTTATCCGCAGACCACCCAAGAATAAGGGTTCCAGAATCGGCGAGAATCACCAGCCGATCGGTGAGAATCGATCGTCGAGAATCACTAAGAATCGGCGAGTATCAGCTAGGATCGGTGAGAACCAGTCAGTGAGAATCGGTCGGCGGGAATCACCAGCAGATTCGGCGAGAATCAATCGACGAGAATGCCCGATGATTCACGTCGAATCGTAGGCTGACGATTCTCGTCGATCGTCGAGAATCACCGACGATACACGTTGAACAGAGTCGACGATTCTCGTCGATCGGCGAGAATCCGAGAACACTTCTCGACGATTCTCGTCGATCGGTGAGTATCCGAACACCAATCCTCCAAGGCGATACCTTGCCCAAATCGACTCTTCTTTAAGGCAACACTTTGCCCAAAACCTCATTCAGGTCGGTGATTGGTAACCTTTACCAACACAATCAATCATCCAACTTCTCCACATCTCTTATGTGCGACCCTGCAGGCTCATATCGCGTTGGCAGTGAGGTTACATGTTTGATCACTTCCAGATCACCATGGTAACTCCAACACGAGCATCTCTCTCTAGCTCGAGAGAGAAACCTGCTTAGCCCAGCAAACTTATCAGTGAGGTGCTTAACTTCTTTAGCATTTCTAGGGGACTCCAACTCCAGGATTGCTTTCACTTTTTCGGGGTTGGGTTCCACTCCGATGGGCTGAGAAGATGTCCGAGAAACTTTCCCCTACTGGCTCCAAAAACACATTTCAGGGGGTTGAGTCTCATTTTATACTTCCTTAGGGTCTCAAAGGTCTCCTCAAGATCTAGGATATGAGCTTCGAGGTCCTTGCTTTTGATCATCAAGTCATCTATGTACACCTCGAGGTTCCTCCCTCTCTGTTTTCGGAAGATCCGATCAATCATTCTTTGGTAGGTTGCTCCCGCATTTTTCAAACCGAAAGGCATCATATTAATACAGAAGCATCCATCCTCCTGACGAAGGTAACGTCCTTAACGTCTGGAGGATGCATGCTTATTTGGTGGTATCCGGAAAACGCATCCAAGAAACTCATAAAAGGAAAACCGATGGATGAATCAACCAGTGCGTCGATTCGGGGCAGCGGGTAACAATCCTTGGGGCATGCTTTATTTAAAAGATAAAAATCCACACACATCCTACATCTACCCTCCCCTTTTTTAACCATTACAAAATTACTCACCCACCCCGCATACTTACAGGCAGATACAAACCCCGCCTTAAGCAATTTCTCTACCTCCTCACTAACAGGCCCGACCATCTTGGAGGCGATGACCCTCTTCTTCTGCTGTATGGGGCGAGTGTTGGGGTTGAGATTGAGGCGGTGACAAGCGACGTCTGCATCGACCCCGGGCAAGTCTGCGGCGCTCCACGTGAAGATGTCAATATTTTTCTGCACGCAGGCCTTGATCTTCTCTCGGTCTTCCAGGCTGGGTTCGCCGCTGATCTTTATTTTCTCCTCCCTGCCTTCCCTAGTACGGATCTCTACCTCGAGTACCTCCACATCCGCTTTCAGCCTTGACGGCTCTTCCTCTCCTTCCTGCTCTTCCAGCGTGTCCTGCTGTCTGGCTTCGTCTTCCACGATGGCCATCATCATTTCTTCCCCAAGCTTTCCCATCTCCCACTTGCTTGCGTCCTCTCCTTCCTGCCGTGAGGCCCTTCTTTTTTCTGGTCGGGCCCCCTTCCTGGGCGACCCTCCCGCTTCCTCCATCTTCCTCTTCTCTTTCTTCCCTTCATCCTATTTTGGTTCCCTTTCCTCTGTCGCCTCCATCTCTCCTCCCTCCTTTCCAGCCGTTTCTAGCTTCCCCGCAATATCTCCAACCATCACTACTTCTCCCTCTCCTCCAGCACCTTTCTCTCCCCTTTCTTCTACCATCCCCGTCTCTCCGTACTCCTCTCCCTCCATTTATGGCTCCCCCGCAATGCCTCCAACCACCACTACTTCTCCCTCTCCTCCAGCACCTTCCTCTCCTCTTTCTTCAACCATCCCCGTCTCTCCGTACTCCTCTCCCGCCATTTCTGGCTCCCCCGCAATGCCTCCAACCACCACTACTTCTCCCTCTCCTCCAGCACCTTCCTCTCCTCTTTCTTCTACCATCCCCGTCTCTCCGTACTCCTCTCCCGCCATTTCTGGCTCCCCCGCAATGCCTCCAACCACCACTACTTCTCCTTCTCCTCCAGCATCCTCCTCCTCTCTTTCTTCTACTTCGCCCCGCAGTTCTTGTTGCAATTGCTCCATCCTCTTCTCCATCTCTTCAGCGTCTTCCTTCAAGGAGACGGTGTTCACTGCCATTACGTAGCATTCCCTTACGGCCTTTGGATCCCCCCGTACCCTGATTTGGGTACATCCTGAGTTCAGTTTCAAGCACTGGTGAAACAATGATGGAACGCATCTGAAAGCGCTCTTCAAGGGGCGCCCAAAGATAGCCTTGCAACTACTGGGGGCATCCACTATGACGAAGCGGTAGTTTCGGGATAGCTCTCCCAGGGTTACTTGGAGTCCCACTCCCTCCTCGTCTTCTTTCCTTTCTGCTGAGAATCCAAACAATGGTCCATCTGCCGCCAGCACACTCCGAGCCTCCACCCTCATCGCATTGAATGCCTTTTTTGAAATCACGTTCACCGAACTCCCATTGTCTACTAGGATCCGTGACACCGTAAAGTTCTCGATGGCGGTTCATATCACCAGCGCGTCACAGAAAGGGTCCTCATGATCTGGCATGTCCTTCCTTGAAAAGGTGATCTTTTCATCTGGGGGAGGGGATTGGGACGTCGAGGCTACGCTTCGGCGGTATATAGTGTGAAGGCTCGCCTTTCAGGCCGCCTCTATCCCTACCCCCCTTGGATTACCCCAATTCCTCCGCGATCTCCTTCATCCGTTCGATCCACGCATCGATCCACTTCTCCTGTACCTCTCACTTCCTCTATCCATACCGGTCTTTGTTGTTCTCCTGCTCCTCTAGTTCTCCTTATTTCCAAGAAATCGGGGTAGGTAGCCGTTGTGTGACCTTCCTCCTCATGGAAGTCACAATATGGCAACACCGCCTCCCCCCCTTGCCTTCCTTCCTTAGGGTTTCTTCTTCTCCCAGCTCCTGCTCCTCTTACTCTCTCCCGGCCTCTTCCTCTGCCTCGGCCGATAGCCATAGCCTGCTGTGGAGGGGGCAGGGGTGGTCTATGACCATACCCCCACCCTTGCTGGTGATATCTTCTCGGTCCTCCTTGTTGGTTCCTCCCCCGTGGGGAAATCCTCTACCTTGTCCTGGGGCAGGGCCTCCGTGTTGCCTCCATCCCAGCTCTTGATATGACGGCGCCCTCGGCTCTTCTCTTCTCCTTGCCTCCTGCTGCCTCCCACCTGACTCCCTCGACTCCACGTCAGTAAGACTTGCCAATTTTTTGCGAAAGCGGGGTTTGACGCCTCCATTGCTATTTCCTTTGTCGCCTTCCCCATCAAGCCCTCAAAAGACAGCGGCGCCTTCTGGGTGAGGCTCATTTTGAAGAAACCTTCTGTTGGGTATTGTATCCACAACGTACCTGATTTGAAGAAGCCACTGAACAAGCTAAGGTAAATAGACAATATATTTGATGAAATCTTTTTAAGTTGTGCTTGCAGTTATTCCACGCTAAGTACACACCAATGTCAGGGTGCAGTAGGTCAATATACACAGGTCTGCGCGACGTAATCCCTCATTGAGCAGATCAGTGTGTTGGCCTACGTGTACTCTCTCTATTGGAGTGTACTTATTTTCAAGTACAGGGCTATGATAATGTAAGAGCAGACAAGGAGCAAGGATGGGTCAAAGAGCAGCTCATGGGTGGAAAGACGAAAAATCGTCTAAGTAATAATCGACGAGAATCACCAAGTGATTCTCGCCGATTCGGCGAGAATCACTAGTGACTCTCGCCGAATCGTCGAGAATCACTGGCTGATTCTCGCCGTCTCTATCCGGCTAAATCAGAGCGTGCAAATCTGTCGCTAAGATAGAATCGTCGAGAATCACTAGTGATTCTCGCCGAATCGTCGAGAATCACTGGCTGATTCTCGTCGATTTTGCCTTAGGCGAATTTTCTGGAACCCGCTGGACCAGACTCAGTCGCTGGCGCTGTTTTGAACTGGGCTTGGGGTTTCTTGTTGGTGGGGCCCACAACGGTCATCTTGAAGACCTAATGTATAAATACATCCGTAGTTTTGAACAGTAGGTCAGCGATTTTGATCAAGAAATTTGAAAAGAAAAATCCGAGCTGCCGACGTGACCTAGATCGTGAAACCTGCTCCGCCGACGTCGCCGCTCGTACCAGTCGATCGCCGGTGGTTTCTTCCAGATCTCCCGGCGAGAGAAGCTCAGCCAAGCACAGCGTCTCACGCGTCTAACCAGAGATCCTTTGTCTCTTGATTCGTTGATCGGGAAAACCTTCCCCTTCCAAATCGATCGAGACGATCGATCCTAGTGTGACCGTTTGAAGACCTTGCTAGCTTTGCTACGAAGATTGAATCTCCATAGAACAGCCGCAGCACGCCGTTGTCGCCGCCGATCCCGAGAACCAAGCCGCCGCCCTTCTTGCCGCCGCCGGTTTTGGGGAGATTCTCTCCAAGTGAGATCTAGGGTTGTGGACTCTTCGTTGACTTCAAGAACACGTCATCGAACGAAGAGGGACACCTTAGTCTCCATAAGTTGTTTGTATTTCTTATACAATCTATTTTCAATTTCTTTGTAACGGACCGATTGGTCCCTAGTTGTAAGGGTTGGGTGCAACCCGTGTTGTGGGAGTGGTGACTCCTACGTGTGGAAGGGTTCCTTCCGTTAGTGCAAGGATTGGATTTCAATCCTATTGGTGAAGTGACCGAGTCGTCCCTGGTTGGGAGATAGGTCCAAGGGGGAAAGTGGATGTACCCAAATCGGGAACCACTATAATTTGCTTGTGTCCTTTCTGTGCTGTGTTGTTTTGTTTTCTTGTGCAGGTACGACTTTAATTCCGCAAAAGCGCTGCAAGACACCTATTCCCCCCCCCCCCCCATAGGTGAAGGTAGTTGACACTAAGTGGACTTTCAAGTGGTATTAGAGCGAGGTTACTCAACAAATAGGTTAACGCCTTGAGTAAGTTCCTGCCACTAGTGTCAAGAAGAAGGCAGACTTCTACTATGGACGGACTCAAGTACACAGGTAAGATCCCAGTGTGCACCAGGCTAAACTTTCCTATCTGGAAGGAAAGGATTAGGTTCTACATGGAAGCGGTCGATCCCCGACTCTTCATGATCGTGGAGGAGGGACCTTATGTCCCCACTAAGGCCTCCACCATTGATCCTACCAAGAAAGTGCCAAAGAAAATTTCTGAAATGGACAAGGACGAGATGGTGCTGGTGGGACTTGACAAGAAGGCGCAGAACATTCTGGTCAGCGCGGTCGATGACTCAATGATGCAGAACTTCTGCAACTGCAGGACAGCAAAGGAGATCTGGCACTGCCTGATTATCCTAATGGAGGGCACTGATGAAGTGAGGGATGATCGGAGATCCCTCCTGAACCAGAAATATGAGGCCTTCAGACAAGGGCCTAAGGAAGAAATCGGAGTCACCTTTGAGAACTTCCTCAAGATTGTCAATGCCCTCAAAGGTATGGAAGTGTGTTCACTGATGGTGAACTTAATGATAAATTCCTTAGGTCCTTTACTAAGGAATGAGACACAAAGATCTGCGCCATCCGAGAGTTTGGCAGACTTGCTGAAACAGACCCGCAAATTCTGTTTGGGAAGCTGATGTCCTATGAGCTTCGACTGAACACCAGGAAAGCAGAAGAAGAAGCAGAGAAGGCTGCAGCCAAGGAAAATACTGTGGCCCTAAAAGTCATTCACTCCAGGAAGGGCAAGGGTGCGGTTTCATACCGTGTCAGAAAAAAGGATGAGGAGGAGGACTCCGAGCCATGCTCCTCCATCTCAGAGTTGTCTGAGGAAGATTTCTCCCTCATCACCCGAGAATTCAAGAAGTTCCTCAAGATGAGGAATCAAAGAAAGAGAGACGGCTCCTCCTCCAGGCATCAGAAGAAAAATTATTCTTCTGACAGGTATGCTTTTAAACCGAACAAACATCGCTCCTCTGACATTATTTGTTTTGGATGCAATAAGCCAGGACACGTCGTGGCCGACTGCCACCAAGGCAAGAGAGAAAAGGGGAAGGGAGAGGAGCACAAGTCCTCTAGAGATAAGAAGAAAGAGAGGAGCTACATCGCCAAAAAGCCAAAGACACTGAGTGAGTCTGATTCCTCAGACTCTAGTGATGATGAGGAAGCCTACTTCGGGCTGGTGGGTCGCACCGACTCTTAAGGAGAATGCCCCCCATTTACTGGGAAGGTAAAAGCTTACACCCCTCTCTCCGACTCTGAATCTGATCCTGAGTCTCAGGATGATGACCCTGAGGATAGCCCTTCGGCCCGTGAAGCGGAGCTCCTCGAGAAGTATGAGCTTCTGCTCAACACTTTCGAGGAGTGTCGTAAGAGATTGAAGGCTGAGAAAGAGGAAGTGAAATTCCTTAAGGGTGAGAGTGTCTCCCTAAGGGAAGAGATCACACGTTTGATCTCTCTCCGACAGGAGCACCTAGACCTGACTTCAAAGCATTCAGAGTCTCTTAAGCTCCTTGATCTTAAGCAGGAGGAAGTCGACAAGTTGGAAGAACAACTTGCGGCAGAAAGGAAGATCGTCAAGAGCTTCTCTATGCCAAAAACAGTTCTTCCATTAGTTGATACCTTCTCTTCTCAGGCCAAAGGAGCTGGCATGGGGCATGTAGGGGTATCTGGTTCCTCATCCAGGAGAAACAGGAACCAGAGAAAGAATAAGGCCGCCAAGAAGGCCTCTGCTGCTGAAAAGGGAAAGGCCCCACTCAGTCCTGTTGCGTTCAGAAAGCATAGCTTTCCCTGCAATCAACATGACTTTGAGTCAACCTTTGGTCATCATTTCCGGCCCTCGCTTGCAAAGACAAAGAGCCGATATGATGGTTTGACTTTTCCCCGCAACTTCGGTGAGAGTGTCTTCAAGACACCTTATGAGGAAATCCACATGGGAAATTATGGTCAATTCTCTAGCGGCCATAATAGAAAGCAGGCACGAAAAGCCAAGCCTGTTATACCGAAGGAACAGAAGGTGAAGAAGTCATGTGACTGCAATCACTATGATGCCTCCACCTCCAGATCCAAGGCCCCGGCTGTACCCACCATTCCCAGGGTAAAGCAGGAGCCTAGGAAGAGGTACAACAGATTTGACTGTTGGTGTCGTGGCAAAGTAGGTCACTTTGCCGTGGATTGTTGGTTTAATCCGAGGTATAACGAGACTCCTTATGTTAGTAATGTGAGGCCAACCACTCGTAGGGTTAACCACCCGAGGGGGAGTATGCTAACCAAGAATCTAGGACCCAAGTTCGATTGGGTTCCTAAGGGAAATTAATTTCGTTTTGCAGGAATGTCCAAAGGCCACCAAAACTCCAATATGGTACTTGGACAGTGGATGCTCCCGACATATAAATGGGACAAGAAGCCCGCTGCGTGATTACACTCCAGTCGAGAATGGACCCAAAGTCATCTTTGGGGGGTCAGATCGAGGAGTCACCAGAGGTTACGGTATGATTTCCAACGGTATAATCTCTATCACCGACGTGGCTTATGTTGAAGGGTTAAACCATAACCTGATCAGTGTAAGTCAGTTATGTGATAAAGGTTATGACGTTAAGTTCTGCAAGGATAAATGCCTGATAATATCATGTGCCTCTTCTGAGACGGTATTATCAGGCATTAGGAGCAGAAATATCTTCTGCTTAGATTTTCTTAGCTTAGATTCATCTACCCCCGTATGCCTAGTAGCAAAAGGCAGTGCATCTCTTTGTGAACAATGACACAAGAGATTGACACATATTAATTTCAAAACAATTAGTATGCTGTTTTCTAAAAACTTAGTAAGGGATGCTCCCATTATCAAGTGCATCAAAGATAGCCCCTGTCCTGCATGCCAAATGGGCAAACAGACTCGGGCTACCTTTAAGAGCATTGCAGACAAAGACTCTTCCCGATGTCTTTATCTTCTGCATATGGACTTGTTTGGTCCAATGCAAGTTCATAGCTTGGGAGCCAAGTACTATATGCTAGTGATAGTTGATGATCACTCTCGGTTTACATGGGTGTTCTTCTTAAAACGAAAGTAAGATACGTTTGACATCTTCACTAGTTTTGTCAAGCAGGTTCAGAACGAATTTAACTGCTCAGTGGTTAAAATTAGAAGTGACCATGGAACATAATTTGAATCTGGTGCTATGACAGAGTTTTGTGAAGAACAAGGTATCTTTCATGAGTTTTCCTCCCCGCGCACTCCTCAGCAAAATGGAGTTGCGGAGAGGAGAAATAGAACTCTCATTGAAGCTTGCATGACAATGTTGAAAGACGCTTCTCTCCCAGAATACTTCTGGGCAGAGGCGGTCAATACGGCTTGTCATGTACAAAACCGAGCATTGATCAAAAAGAATCATCGTAAGACGCCTTATGAGCTACTGAGAGGCAGGAAACCGACCATGTCCTACTTAAGTATACTTGGTTGCAAATGCTACGTACTCAATAACGGTAAGTAGCCGCGTACTAAATTTGGTGAAAAATTCTTCGAAGGCATATTCATGGGCTATAGTACCCATAGTCAGGCATATAGGGTCTTCAATAAGAAAACCCTAGTGGTAGAAGAATCAATTAATGTTGTATTTGATGAAGGAAGCTTGTTTAACAACAATTCTTCCAGCGGTATTCTTGAAGATGCAGGTGCACGACTTGAACAGCTGAGTCTCGATGGCACCGCTAAAGATGAAACTCCTAAGAACGTCAAAGTTTCCACCTGAACGTCAACTGGGAATGTTGAAGATCAAAATGGAGCAAATCTCTAAGAAGAAGGAGAAGCCCAAGAAGTAGTCGAAGCTCCAGACGCCACACTTCTAGAGCTCCGGCACGTGAGGGATCATCCTAGAGATCAAATTATCAGAGATCCTCGTGACGGTGTCAGAACTCGAAGAGGTACTATTAACGATATTTTGCATCTTAGCTTCGTGTCACAGGTTGAGCCAAAGAAGTTCGACGAGGCGAACAAAGATGCGGCATGGATTTTGGCCATGCAAGATGAACTGTATCAATTCGAACGATGCAACGTTTGGACGCTGGTTCCCAGACCACAAAGGCAGAATGTGATTGGCACCAAGTGGATCTTCATAAACAAACTGGATGCACATGGTGTCATCATAAAGAACAAGGCCAGGCTGGTGGCTCAAGGTTACGGACAGGAGGAGGGGATTGACTTCGACCAGGCCTTTGCACCAGTGGCAAGGCTCGAGTCAATCAGATTGTTCCTGGCGTATGCTTCACACAAAGGATTCATAGTCTATCAAATGGATGTGAAATCAGCATTCTTGAACGGAGACCTGAAAGAGGAAGTATACGTCGCTCAACCCCCAGGTTTTGTCAATCCTACTTATCCCAATCATGTATATTTTCTTAATAAAGCTCTATATGGTTTAAAACAAGCTCCACGAGCTTGGTATGAGACTTTATCTAGTTTTCTGCTTGAGAACAAGTTCTCTAGAGGTAAAATAGATAAGACATTGTTTCTCAGGGAAGTCAAAGGCAAGATTTTGCTGGTGCAAATCTATGTCGATGACATTATATTCGGATCAACGGACAACAATCTTTGCAAAAAGTTTTCTAAACTTATGCAAGGAAAGTTTGAAATGAGCACTATGGGAGAGCTAAAGTATTTCTTGGGACTTCAAGTGAAACAGTCTGAGGATGGAATCTTAATCTCTCAGACGAAGTTCACAAATGAACTCCTCAAGAAATTCGGTATGGAGAATGCAACCTCTATGAGGACTCCCATGGGATCCACTATGTCTCTGGATAAGGATGAGAAAGGTAAGCCTTTCGATGAAACCAAATACAGAAGCATCATTGGTTCCCTGCTCTACCTTACTGCCAGTAGACCGGATATCATGTTCTCCACATGTGTTTATGCCAGATATCAGGTGAACACTAAGGAATCTCACTATGTCGCTGCAAAGCGAATTCTAAGATACCTTAAAGGTACACCCAATCTTGGCTTGTGGTACCCGAAAAACAATGATGTCGAGCTAATCGGTTTTTCAGATGCTGATTTTGCACGGAGTAGGGATGACAGGAAAAGCACTTCCAGGACGTGTCAA
This sequence comes from Platanthera guangdongensis, assembly GCA_039583875.1. Taxonomy (NCBI): domain Eukaryota; kingdom Viridiplantae; phylum Streptophyta; class Magnoliopsida; order Asparagales; family Orchidaceae; genus Platanthera; species Platanthera guangdongensis. Next base: position 39,049,327 of record CM077159.1, on the reverse strand, counting down.
TTCCTCGGAAGAAGGCTTATCTCATGGAACAGCAAGAAGCAGAATTGTGTAGCAACCTCCACAGCAGAGTCTGAGTACATCTCGGCAGGCAGCTGTTGCGCACAACTCCTATGGATCAGAAACCAGTTAGCCGACTACGACCTTCAGTTTAAGGAAGTACCAATGTACTGCGACTCCTCCAGTGCAATTGCAATTGCCAACAATCCGGTATCGCACAGCAGAACGAAGCATATTGAAGTGCGCTACCACTTCATTCGGGAGCACGTGGAGAACAAGGACATCTCTCTCTGTTATGTCCCCACGGACAAGCAGATTGCAGATATTTTCACAAAGCCCTTAGATGAAGCCAAGTTCAGTCTTTTCAAAACTAAATTGGGAATGCTAAACTATGAGGAATGAAGACTACAGAAGCTCCATGCTCGTGCATCTAGGGGGAGCCTCTGCCAGGAACTCAAGAGTGAGAACAGGTGCAAGAACTGAGGGGGAGCAAGGGGTCAAATACAACAAACCCAGATTTGCAGAAGCCAAAAAGGGGGAGATTACCCTCTTGGCTATAGCTAAGGTGGCTCCAAGTTTGCTCTCAAGAAATTGGTATTGGTAATGAATATTTCTCTACTCAATTTTAACTTTATGATTTTCATTCCCATACGCTCTATTCACCTTAGCTTGTAGGGTTTAGGCTTCTTCAAATAGGGGTAGATTGTTGGGTATTGTATCCACAACGTACCTGATTTGAAGAAGCCCCTGAACAAGCTAAGGTAAATAGACAATGTATTTGATGAAATCTTTTAAGTTGTGCTTGGAGTTATTCCACGCTAAGTACACACCAATGTCAGAGTGTAGTAGGTCAATATACACGGGTCTACGCGACGTAATCCCTCGTTGAGCAGATCAGTGTGTTGGCCTACGTGTACTCTCTCTATTGGAGTGTACTTATTTTCAAGTACAGGGCTGTGATAATGCAAGAGCAGACAAGGAGCAAGGATGGGTCAAAAAGCAGCTCATGGGTGGAAAGACGAAAAATCGTCTAAGTAATAATCGACGAGAATCACCAAGTGATTCTCGCCGATTCGGCGAGAATCACTAGTGATTCTCGCCGAATCGTCGAGAATCACTGGCTGATTCTCACCATCTCTATCCGGCTAAATCAGAGCGTGCAAATCTGTCGCTAAGACATAATCGTCGAGGATCACTAGTGATTCTCGCCGAATTGTCGAGAATCAATGGCTGATTCTCGCCGATTTTGCCTTTGGCAAATTTTCTGGAACCCGCTGGACCGGACTCAGCCGCTGGCGCTGTTTTGAACCGAGCTTGGGGTTTCTTGTTGGTGGGGCCCACAACGGTCATCTTGAAGACCTAATGTATAAATACATCCGTAGTTTTGAACAGTAGGTCAGCGATTTTGATCAAGAAATTTGAAAAGAAAAATCCGAGCCGCCGACGTGACCTAGATCGTGAAACCTGCTCCGCCGCCGTCGCCGCTCGTACCAGTCGATTGCCGGTGGTTTCTTCCAGATCTCCAGTCGAGAGAAGCTTAGCCAAGCACAGCATCTCACGCGTCTAACCAGAGATCCTTTGTCTCTTGATTCGTTGATCGGGAAAACCTTCCCCTTCTGAATCGATCGAGACGATCGATCCTAGTGTGACTATTTGAAGACCTTGCTAGCTTTGCTACGAAGATTGAATCTCCAAAGAACAGCCGCAGCACGCCGTTGTCGCCGCCGATCCTCAGAACCAAGCCGCCGCCCTTCTTGCCATCGCCGGTATCGGGGAGATTCTCTCCAAGTGAGATCTAGGGTTGTGGACTCTTCGTTGACTTCAAGAACACGTCATCGAACGAAGAGGGACACCTTAGTCTCCATAAGTTGTTTGTATTTCTTATATAATCTATTTTCAATTTCTTTGTAACGGACCGATTGGTCCCTAGTTGTAAGGGTTGGGTGCAACCCGTGTTGTGGGAGTGGTGACTCCTACGTGTGGAAGGGTTCCTTCCGTTAGTGCAAGGATTGGATTTCAATCTTGTTGGTGAAGTGACCGAGTCGTCCCTGGTTGGAAGATAGGTCGAAGAGGGAAAGTTGGTGTACCCAAATCGGGGAACCGCTATAATTTGCTTGTGTCCTTTCTGTGCTGTGTTGTTTTATTTTCTTGTGCAGGTACGACTTTAATTCCGCAAAAGCGCTGCAAGACACCTATTCCCCCCCCCCCCATAGGTGAAGGTAGTTGACACTAAGTGGACTTTCACCTTCCCATAGTCCCACAGTAAAGGCCATCTGGAGGGCAAACCCTAGCACCACCTGTATATCCAAGATCTCTTCTTGGAACCTGTCCACGTACTGAGCCAGTGACTCATCTGCCTTGTGCTTAATCAAAAAGATTGACTCTGGGTTCCTTTTTCTCTTCTTAGAAGTGGAGAACCGCAACTGGAAACTCGTACTTAGGTCCTCGAAGCAGTATATCGAGCCTGTCAGGAGCTGATGAAACCAGTCTCTAGCTTTGTCCTTTAGAGTGATGGCAAAAAGACGGCATTTGAACGCGTCCGTCATGGCCCTGATCGAAACCGCGTCCTCGAACCATTGCAAGTGATGGAGGGGATCATCCTTCCCAACATAATAGTTCATCTCTGGTTCCCGAAACCCTTCTGGTATGGGAGCTGACAGGATCAGCTCACAAAAAGGCGACCCTCTCACCGCCGGTCTCGCCGCCCCCACTCGCGCGACGACCTCTCCTGGTGAGATAGTACTCGCCGGGCTTGGGAACAACTCCCTTCCTGCCATGTCTCTCCCGCTCCCTTCCGCCATCACCTCCTTCTCCAGTCTCCTCCCCGAGGCATCTTCTCCCACTCGCACCGAGACGAGCTCTTCTTGTGTTGCGAGAGCCGGCACTTGAGGCAGTGGGGTTGAACAATCTCCCTGCCGCGAGATCCCTTGTAGCAAATCCATGATCCCCTTCATTGAAGCCATAAACTCCTCTCTTCCGACAAATCTTCCTGGGTTATCTGACCCCTCTCCTTCTCCTTATCTGTGATCTCCCGCCATGTGGTTTCTCAAGGTTCTTCTCTGAGGGCTGCGCTCCACGCTCACTGCACCATAAATGTTGGAATCAGCTTTCCGGTCCCTCTTAAAGTTTGAAACAGGATGCATCCCACACGTACTCCTCTTGAACTATCCTCCCGACGTGAGTCGGAGACCTGAAAACAGACCGAGGGGTCTCAGCTCGGAGGTCCCACCTCTTTCCCGGAAGAACTAAAGATCTTCCCCTCCCTAGCCAATGCTGAGCTAGGTGCTTGTGAGGAAGATAGTGGAGAGGTTCAACAACTATCTCAGGCACCTTATCGGTCTATTTATAGGCCTCTGAATTTGATCTGCAAATATCACTTCTGAATTAACCTGAAATTACCAAAACACCCTGTGCTGGGTCTGCCAACAGGCAAACTCCGTTGTTTTGGAGGGCTATACGCAGACCTCCAGGGGTAGAAATGGAAAACTACCTAGGGCACAAAGGTAAAATCCCCCTTGAGGGTAAAAAAGGTAAAGACATCACCTCTCCCCTGTGGCGATTGTGGAAGAGTCTGGCTGGCGAAACGACCGCCCTGTCCGTCTCGCCGTCCCCTCGGCCTGCTGGCTCACTCACCTCCTAGAATGATCTCACCCACTAGGAGGTCTCGCCAACTTCAGGGGATCCCCCATCTCGCCTCCTGCAGGTGGGCATCCTCTCATCTCGCCAGTCCCCTTCTCGCTCGCTGGACAACCTCTCGCGAGCCCAAGGTTGTACAGGCTGACGCTTGGCGGATCGTGGATGACGTGGTGCATTCCAGCAGTTTGTGGAAGATTCCTCCCGTGACCGAAGCCGTAGGGGACTCTCAGTTCATAGTTAGCAATGCTGAGCAGAGCAAGCAGCTTATCCATCATTTAATGGTATGGGTTGGAAAGTGGTGGCGATCTCAAGCAGTGATATTGCAACAGTTACAAGATATTATTTCCGCCGTCGGTAAAATGTTGGAATTATGGGTCTGCCGTCCAGCCGAGACAGTAAATGGTATGAAACTCAGAAGCGGTAAGCTAGTGGATAATCGTGTATGTTGGGAGGATCAACCCTCTAAACACAGGGATAAGCCAAATACTGATGAGTTCCCCAAGGAACCCTCGGTGGCTATTACACCTGAAGTCCAAATCCCGAGAGCAAGGCCTCCATTTCCGCATAAGCTGCAAAATATCAGAAAAGAAAGGCAGCAAAAAAAGTTTCTGGACATTCTGAAGGGTGTTCAGGAGAGCATTCCCATGGTGACCTGCCGACACCGATGCAGCGCTATGCGAAGTACTTAAATGATCTTCTGGTGAAAAATCGGGCTTCTGAGTTATGCGGAAGCATTTTGACCTGGGAGGATTGCCCCACTATGGCGGTGCGGGATTGGCCCATTAAACAAAAAGATCAAGGGAGCTTCACGATTGTGTGTACCATTGGGCGATCTGCACTTAGTCTTACGTTGTGTGATTCTGGAGCGTCCATCAACCTCATGTCATTATCCATCTTCCGTGAGCAGGGCTCGGGTGTTTGTTGGGTATTGTATCCACAACGTACCTGATTTGAAGAAGCCCCTGAACAAGCTAAGGTAAATAGACAATGTATTTGACAAAATATTTCAAGTTGTGCTTGCAGTTTTTCCACGCTAAGTGCACACCAATGTCAGGGTGCAGTAGGTCAATATACACGGGTCTGCATGACGTAATCCCTCGTTGAGCAGATCAGTGTGTTGGCCTACGTGTACTCTCTCTGTTGGAGTGCACTTACTTTCAAGTACAGGGCTGTGATCTTGCAAAAGCAGACAAGGAGCAAGGTTGGGTCAAGGAGCACCTCATGGGTGGAAGGATGAAAAATCGTCTAAGTGTAAATCGACGAGAATCACCAAGTGATTCTCGCCGATTCGGCGAGAATCACTAGTGATTCTCGCCGAATCGTCGAGAATCATTGGCTGATTCTCGCCGACTCGATCCAGCAACTTCAAAGCGAGCAACTCTGATGCTAAGTAATAATCGACGAGAATCACTAGTGATTCTCGCCGAATCGTCGAGAATCACTGGCTGATTCTCGCCGTCTCGACCCGGCTAAATCAAAGCGTGCAATTAAGTCAACATCGACGAGAATCATATTTGATTCTCGCCGAATCGACGAGAATCACCTTTGATTCTCGCCGAATCGACGAGAATCACCTTTGATTCTCGCCGATTCGACGAGACTCACCTTCAATTCTCGCCGATTTTGACTTAGGCGATTTTCTGGAAACCGCTGGACCGGATTCTGCCGCTGGCGCTGTTTTGAACCGGGGTTAGGGTTTCTTCAGGTGGGACCCATAACGATTATATTGGAGTATTTCCACCGTAAACATATACGAGTATTTTGAACAGAAATAACACACAGAAAGAAGCCGAGCGACGATCTTGACCTAAAATCGCGAAACTGCTCCGCCGCCGCCGTCGCCGCTCATGCTAGTTGGTCGCCGCTTTTGATCGTGGTCTCTTCCAGATCTTCCGGCGACAGAAGCTTAGCCAAGCTTAGAGTCTCACGCGTCTAACTAGAGATCCTCCGTCTCTTGATTTGATGATCGGAAAAACCTTCCCCGTCCGAATCGATCGAGACGATCGATCCTAGTGTGACCGTTGGAAGACCTAGCTAGCTTCGCTACGAAGTTTGAATCTCCAGAGTACAGCAGCCGCACACCGTTGTCGCCGCCGATCCCGTGAACCAAGCCGCCGCCCATCGTGCCGCCGCCGGTTCCGGGGAGATTCTCTCCAAGAGAGATCTAGGGTTGTGGACTCTTCGTGGACTTCAAGAACACGTCGTCAACGAAGAGGGACACCTTAGTCTCCAAAAGTAGTTTGTATTTCTTGTACATTCTAGTTCATTTTTGTTGTAAAGGAACGTTGGTTCCGAGTTGTAAGGGTTGGGTGCAACCCGTGTTGTGGGAGTGTTGTCTCCTACGTGTGGAAGGGTTCCTTCTGATAGTGCAAGGATTGAATTTCAATCCTGTTGGTGAAGAGACCGAGTCGTCCCGTGTTGGGAGATAGGTCGAAGGGGGAAAGTGGATGTACCCAAATCGGGGAACCACTATAAATAGCTTGTGTACTCTGTTTGCTGTGCTGTTTTATTTTTGTGTGCAGGTACAATTTTAATTCCGCAAAATCGCTGCACGTCACCTATTCCCCCACCCCCCCCATAGGTGAAGCTAGTTGACACTAGGTGGACTTTCAAGTGATATCAAAGCGAGGTTCCTCATCAAAAAGGTTAACACCTTGAGTTGAATCCTGCCACTAGTGTCAAGAAGAAGGAAAACATCTATCATGTACGAGCTCAAGTACACAAGCACGATCCCAGTGTGCACCAGGATCAACTTTCCTATCCGGAAGGAAAGGATCCGGTTCTACATGGAAGCAATTGATCCTCGACTCTTTATGATCGTGGAGGAGGGACCTTATGTCCCCACTAAGGTCTCCACCATTGATCCTATTAAGAAAGTGCCGAAGAAACTTTCTGAAATGGACAAGGACGAGATGGTGCTAGTGGGACTTGACAAGAAGGCGCAGAACATTCTGGTCAGCGCGGTTGATGACTCAATGATGCAGAACTTCTGCAACTGCAGGACAGCAAAGGAGATTTGGCATTGCCTGATCATCCTAATGGAGGGCACTGATGAAGTGAGGGACGATCATAGATCCCTCCTGAACCAGAGATATGAGGCCTTCAGACAAGGGCCTAAGGAAGAGATCGGAGTAACCTTCAAGAACTTCCTCAAGATTGTCAATGCCCTCAAAGGATACGGAAGAGTGTTCACTAATGGTGAACTTAATGATAAATTCCTTAGGTCCCTTACTAAAGAATGAGACACAAAGATCTGCGCCATCCGAGAGTTTGGCAGACTAGCTGAAACAGACCCTCAAATTCTGTTTGGAAAGCTGATGTCCTATGAGCTTCAACTGAACACCCGAAAAGCAGAAGAAGAAGCAGAGAAGGCTGCAGCCAAGGAAAAGACTGTGGCTCTAAAAGCCACTCACTCCAGAAAGGGCAAGGGTGCGGTTTCATACCGTGCCAGGAAAAAGGATGAGGAGGAGGACTCCGAGCCATGCTCCTCCAGCTCAGAGCTGTCTGAGGAGGATTTCACCCTCATCACCAGAGAATTCAAGAAGTTCCTCAAGATGAGGAATCAAAGAAAGAGAGACGGCTCCTCCTCCAAGCATCAGAAGAAAAATTATTCTTTTGATAGGTATGCTTCTAAACCGAACAAACATCGCTCCTCTGACATTATTTGTTTTGGATGCAATAAGCCAGGACACGTCGTGGCCGACTGCTACCAAGGGAAGAGAGAAAAAGGGAAAGGAGAGGAGCTCAAATCCTCTAGAGATAAGAAGAAAGAGCGGAGCTACATCGCCAAAAGGCCAAAGACACTGAGTGAGTCTGATTCCTCAAACTCCAGTGATGATGAGGAAGCCTATTTCGGATTGGTGGGTCGCTCTGACTCAGAAGGAGAATGCCCCCCATTTACTGGGAAGGTAAAAGCTCACACCCCTCTCTCCGACTCTGAATCTGATCCCGAGTCTCTGGATGATGACCCTGAGGATAGCCTTTCGGCCTGTGAAGTGGAGCTCCTCGAGAAGTATGAGCTTCTGCTCAACACTTTCGAGGAGTGCCGTAACAGATTGAAGGCTGAGAAAAAGGAAGTGAAATTCCTTAAGGGTGAGAGTGTCTCCCTAAGGGAAGAAATCACTAGTTTGATTTTTCTCCGATAGGAGCACCTTGACCTGACTTCAAAGCATTCAGAGTCTCTTAAGCTCCTTGATCTTAAGCAGGAGGAAGTCGACAAGTTGGAAGAACAACTTGCGGCAGAAAGGAAGATCGTCAAGAGCTTCTCTATGCCAAAAACAGTTCTTCCAGTAGTTGATACCTTCTCTGCTCAGGCCAAAGGAGCTGGCTTGGGGCATGTAGGGGTATCTAGTTCCACATCCAGGAGAAACAGGAACCAGAGGAAGAATAAGGCCGCCAAGAAGGCCTCTGCTGCTGAAAAGGGAAAGGCTCCGCTCAGTCCTGTTGCGTTCAGAAAGCCTAGCTTTCCTTGCAACCAACATGACTTTGAATCAACCTTTGGTCATCATTTCCGGCCCTCGGTTGCAAAGCCAAAGAGCCGATATGATGGTTGGACCTTTCCCCGGAACTTCGGTGAGAGTGCCTTCAAGGCACCTTATGAGGAAATCCACATGTGAAATTATGGTCAATTCTCTAGCGGCCATAATGGAAAGCAGGCACCAAGAGTCAAGCCTGTTATACTGACGAAACAGAAGGTGAAGAAGTCATGTGACTGCAATCACCATGAGGCCTCCACCTCAGGATCCAAGGCCCTGGCTGTACCCACCATTCCCAGGGTAAGGGAGGAGCCTAGGAAGAGGTACAACAGATTTGACTGTTGGTGTTGTGGCAAAGTCGGTCACTTTGCCGTGGATTGTTGGTTTAACCCGAGGTATAACGAGATTCCCTATGTTAGCACTACGAGGCCGACCACTCGTAAGGTTAACCAACCGAGGGGGAGCATGCTAACTAGGAATCTAGGACCCAAGTTCGATTGGGTTCCTAAGGAAAATTAATTTTGTTTTGCAGGAATGTCCAAAGGCCACCAAAACGCCAATCTGGTACTTGGACAGTGGATGCTCCCGGCACATGACTGGGACAAGAAGCCTGTTGCGTGATTACACTCCAGTCGAGAATGGACCCAAAGTCATCTTTGGAGGGTCAGATCGAGGAGTCACCAGAGGTTACGGTATGATTTCCAACGGTATAATCTCTATCACCGACGTGGCTTATGTTGAAGGGTTAAACCATAACCTGATCAGTGTAAGTCAGTTATGTGACAAAGGTTATGACGTTAAGTTCTGCAAGGATAAATGTCTGATAATTTCATGTGCCTCTTCTGAGACGATTTTAACAGGCATTAGGAGTAGAAATATCTTCTGCTTAAATTTTCTCAGTTTAGATTCATCTACCCCTGTATGCCTTGTGGCAACAGGCAGTGCATCTCTTTGTGAACAATGTCACAAGAGATTGGCACATAATAATTTCAAAAATATTAGTATGCTGTTTTCTAAAAACTTAGTAAGGGATGCTCCCGTTATCAAGTGCATCAAAGATAGCCCCTGTCCTGCATGCCAGATGGGAAGCAGACTCGGGCTACCTTTAAGAGCATTGCAGACAAAGACTCTTCCCGATGTCTTTACCTTCTACATATGGACTTGTTTGGTCCAATGCAAGTTCATAGCTTGGGAGGCAAGTCCTATACGCTAGTGATAGTTGATGATCATTCTCGATTTACATGGGTGTTCTTCTTAAAACGAAAGTCGGATACGTTTGACATCTTCACTAATTTTGTCAAGCAGGTTCAGAACGAATTTAACTGCCCAGTGGTCAAAATCAGAAGTGACCATGGAACAGAATTCGAATCTGGTGCTATGACAGAGTTTTGTGAAGAACAAGGTATCTTTCATGAGTTTTCCTCCCCGCGCACTCCTCGGCAAAATGGAGTTGCGGAGAGGAGAAATAGGACTATCATTGAAGCCTGCACGACAATGTTGAAAGACGCTTTTCTCCCAGAATACTTCTGGGCAGAGGCTGTCAATACAGCTTGTCATGTACAAAACCGAGCATTGATCAACAAGCATCATCGTATGACGCCTTATGAGCTACTGAGAGGCAGGAAACCAACCATGTCCTACTTGAGGATCTTTGGTTGCAGATGCTATGTACTGAATAATGGGAAGTACCCGCATACTAAATTTGGTGAAAAATGCCTCGAAGGCATATTCATGTGCTATAGTTCCCACAGTCAGGCATATAGGGTCTTCAATAAGAAAACCCTAGTGGTAGAAGAATCAATTAATGTTGTATTTGATGAAGGAAGTTTGCTTAACAGCAATTCTTCCAGTGGTATTCTTGAAGATGCAGGTGCACGACTTGAACAGCTGGATCTCGATGAGACAGCTAAAGATGAAACTCTTAAGTACGTCAAAGTTTCCACCTCCACGTCATCTGGGAATGTTGAAGATCAAAATGGAACAAATCTCTTAGAAGAAGGAGAAGCCCAAGAAGTAGTCGACGCTCCAGACGCCAAACTTCTAGAGCTCCGGCATGTGAGGGATCACCCTAGAGATCAGATCATCGGAGATCCTCGTGTCGGTGTCCGAACTCGAAGAGGTACTATTAACGAAATTTTGCATCTTAGCTTCCTGTCATAGGTTGAGCCAAAGAAGTTCGACGAAGCGAATAAAGATGCGGCATGGATTCTGGCCATGCAAGATGAACTACATCAATTCGAACGTTGCAACGTTTGGACGCTGGTTCCCAGACCACACAAGCAGAATGTGATTGGCACCAAGTGGATCTTTAGAAACAAACTGGATGAACATGGTGTCATCATAAAGCACAAGGCAAGGCTGGTGGCTCAAGGTTACAGACAGGAGGAGGGGATTGACTTCGACCAGACCTTCGCGCCAGTAGCAAGGCTCGATGCAATCAGATGGTTCCTGGCGTATGCTTTGCACAAAGGATTCACAGTCTATCAAATGGATGTGAAATCAGCATTCTTGAACGGAGACCTGAAAGAGGAAGTATACGTCGCTCAACCCCCAGGTTTTGTCAATCCTACTTATCCCAATCATGTATATTTTCTTAATAAAGCTTTATATGGTTTAAAACAAGCTCCACGAGCTTGGTATGAGACTTTATCTAGTTTTCTTCTTGAGAACAAGTTCTCTAGAGGTAAAATAGATAAGACATTGTTTCTCAGGGAAGTCAAAGGCAAGATTTTGCTGGTGCAAATCTATGTCGATGACATAATATTCGGCTCAACGGACAACAATCTTTGCAAAACGTTTTCCAAACTTATGCAAGGAAAGTTTGAAATGAGCAGTATGAGAGAGCTAAAGTATTTCATGGGGCTTCAAGTGAAACAGTATGAGGATGGAATCTTCATCTCTCAGACGAAGTTCACATATGAACTCCTCAAGAAATTCGGCATGGAGAGTGCAACCTCTATGAGGACTCCAATGAGATCCACTATATCTCTGGATAAGGATGAGAAAGGTAAACCTTTCGATGAAACCAAATACAGAAGCATCATTGGATCCCTGCTCTACCTTACTGCCAGTAGACCGGATATTATGTTCTCCACATGTGTCTGTGCCCGATATCAGGTGAACACTAAGGAATCTCACTATGTCGCTGCAAAGAGAATTCTAAGATACCTTAAAGATACTCCCAATCTTGGCTTGTGGTACCCAAGAAACAATGATGTCGAGCTAATAGGTTTTTCAGATGCTGATTTTGCAGGGAGTAGGGATGACAGGAAAATCACCTCTGGGATGTGTCAATTCCTCGGACGAAGGCTTATTTCATGGAATAGAAAGAAATAGAATTGTGTTGCAACCTCCACAGCAGAGTCTGAGTACATCTCGGCAGGCAGCTGTTGCGCACAACTCCTATGGATCAGAAACCAGTTAGCCGACTACGACCTTCAGTTCAAGGAAGTACCAATGTACTGCGACTCCTCCAGTGCAATTGCAATTGCCAACAATCCGGTATCGCACAGCAGAACGAAGCATATTGAAGTGCGCTACCACTTCATTCGGGAGCACGCGGAGAACAAGGACATTTCTCTCTGTTATCGTCGTGAATCATTGACTGGTTCTCGCCGACTCGATCCAGCTACTTCAAAGCGAGCAACTCTGATGCTAAGTAATAATCGACGAGAATCACCAAGAGCTTCTCGCCGAATCGTCGAGAATCACTGGCTGATTCTCGCCGTCTCGACCCGGCTAAATCAGAGCGTGCAATCAAGTCAACATCGACGAGAATCATATTTGATTCTCGCCGAATCGACGAGAATTACCTTTGATTCTCGCCGATTCGACGAGACTCACCTTCGATTCTCGCCGATTTTGACTTAGGCGAATTTCTGGAAACCGCTGGATCGGATTCTGCCGCTGGCGCTGTTTTGAACCGGGGTTAGGGTTTATTCAGGTGGGACCCATAACGGTTATATTGGAGTATTTCCACCGTATAAATATACGAGTATTTTGAACAGAAATAACACACAGAAAGAAGCCGAGCGACGATCTTGACCTAAAATCGCGAAACTGCTCCGCCGCCGCCGCCGCCGCTCGTGTAAGTTGGTCGCCGCTTTTGATCGTGGTCTCTTCCAGATCTTCCGGCGACAGAAGCTTAGCCAAGCTTAGAGTCTCATGCGTCTAACTAGAGATCCTCCGTCTCTTGATTTGATGATCGGGAAAACCTTCCCCGTCCGAATCGATCGAGATGATCGATCCTAGTGTTATCGTTGGAAGACCTAGCTAGCTTCGCTACGAAGTTTGATTCTCCAGAGTACAGCAGCCACACACCGTTGTCGCCGCCGATCCCGTGAACCAAGCCGCCGCCCATCGTGCCGCCGCAGGTTCCGGGGAGATTCTCTCCGAGAGAGATCTAGGGTTGTGGACTCTTCGTGGACTTCAAGAACACGTCGTCAACGAAGAGGGACACCTTAGTCTCCAAAAGTAGTTTGTATTTCTTGTACATTCTAGTTCATTTTTGTTGTAAAGGAACGTTGGTTCCGAGTTGTAAGGGTTGGGTGCAACCCGTGTTGTGGGAGTGTTGTCTCCTACGTGTGGAAGGGTTCCTTCCGATAGTGCAAGGATTGAATTTCAATCCTGTTGGTGAAGAGACCGAGTCGTCCCGTGTTGGAAGATAGGTCGAAGGGGGAAAGTGGATGTACCCAAATCGGGGAACCACTATAAATAGCTTGTGTACTCTGTTTGCTGTGTTGTTTTATTTTTGTGTGCAGGTACAATTTTAATTCCGCAAAAACGCTGCACGTCACCTATTCCCCCCCCCCCCATAGGTGAAGCTAGTTGACACTAGGTGAACTTTCAGTGTTCTTCGGCCTACTAATGTCATTCTACAGCTGGCTGATCGATCAAAGAAGAAACTGGTTGTAGTGGTTGAGGATCTCATGGTTGTGGTTAACGGGTTGTCCTTTCCGGGCGACTTTGTTATCCTCGATATTGAGGATACAGATGGGGCGCCGATAATTCTGTGGCGTCCGTTCCTGGTCACTACTAGAGCCATCATCGATGCAGAAAAGGGTTTGCTGATGTTGCGCTAGGAACAGAGAAGACTGTTTTGGATATGTATAAGGTCTCAAGAGGGGATAGTTGTGCGGAGCTGGGTGCTATGGAGATTGTTGACGACCGGACTTCTCAGCCTGATGAGGTTGAGGGTGATTTTTGTGACCCCGATATAAATATTTAGGAAGGGTCATGCGAGGCGCTGGTTGGAGACCCCATGCTTCTGGAGGTACCCCTGTTTGTCTCATACGGATCTCGCGAGCTCAAGTCGCTCCCTTGCATGCTGAAGTACGTCTTTCTAGGAGAGAAAGAAACTCATCCTGTCATTATTTCGACTCTTCTTACAGCTGATCAGGAGGTCCGTCTCGTTGAAGTGCTGAAGTTACAAAGAAAAGCCTTTGGGTGGAAAATCTCGGATGTCAAAGGAATTTGCCCCACCGTGTGCATGCACAAGATATTACTGGAAGATAACTTCAAGCCTTCAGCTCAACCACAGCGCAGATTGAATCCTATGTTGCAGGAGGTGGTGAAGAACGAGGTTATCAAGATTTTGGATGCCGGTATTATATATCCCACAAGCGATAGTGAATGGGTGAGTCCGGTGTAGTTGGTGCTCAAAAATGGAGGAATCACAGTCGTTCGTAATGAGAATGGCAAGCCGCTTACTACGAGGCCCATCGTTGGACGGAGAGTTTGTATCGATTATCGAAATCTTAATGTGGCACCCAGGAAAGAACACTTCCCGCTACCGTACATGGACCAGATGCTGGAAACGCTGACCAGGCATGATTACTACTTCCTCCTGGACAACTACTCGGGCTATTATCAGCTGGCAATTGCCCTAGAGGATCAGGAGAAGACAACGTTTACCTGCCCGTCTGGGAACTTTGCTTTCAGGAAGCTACCTTTTGGGTTGTGTAATGGGGTAGCCACCTTCCAGCGATGCATGACCGCGGTATTTTTGTGGGATGGTTGTGGATTTCTTGGAGGTGTTCATGGATGACTTCTCCTTGTTTGGCGATACCTTCAAAGAAGAGCTGCACTACCTCGCTTTGGTCTTGCAACGTTGCGAGGATACTAATTTAGTACTCAATTGGGAGAAGTGTCATTTCATGGTCCGAGAGGGGATCGTTCTGGGGCACAAGGTTTCTCAACAGGGGCTTGAGGATGATCTAGCGAAGGTAGAGGTGATTAGAAACCCGCCCCCTCTGTCAACACTTCATGGCATTCGTAGTTTTTTGGGCATGCTAGATTTTACTGGCGTTTTATTAAAGACTTCTCGGCTATAGCTAAGCCCCTATCTAATCTATTGGCGAAGGATGTCAAGTTTGTGTTTGCTCACGATTGCAATCGGGCGTTTAATTGCTTGAAGGATTGATTGGTTTCAGCACCGATTCTCTCATCCCCAGATTGGGCAGTGCCTTTCAAGTTGATGTGTGATGCTAGTGACGTAACGGTTGGGGCAGTGTTGGGACAACGTAAAAATAAGACCTTTCATACTATTTCCTACGCGAGTCGGACTTTGAACAAAGCACAATTGAACTATACCATGACCGAGATGGAGTTTTTAGCTATCGTTTTCGCCTTTGAGAAGTTCCATTCCTACTTAATTCTTTCTAGGATGGTGGTACATTCAGATCATGCTGCTATTTGTTTTCTCATGCATAAGAAAGATGCTAAGCCGCGGCTCATGCGCTGGATTCTATTGCTGCAATGATATGATATTGAAATCCGTGATCGCTGTGGAGTTGACAATGTGATTGCCGACCATATATCGAGACTTGAAGGGGGAGAAGGCGAGGGATTACAAGGAATTCCAATTTTTGATGCTTTTTTGGATGAGGGCCTATTTGCCCTTTCTTTTATTGCTTCTACTCCATGGTATGCTGACTTTGCTAACTTCTTAGCAAGCAGGGCACTGTCGCCGCATTTAACATATCAACAAAAGAAGAAGTTTTCTCAGACATCAAGTATTATCTCTGGGAGGATCCCATACTGTTTTGCACCTACGCTGACGGGGTTATCCGACGTTGTGTCCCCGAGCTAGAAGTTAAAGAGATTCTGAGGCATTGTCATGATCGTGAGGCTGACGGGCATTTTGGTGCTGCACGGACCGCCCGCAAGGTTCTACAGTGCGGTTTGTTTTGTCCTACGTTATTCCGTGACTCTTTTATACACGTCAAAGAGTGCAACGAATGTCAGCGCATGGGGAATATTGTTCGACGAGATGAAATGCCCTGGAATAATATGCAGGTTTGAGAGTTATTCGACGTATGGGGGATTGACTTTATAGGTCCTTTACCCCATGTCGCATGGGAAGCAGTACATCCTACTTTCTGTGGATTATGTGTCTGAAAGGGTGGAGGCGGAGGAGGTCGCATCAAATGATGCTCGCACCGTGGTCCACTTCCTTCATAGGAATATCTTATCCACTTTGGTGCACCAAGAACTATAATTAGCGATGGGGGCTACCATTTCTACAACCAACAATTCGCACAACTGCTGAAACTGTTCGGTGTTCACCACAAGGTCGCTTTGGCCTACCATCCCTAGGCAAGCGTGCAAGTGGAGATTTCAAATAGAGAACTGAAGCGTATTTTGGAAAAGTCTATCCAATCCAACCGGAAGGAGTGGGCAAAGAAGGTGGATGATGCACTTTGGGCTTACCGAACTGCATTCAAGACACCGATAGGGATGTCACCCTTCCTACTAGTATATGGCAAATCATGCCACCTTCCTGTTGAATTGGAGCACAAGCCATTGTGGGCCACCAAATTGCTAAACATGGACTTTAGAGATGCTTCTGAGAAGCGACGTGGTTAGCTTTGTGAGCTCGACGAATTCTGCTTTGGCACTTATGAGAGCACGAGCATATATAAGGAAAGAACCAAGCGCTGGCATGATAGACGTATCTCGCCCAAGAAATTCAAGCAAGATGATCAGGTTCTTTTGTATAATTCACGCCTCGGCTATTTCCCGGGAAGTTAAAATCCAGATGGAGAGGCCCTTACACAGTTGTGAGTGCCTCTCCATACGGCATGATAGAGATTTGGGACGACAAGGACAACACTTTCAAAGTAAATGGGCATCGTTTGAAGCGATTTGAGGGTAAGGTCATCGATAAAGACGTGCATTGCATATTGTTGCAAGACCCCGATGGATGTAACCTCCATTAGTTATTTTGCTTACATTTGTTGCTTGGATTTGCTTCTTCCTAGGATTGTAGAACAATATTTATATAACTGCTAATACAAGTATTTGGACCACCTTAAGGACGGTAAAGAAAAGAGCTTATGGTAGACAACCCAATTTCCCTGCTTTTAATTTGTTCAATTATGCTGCTGATATTATATGTTTATAGTATGCGTGGTTGGAGGTATTTTCTTGTGCAGCTAGAGTTCATTTGGGCTGTGGACTTTCGGCTAAAATTAACGCCAATCTTCTGGTATGCTCATTTGCTGAGCATGGGGTAACCTCTCCCTCAACTTTTATTTCTGTATTTTTATTGTAAATCTTGGATAGATTGTTTATTTTAAGTCTGGTGGGGGAGAGTTATGCGGGTTACCTATGCACATGCACTATTAGTACTTTCAAAACAAAAGTATATTTTCATTTTCTATTTCTATATTATCATGTCTGCGTTGTGCACCTACACCCACATGAGCGCGATCTTAAGCACGCGCTCGGCTAAAGTCAAATTTATTTCTTTTGTGTCAACTTTAAAATAGTGGTGCTGTCTTAGGATTTTAGGATAGAGTAGTGTGAAACTCATGCAGTGCTCCTAATCGAGTACTCATGGTGTGTAGAAATAGTATAAATTTAATTTTTATTTATGCTCGTAGATTTATACTTTTTTGTATTTGTGAATATTATCTGTACTACTCAAAAGTATTGTATCTAGAGTAATCAAACGGTAGCGTAGGAATGTATGTAGCTATCACTAGCCTCGTATTGTTCGAGTCGGGAGGAGGGATCATTTTTCTTGGTGGCTAAGAACTTTCCTCAAGCTTCTCTCAAATCATTTGTGCATGGTTAGTATAGCGTGAGCGTGATGTACGCCATCATTTTGGCCCGGTTAAGCTTTGTGTCGTTCCCAATGTCTTATCCTCACTAGCCCCGTTGTGCCTACCCTTCTTTTGATTCAGCTCCACCATTGTTTCACCAAAGCATCATAGCCGATCCTAGTCACACACCCAAGTTGAGCTTTAGTGTTTTATATTTTAATGATCGGGTGTTGATGGGGTGATATTCCTTGTGAATATGTGGATGTGCTGCAAAGTTTTTATCTACTGAAGTTGTTAAAATAAAAAGATGATAAAAAAGAAATAATATGTAAAAAAAATTAATTGTAAAAAAGAAAAGTGAAAAGAAAATCTGTAATTGAAAATCCTATTTGCAGTAGGCAGTACACACACCCGTGTTATCAACTCCAATTCTGGTGGTGTGGTGCACCTGCATTTTTTGTTGGCAAGAGAATATCTTTTTGTTGAGCTCATTTGGGTTAGGTGCGTAACCTTCTTTTTATCTTTGTTTACCTCACTGAAACCCTAGCCCCATTTATACCCTAAAGTCCTACAAATTCACCCTTGAGTCAAACTAGCGCTGTGGAGAGAATGTGAACGGGAAAGCGTATGGTCCCCGACATTGATGGATTTCTTTGGAGGTGATCCCGAGCCCCGGTCTTTAGCAATGCTCAACAGAGTGGCCTGTCTACTTTCTTCCTACGCATGACCGAACGATTCTCCAAGATTCGATTTTTGAGTAGTTATAATATTTATTTACGTCTGTTGAAATCTATAAATTTCGTAGCATAATTACAAATTGTATCTATTATATTTTATATGCCCATGCTGTATTTGATTTCTCGCTTTACTTCATTTGGAAATTTCTAAGCCTGCTAACTGTTTTCTAGTTCACGGAGAAATGATTTGCTCGGGACGAGCAAATGTTTAAGTCTGGTGGTGTGATGAGTCCGATATTTATAGGGTTTTTCGGACTCATCTGGGCTTGTTTTCTCACTCATGCACTTCATTTCAGCCAGTAATCGGTTATATTTGCTTCGTTTTGTCATTGACCACATTGTGCACTTTTCTGGCCTAACGGTGTGTAATTCCGCATTCTAATGTTGGTGGTAAGCACATGGTGCTCCCCATGGATCTTTATGTTTGATTTTGTTTGCATTTTGTTGTTGGGAGCTTGTGCTCCAGCTTGGTTTCATTATTGTGCAGATAGTGCGTTTTCCCCAAGGCAGGAATTCTTATTTGTGGAAAACCGTGCGGAGAAATGTCAACTTGAGTTCGATGAATTTCATCGAGCTGAGCTCGAAGATCTTCATGCACGGTTGACGCACGGTTTCTTCGAAACTGTGTGTGAAGGAAACACACAGTTTTCCTGTAGCTTTCTTGTTTGTGTGTTTGTTTGTTCCATTCTGTGGTTAATCGTGCGCTTTGTTCACAGACGGGCGGAAGCGCCCGTGCACGTGAAAAATGCACGGTTCCCCCGTATTGTCCTGATTTCCTGCTTTCTATTGCTACACGTGTGATTTCCTTCACGCACGGGCGGAAACATCCGTGCGTGAGTAAAACGCATGGGTCAACGCTTCTCCTTCCGTAGGCTTATTCTGAAAGTTAATATCGCATGGTTTATGCACGGTCGTGTGCCAAACTGTGCGCACCTATTTTTCTGACTTGCATCTTTTTAAAGCGCATATTTCTTCTTCCTTAGGACAGTTCCGGAGGAGTTCCAATCCGGTCCGACCCAACCACCATTTCTGCTCCTTTAAGCGGGAAAACTCCGCCTCCAACCAATATTTTCTCTCTCCTCCTTGGAGAGTCGATCCGGTCACCATTCTCCCTCCAAAAGCTTGCAATAGCTTCATCTCCAGACACCATTTTCTTCTCTAAACCCCAAGCTCCGTTTCAAGCTCATAAGGTGCTGCCTTTGTCGAGTTCTCCGGGTAGATTTAACCCATCGACTATTCACAAAGAAGATGGGTTATTGGAAGGAGGTGACAACCCTTCTGGACCTCAGACATCATCTGTAGACCGAGCTCGGACAAGGCTCGACAACCCTTGACTCCGTCCACGAATCTCGGAAAGCCTTCGTGCATTTGGTTGTTTTTCTCCCGCTCCCCCTGTAGTTACTTTGTGCTGAACTTGTGGTTGTTTGATTGCGGCTTAAGAACACTGTTTATTTTAAGTATTTCAGCATGTCTATGTGTTGTTATATCTTAGATCTTGATTGTGTTGCTGAGCTTCTATTTTTTGTGTTTTTGTTGACATAGTGCCAATTCTAGCGATTGCTAGAAGCGTGCGCGGTGAAGAGGTGATTGCTACCCTCATTAGCTCATCCATCTTTCATATTACTCTCTTGAGTAATCCACCAAATAGACGCGGTGACGGCGACTCGCAATATGCTTATTAGTGTTAAACTTAGGAAACTCCAAACCCAAACCCCCTTTGTTTATGTTAACACTTGCAATCACTTTTTCAATAGCGAAATCACACTCTCTACTTGCACTCCTCGAGAGATCGATATCCGAGGATTCAACTCCCCAATTTTATTAGTTGACTACGTTCGGTACACTTGCCGATGCATCACTTACTTGGAACCATGCCCAGATAGATTGCCCGGCAAGAAAGGTTGTACTGAGTTCTGATGGCACATTCGCGACCTTCGAAGGTATAACTCCCATCTCCCGTAGGATGTTATCATCTACTCATGCCGTCAAGGCCCACATGCAGGGAGATGAGTTCTATCAGGTGTTCTTCGAGATGGTCGAGGTCAAGACGTTGGATGACGATATATCTACTGTGCGGGACTTTGCGGATGTCTTTCCAGAGAAGCTACCAGGATTGTCGCCGCAGCGGGAGAAGGATTTTATGTTCCAGTTGGTGCCGGGAGCTAAGGTGTTGTCTAGGGCTCCCTATCGGATGGCTCCGAAGGAGCTGATGGAGTTCAGGAGTCAGCTGTAGGAGCTGGTGGAGGCTAGATTCATTAGGCCAAGTTTCTCGCCATGGGGACCTCCGGTCTTTTTTATGAAGAAGAATGATGGGACCCTCAGGTTGTGCACCAACTATCGTGCACTAAACCGGTTGACAGTCTGAAACACATATCCACTGTCGAGGATCGATGAGCTATTCGTTCAACTAGAGGGAGCATATTGGTTCTCGAAGATGGATCAGTGGTCGGGATACTATCAGCTACGGATTCAGGAAGAATACATCCTGAAGACAATGTTTAGCAGCAGATATGGCTTGTATGAGTTCATCGCGATGTCCTTTGGGCTCACGAATGCGCCATTGGCCTTCATGAGCTTGATGAACCGGGTGTTCGAGCAGTACTTCGATAGGTTTGTCATTTTATTCATAGGTGACATCCTCATTTATTCGAAGAAAAAGGAAGAGCATGCACAACATCTGGCCTTGTCTTTAGAGAAGCTCAGGGAGATTCAAGTATATTCAAAGTTTAGCGAGTGCCAGTTTTGGCTGACGGAGGTAGCCTTTTAGGTCACATTGTTAGTGGAGCAGGACTGCTAGTGGATCCCGCGAAGATTCAGGCAGTGCGAGACTGGCCTCAGTTGAAGACGACCACGGATGTCTGAAGTTTTCTGGTATTGGCCGGGTATTATCGAAAGTTTGTATAAGGATTATCACAGATAGCCCTTCCACTAACTTCTTTGACGAACAAGGACACACCGTTCATTTGGACGCCACAGTGTGAGGCGACCTTCTAGGATTTGAAGGGTCGGCTAATGTGGGCCCATATCCTCTCTCTTTCGTCTAGGAAGGAGGGCTTCCGGTTGTACACAGATGCATCATTTCAAGGGATGGGCGTTATACTGATGTAGCATGGACATGTGATAGCATACGCCTCCCGCCAGCTGAAGAAGCACGAGCATAACTATCCTGTGCATGACTTGGAGATGGGAGTAGTGGTGTTCGCTCTGAAGATTTGGCGGCATTATCTTTATGGTGTTCATTGCGAAATATTTTTGGATCACAAGAATCAGAAATATGTTGATACACAGAAGGAGTTGAACATCCGCCAGAGACGATGGGTGGAGTTTCTATCTAATTATGAGTACATGATACACTATCACCCGGGCAAGGCGAATGTGGTGGCGGACGCACTAAGCCACAGGGCTACCTCTTCAGGAGCAGAGCCCCAGTTGATGGCTATGGAGCTGGTATGGATGATGAAGGATATGCAGATTACTTTGGTGTCTCTGGACGACTCAGAGCTTTTTGAGGAGTATCTGGCCGCGATGAGCACTACCGATGATATTCAAGATCGCATCCGGGTTGAGCAGAGGAGGGATGACAAGCTAGAGACAGTATTTAGAACCTTGAAGGCGGGCACGACTGGGGAGTATACAGAGAAGGATGGGTTGTTATGCTTTAGAGGATTGGTGTACATCCCGGCTGAGTGTAGGATTCAAGAGGATATTATGGACGAGGCTCACTACAGCAGGTACTCGGTGCACCCGGGCATCACCAAGATGGCAGCCGACCTGAAGAGTATGATGTACTAGCCAGACTTGAAGAGGGATATCATATACTTCGTGACCCATTGCGAGGCTTGTCAGTTAGTGAAGGTAGAGTGTAAGAGTCCGTCCGGATTGTTGCAGCCACTTCCGGTGCCAGAGTGGAAGTTCGACGATATCTTCATGGATTTCATACATGGTCTTCCTCGGTCACATGCAGGGAACGACTCGATATGGGTGATCGTTGATCGATTGATGAAGGTGGCCAGATTTCTACCGATCATGAAGGACGCTCCAGTGGGTGACTTGGTGTGGAGGTTTGTGGAGCAGTTTGTCCGATACCATGGAGTGTCGAGGACGATAGTGTCTGATCGTGATGGACGATTTATGTCTAAGAAGTGGAGGTCGGTCCCAGCTTATTTGGGGACCCAGTTGACATATAGTACCGCCTTCCAACCCTAGATAGATGGGCAGACAGAGTGCAATAATCAGACACTAGAGGATTTGTTGCGTCTTTGCATACTAGACAGCACAGAGCCATAGGAGAAGCAGCTACCATTGATTGCATTCTCATACAACAACAACCACTAGTCCAGCATCGACATGGCCCCTTATGAGGCTTTATACGGGCGTATATGCAGGACTCTTTTGTCCTGGATCCAGGATGAGGATCCGAAGGCACTTGGCTCGGAGTTCATCGAGGATACGGATGCTCAGGTACGTTGATTCAAGACAGGATGTTGGAGGCCCAGAGCAGACAGGACAAGTATTACGATGCCTGACATCGTCAGGTAGAGTTCTAGGTAGGAGATCGGGTGATTCTGAAGATACGACCGATGCATGGAGTCTCGTGGGTGCGTGGTCAAAGGAAGATTAGTCCAAGATAGATGGGGCCTTACAGGATCCTAGAATGGATCAGTTCATTAGCTTACAAACTGTAGCTGCTGCCAGAGCTAGCGGGTTTGCATGACGTCTTACACATCTCCTCCCTCAGGAGAGCTATACTTCGGCCGTAGCAACAGATTACGACTACAGATGGGCCTATAGCTTCTGATTGATCGGTGGACCTGGAGTCGATCCGGATAGACGATACTGGGATGCGGGTCTTGCGATGCAAGAAGGTTCTGCAGGTCAAGGTCTTGTGGAGGAATCATGGAAAAGAGGAGCACATGTGGGAGCTACAGGACTTGATGTAGCAAAAGTACCCGGAACCTTTCACGTCATGTATCCCCTTTAACCTCCCGGGATGTTACATTTTACTTTTCGTACCTGAAACCCCGTAGGCCTAACCTGAATTTTGGGGACGAAATTTTTATTTTTATGTATTGCGATTTGTAACATCTCTCAAACAACTAGACCCCTGGGAGTTGTTTTGTCATGACTAGGTCATGACAAAACCCAAGGAACCCCAAGAAGATCAAGTGAACCTAGGAATGAAGGTGAGATCACCATGGAGGTCAAATAACACCTTCCAACCACATAACCTAGTTTTGATTTTAGGGACTCAACTTCACTCTTTGACCTCACCACAACATCCCTAGCCCTTTAAAAGGTTCATTGAGTCACCAAGGACCTATTGGGGTTAACTAAAAAGGTCAAGTTGACCAAAGTCAACCCTAACACTAAAGTGGTCAAAGTGCCCTAAATAAAGGTCAAGTGGCCTACAAGGTGCCCAACAAACCCTACCCAAGTCTTCCTAGACCTTAGGCGAGGCCAATGGGTCACCAAGAACCCATTGTGCTCAACCAAAAGGTCAATTTGACCAAGGTCGACTCAATCCTTGAAATATGTCAAACTAGCTCAAATGGGCTAACTCATGCTCAAGTCCAATCCCCCTTAGGCTAACCATATTTTCATGAATAATATTGGGTTAGTGGGGTGCATTTAGGCTGAAATAATCATCAAAATTCATCCATGGTGACTAGGAGAGAGAAAGCTCCATTTTTCCCTTTAATGGAGGAGAGAGAAAGTGAGAAAGGAGGCCATTCAAGGACAAGGGAGACCAATGGCCTCTCCAATTGATTCCAAAGGCTGGATACATTCTCCCTCATCAGGTTTGAGGAGTTGAATAGCCATAGCCAGCCACCAAAGTGGCTAAAATCAATTCCTCCCATAAGGAAGAGAGAGAATGAGGAGAGAGAATGGGGCTAACTGGCCCCTTTGTCTATAGGTTTGTATGGGCATTCCTATAGGTTATGGTTAATTACTTAGTTTACCTTCTTATACTTTACTTGCTCACCTTGATCATGTGTATATTCATACTGCTAACCTACTATTTGCTTACTTATACTTGCTATGATTTTATGCTCATGTTAGACTAGTTCCGCCATCACCTACTTACTCTTGTTACTCTCCACTTTAAATACCTTCCCTTTTCTTCTCCCCGCTCGGTTCCTAGGAACCACGGGGGAGGGGTGGGGTATGGTTGGACTTAGTCTTTTAGACTAACGGTCGTTGACCAAATTATTTTAGGGGATCATGGAGCCGAACCAAGAGATGCAGCCCTAGAGGTTGGTGCATATGGAGATGGGACAGTCTAGCACGGGAGTTCACGCAACGGGGATAGTGAGTCCCAATCATTAGTAGTTACTATAGATTTGCTTCCGCAATGATTGACTTGTAGTGAGGATCATGATGTATTGGGCAAGAGCACTTTTTATTAGTACTTGGTTTATTGTTACTGTGGACTGTCCTTTCATGGAGATTTATTTATATTCATGTGATTTCTGGTGGACCAGCATTGAGTTTCATTTTACTCATGTACTTATACTTTAACTCTTCTCTTCTGTGATTGGTATGGCCGGCAGGATTGACGTTTTGTAGTGACGACCTTCCCGGGTGTGTTGGTGTCACAATAAAGCGGTGGTTCTGGGCATAAGACCCTGTTTGTTTTGCAAAATAAAGAGAGTCTTACAAATTGGTATTAGAGGGAAACCTCGATTGGAAGATTAAAAGTACACTAACCCTGGGTCACCCTCGCTCAAGTTTAGTTTGGGGACAAACTAAGCAGCGGAAGCTGTGGTGTGCTCATATGGGGGATCACATGTAATTGTCCACTTTTAACTAGGTTTGAGTCAAATTTCTTACAACTGGCCTTTGTTATGCAGCCCACGACACATCCTACAACACAGGACGAAGTTCAGCAAACTCTGAATGTTGTACCACCTCCCCCGGCTCACACTCCGTTTTTACAGCTGGATATGGGGCAGACTCTGAAAGCCATTCTGGAGGTTTTCAGGGCCCATCAGGCTCCGGCTCCGCAACCGAACTCGGGGGCCAATTGGTTGAGCATCTTCCGAGGACTCTCTCCCCCATCTTACCTTGGGATGGAGTCGGCCTACAGACGAAAGAGTTGCTTGATATCATGTTCAAGATACTGAATGGGATACAGTGCCCGTGGTAGGAGAGGGTACCTCTGGTGGTCTCCTGCTTGGAGTCTCATGCCAATAGGTGGTGGAAGAAACTTCTGGATACAACGTATACAGATCGGGAGGTTGCTGACATCACTTGGGATGAGTTCAAAGCTGCACGTTTGGAGCACTTCATCCCACAATCGGCAAGAGATGAACTAGAAGACAGGTTCATGCAGCTAAGGAAGGTCAACAGGATGGTGCTGGATTACCACCGGGAGTTCACTCACTTAGCCCAGTTTGCAGACTCCTCCCAGCTGGATGAGGCGGGATATATGATTGTCTCTTAGATATCTGCAAGGAGAAAATAACCAAACTAACAATTCAACAAGGCAAGTATATCTATCGAAATGCAGCTAGGGGACACAAGTGTCGTATTGAAATCCGGGAACAGTTGAGTAAGCTTACTCATACGAAATCTATTATTTTATCGACGGAAAAATTAGGTTTTTTAGAAGAATGCTAAACGTACTAAAGGAAGAGAACTACTTGCAATGAAAGAGAGCTACTTGCATGAAAAGATAAAGAGAGCTAAAAGAGCGATTAAACTTAAGCTTAGTAACGATAAGCGGAAAATGCACTCGATCAGAAATCACCTCGGCAAGAGTGGTTAGAAAAATACGATAAACAAACCTAAACTAATTAGGGTAAAGGTCCTTGACCGTGGAGGTTCCATGAATATTGACATGCTTCTCTCGAAGGCCGTGCATAACTGAGTTTAGGAAGGTCCGACCGACTCTCGCCTAAATCGGAGGCTTAAAACTTGCTTTACGCGGTGAACCCCACTATTGGATTTTGCTCCAATCTGGGAGATTTGAACGTCTGCCTCTCTCGAGGGGTGCGAACAACTCCCTTTACTCTTGAGCGCTCATTTCAAACTTTCGGCCTCTCGGCTAGCCCAGAATGAAAGCAAAGGTGGAGAGTATATATCGATGATATACCTCTAACCCGTGATAAATCAAGAGTAATTCAAAGCTAAACCCTAAAAAGAAAAGGTAAGATTCAAAGCATCATAACCTAATCACTCGAACCTCGGATCATCAAGATCGAGTACATGGAGGATTAGTTAATCATGGTGAGGTGGAAGAGGGGGGATGAGTAGAAGAAGAATAATGAAAACAGAGCAGGAACGTAAAAGAAAACCACACTTTTTATTAATGGAAACAGGGATCTTACAGCTTGAAAACCAGAGATTACAAGTGCATGGAAAGGTAAACTACACTATCATTAACATTATACTACAGAACGAAGCTAGGAACTAATACAGTAAAAGCATAAAGCTAGAACTACAAACTAAAAATGAAAAGACATGCTTAAAAAGTTCAAAAATACAAAGGACAGAACCTCCCCTCTCAAAGCAAAAGGTGTCCCTGAACCCTTAGAGTTGGGCTCTATTTATAGAATTTTTCGGGTCGGGTCACGACCCCCTGTCACGCCCGGGTCGGGCGTGACCCTGGGGCGTGACACATTCGGCGCGACTTTTTCGGGCTGGAATTTAATTCTGACAAAGTAGTTGAGGTACACGCCCACAAGTCACGCCCTGGTAGGGCGTGTACCTGGGCCGTGTTCTTTGCGGCGTGACTTTGTTGAGCTGAAATTGAATGCTGGAGGTGACGGGCGGAATTGCTGAAGTACACGCCCATATGTCACGCCCGGGTCAGGCGTGACCCTGGGGCGTGAAACTTTCGGTGTGACGATGGAGCGGGAAAAACGAGCGCGTTGCGGCGATTCCTCGGAACCTGGGGACACGCCTCTAGAACACGCCCGTGTCGGATGTTACACGGGCGTGACAGAGGGCGTGTACACTAAGTTTCCACGGAATGCAGTTTCAGACCAATTGCTTCATTCCTCTGGGTTACATGCCCTAGGTACACGCCCTGGTAGGGCGTGACCTTGGGGCGTGTCACAACAAAATTCGGCTGAAAGCCGTGAAAACCTGCAAAAAGCAGAAAAAATGTATTAGCGACAAAAATATATACAAAGGGGAATCAAAATAAGTACTTTACAAGACATGATTTGCTTTAAAACCCCGAAAATATCCTAATAAAATTGACTGCAAACCGTATTATCAAATTCCCCCAAGCTTAAGTTTTGCTTGTCCCCAAGCAAAGATATAAAGACTAGCTAATCATAAAAAGTGACTAATTCAAAAAGTTTTAATCATACTTACACAAGTACTATGCGAAATTCTAGGCAGGGAGAATGTAAAACGTAAATCTAAAACAATTATTTTGGTATGGTTTAACTTTTATAAACTTTACTTAATAAAAATAAATCATCCAGAATTTTGACGAAATTCTTTAAATAGATTTAAGCAAGGCAATGAAAATGAAAAGAACGTATTGAGTTATTACTAGATCCAAGCAACGCATTATAATTATATCAATTAAATAACAAAAATCTAAGTTTAAATCCAAAACTAAAACTGATTTACTTTTCTTCTTTTCTTAGTTGTTAAATAAAATTAAAAAAGGGCGTGAATCAAAAGGACTTAATAGGACCGAAACATTTGGTTTAGGAATATGAATAGAAGTGGAATTCAAATATAAACATGGAGACTTAAAAATCACACTAAACCAAAACAACGAGTTTCAAAAAATAAATTTATTTTAAACAAAATATGTATAAATAAATTTATTTTTTTTCTTTATGATTATTTATCTCTTTTTTTATTATAATTTTCATTCATTTTTTTCTCTTTTTTGTTTTTTTCAATACATTGCTTTTGAGTACACTTTTTTCAACAATTTCTCCAAAGATGACACAAAATTTCCTATCAAAAAAATTAGCGTGATTAGATAAGTAGGAATTTGGGATTTGCTGAAAATGAAATGCTGTGTGCAGTTATCAAATGAATTTGGAAAAAAGGCTCAAAAGCGGCTAACTAGTGGTAAAAGATTTTAGGTTGGCAGGAAAGCTCAAACGTAAACAAAAATGGCCTAAATCATTTTCACGCTTTTTTTAAATTTATTTAAAACATAGAGTCGATAAATTTCAAAAAGCAAGTTCGAGATAATAAAAGAAGATTGATGAAATTATCTTGAAAATAAAAATAATATGTGACTTGGATCGTTCATATCTACTACGTTATTCAAAATTTGTTCTTACAAAAATTATCTAAAGACGAAAAGGAAAATAGTGGATGATAAATTTTTAGAGAAAGTAAAGAAAATAAAGAACGAAAAACCATAATAGAAATGCACGTTTTAGAGAAATATTTTACCTTAACATGCTACCGTGAATTAGAAACACAGCATGGCCAACATTTTACTTGTGAAATATGATTAAAAAAATGATTAGAAAAATTATAATTAACTACGTTGTTTATAAAGAAGTTTGAGAAAAACAAAACATAAACATGGGGTACTTATTGAAATACCAAAATGCAGCTATATATATATAATTTTTTTTTTTGAATTTTTTTTTGAATTTTTTGGATATTTACAAAAAGCAAAAAAGGAGGAACTCATCCCCCAAGCTTAAAATCTACATTGTCCTCAATGGAGAACGAGGTCGGAGAACGAGAGAAAAGTAAAGTACAGAAATGAAAGACATAATTGAAAAACAGGTACTTCCCCGGTTTTATGTGGCAGGGAAAGCTGAGTGATGCCGCTCCTCCATGCATGTGCTGTAGATCTGCAGGAAACGTCGGCTGGTGGACTTTGTCATGGAATCAGAACCGGTGGGGCAGGCGATCGGAGAAGTTTCAGCTTGCCGGAGCCAATCGGGGCAAAAATTGTGAAATAAAGAAAACAGAAAAAGATAACTTGGGTTGCCTCCCAAGAGCGCCCTTTGTTTAAAGCGTCGTTTGAGCTCGACGCATCAAAATAAGAGTGTCCCAAATAGTGTTTTTAAAAATAAAGTTCGAATAAATTTCAAAGTTTATGAGAAAAATAAAGTTCAGATTAATCAAATGTCAGGACCGGAAAGATAGAGTTAACAGGGTGGAGACTGACATCATCACAGAAATACAGTTTAAGACGCTGACCATTCACTTTGAAAGTACCCTTATCATGGTGGGAAATTAAAACAGTACCATAAGAAAAGACTTCTAATACAGTAAAAGGCCCCGACCAACGTGATTTTAATTTACCTGGGAATAAACGTAAACGAGAATTATAAAGAAGCACTTGGTCGCCCGGCTTAAAGATTTTTGGGTGCCTAAGATGTCGATCGTGTAAACGCTTCGTCCGCTCTTTATAAAGTCTGTTATTTTCATATGCGTAAGAGCGCCACTCGTCGAGTTCGTTAAGTTGAAATTTTTTAAAATCGCCGACAGAGTGGGGATCGAAGTTTAAAAATCGTAAGGCCCAAAAGGCGCGGTGTTCTAACTCTATGGGTAAATGACACGATTTTCCATAAACCAACCGATAGGGTGTACATCCGAGGGAAGTTTTGTACGCTGTTCGGTAGGCCCATAGAGCATCGTCTAATTTGGCTGACCAGTCGTTTTTAGATGTTGAAACAGTCTTTTCTAAAATTCTTTTTATTTCTCTATTCACTACTTCGACTTGTCCGTTAGTTTGGAGGTGATAGGCAGTGGAAAGCTTATGAGTAACGCCATATTTAGTTAAGATTTTTGAAAATTGCGCGTTACAAAAATGGGAACCCCTATCACTAACGATAGTGTGTGGCGTACCGAAGCGAGAAAATAATTTTTTTAGGAAATTAACTACGACTCGGGCGTCATTCGTAGGAAGAGCTTGGGCTTCAGCCCAACATGAAACATAATCAACGACAACTAAAATGTACTTATTCCCGAAGCTAGAAGGAAAAGGGCCGACAAAATCAATCCCCCAGAGGTCGAAAACTTCGCACTCTAGGAAATAATTTTATGGCATTTCATTTTTATTCGAAATATTCCCCGACCATTGGCAACTATCACACCTACTCACAAAGGCATGCACGTCTTTAAACAGGGTGGGCCAGTAAAAACCCGCGCTTAACACTTTGTGAGCGGTGCGAGCAGCTTGATAGTGCCCACCTGTCGGTCCTTCATGCAAATGTTTAATAATATCTAATCCTTCATCAAAAGAAACACACCTCCTGATCACTTGGTCTGCACAGACTTTAAAAAGATGCGGGTCCTCCCAAAAGTAGTTCTTCAACTCAGAAAAGAATTTCTTCTTTTGCTGAGACGAGAACTCTTTTGGTAGCACACGAGCCACTAGATAGTTGGCGATGCGGGCAAACCAAGGAGAAGTAGATGTGTTAATTATGAACAGCTTCTCATCAGGGAAATAGTAATGAAAAGAATTTTCGTCTAATTGTTCTATAAACGGGTTGTCTACGCGCGAAAGGTGGTCGGCGGCCAAGTTCTCGGCACCTCGCTTATCACGGATCTCTAAGTCAAACTCCTGGAGGAGTAAGACCCAGCGAATTAAGCGAGGCTTGGGATCCGTTTTAGAGAGAAGATATTTGAGGGCCGAGTGGTCCGTAAAAACAATAATTTTTGAAAGAGTAATATAAGAGCAAAATTTGTCAAAAGCGAATACTACAGCTAAGAGCTCCTTCTCGGTTGTGGTGTAATTTTCCTGTGTAGATGTGAGTGTTTTACTAGCATAATAAATGGGGTGGAAGTTTTTGGAAATACGTTGACCTAATACGGCCCCACCGCATAACTACTCGCATCACACATTATCTCAAATGGAAGATCCCACACCAGAGCTATTATGATTGGGGCATTAACTAATTTTTCTTTTATTAAATTGAAGGCAGCTAGACAGAGGTCATCAAAGATGAATGGGGCATCTTTTTCTAAGAGATCGGTAAGGGGCTTGGTGATTTTGGAAAAGTCCTTTATGAAGCGGCGATAGAAACCCGCATGACCCAGGAAACTTCTTATAGCTTTTATGTTCGTAGGTGGCGGCAGCTTCTCGATAACTTCTATTTTCGCAACGTCTACTTCAATACCACTTTCAGAAATTTTATGTCCCAAAACTAACCCTTCCCTCACCATAAAATGACATTTTTTCCCAATTTAAGGCGAGGTTAGTTTCTTCGCATCGCTCTAAGACGTTTTCAAGGTTCTCTAATCAACTATCGAAGGAATTCCCGAACACGGAGAAATCATGCATGAAAACTTCCATAATGCTTTCTACGTACTTGTCAAAGATCGCGAGCATACATCGTTGGAATGTAGCTGGCGCATTGCACAATCCAAACAGCATTCTTCGGTAGGCGAAGGTGCCGAAGGGACAAGTAAACGTAGTTTTCTCCTGGTCCTCGGGGGAGATGGGGATTTGAAGATACCCCGAGAGGCCATCGAGAAAACAATAAAAGCTATGTCCGGAAAGTCGTTCTAAAATCTGATCAATGAACGGCAAGGGGAAGTGATCCTTGCGGGTGGCGTCATTCAACTTACGGTAATTTATACACATTCGCCATCCGGCCACCTTCCGAGTCGGGATTAATTCATTATTTTCATTACTTACTACCATTATCCCTCCCTTCTTTGGTACTACCTTTACTGGGCTAACCCACTTACTGTCGGATATAGGATAGATAATTCCTGCGTCTAACAATTTCATAACCTCTCCCTTAACTACGTCTTTCATGTTTGGGTTTATACGGCGCTGAGGTTGTATAGAGTTACGCGAATTATCTTCCATTAAGATTTTATGAGTGCAGAAAGATGGGCTTATGCCCTTGATATCAGATATCTGCCAAGCAATAGCTTGGCGATGCTTTTGTAAAATTGAAAGAAGTTTATCCTTTTGTACATCCGTGAGGTAGGCCGAAATTATGACAGGCAGCTTGGAGTCCTTTTCTAAGAAAGCGTATCGAAGGTGCTCTGGTAGTTCTTTCAGTTCCAAGGTAGGGGGGTCATCATACGAGGTTTTGGAAATTTGTTCTTTTTCAAAAACTATGTCCTCGTACACTTTTTTATATGTAAAATTAAAAGGGGTGTTGCTAGCGGCCATGGCGGCTTCGTGCATCGATTCAGTTGGAAAAGTAGAAGAGGAACAGAAATCAAAAAATTCTTTTTCAAAATCAGAAAGGCGGGTGGAGGATTCTTCACTTAGGTGTAGAGATTCAGTTGGAGGAGTAGGAGAGGAACAAAAATTGGAAAATTCTTCTCCAAAATCAGAGGTGTGAGAGAAGGATTCTTCACTTACGGTATCTATGAAAAAACAGGAGTCATCATTAGCTAGTGTGTTTTTCATCGAGGGGGTGATAGAGAAAGTTACCTCATCGTCGCCCACTCGAAGGAAGAGCTTACCATTGCTTACGTCAATGATAGCTCGGGAGGTGGCAAGGAAGGGTCGGCCAAGGATCAGGGGAACCTCGACGTCTTCTTCGATGTCCAAAATGACAAAGTCCACCGGGAAGATGAACTTGTCAACTTTGACTAGGACGTCCTCCACTATTCCTAACGGGTATTTGACTGATCTGTCGGCGAGCTGGATACTCATGCGTGTGGGGTTGAGACTACCAATTCCTAACTTTTTAAACAACGAGAGGGGCATAAGATTAATACTCGCACCTAAGTCGGCTAAAGCGTGTTTGACAAAGAGATCACCAAAAACACACGGGATAGAGAAATTACCCGGGTCACTGATTTTCTTCGGTAATCCGTTTGTCAAAACCGCCGAGCACTCGACATTTAACGTGACATGAGAAAGGTTCTCTAACTTCTTCTTGTTGGTTAGGAGGTCCTTAAGGTATTTTGCGTACTTCGGCATCTGGGATATGGCTTCATGGAAAGGCAGATTTATGTGGATTTGTTTAAACATTTCTAAAAAACGGGTGTATTGATCATCCTGTCGTTGTTTATTAAGTTCGGAAGGGTATGGCGGGGATGGATTATTTTAAAAGGTGGGTGGTGGAGTGAGTTGTTTTTTCTAAAATAGGAGTGATAATTTCTTCGGCAGAGGGTGGAATTTTTAAAATGGGAACGGAGCTTTAATTTTTTAAAGCGGAAGCGGAGATTGCCTCGGGCTCTTCACTTATCATACCGGGAACTTTCTTCCCACTCCGAAGAGTTATAGCTTTCGCTTGCTCTCTCGGGTTGGGCTCGGTATTGGAAGGAAGAGACCCTACGGGTTGCTCGGAAATCATTTTAGCGAGCTGTCCTACCTGAATTTCTAAATTTTTAACACTTCCGGTTAAGGTTCTAATCGTAGCGTCATTAGCATTCATGTATTTTGAAAACATTTCCTCCAAATTTGGAGGTTTTGGAAAACTTTGAGGAGGTGGTGGTGCAGAAAAATCACTTTGCGGTGGCGGGCGCACAGCATTCGATGGATTGCTCCACGAAAAATTCGGATGATTTCTTAACGCAGGATTATAACTATTCGGAATATTAAAACCAGGAGGATGATAATTCGCAGCAGAAAAATTATTAAAAGCAGTTCTAGGCATATTATTTACGTAATCCAAATGTTCGGCGGGAGGAGTTGCAGATTCCCATACCTGAGGGGCGGAGATAGCAGTCAACTCCGTAATTTTTTTGCTTAATTTTTCGACTTGCAGTGCGAGTTGGGAGACGTTGTCCACTTCAAAGAGACCTGCAGGTTTGTTTGGGCGGGACCTAGGAACATTCCACTGGTAAGTGTTCATGGCCATGTCCTCAAACAGCTCAAGAGCTGCTTCCGGGGTCTTATGGTTTAAAGTACCGCCAGAAGCTGCGTCTATCATTTGCTTTGTGCTTTGATTTAGCCCATTATAGAACGTCTGCACCTGCAACCATACAGGCAGAGCGTGATGTGGGCATCGTCTTAATAATTCTTTAAATCTTTCCCAGGTTTCGTAAAGGGTCTCAGAGTCTATTTGTCCAAAGGTAGAAATGTCATTCCTAAGTTTTGCAGTTTTAGCAGGCGGAAAATACTTGGCCAAAATTTTTTCAGTTAATTGCGTCGAAGTAGTTATGCTATTTTTAGGAAGTGTGTTCAGCCACTGCTTAGCCTTAATTTTAAGAGAGAAAGGAAATAATCTTAGCCTAATAGCATCATTTGTGACATCATTTATCTTGAAGGTGTCACAAATCTCAAGAAAGCTGGCTATGTGTGCGTTCGGATCTTCATCTTGAAGCCCGTCAAATTGCACATACTGCTGCACCATTTGAATTATGCTAGGCTTCAGTTCGAAATTATTATTATTTATTGCAGGGCAAACTATACTAGATTCTGTACCCTCGAGATTCGGTCGTGCATAATAGGACATAGGCCTTTGCACGGCTTCCTCCACGTTGGGTTCTGCCATTCTTAAGGTAGAAAATGACTCGGAATCCTCAACCAGCACTTGGGTAGTAGGGCCTTGAAATCGCGATCTTCTCCGAAGAGTACGCTCGATTTCGTGGTCCAGGTCCAAAGTAACCGACGGACTTCCGCGGGTCATACACTAGAAGAAGAGAGGAGAAGAAAGACTAGAAAATAAAAGAGCTAATAAAGTTCGAAAATGTTTTTGAAATAGAATTTTTTATGTTTTAACTCACGAACTTCCCAAGGGCTACCCGGTGAAGGGTTCGCAAGGTACTAGATAAGATAGTGGCATTTAGAGCCACTTTGCCCTTTTCAAAAGAGTTAGGTGGTGTAGAAAAATTTGTGATGTGGGTTTCTATTAAGTAGGCGGTAATTAAAATCCAGCCATTTAACTCCGAGTGAGTAGGCGGAAAGTAAAAGCTACACTCACGCACTCGACAGAAAATTAAAACACACCCACTTTACAAAAAGTAAACACACTCTACTGAAATAAAGCCTGCCAATTAACTCAAGTGAGGAGGCGGAAAAATAAAATACGCACACTTACTTGAATAAAATCCAGCCAATTAACTCAAGTGAGTAGGCGGAAAAATTAAAAATACGCACACTTGCTTGAAGAAAATCCAGCCATTTAACTCAAGTGAGTAGGTGGAAAAATTTTAAGAAGGAGGGTGAGAAAGAGAAGTGATAAAATTAATATATTCGTGTTTTCAATTTATCAACGAGCGTTGCTTCCCCGGCAACGGCGCCAAAAACTTGATTGTCTCTTAGATATCTGCAAGGAGAAAATAACCAAACTAACAATTCAACAAGACAAGTATACCTATCGAAATGCAGCTAGGGGACACAAGTGTCGTATTGAAATCCGGGAACAGTTGAGTAAGCTTACTCACACGAAATCTATTATTTTATCGACGGAAAAATTAGGTTTTTAGAAGAAAGCTAAACGTACTAAAGGAAGAGAACTACTTGCAATGAAAGAGAGCTACTTGCATGAAAAGATAAAGAGAGCTAAAAGAGCAATTAAACTAAAGCTTAGTAACGATAAGCGGAAAATGCACTCGATCAGAAATCACCTCGGCAAGAGTGGTTAGAAAAATACGATAAACAAACCTAAACTAATTAGGGTAAAGGTCCTTGACCGTGGAGGTTCCATGAATATTGACACGCTTCTC
This sequence comes from Platanthera guangdongensis, assembly GCA_039583875.1. Classification (NCBI taxonomy): domain Eukaryota; kingdom Viridiplantae; phylum Streptophyta; class Magnoliopsida; order Asparagales; family Orchidaceae; genus Platanthera; species Platanthera guangdongensis. The sequence goes on along the minus strand of CM077159.1, from coordinate 39,013,903 downwards.
TCGAAGGCCGTTCCTAACTGAGTTTAGGAAGGTCCGACCGACTCTCGCCTAAATCGGAGCCCTAAAAATCGCTTTACGCGGTGAACCCCACTATTGGATTTTGCTCCAATCCGGGATATTTGAACGTCTGCCTCTCTCGAGGGGTGCGAACAACTCCCTTTACTCTTGAGAGCTCATTTCAAACTTTCGGCCTCTCGGCTAGCCCAGAATGAAAGCAAAGGTGGAGAGTATATATCGATGATATACCTCCAACCCGTGATAAATCAAGAGTAATTCAAAGCTAAACCCTAAAAAGAAAAGGTAAGATTCAAAGCATCATAACCTAATCACTCGAACCTCAGATCATCAAGATCGAGTACATGGAGGATTAGTTAATCATGGTGAGGTGGAAGAGGGGGGATGAGTAGAAGAAGAATAATGAAAACAGAGCAGGAACGTAAAAGAAAACAACACTTTTTATTAATGGAAATAGGGATCTTACAGCTTGAAAACCAGAGATTACAAGTGCATGGAAAGGTAAACTACACTATCATTAACATTATACTACAGAACGAAGCTAGGAACTAATACAGGAAAAGCATAAAGCTAGAGCTACGAACTAAAAATGAAAAGATATGCTTAAAAAGTTCAAAAATACAAAGGACAGAACCTCCCCTCTCAAAGCAAAAGGTGTCCCTGAACCCTTAGAGTTGGGCTCTATTTATAGAAATTTTCGGGTCGGGTCACGCCCCCCTGTCACGCCCGGGTCGGGCGTGACCCTGGGGCGTGACACATTCGGCACGACTTTTTCGGGCTAGAATTTAATTCTGACGAAGTAGTTGAGGTACACGCCCACAAGTCACGCCCTGGTAGGGCGTGTACCTGAGGTGTGTTCTTTGCGGCGTGACTTTGTTGAGCTGAAATTGAATGCTGGAGGTGACGGGCGGAATTGCTGAAGTACACGCCCATATGTCACGCCCGGGTCAGGCGTGACCCTGGGGCGTGACACTTTCGGTGCGATGGTGGAGCGGGAAAAACGAGCGCGCTGCGGAGATTCCTCGGAACCTGGGGACACGCCTCTAGAACACGCCCGTGTCGGATGTGACACGGGCATGACAGAGGGCGTGTACACTAAGTTTCCACGGAATGCAGTTTCGGACCAATTGCTTCATTCCTCTGGGTTACACGCCCTAGGTACATGCCCTGGTAGGGCGTGACCTTGGGGCGTGTCACAGCAAAATTCGGCTGAAAGCCGTGAAAACCTGCAAAAAGCAGAAAAAATGCATAAGCGACAAAAAAATATACAAAGGGGAATCAAAATAAGTACTTTACAAGACATGATTTGCTTTAAAACCTCGAAAATATCCTAATAAAATTGACTGCAAACCGTATTATCAATATACCAAGAGGTTCTATAAGGGTCTTCGTGAGGATCTGAGACAGGCTCTTCTATTTGTATCTGACTGGCCTATACCTCAAATTGTTGAGATGGAAAAGAGGATGGAGGCTGATTGGCACACGACTCGAGGCCGGAAGATGCCAGCTGAGGATCAGGGTCGGGGAGGCAGGAATTATCAGCGGAGGGGTTGCCTTGCTGATAAGAAAAGGGAAGAGAACCAACCCCGCCAAGAGGTGAGACAGGAGCCAAGGGAGCCTGTGGTATTGGACCCTTAATCTCTTCAGATGCGGGAGATACAGAGGCCCGGAGGTGTGGCACTTCTCCCGCCCGAGTGCTACAACTGTCTTCAGGTAGGGCACATCTGAAGGAACTGCCCCATGAGAGGTGCACCTCTACCGGCACCACAGGCTGCCCCGCCCGCTCTGCTGTATGCAAGACGAGGTCGTGGAAGAGGACGTGGTTTACAGGGCAGAGATTGGACACAAGAGAGGGAGCAGGTGTATGCTCTTTTCTTGGCTCCACCTCGGGACCCGAGCAGGGTGATTGCTGGTATGCTAGTAATTTTATGTTGTTGTTTACTTTTGGAACTTTCGAAAGAACAAACAATAGTAGCATATTAGAAAAAGGAAACCATAGGCCCAGTTACTTAACCACATCTAAATAAACAAGTATAGTTATGGTTTACGGCAAACCTACCCATTCCTTGGTGAATACATGGGTGTCACACAACTTCTTCTTCGAGGAGTTCGTAATGGGACTAGAGGGAGTCAGACATTATTCGGGAGTCACCAGGATGGTGCGTATCCCCAATGGGATGGAGGTCTTAGCTACTGCTAAGTGCCTCCTGATGGTGACTATTGATGGTCTGACACTCGAGGACCCAGATACGGTCTTGAGGATGCCAGAGTTTAACCTAGTTCTGGGCATGACATGTATTACTTGGAACCATGCCCAGATAGATTGCTTGTAAGTCATCATCTGATTGGGCTTTGAGCAAGCAATGAATATAAGATGAGAATAAGCAAAAATGATTGTTGTAAATCCTTTTGAAAGGTCGGATTTAACCTGTTAACCTGTGAAAGAGGCAGTTGGCAAAAAAGAGGTCTATACTCGGAAGTGACCAAAGAAAGCTTGATGCTGCCACAGGTGTTCCCCGTGGGCCTAAGACATCGTTTGCCCGAGAAAGGTATTTTCGAGTATACTGCTGCTAAGAGCGGGCTGGCCGCGCATCCTGTAGAAGGGCATAAACAAGAAAAGCACAGAGAATCCTGAGAAGGATTGTTAGATGCACTGCTCTCATGCCTCGGGTTATAACATCACTGATCAGTCAGGCAAGGTGCGCCATGTGTTCTAAAGCATTACTCGCCTGTGGAAAGATCAGCGGAGTTGTGGGCCCCGTGAAAGCATGGATTGAGAGTACCAGAGAGTATTCGGCCATCACAGTTGTGAGGTGATGAAAGAGACAAGGCTACGCTTGATTTCCATTGCTTGTCAAGCAAAGATCATCGTAACTGTGACGTATCCTTTGCGAAGCGCAGTAGAGCTAACACATGGGACATCCCTTGATGCACACTTTGTGTTATATGCTGGCTAGGATCTGAAGTCTAGTATTCCACCGCATGAAAGTTAGGTAGCTCCCACTATACATATGCGAACACTCCACACAATATGTGGTCGGCGTGGTCTTATGTCGGAACCTAACCTTGAGGGGGCCTTTAGCAAGACTCGGCAATGTCTCGGTGGTTCAGTGATCTCTTTGGCAAAGAGAAAAAAAGAGGAAGAAGCATTCCAAAAAGGGAAAAGTGTTAGTGTGAGATCTCTGACGTAAACTTAAATTGAAACATGATGAGAAAAACACTTAGAAGCATTTCGAGATGAAAATGTTCAAAGAGTAAGAGTGGAGATAACCCATCATGGTTGTGAAAATTTTTTGAAGAATTGTGAAGTCCTTTGTCGGCTTAGAATAGTCTTCCAAGCACTCCCTCGTCATCAGCATCAAAGAATTCAACAGTATTGTTAACAACAAGGAGAGGGTGTTCTTCGACTAGGCTCACTCCTCTTGAGCAACAAGTAATGTCCGCAACTTCTTTGCCCTTTGAGGTTGTTGGATCAAGGCGATCATCTTTGGGAAGCAGGTCATGCATTTTACCCTGTTGCAGCATCTTTTGAACTAGTTGGCGGAGTGCTCGGCAGTTATCAGTCAGGTGGCCTGGCTCTTTGTGGAATTCGCAATATGGATCTGAGTCTTTAGATCTTTGATCAGCTGGTCGATAAGGCCTTTTGTATTTAGCCCTGTCTTTCATGACTTGGCTTACTTTTAGAATGGCCTCTTCGAGTTCACGCTCCTGCAAGTCATCATCCTGTTGTTGATGAACTGTAGCTGTTTGTGAAGATAAAGCTGTTAGCAGCAATGGATCTCGAGTACGATCATGGTCCTGGAAGGGACATCGATGACGCTGAAACCTTCTTCCCTTCCTTGAGTGAGATGAGAAATCTTTGTGAGGAGACCTCAGAGGCTGCTTGTGAGACGGATCTTTTTCTGATATAAGCCTGGAGACGAAGCCTGGGTTACTCTTTTCACCTCAGATATATGAGTTGGCTAGGCAAATTAAATCTTGATATGTTCTTGGTGCACGGACATTGGCTTCAAATTTGAGCGGCCCTTCGCGGAGACCATTGATAAGAGCCACTCAGTACATTTCTTGATCAACAATCTCAATGTCTAAGATCTCTTTCTAGAATCGATCAATGAATTGAGACCAAGTTTCATTCTGACGTTGCCTGATCTCAAAGAGGGCTTCAGGTCCACCTTTTCTCTTTGTTGAAGTAGAGAATCTCAGCAAGAACTCCCTTCGCAGATCAGCAAAGGAAGTGATGGATTGAGGGCGAAGGACATAGAACCAATCCCTCACTTGTCCATCAAATGTCATCACAAGGAGCTTGCACTTGATAGCATTTGAGAGAGTTTTGAGAGCAATGGCTGATTCAAAGGCTTGAAGATGCTTTACTGGATCAGTCTCTCTAGTGTAGATTAGTAACTGTGGCTCTCTGAAATTAGCTGGAGTCAGTTCATGGAGAACATTCTCTGTAAAGGATGACGACTCATCTTGCTCCCCTACAACATAAGGATAGAAGGGAGCATAGGTTGCAGCTGCAGAAGAAGGATAGAAGGGAAAAGCAGCTGCAAGATGAGCAAAAGCAGAAGCTAATGGGTAAGGATGGCTTCCCTAAAAGTTGAGAAATCTTGCTGGACTCCCCAGGCTGCTTCCCGGAAGAAGTTTTGACGAGCTTCAAAATCATCATTCTGATGTCGCAAAGGGGCTACAGGCCCTTGCAGAAAGGTAGGTGTGTAAAGAGGAGGATAGGCTTGTTGATTGTCCGACGTTGGTATTGGAATGACAGGAGGAACAGGAGCTGCTGCAGATGGTATCTATAACTGTTGGGTGATTGTAACAAGAATTTGGTTGATTGCTTGAAATTGTTGAGCATATTAACGGCATGTATGTTCCAAGGCCTCCCAGAGAGGATCATCACTAGGACTTGATTGAGCAAGGTTCTCGGCTGAATGATGATCTGTCATGGTTAACTAAAGGCCACGTGTTAACTGTTGATGCGCGGAAATGTCACCGTCTAGTTAACGGGTTGTTCGATCTCACAAGCTAGGTAAAGAAGAGGGTTGCAGGGATAGCGAAGAAGGAAAGGAGAAAGCTTCTGAGTGCTTGACAGTGGAGCAAATTATTGTTTAAGGGTTGTGGGGATAGAGGAGAGGTTTGCTGAGAGCAGCCGGGAAGGATGATGATCAGTAGAGAAGGTTGATGATCAGCGAAGAAGGTTGATCATCAGCGGAGAAGCTTGATGATCAGCGGAGAAGGTTGATGATCAGTGGAGAAGCTTGATGATCAGCAGAGGAGCTTGATGATCGGCGGAGGAGGTTGATGATCAGCAGAGGAGATTGATCAAGAGCCGTCGAGCAGACGGTTACTTGGATGGTTGTGCTCTGATAGTTGAGACCGAGAGAAGAGAAGATCAGAGGGGTCCGCTAACAGCAACAATAACAGACTTCGCCCACCGCGGCTTGAATGCCACTCTTGCGACAGGCTTTTCCTTTAATCAAGAAACAAGAATAAAACTTGCTAATGCACCTTTACATGAGAAAGCAATAAAGTGTACAAAGGGGGAAGCTCGCGATTAAGTAAGAAGTTGCCATAGGTTAAGGAAAAGAGGCTGCTAGCAGGCCGCACGGCTTGATGGCAAGCTATGGAGGACTGGAAAACTGAGTCTGCATGCCTTGATGATCAACTATGGAGGACTGGAAAACTGAGTCCGCAGGACTTGATGATCAACTGTGAAGGAATTGAAAACTGAGTCTGCAGGCCATGATGATTAACTGTGGAGGACTGGAAAACGGAGTCCGCAGGTCTTGATGGCAGCGATAGTTTTCCTCCCCCTCTCTCCTCTTTTTCCCCAAATAAGGGGTATAAGGGACTATTTATAGGCCCGAAGAAGATCTTCTAAAAGCAGGGACCAGTGACGTCATCATGGAGACTTGGGCGGACTCGGCTAGCAGGCCGCCCTGTTGGGCGAACTGGGAGGAGGCAGGCTGCCTCCTTTGGCTGCTGTTGCATAGCGGGGCTGTTGAGGCATAGCGTGGCGGCTGAGGAAGTAGAGGTGGCGGCATGACGATTAGGCCGCCCCTGGGTGGCGGCCTGAGGAGCAGGCCACCTCTTATGAGGCGGCCTGAGGAGCAGGCCGCCGCTAGGGGTGGTGACCTGAGGTCCAGGCCACCTCTAGGGCTGGTGGCCTGAGGAGCAGGCCGCCCCTAGGTGGCGGCCTGAGGAGCAGGCCTCCCCTGGGTGGCGGCCTGAGGAGCAGGCAACCTCTTGGTGTCGGCCTGAGGAGCAGGCCGCCACTAGGTGTGGCGACCTGAGGTCTATGCCGCCTCTGGGTCTAGCGGCCTGATGAGCAAGCCGCCCCTAGGTGGCAACCTGAGGAGCAGGCTGCCCATATAGGGGTGATGGAATCCCTCTGATAGCGAGTCGGAGTGTGAGTCCACCGAGCCCATGATGGTTGAGTTGGTCTACGGTTGATGTCTGCTGGGCGACCTGGTGGACTGAAGTAATAGATGGCACAGATCTCCCCATGCTGCTTTTTATCGCCTCCTGCAAGGAAAAACTTTGAGCGCTTAGCTGGCCTAACCGCGCGGCCTGCGACGGTGAGCTATGGGAATAGACTGCCGTCCCGCAGGGCATGCGGTAGCTATGCGACCGGGGCAGACAGAGAAATTTACCTGCCTACACTTGTACTTGTCTCAAACTCCAGGGAGAACCTGGAGCAGGCTGAGACTAGCGAGTTGGCTACCTTAGGAAGGGTCGTCGATTTTTGGGTTAACACCAATGTTCTAATGAGAGTACGGCACCAGCTGAGGTGCCTACACCTCCTCCTTCTGCGGAGACAGTATGCTTAGTTGCTGAGGTATTGTTTGCGATGTTACAAGCATAGCCTACCGGGCAGGCACAACCTGCGGTGGTCTCAGTATAGGTTCGTGTGAGCCCGGTACCTGTTGAGGCTGTTGTAGATGCACGAGTAGTTGAACGGTAACTGAATCATTTTATGAGCTTCAATCCTCCTACGTTCGCGGTGGCACGATCCCCAACGCAGGCAAAGGACTGACTTGCGCTAGTTAAGAAGATTTTGATGACAATAAGAACAGAGGAGGAACATAAAGTCACCTTGGCCACTTTCCTGCCAGAAGGACAGTCTCGGCTATGGTGGGACGAAATAGAGCTGCACCACTTAGTGGGCAGACAACTAACAAAACTCTCTATAGAGTAGTTTTCAAGACTGTTCTTGGCAAAGCACTTGCCGTAGGCCCATCGCATAGTCATGGAAAATGAGTTCCAGCGTATAACTCATGGTGAAAGCAGTGTCAATACCTACTTACATGAGTTTATTTGGTTGGGATGCTATGCAGGGTCTATCTTTGCTGAAGAAGAGAGTAAAACCAATCAGTTCTACGAAGGGATGCAGCATGAGTTGAGATTCCAGCTCTTGAGTACGATGAACCTAGGGTTTCAAGCGTTGGTGGATACGGCTTGTGCATTGGAGAAAGATATGAATAAGGTACAGGGTAAGAGGGACTTGGTTGTGATAAAATCGGAGTTCAAAGTGCCGCATCCTGAAAACTTTGGTTACGACAAGAGATGGAAGTCCAAGACTTCTAGGCAGACTCCTTCTAATGTTCCTCAGGATCAACTTCTGGGCAAGGGCCTCGTACATGCTATACGTGTGGCAAGCTTGGGCATTTTACCCGTGACTGTCGGGTTGGTCCTCCAAAGGTTGAAAATAAGGTAGGGGCGTCATATGCTGAAAAAGGAAAGACAGTGGTGGAGTCCACTGCATCCCAAGTACAGCCCCGAGTGTATAACCTTGGCCAACAGGAGGGCATAAAGCAAAGTGACGTCGTCATAGGTATGAGTTAAGATATTGTTTTACTGTTTTTTATACTTATACCTTGTGCATAGCTTGTGTATGATGTGTTTGTATTAGGCTTTGTACTTATTCGGGACTGTCCGGCAAGAGCACCGTTCGATACTAGTGCTTCACATTTGTTTCTATTTGAGGACTTAGTTCACGGATCAGAGTGCCTATTCATATAACGATAGATAGTGTGAAGGTGTTATTGCCTAACAGATGCGTGATGCATGCGGATAGGTCTAACTATGTAGAGGTACAAATAGGAAGTCGGGATTTCGGGTTAGAAGCATTTTTGCTACCGATATCTGAGTTTGATGTGATCTTTGGTATGGACTGGCTTTCTGAGCAGCATGCCCGTATTGATTGCAACTCAAAGGAAGTCATACAGGGTCAGAATACCGGGCTGGAGACTAAATTCGATGGTATGGCGGATCGAGAAGGATATTGATGTCTGCTCTCTAAGTCGTCAAAGCTGTTCGAAATGGCACGAAGTTATTCTTCATGCTTATATAGGCTATTGAGCCAAAAGCCAGTGTGAGTGACGTTCTGATTGTATCGGAGTATGCTAATGTGTTTCCTAAGGATCTTCCTGGGTTACTGCCCCAGTGGGAGATTGACTTCGCCATTGAACTAGTGCCAGGTGCGAAACCTCTGGCCCTATTTGCCATACCGTGTAGCACCATAGGAAATGACGAAACAAAAAGTCCAGTTGCAAGAGTTGTTAGAGCAAAGCTATATACGCCCAAGTATGTCACCTTGGAGCGCGCCGGTCCTCTTCGTGAAAAATAAGGACGGTAGCTTGCATCTATGCATTGATTATAGAGAGCTAAACAAGCTGACAAAGAAGAACAAGTATTCGATACCATAGATTGATGACTTGTTCGATCAGCTGGATGGGTCAATGGTATACTCAAAGCTAGATTTGAATTCTGTCTACTACTAGTTGAGGATCAGGGAATGTGACATTCCCAAGACAGTGTTTGGAACACGCTATGGTCATTACGAGTTCACGGTAATGCCGTTTGTACTAACCAATGTGCCATCGGTGTTCATGGACTTAATGCATCGAACATTTAGCGAGTACATAGATTTGTTTGTGATCGTCTTAATTGATGACATCTTGGTGTACTCTCAATATGAAGAAGATCATGAGAACCATTTGCGGACGATGTTGCACACTCTGAGGAGAAATATACTCTACGGCAAGTTCTCCATGTGTGAGTTTTGGCTGACGTCAGTGGCTTTTCTTTGACATGTGGTTAGTGGAGAAGGTATAGCAGTGGATCGAGTGAAGATTGTTGCAATACAGGAGTGGCCAGTTCTGTCTACCACTTCTGAAGTGAGGAGTTTTCTTTGACTTGCGGGCTACTACAGGCGATTCGTAGAGAACTTTTCATGGATAGCCTTAACTCTCACGACACTGGCGCGAAAAGATTAGAAGTTCATTTGGATGACGGAGTGCGCGTGAGCTTTTGAAGAATTGAATATTTGTTTGACCACGACGCCTGTTTTGACGTCGCAATGTGGTGCAGACGGCTATGAGATTTATAATTATGCATCAGGGAGCGGCTAGGCTGCGTTCTTCTTCAATTTGGAAAAGTGATAGCTTATGGCTCACGATAGTTGAAATTGCATGAGTGAAACTATCCCGTCCAAGACTTGGAGTTGGAGGCGGTGAGTTTTGCACTTAAGCTATGAAAGTTAATATATTCACAGACCATAAGATCATAAAGTATCTATTGGCTTAAAAGGATCTCAATATGCGATAACGGAGGTGGATGGAGTTCCTTGGGGACTATACCTTCCAAATCCATTATACTCCCGGGAAAGGAAATGTCGTCGCAGATGCTTTGAGTCGTAGGACTCCAATAAGGGCAAATTGGTTGTAGATGCATGATGAGCATCTGATCCAAGAGCTGGAAGCTTTATATATTTCTTGTGTAGGCAGGAATTCCACTACAACTACATGCCTGAACTGGATGGAGGTACACTATGACCATGCAGACAGGGTTCAGCGAGCAACATAAGTCGATGAGAGTCTAAAGCGCTATGTAGTGGAATGGTCAAATTCCCAGTTTTCCTTGGACGACGGTCAATGGCGAAAAGACGGTCGATTGTGCGTCCACAACATTAGTAAATTACGAGAGGAATTGATGTACGGAGCACATTTTACAAAGTACTCAATCCACCCAGGGAGCACTAATATGTTCAAGGACATGAAGAAACTATTCTGGTGGTGAGGTATGAAGAAATACATAAGTATCTACATGGCAAAATGTCAAACGTGTTCTTTAGTGAAAGCAGAATGTCAGAAGCCCGGAGGTTTCATGAAGTCACTGCCAATTCTTGTATGGAAGTTTGATGACATTTCTATGGATTTCGTGCAGGACTGCCGAGATCACCGAGTGGAAACAATGACATGTGGGTGATCATTGACCGGCTAACAAAAGTGTCGCACTTCATACCAAACAAGACAGATGATTCAGTCGAGAAACTAGTTAAGCAGTGCATGGATAAAATCACACGATTACACAACGTGCCTCGTAACATCATAAGTGATCTTGATAGGTGCTTTACTTCAAATGATTGAATGCTAATCACTCAGTTGTTGGGTACTAAACTACAGTTCAGTACGGCCTTTCATCCGCAAACGGATGGGCAGACTGAGAGGACCAACAAAATGATGGAGGACATGCTCCGTGTAACAACCACATCCGTTCATATAATATATACTAGAAGGTCCGGTCGGGGACCCACAACATATACCACAAAACAGACGATGAAACTACGGAGTGATACCAGAGTAGCGCAGTGCACCTAACACATTGCATTCTAGCGGAAGCCTATAACACTACACGTGAACTCCTCTCTTGAATGTCCAACATATAAGACTCCACATTTTATACATCATAGGAATATCTTACAATACACATAAAGAGTTGGCCTTATGGCTTTATAGAACTTTTAAACAGTGGCCCAAACATTGGCACGCAGGCCGGCCACATTAAAAGAAAACATAACATTTACATCCACATTAGCCTTCGAGGGCTAGCAGGGCAGCAGCAAAAGCAGTAGGGACTTCAGCCCTTATGCGTCCCGCTCGGTTCTACAGCACCTGCACGGGGACATTCCACCCAAGGGTGGCAAACAGAGGCAACGGTCAACATTCAGCTGACCAAATTATAACGACCCTACCCCTTTCTCGGGGCAGCGTAATCTTCCCTGCAGGCATAGCATATCACAAGCATGGATATATATATCTCATATAATGTGCTTTTACGCACACATGTCATCACAACCGTCAGCCACCCGGCCCGACGGTCCGTGCACTCAGGGCACATTCTTGGTGAATCGTCAAACCCGTTGCCCACCACCGTATCAGGGTCACAACCCAACGACAACTCTCTTGAGCATTTACTCCATGGCGTGTAGCCAGAGTTTTATAGTCTTAGTGAACCGGGACTGGCCCGTAGCCCCCCACTGTATCACGGTATGTAGGACTAAGACTCTTGCTATGTGCTTCAACATACCACACTTTCTGGTCTCACGTTGGACGGACATAACGCAGGTCGGATCCTCCACCCCCCGTTGCTCAAATCGCCTTGCCATCACCGAGTACGGCGTACTCATGGCTAAATAAAGGCACGGGTAGGTCTCACCGATCCTCTTCTAGCATTCAAGCCTGGGCATAACTATTACACCCATTCATCTCACAACATTAGCGGGTCTTTCTTGGGCACACCAGTACTTCCTGCTACTCTCTTCGCAGGTGGACAATGCAAATATCACAAATGTCAGGGGTCTTTCCTGGCTACCACGCCAGTACTTCCTGTTACTCTCTTCACAGGTGGACTCCCTATGAGCATTAAGCATTACAAAAGGGTATTTCCTGGAATTCCAATCCAGTACTTCCTGCTACTTCCTTTCACAGGTCAAACCCATCAGCACAAGCAGCACAAGCATTCTACGGGTATTTTCCTGGACTACCACTCCAGTACTTCCTGCTACTTTCTTTCACAGGTCTAACCCATCGACTCCTAAACTATGCCTTTATCACGGAGTCTTCTCCGGTTCGTATTCAACATCACCAATCCAGACCAACCTATCCAGATGGGCTTCACACAACATGCCTATTCCGTACTCCATTTCCGGATCTATATGTCAATAAGAGGGGATTCCATGAATAAACCCAAAGACTCCCACAACAAGCCACACTTTGGTGGGGGAATCACATACATATGCCAAAAAGGAAGCCTTCATATGGCTAGGAAGAAAGGTCGTTACCCTCGAAGACCGCTTCGGTGCCATGAGCTCTTAACTGGCTAGGAAGATCCACAATAGCTTTTCCTCCGCAATGCCGGCCTCGAATCTCTCGTCGAAATACCGCAGCAGCACCGGTGACCAGCCCATTTTCTCCTCCTCCTTCTTCCTCTCACTTTCTCTCACTAGGAATGTAGAAAGAGAGACCAAATGCAAAATGAGATTTCCCTTCTCATCCACGGCCTTGAGGAAGCAGGGAGGCAGCTCAACCATTGGATCCTAGCTAAAGGAACGGACGACCACGATTTTGCCACAAAAGCACATTTTTTGCCTGACACGGCCTGTGACATGCCCGTGTCCCAGGTCGTGTGCCTCAAGCGGCACTCAACCGACTTATCCAATCTAATGACACGCCCACGTGACACGCCCGTGTCACAGGCCGTGTCACCCGACATGCCTTCAGATGCGCCCGTGTCTTTGGCCGTGTTCATCAGGCTGCACAATCTCAAAATCACCCGAGACTCACACAGCCTGTGATACGCCAGTGTATTAGGCCGTGAGCCCATACACGACTCTAGACACGCCCCAGCTCAAATTCGTTGGGCTGAGTTCGTCGACCGCACTAACACGCCATGTGACACGCCCGTGTCATAGGCCGTGTCCTAAGTACTCGACGATCGTCGACCAAATTTTGTCGATCACCCGTCGACTGTTCACCCAGGAAGGACATGCCCTCCGAGACGCCCGTGTCGGATTGGACACGCCCGTGACACCAGGCGTGTTCCTGCTCTCGACGAATGTCGAGTTAATTTCGTCGACCGCAGGACTCAAGTGTCGATAGGGGCGATCACACCCCCTGACACACCCGTGACACGGGGAATTTTCCTCCCGAACACTTCGTTGAACGCAGGACATGCCCTGGAACATGCCCGTGTCCCAGGCCGTGTCACCCCAAAAACTTTGCCTGCTGAAAAATGAGCTGTTACAACCCTCCCCCCTACAAGAACTTTCGTCCTCGAAATTCGTATACAGGAAGGCAACCAACAACCAAAAAATTATAACATGAAACGTTTATGTTACAACAAACTTTCACTATGCAATTGCTACAAAAATAACTCGGGAAACTCCGCTCGCATGGTCTTCTCTTGCTCCCATGTAAGCTCCTCACGACCGCAATTGTCCCATTAGACTTTAACCATCCCGACCGACTTGTTCCGCAACTATTTCTCGGCTTGATATTCGATCTGAATGGGTCTAACTCTCATTGTTAGCCCATACTCCATCAGCACACGATCATCCGTGATCACTTGAGCTGGATCTTTAATGGCCTTCCGAAGCACCGAGATGTGAAACACATCATGTAGTCCACCCAAGTATGTCGAAAGAGCTAGCCGGTACGCAGCTTCTCCGATTTTCTCAACCACTTCAAATGGAACCAAATATCTTGGACACAACTTTTTCAAACGTCGAATCCTGGATACGCCTTTGAAGGGCTTGATCTTCAAGTAGAACCAATCACCTACCGCGAACTCCACGTTCCAGTGCTTTGCATTGTAGTACTTCGCATGACGATCTTGGGCTATGAGTAGCCTCTCTCGAATAGCGCGAATGGTTGAGTTTGCTTCATCGACTTCATTACGATTATAAACTCTAGCTTCGCCCGCTTATACCCAAGCCAAGGGAGTACGCCACTTCCTTCCATTTAGAGCTTCATACGGTGCCATCCCAATGCTCGCTTGGTAGCTGTTATTATAAGCCAACTCCACCATGTAGAGATCATCTTCCCATCTCTTTCCAAAATCTAGGGCATACATTCGGAGCATGTCCTCCATCGTTCTATTGGTTCGCTCAGTTTGGCCATCCGTTTGGGGATGAAAGGTCGTACTGAAAGTCAACTTCGTACCCAACAGCTGGTGAATTAGCCTCCAATCCTTTGACGTGAATCGCCCATCTCGATCACTCACGATGCTCCCGGGAACACTGTAGAGCCGTACAATCTGTTCTACGTACAGCTTTGCCAAACTTTCTACCGAATCATCTCGCTTGTTTGGGAGGAAGTGTGCCACTTTTGTCAGCCGATAGATAATCACCCAGATGGAATCGTTCCCTCACTGAGATCTCGGCAACCCGTGCACGAAATCCAAAGAAATATTGTCAAATTTCCGCTATGGAATCGACAACGACTTCAAATAACCGCCTGGTTTCTGGTATTCCGCCTTCACCATAGCACAGGTTTGGCATTTGGCCATATAAAGAGCAACATCTTTCTTTAGCCTTGGCCACCAAAGTAGCTTTTTCATATCTCTGAACATCTTCGTGCTCCCTGGGTGGATTGATTACTTTGTATAATGCGCTTCATACAGCAGTTCTTCCCTCAATTTACCCACATTTGGGAAGCACAAACGGCCTTCTTTCCGCAAAAGACCGTCATCCCAGGAGAACTTTCCTTCTGGCCCAACTTTCGCATAACATAAGAGATCTTCATCCAACTCCATTGCCCGTCGAACTCAGTCTGCAAGGTCACATTTCACCTCCGTACAGTTCAAACTTGCATTGGCAGTGGCATTCTTGTCAACACAAGAAATCTCTAACGCTTCCAGCTCCTGGATGAGACGTTCATCATGTCTTTGCAACCAAGCTGCTCTTGTCGGAGTCCGCCGACTCAAGGCATCCGCGACAACATTCCCCTTCCCGGGAGTATAGTGAATCTCAAAAGTGTAGTCCCCGAGAAACTCCGACCACCTTCGTTGTCACATATTCAAGTCCTTCTGCTCCAATATATACTTCAGGCTCTTGAGATCTGTATAGATCTCTACTTTCACACCATAAAGATATTGTCGCCACAGCTTTAGTGCAAAGATCACTGCCGCCTACTCAAGATCATGGACGGGATAGTTCCGCTCGTGCACTTTCAGCTGGCGTGAGCCATAAGAAGTCACCTTTCCATTTTGCAGAACCACGCAGCCTAAGCCGCTCCCTGAAGCATTACTGTAGATTACAAATCCATCGGTACCACATGGCGATGATAATACAGGCGCCGTGGTCAACCGAATCTTCAGATCTTCAAAAGCTCGCACGCACTCCGGCGACCAAACGAACTTCTGTTCTTTTCGAGCCAACGTGGTTAGCGGCAAAGCAATCCGCGAGAAGTTTGCAACAAATCTTCGATAGTAGCCCGCTAGTGCAAGGAAGCACCTGACCTCGGTCACTGAAGACAACACCGACCACTCTTGTATGGCCCTGATCTACGCTGGATCCATTACTATGCCCGCTCCATTCACCACATGGCACAGAAAAGCCACCGACAATAGCCAAAACTCGCACTTTGAGAACTTGGTATAAAGCTGATTCTGCCTCAATGTATTCAACACCAACCGCAAATGCTTCTCATGATCGGCTTCCGATCTCTAGTACACCATGATATAATCAATAAACACTATCACGAACAGATCCAGGTACTCGCAGAATATTCGGTGCATCAAGTCCATAAATACCGAGGGCACATTGCACAGCCTAAACGACATGACCGTGAACTCGTAGTGCCCATACCTTGTTCCAAATGAGGTTTTGGGAATATCATCTTCCCGGATTCTCAACTGGTAATAACCAGATTTCAAGTCCAACTTCGAGTAGACGGATGATCCCACTAGCTGATCAAACAGCTCATCAATCCGCGGAATCAGATATTTATTCTTCTCGGTCAGCTTATTCAGTTCGCGGTAATCAATGCATAACCGCAAGCCACCGTCTTTCTTCTTCACAAAAAGCACAGGGGCGCTCCAAGGAGACATTCTTGGGCATATATAACCATACTCAAGTAACTCTTGCAGTTGGACTTTCAGCTCCGCCATTTCCTTTAGCGCGACGCGATATGGTGAGCGGGCCACAGGTTTCGCACCTGGCACCAACTCGATCGTGAAGTCAATCTCTCGTTGGGGTGGTAGCCCAGGGAGATCCTTGGGAAACACATCTGCAAATTCCGACACAATCAGAACATCACCCACACTTGCCTTAGGCTCAACAGCCTGAATAAGGGTGAAGTAGCACTCTGCACCCTTCCGAACAGCCTTCAAGACTTGGAGTGCAGACAACAACGTCCCACCCACTCCTTGCATACCCGCGAACTTTGTCTCCAGTTCAATATTCTGGCCCAATGTGATTTCTTTGGACTGGCAATCAATCAATGCATGCTGCTCCGCAAGCCAATCCATACCAAATATCACATCGAATTCCGATATCGGCAATACAAATGCAGTCTAACTGAAATCCCGAAATCCTATTACGATCGCCATATCGCAAGCTTGATCCTCAAGCATCCAACAGCCATCCGGCACCACCACTCTGACACTATTAGTCTTCGCACGACTAGGTATCCCAAGCCGCGCTATAAACTCGCTAGATAGAAAAGAATGCGACGCACCTGTATCAAACAGTGCTCGCGCCAGCGTGTCCCGAATCATCACAAAACCTGTGACAATCATGTCACAAACACAAGCCGCATACACATACACATATGCATTAAGCAAAACATACAAGCAATATACTACACAAAAACTTAACTCGTACTTGTGACGACGTCACTTTGCTTGATGGACTCCTGCAGGCCAAGATTGTAGACCCGGGGCTGTTCCTGAGAGGCAGAGGATTCCACCACCTCCTTTCCTTTTCCCGCATATGACGCTCCCGCCTTCTTTTCACTCTTTGGCGGCACCCGACAATCCCCAGCTATATGCCTGACCCGTCCACAATTGAAGCACGTACGATTATCCGGCTTTGAGGTGCCCCCCGACGTTGCTCCCGATGCAACTGAAGAAGGAGCTTGCCCCGCCGTCTTGGGCCTCTTGCCCCATTTCTTCTTATAAAATGACTTCGTCGGTCGGGGCACCTTGAGGTCCATCTGTGTCACGGCCAAGGCCCTCTTCCCTTGCACCCTCTTCATGTCTTTTTCCAGCATGCAGGCAGTATCAACTAATTCCTAGAACCCTTGGTTCACAGAACTAGAAAGCAGGAATCTCAACTCGTCCCGTAGTCCTTCGTAGAACCGATTTGTCTTTCTCTGCTCATCAGCAAATATCGAACCCGCATACCTCCCTAAGCATGTAAACTCATGCAGGTAAGATTCCACACTACCATCTCCTTGTGTCAGACTTTGGAATTTATTCTCCATGACAATTCGTTGCGCCGTAGGAAGGTGCTTCGCTAGGAATAGTCGAGAGAATTCTTCCATCGATACTTGTGTTAAGGGACAACCCGCCAAGTGGTGCAGCTCCATCTCATCCCACCACAATCTAGCCTCTCCTTCAAGAAGGAAGGTAGCTAGGGTTACTTTCTGATGCTCCTCCGTTCCAATAGCTGTCATGATCCTCTTGACACGTGACAACCAGTCCTCAGCCTATGTAGGAGCTCCCACTAACGAGAACGTCGGCGGGTGAAAACTCATAAACCGCGTCAACTGCTTCTCAGCGGCTCGAGGATTCACATCCACAACAGGTTCTGGCCTCGCCTCCACCTGTTCTGGCCTCACGGCTGGCTACGCCTGCCCTTGCGCCTGTACAACCGGCTGTCCTTGAACCATGGCAAAAAAAGCTTCAGCAATTTGTCGCATAGTTTCTGTAGACAGCAGAGGTGTAGGCACCACAGCTGGTGCCGTACTTTCATCCGAACGCTGGGACTCCGATTGCCCCACACTACTCCGAGTCACCTAAAGGGGATAAGACATACACATTAGCGGCCTTACACAAGCAAACATCACAAAATAGGAATGCGTAGGTTCCTCAATCACAAGAATTTGCATTCCTATCATGGACATTCAAGAGTTCAAACGTGTTAACTTGGTTTGCACAGACACGTGCTCGCCTCCCCACAAAAGAAGTCAACCACGACTTCGAGAGGGAAAGACCATGACAGCTGATACCAAAAATGTGACAACCCATCCGTTCATATAATATATAGTAGAAGGTCCGGCCGGAGCCCCACAGCATATACCACAAAACAGACGATGAAGCTACGGAGTGATAACAGAGTAGCGCAGTGCACCTAACACATTGCATTCTAGCGGAAGCCTATAACACTACACGTGAACTCCTCTCTTGAATGTCCAACATATAAAACTGCACATTTTATACATCATAGGAATGTCTTACAACACACATAAGGAGTTGGCCTTATGGCCTTACAGAGCTTTTAAACAGTGGCCCAAAAATTGGCACGCAGGTCGGCCACATCAAAAGAAAACATAACATTTACATCCACATTAGCCTTCGAGGGCTAGCAGCGGCAGCAACAAAAGCAGTAGGGACTTCAGCCCTTTTGCGTTCCGCTCGGTTCTCCAGCACCTGCACCGGGACATTCCACCCAAGGGTGGAAAACAGAGGCAACAGTCAACATTCAGCTGACCAAATTATTACGACCCTACTCCTTTCTCGGGGCAGCGGTAATCTTCCCTGCAGGCCTAGCATATCACAAGGATGGATATATATATATCTCATATAATGTGCTTTTACGCACACATGCCATCACAACCGTTAGCCACCCGGCTCGACGGTCCGTGCACTCAGGGTACATTCTTGGTGTACCGACAAACCCGTCGCCCACCACCGTATCAGGGTGACAACCCAATGGCAACTCTCTTGAGCATTTAATCCATGGAGTGCAGCCGAAGTTTTATACTCTTAGTGAACAGGCACTGGCCCATAGCCCCCCATTGTATCACAGCGCGTAGGCCTAAGACTCTTGCTATGTGCTCCAACAGACCACACTTTCTGGTCTCACGTCGGACGGACATAACGCAGGCCGGATCCTCCACCCCCCGTTGCTCTGATCGCCTTGCCATCACCGAGTACGACATACTCGCGGCTAAATAAAGGCTCGGGTAGGTCTCACCGATCCTGTTCTGGCATTCAAGCCTGGGCATAACTCTTACACCCATTCATCTCACAACATTAGCGGGTCTTTCCTGGGCACACCAATACTTCCTTCTACTCTCTTCGCAGGTGGACACCGCAAATATAACAAATGTCAGGGGTATTTCCTGGCTACCACGCCAGTACATCCTGTTACTCTCTTCACAGGTGGACTCCCTATGAACATTAAGCATTACAAAAGGGTTTTTTCTGGAATTCCAATCCAGTACTTCCTGCTACTTCCTTTCATAGGTCAAACCCATCAGCACAAGCAACACAAGCATTCTACGGGTATTTTCCTAGATTACCACTCCAGTACTTTCTGCTACTTCCTTTCACAGGTCCAACCCGTCGACTACTAAACTATGCGTTTATCACGGAGTCTTCTCCGGTTCGTATGCAACATCACCAAATGAGACCAACCTGTCCAGATGGGCTTCACATAGCATGCCTGTTTCGTACTCCAATTTCGGATCTATATGCCAACAAGAGGGGATTCCATGAATCAACCCAAAGACTCCCACAACAAGCCACCCTTTGGTGGGGGAATCACATACATATACCAAAAAGGAAGCCTTCACATGGATAGGAAGAAAGGTCGTTACCCTCGAAGACTACTTCAGTGCCATGAGCTCTTAACTGGCTAGGAAGATCCACAACAGCTTTTCCTCTACAAAGCCGGCCTCGGATCTCTCGTCGGAATATCGCAGCAGCACCGGTGACCAGCCCCTTTCCTCCTCCTCCCTCTTCCTCTCCCTTTCTCTCACTAGGAATGTAGAAATAGAAGACCAAATGCAAAATTAGATTTCCCGTCTCATTAATGACCTTAAGGAAGCAGGGGGCAGCTCAGCCATTGGATCCTAGCTGAAGGAACGGACGACCATGATTTTGCCACAAAAGCACATTTTTTGCCTAACACGACCTGTGACACGCCCGTGTCCCAGGCAGTGTGCCTCAAGCAGCACTCAACCGACTTATCCAATCCAGTGACATGCCCACGTGACATGCCCATGTCACAGGCCATGTCACCTGACACGCCTTCAGATACGCCCGTGTCTGTGGCCGCGTTCATCAGGCTGCACAATCTGAAAATCACCTGAGACTCACACGGCCTGTGACACGCCCGTGTCTCAGGACATGTGCCCTTACAAGGCACTAGACACACCCCAGCTCAAATTCATCGGTCTGAGTTCATCGACCGCGCTGACACGTCGTGTGACACGGACGTGTCACAGCCGTGTCCTAAGCACTCGACGATCATCGACCAAATTTTGTCGATCACTCGTCAACTGTTCACCCAGGAAGGACACCCCTCCGACACACCCATGTCGGATGGGACACGCCCGTGACACCAGGCGTGTTCCTGCTCTCGACGAATGTCGAGTTCATTTCGTCAACTGCAGGACTCAAGTGTCGGCAGGGGCGGTTACGCCCCCTGACACGCCCATGACACGGGGCGTGTTCCTCTCGAACACTTCGTCGAATGTTGGACACGCCCTGGGACACGCCCGTGTCCCAGGCCGTGTCAGCCCAAAAACTTTGCCTGCTGAAAAATGGGCTATTACACTCTGAATGTACGCCTTAGATTTCGAGAAGAGGTGGGAAGACCATCTCTATATGATCGAGTTCGCCTATAACAATAGCTATCAAGCTAGTATACAAATGACACCTTTTGAAGCGTTGTACGGTATGAAGTGTCGTACACCGTTTGCTTGGGCGGAATTGGGCTAATCTAAATTATAGAAGCATAAAGAAGTCAAAGAGGCTAATTCATCGATACTGACTATCCGAGAGATGCTACTGATAGCACAGGATAGGTAGGTGAAGTATTTCAACGCCAAACACCGAAACATGGAGATTGCGGTAGATGATTGGGTTTACTTAAAGATTAAACCATTCAAATATGTGTCCACGATTCAGCGCTTTAAAAAGCTAAGTCCAAAGTTCCTTGGTCCTTTTGAGGCGGTGGAGCGAGTTGGAGAAGCTACCTATTGGCTAGCCCTTTCGGCAGATCTGCGTGGCTTGCGCAATGTGTTCTACATATCACTGCTTCGAAAAGCTATGAAAGAACCAATGCATGTGATTGCGGATGATCGAGTACCGATCGATAGTAGGATAACGATGAAAGTTATGCCCATTCAGAACGATAATACGATGATCAAATAGATACGGAACAAGACAATCAGGATGATCAAGATCTAGTGGGACAACTGTGGCCATGAAGAGCTGATATGGGAGCGAGAGCAAACCATGCGCGGAGAATATCCCGAGTTGTTTGTGTAATGTTGTTGAAACATTGTTTCTGTGAATAAAAGTTGTTGTAACTTTTAAATTGTTGTCTTCCATATGGCTATATGCAAATTTCATGATGAAATTTCTGTAAGGATTGGAGGGTTGCAACACCCCAAATTTGCTAGCAGAACTTTTGTCTCTATTGCCGGGCGATAGTGAGTATTGCCAGGGCGATAGCGATAGAGCTCGACACACGCGACTCCTTAAAGCGTTGAGTGAGCTCGACACACTCGACGCCTGGAAGCGTTGAGTGAGCTACTCGCTTTTGTAACGTCATGCGATATGGGTATCTCCGAATGGCGATAGATATAAATCATCGCGATGACACTCGACGCTCTCGACGCACTCGACGAATCGCCGAAAGTTATCGCCGAAAGGATATCGCCGAGTGGCGATATTGGATGTCGCCGAGCAAAGTGCTACATGGCATGAGACATGTGTCAGATTGGCTGTTAAGTGGTTATAGCGGTCAAAGCGGTTAAGTCGATGTCGCCGAGTGGCGATAGTCGATATTGCCAGGCGATAGCGCCAAAGTTGACCAGTCAACACAAATCTTGGCCTTTGCTTCATTTTGATGGAGAGTTCATGTGGCTGGGGTTACTCCCGAGTCAACTTAACCAGAGAAGAATAGGAATGATAATTCATTCTCTTTCTCTCTCTCTCTCTTCATTTCAACATTTCCTTGAGCGTAAAGGAAGAAGAAGGGCTGGAGCTGAAACTTGCTTAACTTGCTGAAGGAGATCTTGTGGTCGGAAGCAAGATATGAGGCCAGATCCACGAAAAGGAAAGCGAGGTGTTCATTTCCGTCAATATCGGACAGCTTCGCCATGTCTCCAAAGAGAACTACAAGGGAAATGACCTCCTGCTTGGACAAGTGAAGTCCGAATTTTGCATGTGCATGGAATCCTCCACCAAAAGGTGGAATTGTTAAGAGAATTCCGTTGGGCTGATACGCACATCCCCAAGTGAGTTTGCATATAGATTCGGAAGTGTGTAGTATGAAATATGCATACTGTGTGAAGCCCATCCGGACAGGTTGTTCTGGATTGTTGATGCTTTATTTCACGAACTGGAGAAAACTCTGCGTATAAATGAGTATTTTACGGAGTCTGTGGGTTGTGCCTGTTAAGTGGAGTAACATGATGTACTTGAGTGGTGCTCCAGGAAAATAACCAAGTAAAATCATAGTTTTGGAGAAACGGTTGATGTCCTCGAGCGATAGTGAGTGTCGCTGATTGCGATAGCTCTCAGAGAGCTATTTGTGGTGTGAAAGAACAGTTTTATGGCACTGCAGGTTGCTACAGGGTGTTGTTGGATCATTGGTCCAGTAATTATTGATATTGGGGACAAAAGTTGAATTTTGTCTCTAATGCCCGACGATACTGGGTGTCGCTGGCGATAGCTCCCAGAAAACCTATAGTGAAGCCAGTATCTTTGGGGCAATATGGCTATGTGAGCTATGATCTATGAAAGGCCAGTGAGCTGAACGAATAAGGGGAAGCCAACCCGCGTCAGTCTAGACATTGAAATGACGATTTCAGCAATGAGCACGGGCTGAACTGTATAAAGATTATAGTTGTCTAACTTGAGTGCCTGGGTTATTGGCGTTCGTTAGGATCATATAATGAGAGTCTGTGGCTATATGCCATTAATACTAAGGTCTCCGGTCGCGGGCTGAGGAGCATGAATGCTCAAAGTTGACCGTTGGGTCTGGGACCTTTGAGCGATAGTATAATCCAGTACACTGATAATGTGCCCTCAGTGCACGGAGCATCGGGCCGTGCGGTCGTATTTATGATATATTGAAATGTGTGGTTGTGCACTTTCTTGTGATATATATCTATTGTGATTGTTTTGCTTGCAGGGATTAAACTACTGCCCCGGGTATGGTGTAGGGTCGTTATAATTGGTTAGCTGAATGCTGACCGTTGCCTTGTTTACCAAACCTGTGGTGGGATGTCCCTGTGCAAGTGCTGGACCGAGCGGGAAATAGCAGGCTGAAGCCCTTGTTTCTATGCTATACTGGCAGTCAAAGACCGAGTGGAAATGTTTTACTGTTTTCATGTGTCGTCGGCCTGCGCGCCGATGTTTGTAATCCACACTTGTGAAGTTTAACTGTAAGGCATTAAGGCCAAAAACTTTTGTGCGTTTCTGTATACATTCCTATGATATATATAAATGTTGTTTATATATAGTGGACATTCGTGTTTGATGAGTTCAATAATAACCCCTAAAGCTTCCGCTAGAGTGCTCTGAGTTAGGGTATGTGTAATTGTCTTGATATTAACCTGTAATTCTGCCACCTATTTGTGGAATATGGTGTGGAGCCCTGGCCGGACTCTCTATTATATTTCATGTGACGGACAAAGGTGTTACAAAGCTAAGGAAAATGGAAATGAGTGAGTCCAACCACTCAATTCTCTCAACGCCTAAGTTGTTGACATTGCAAAATATTAAGCCAAGTATAAAAGTGTTTAGTGAAGGCCATTCACTCAACGCCACTCAACTCCTAAGGAAGCAGCAATGTGATAAACTCCAGAATCATTGAGTGAAGGCCTTTCACTCAATACCACTCAACCCCTAAGTTGATTCTGAGAAATTTTCTAAGTCCAGAATGTTTGACGTCAACAAAAGTCAACAAAGTCAATGCATTTAAAAATCTTTGCTGGAATGATGTAGTATGCCTTGAATGGCGCCAGCGGTCCGCATTTGTCATTTTCTGTAGAAGGAAGGTGGGTACTTCTCCTTTTTATGCTGGGCCCACAGTGTAAAGAGCCGTTGATTTGCTGAATATAAAATGGAAAGATGGGCAGAAACAAAGCAAGAAATTTGGGTTTTCTGATTTCACATTGCGGCTGAACATCTTCTTCTTCCTAGCCATTGCTGCCGATCCTAAAGATCTTGTTCAGTTTTGTCAAACTGAAAGTAAAAAGTGTTAGCTGCTGCGATTTTCATATGCGGTAGCAAGGTCAGGACTGATTCTTGAAATAGAAGAGGCAGCGGTTTCTGCAAGTTACATCCTGCATAAGCAGCTTAGTTCTAAAGATCTTTTAAACTTATTGTTGTGAAGAAGATAGGGCTTAAATCTTCTCAGCCCAGGAAGACAGACAGAGATACTACCCTATGGTGTCAAACTGTTCATCAACATTTTTATTTTTTGTAGGATCCAATCTTGGATCTGAGAGTCGGATTTTGAATAGAATCTAAGTTATAAGTCTGTATTATAAAGGTTGAGGTAAGGTCATTTATTGATCTGAGTGTAGGGCTGTCCTTCCAGCCTAAGTTGTAGGGATTTTGAGCCTGAGGTAGGTTATGGTTGAATCACTGAGTTGTAGGGCCTTAGGCCTGAGTGTACGTCTTGAAGGAGACTGAGTGGTCCTGTGAGATCGTATTGTAAGCTCTTGAGGAGCCGATAAATTAGGGAAGATCCTTGTATAACACACTATTAGAAAGGCGCAGAAGGACAGTGGACGTAGCCATAAACTGGCGAATCACTATAAAATTACTGTCTTTTTATTGATGGTCTTGAAAGGTTAACTAACTAATCACTAAGCACAGCAAAATAAGATACAGGTCTAGATAATTTCAAAAGAGACCTGAAACCTATTCACCCCCCTCTAAGTGTTAGCTGACCTTGATAATAAAGTCTTTCAGTAATGATCTTCCTTCTTGGACAAGTGAAGTCCTCCTTTTGCATATGTATGGAATCCCCCACCAAAAGGTGGAGAATTGAGGGAATTCTGATGGGTCGATACGTAGTGTCCCCGGGCTTAGTTTTGCATATAGATCCATAAATCGTAGTACGAAATAGGCATGTTATGTGAAGCCCGTTTGGACTGGTTGGTCTGGATTGGTAATGTTTTATTTTGGGTGTCGGAGAAGACTACGAGTATAAATGAGTAGTTTACGGGGTCTGTGGGCTATACCTGTGAAATGAGAGCAGCATGAAGTACTTGGGGTGAGCTCTAGGAAAATACCCAAAAAAATTCCACAGTTTACATAATTGTTGGACATCACTGGGCGACAGCAAGTATCGCTAGCGATTGATCTTGGTGAGCTGTGATTGCTATGAAAGTCCAATTTCTGGCACTGCAGGATGCTGCAGGGTGTTGGAAGGATGGATGTTCTAATTAAAGCTGAGTTTAGAGACGGATGAGAGTTCTGTTGCTAAATCTAGACGATAGTTGCTATCACTAGCGATAGATTCCAGATAGCTTTAGACTTGTAGGGCATGTCTCGTGGAGACTGATGGGTTGGTAGGTGAGCTTTGAGCCTGGGTGCCCAGCTATGGCCATAAGTACCATTGTGTGTCGATTACAGGCTCTGGTCCTGGGGACTTGGTGGCCGGCAGTCGAGGAAAGGCCAGAGAGACGAATGGGAAAGGGGAGGCTGACACGCGTCTTATCATTCGCCATGATGGCTGGGACCGTCAGCGTTGACCTGACAATTTAACCAACAGGAAATAGCTAAACTGTACCCGCATTATGTCATTCAGGTTGGAGTGCCTAAAGTAATTGGCTTATGCGGTTGACATAATGAGAATCTTAGGCCCCATGCCAGAAAGTCTAGAATGCTCAAGTATACCATCAAATCCGGGACTGTATATGGTCGGTGGACCAGAGATGTCCGGTATACCGAGAATGTGCCCTGAGTGCACAAAACGTTTGGTCGTTGAGACAGTCATTTGTGTTATATTGATTTGTACTTAAGTGCACCTCCTTGTGATATATCTATTATATTAATGCTTAGCATGTGGGGAAGGAATACCACTGCCCCAGGAATTGGGTATGATCGTTATAAATTGGTCAGCTAAAGCTGACCATTGACTTGTTTGCCACCTTTATGGTGGATTGTCCCTGTGCAGGTGCTGGAGAGCCGAGCGGGAAGTAGCGGTCTGAAGCCCTTGATGCTATGCTGGCCCATGAAGGCCAGCCGAAGTTCTATTGTTTTCATGTGTGGCCGACCTACATTCCGATGTCTATAATCCACACCTATAAAGCATAAATGCAAGGCCTTAAGGCCAGAATAGTTTTAAAGTATTGTTAACTATCACCGGGCGACAGTGACTATCGTCGACGATTGTGACTTTTGTGTATTATGTTGTAACATTCCTGAGTTTTTATAAGTGGACATTCCTGTGATACTTGAGTTCAAAGTTTAACCTAAAGCTTCCGCGAGAATGCTCTGAGTTAGGATTCGTGTAGCTATGATATTAATACATAACTCCGCCGAGTATTTGTGGGATATGGTGTGAAGCCCTAGTCGGACCCTCTGTTATATTTCATGTGATGGATAGGGGTGTTACACATCAGACTCCTTTACCATGGGTAGATGAAAAGCCATGCATAATGATGAGTTATAAATATACGTATTTTACAGTACTTAATTTAGGTC
Organism: Platanthera guangdongensis; assembly: GCA_039583875.1. Taxonomy (NCBI): domain Eukaryota; kingdom Viridiplantae; phylum Streptophyta; class Magnoliopsida; order Asparagales; family Orchidaceae; genus Platanthera; species Platanthera guangdongensis. The sequence goes on along the minus strand of CM077159.1, from coordinate 38,987,203 downwards.
GTTTTAGGTTATTTTCGTTGTTTTTAGCTTTTATTCCTCATAAAATGTTTTTTGTATATTCCCTTCTAACTTGGCTCTATTTTCTTTTCGTAAAAATATTTCAGAAAAAGTTGAAATATCATGGTACATGCTCGTGACCTTCAGTCATGCCCGTGACCGGGGCATGTCACTTTGATGCAAGTGAAAAATAATGCTTCCTGCTATGAATCCGTGAAACATGGGTGGAAAATGCCCGTGTCATCCCCGACATGCCTGTGTTGCTTTCAAGTCATTGCAAAATTAGTTGCTGCCAACATCAATTTTCTGCCAGGTGTCTAGTCATGCCCCCCATACATGTCTGTGACCTTCGGTCACGCCCGTGACCTTCGGTCATGCCCGTGACCCCCATGAGGAATTTGCAGAACCTTCCAAAATTCTGCTAGTCACCAGATTTTCGACTTCTCCCACAAGTCAACATTACACGCCCCCCAGTCACGTCCGTGACTTGGGCGTGTAATATAAAAATTTTGTCTATAAAAAGAACTTTTTTGTAAGAGCCAAGGGTTCACTTTTTTGGACCATTTTGCTGTTTGTGGGATGCTTGGGTTCCTTTTTTTCTATGTAAGGATAATTCTCCCTCCCCCCTCTTTAATGTTTGTTTTAGTTTTTGTAATCCAGCTTTTTTCCTTAATAAAAAATGTTTGTTTTTTCATACTTATGTTGTGCTGGATTGCATATGAGTGCCCCACTCTTCTTCTCTTTTTATCATTTGTTTTTCCTTATTTTCTCTTTAATTTGTGTGTGTGTGAGAGAGAGAGTAAATTAGTTTTTTTAATGTTTTCTAAGTTTTCTACTTAGTTTTGTTTTAGGTTTTCTCTTCTAGTTAGGTGTTTTATGATAGCTTTTCTTCTCTTTTTCCCTTACCCTTGTTTTGCTTATGTGCTTTTGAAGTGCTTTTTATTCATACTTATGGATTTATAAAAGTGGATTGAAAGTGTTTTTATTTTTTTTACTTAGTTTTTCTTTTTGTTTTGTAAATTTTTTGTTCCTTTGATCTTTATTTTCACCTTTTGATCAATTTTATGAAGTTATAAGAATGAATATCAAGTTGTTTTAATTTTTGGAAGACTTTGTTTTTCCATTTATTTTGACCATTTTTTGCTCCGTTAAATTTTATTTCAACTTTTTATGCATTTTGGCAAGTTTTAAGAATAGAAATGTAGTTTTTTTAATTTTTAGATGACTTGGTTTTTCTTTAATTTATGTGTGTGAGTGTATGGGGTTAAGTTTTATTTTGTTTTTGTCTTTATTTTCTTCCTTCAATTTTATGTAGAGTGTGTGTGTATGCGATAGTTTTTATTGCTTGCTTTCCTTTATGTAGAGTGTGTGTGTGTACGAGGTAATTTTTACTTGCTTTTATTTACCGCCTACTCGTTCGAGTAGGACTTCCATTTATTTCCCGCCTACTCGTTCGAGTAGGACTTGCATTTTTAATTATGTAATTTTTCTTTCTTGTAATTTAGTTTCTTTTTTGTAACTTCTCTTTTAATTTTCATTATGATTTTGTTGAGTGTGTGAGTTCTCTTTTTAGTGAGTTTTACATTTTTCTAAATGTTTTGTGATTTCATGTTTTTGTTTACAATCCTTTAGCGACTTGTGTAGATCTCATGCCTCATCAACTTCAAAAGTCGTCCCCATTCCGATGAGTGGCTATTCGCTCTTCCCTCGGTATCGAAGAGCATTGGGACATATAAAATCACAAATAATAACTAAAGGTCTTTTTCTCACTTTAATTAAAGAACTTAAGGTTTACCCCGGGTATACGATGCGTAGAACCACATATAGATGTGTGGGCTCTATTTTCATTGTCCATACGCTAGCTAGCCGAGAGGCCATGCGTATGTACTGATCACCCTTGGGTAAAGAGAATTGCACATTAAACCTGGAGAGAGGAGGAGCGAAATTATACTAGATTGGGTTCCCTACCCAATAACGGGGTTCTTAGCATAAAGCGGGCATTAAGAGGAATCCTTCGTCGAATGAGAGCTCGGTTGAATAGTCTTAATTTTTAGGTGAGTGATATTCCTTGAGGAAGGTGAGCTCATATTTGTGAAATCTTCATAGTAATCTGAAGGAGGTCCTTCAAAGTGTGCTGGAGGAGGTCCTTCAAAATACTCTGGAGGTGGAGAGAATGTAGGCCTGTTGACATCTAGATTTGCAGGAGGAGGTGTATTGTGATCCATAGAAAGTTCAGGGAAGAACTGATTGTGCATCCAAATAGAAGTATCATAGGTATATAACTTGGTACTCTTCATTTCCTTGAGAATAGATGTCTGAATTTCTTTTAATTGATCTTCCCATTGAGTTTTCATAGTTGCATCTTGTTTTTCTAGCAGTTCCTTCACTTTGTCCTCCACCTTTCTGACTTCTACAGAGAGGGAATTGATGACATCTTCTTTGAATTTGCCAAACTATTCACAAGTTTTAAAGTTTTTTTCATCACCTCTTTTGTCAAGTAGAATATGATTATTGGCAAGAGTAACAGATTGCTCCATAAATGTACCTATGCTTGTAATAGTATGGTCAATGGCTTTGCCACCAATTTGCAGAAGCTTTTAAAACTCATATATATTGTCTTCTATTTCAGCAAATCCTCGACTCATTTTTTTTTCCAAAGCTGTGACTTTATCAGTGACCACTTTCAGAGAATCATCAAAGTACTTTCTCTGTTCAGCAAGCATAGTTTCAATTTTCTATAGAATTGAACCTTCAGGGAAGACTTATTTTTGAGGAGATGGAAGTGGCTGAGCAGGAACAGTCCATGGAAGTATTTCTTCAATTACAATAGTAGAAGTGGAAGCTTTCCTTATGTTGAGTGTACTGATTTCATCTTCATTGATTATTGGCAAAAGAGTTGGAATTTGAAAATGAAGACTGGGAAGCCTTTGTTCAGCAGGTTCAACTGGAATTTGTTCATCTGAGTCACGGATTGAGACAACATCATCAACATGCATATATTCAGTAGGAGACTTATCAGCTTCATGTACTGGATATTGATCAGCTGGGGGAGAGGATTCTTCATGTTCTGGAGACTGTTCAGGAGCTGGAGATTTTTCTGGTTGAGCAGGAGATGATTGTGCTGGAGACTTAGGAGAAGTTGTTGTAGATGGAGGAAGATCTGCATGAATATGGAAAGGAGCTTCTTTTGAAGTAAGTTCTTCAATCATCTTGATGATGTCCTCTTCAGTAGAAAGAATCTCAGCTTGAGTCCGAGCATCTTTCTGATTTTAAGTATCTGGAAAGTCTTCAGCAGCAGGAAAATGTGAATCTATATCCAGCAGAGAAGAAGTGGCAGCGGCAGATGAAATAGAGTCTGGAATTTCTAAAATAGCAGCAGTAGAGGTAGAAGGAAGATCTGTAGCAGCAGCAACAACAACATTCACTGAGATAGGAATTTTTGAAGTTGTGGCAGCAGGAATATCTTGAGGAGGTTCTGAGGAAGATGGTGCAGGATCCCGCTCAATAACTGAATCAGTTATTTGATATGAAGGAGTAGACGGGGTCTTGTCCACCTCTTCTATTTCCTTTGGAGCTTTGTCTGATTTTTGCAATTTGACCTCCCATCTCTGCATGGAGGTAATATACACCTTCTTCATGTGATGGAGGGTTGTACCCTTTTTCATTAGAAATGCAGTTGGATTCATCTGATTTAGATACAGAGAGATAATTCTTCCATAGTTGGGGCTCTTAATGCATGCCTTGATCTTTACAAATAGCATCATTTCCCATTGGAATTTCTTTTTACATATAACAGTTGTCATGAGATCAAAGAATTCTGGAGTAATATAACTTATTGAACTTATTCTACATAAAAGGACTTTTCCGAGAATATAAGCCAATAGTTTACTTTCTGCATTCATATAATATCTTCTGAGGCATTAGAGGACTGAGGGATACCACAGAAGCTATAGACTCTCTCATAATCACTGCCTATTATATCATCTTCTATATCTATGACTGAAAGTTTCAGAAGTTGAGAAATAGACAGAGCAGACATCTTTACCTTGAAATTCTGTACCTTAGACTTAAAGATTTTGTTATTTCTCTTAATCTTGACATTCTGGAAGAATTCTTCTACTTCAGAAGTGAAAATTCTACAAGGATGTTGAAGAATAAATGACAAACCGGCTGTGTTGAGCAGAAGAAGAACATTTCTGAAATCATCTGATATTTCTGCAATCCCGAAAGAATAGAGTTCACTCCCGATCCCTAGCTTTGAGGACGAAGCCATTTTTTCTCGAAAAGGGTTTTGAAATCAAGACTAAAAATCTCTTGAACTTATTTATATTTATATTTACCGCTAATTATGATGATTTCACATATAAATTTTCATTAAAAATACCTGGAAGGAGGCAGCTAAGGGGATGGGTTCCGATATGAAAATTTGACCTTGAAGACGAAAATGACACCACATTTCTAGAGAAGAAATCCAGTAGCACTCGAGTAGAATAAGCCTTTGTCTCGTGTCGAAATTAGCCTTGTTCCCGAGTAGAATACACCTTGTTCTCGAGTAGAACACTTCTTCTCGAGAAATAGTTTCCTTGTACTCGAGAAGTGATTTTTCTATTCTCGAGACGAGGTCTGTTGTTCTCGAGTAGAATACTTGTACTCGAGAAATAAAGTCCAGAATCTGAAATTTTCTGATTTTTGAAATATAATCAGAACTTGACCTTGCCTGTTACCTTTGTCTTCATTCTCCTTCATCCTTGTTGAGCAAGCCAACATCTGTTTTGAAGAATGGGAACTTCGCCTCGTCCAGCAGCTTCGTGAAAATATTTGCAATTTGCCTGTCTGTTGGGACATATTGAAGATCTACGTCCCCATGCTCCACATGCTCCCGGATGAAATGGTATCACAGCTCTATATGCTTTGTTCGGCTGTGAGAGACTGGATTATTGGCCATTGCAATCGCACTGGAGGAGTCACAAAATAAAGTGATGTCTTTGAATTTGAGATTGTAATCTTCCAGTTTATTCTTTATCCACAACAATTGTGCACAACAGCTGCCGGCAGAAATGTATTCTGACATGGCCGTTGAGATTGCGACACAATTCTGCTTTTTGCTGCTCCATGATATGAGCCTCCTTCCAAGGAATTGGCAAGTCCTGGAAGTACTCTTTCTGTATCTTTACTACCTGCAAAGTCTGCATTTGAAAAACAAATTAGTTCACAGTCATTACTTCTTGGGTACCATAAGCCAAGATTTGGTGTACCTTTAAGGTATCTCAAAATATGCTTTGCAGCAGCGTAGTGAGATTCCTTAGAGTTCACTTGAAATCTAGCACACACTCATGTTGGAAATATTTTATCCGGTCTACTAGCAATAAGGTAAAGCAAAGATCCAATTATGCTTTTGTACTTGGTTTCGTCGAAAGGTTTCCCTTTCTCAGCCTTGTCCAGAGACATAGTTGAATTCATTGGATTCCTCATAGAGGTTGCATTCTCCATTCTGAATTTCTTAATCAACTCCTTTGTGAACTTTTTCAGAGAAATGAAAATTCCATCTTCAGATTTTTTTCACTTGAAGTCCTAAGAAATACTTCAGCTCTCCCATGCTGCTCATTTCAAACTTCCCGTGCATAAATTTGTAAAACTTTTTGCAGAGGTTGTCATCAGTAGAGCCAAAAATAATGTCATCGACATAGATTTGCACTAGCAAAATCTTGCCTTATATTTCCCTAATAAATAATGTCTTATCTATCTTTCCTCTTGTGAACTTGTTCTCAAGAAGAAAGTTAGATAGCATCTTGTACCAAGCTTGAGGAGCTTATTTTAAACCATATAAAGCTTTAAACAGAATGTAGACATGATCAGGAAAGTTAGAATCAACGAAACCTGAAGGTTGTTCCACATACACTTCTTCCTTTATATCACCATTAAGGAAAGCAGATTTCACGTCCATCTGATAGACGGTGAAGCCCTTAAGTGCAGCATATGCTGGTTGACGTCGATTCCTTCTTCTTGTCGGTATCCTTTGGAGACGAGTCTGGCCTTGTTCTTTATGATAGTTCCATCCTCGTCCATCTTGTTCCTGTAGACCCATTTTGTCCCGATGACGTTCTTGCCTTTGGGTCTTGGAACAAGCTTGCAGACTTGGCAATGCTTGAACTGATTCAATTCTTCTTCCATTGCCATTATCCATGATGCATCTAAGTTTGCTTCTTCAAACTTCTTTGGTTCATCCTGTGATAGAAAACTCAAAAATAAATTCTCGTTAGTTGTACCTCTACGAGTTTTGACACCATACCGAGGATCTCCTATGATTTGGTCCATTGGGTGATCCTTCAACTGTCTGAGCTCTAAGGTCCTTGCATCTGGAGCTTCTCCAAGCACAATAGTGACTTCATCAACTTGAATGGTTTCTTCATCTTGATCATCAACCTCTCCAATTGGGGTTGGAGTGGTGATCTGGATGAACGTTTCTCCTTTTTCTTCAATTGTCTCATCCAAGTTTAATATTTTTAGCCTTGAACCTGCATCTTCAATAAACACACTAGAAAAGTTACCTTGCAGCAAGCTCGTCTCATCAAATACAACATGAATAGATTTTTCTACAACTAGAGGTTTTCTATTAAAAATTCTATATGCCTTACTATGGCTACTATACCCTATAAAAATACCTTCAAAGCTCTTTTCGCTAAATTTGGTAGTGTGATACTTGCCATTGTTAAGGATGAAGCACTTACAGCCAAAGATTCTAAAATATGAGACAGTCGGTTTCCTACCCTTTAGAAGTTCGTAAGGTGTCTTATTGTGATTCTTGTTTATGAGTGCTCTATTTTGCACGTGTCATGCAGTGTTGACGGCTTCAGCCCAGAAGTATTCTGGTACTGAGGCATCACTCATGAAAGATAGCTAAGCTTTCACAAAATTCTTTCATGGCCCCAGACTTGAACTATGTTCCATTGTTACTTCTGATTTTGACTACGGAATAGTTGTATTCATTTTGGATCTTCCTGACAAAATTAGTAAAGATGTCAAAGGTATTTGACTTGTGTTTTAGAAAGAACACCCACACAAAGCGCGGGTAATCATCAACAATAACCAATGTATAATCCTTACCTCCCAAACTTCTAACTTGCAGTGGACCGAACAAGTCCATATAAAGTAGATGTAAACATCTATTAGAATCTTTGTCAGTAATGCTTTTAAAAGTAGCCCTTCTTTGCTTGCCTTTTACACATGCCTGACAAGGTCTATCTTTAGGGCACAGGACATTTGGGGCATCACGTAGTAAATAAAGTGAAAATAATTTGTTAATGGTTTTGAAATTTATATGTGCTAGCCTATTTTGCCATTGGTCACCAAGAGACGCACTATCTTTAGCCAAAAATCACAATGGTGTAGAAGAGTCTACGCAAATGAAATTTAAACAAAATATATTTCTGCTTCGACTGCCTGATAGAATCATTTCCATATTGTCAACCGATTTTATCAAGCACTTATCTGCATGAAATTCAACAATGTATACCTTATTGCAGAGCTGGCTTATGCTTATGAGATTGTGTTCCAATCCTTCAACTTAAGCCACATCTGAGAAGGATACACTACCATTAGTAATCATACCATATCCTTTAGTAATTCCTTGGTCTGAACCTCCAAAGATGACCTTTGGCTCGTTCAAGACTGGAGAATAATTCTGAAGAAGGCTCCTTATCCCGGTCATATGACGAGAGCATCCACTGTCCAGATAGTAGATATGAGTTTTGGTGGCCTTTGGACATAGCTGCAATCACAAATCAATTTGCCTTAGGAACCCAAACATGTTTGGGTCCTGGGTCTCTAGTTAGAACTCTCCCCGTACGAGTATTAGCATTATAAGTGGTCTTTCTCACATTGCTAACTTGAGGAGTTGCAAAATTTCTGGAATTAAACCAGCAATCAATGACAAAGTGACCAATTTTGCCGCAGCACCAACAGTCAAACCTATTGTATCTTTGCCTCAAATTCTCCTACTTGACCTTTTGAGATTATGGTCTAGCAGGGGAAGCAGTCTTGGATGAAGAAGCTTCATGGTGATGGCAATCACATGTCTTCTTCTCCTTGAGAGGCTTTTCTACAATAGGCTTTACCTTTAGTGCTTTCTTAATGTTATGACCATGATTGTAAGGGCCATAGCTCTGAAGAGTAATTTATTTGTAAGTTGCCTTAAAGACACTTTCACCAAAATTTCGGGGATGAGTCCATCTTTGGTAACTGGACATAGGCTCTATTTAAGTAGGCCTAGCAAAGTGACCATATGACGAGTCAAGATCAAACACGTTCGTTGGAAATATAACCTTCTTGAATGAAGTCTGATCTTGAGGAGATTTCCCCTTCTCCTTGGCCAAAGCCTTCTTAGCCGCCTTATTTTTTCTCTGAGCCTTATTTCTCCTAGAAGATGTACTAGGAGCATCAACATGGCCTAGGCCAGCACCATTGGCCTGAGCTGAGAATTCAACAACAAAAGGTAGGACAGTCTCGGGCTTTGAGAAACTTTTTTTTTCTTCTTCAAGTTGTTATTCCAGTTCTTTTATGATCTTCTCCTTCAGATATAGGTGCTCAAGAGCTTTATTGTATTCTTTAATGGAAGCATTGAAGTTCTCTCTGAGTGAGTCTGTCTTGGCAACTTCCTCTCTCAAAGTGCTCTCTTCAGCCTTGAGAGACTTTATCTCTTTGGCTTGAGTTTTCACGACCCTTCGACATTTATCATAAGCCTTGATCAACTCTTTGTACTGGGCCATGAGTTCAGACTCATCGTCAGAAGAGCTATCCTCATGATCATGATCAGAAACATCAGATTCAAATAGAAGAGTGTGAGCATTTACCTTCCCAGTGAACTGGGGTTCTTGTTCATCATCAGTTTGTTTCATTAGCTCAAAGTAGGCTTCCTCTTCTTCACTTGACTCAGATGAGTCAGATTCGCTAAGAGTCTTGCCCTTCTTGGCTACGAGGCTCCTTTCTGTTCTCTTCTTATTGTATGAAGATTTCTTTTCCTCTCTCTTCCACACTCCTTCTTCTTGTGAGGGCAATCAGCGATGACGTGACCTGGCTTATTGCAACAGTAGCAAACTATGTCAGAAGAAATATGTTTATTCTGTTTCGATTGATACCTGTCATGGCTGCTTGAGCCTTTTCTATGTCGATCACCATCATGACGTGATATTCTATGTGAGGTATCCTTGCCTCTCCATTGCTTATTCTTGTTCAAGAATTTCTTGAACTATCTTGAGAGTAGAGAAAACTCTCCTCCAAATAATTCTGAGCCTAAGGTGCTTAGCTCTGAGGTTTCTTCTTCACTATCTTCCTGTGTAGGAGCAGATGAAGCAGCTTTAATCTTCCTTGAGCTGTCTGCCTTCAGAGCAATATACTTCTCCTTGGTTGACGACTGGCTCTTCTCTTCTTCAGCTTTTCTGGAATTGATTTGTAGCTCATATGACATCAGCTTCCCGAAAAGATTCTGAGGGTCAGTCTCTACCAACTTCCAAAACTCTCTGATAGCACAGACTTTATTGTCCCACTCCTTAGTCAGGGACCTTTGGAACTTATAATTCAGCTCACCATTTGTGAAGACCCGACCATATACTCTTAGGTCGTTAACAATCTTGAAGAAATTATCAAAGGTATCTGCAATTGAGTCCTTTGATCCTTGTCGGAAAGCTTCATACATTTGATTCAATAGGGATCTTCTGTCATCCCTAACATATTTTGTGCCTTCCATCGAGGTGACAAGAGAGTGCCACATCTCCTTAGCAGATTGGCAGTGAATTAGATTCTGCAGTATAGAATCATCGACTGCACTTGCTAAAATATTTTTAGCTTTCTTGTCCAACGAGACAAGTGCAATCTCATCTTTATCTAGATCCATCAATTTCTTAGGAACCTTTTTGATAGGATCTATAGTGGAGATAGTCATTAGGACATAAGAACCTTATTCAACAATCTTGAAGATCATTGGATCTACAACTTCCATGAAGAACTTAATCCTTTCTTTCCACATGGGAAAGTTAGTCTATGTGCACAGAGGAAGCTTTGCAAAATACTTTGCCTTGTCCATGCTTGGATAACTCTAAAGACAACTTAGGGGCAGATCTGTTCAAGGTGTTAATCTTTTTATGAACAACCTGGCTCTGATACCAATTAAAAATGTTTTAAGTTCTCTTACCTAAATCACCTAGAGGTTGGTGAATAGGTGAGTTGTGCGTCTTTTTGCGGAATAAAAAATATAATGATCTATGCACAGATTGTAACACCCCCATCCGTCGTATGACATATAATAGAAGGTCCAGCTGGAACCCGATGCCATATACCACGGATAGACGGAAGGGTTACATATTAATAAACAAACTATTCAATTAAGACTACTCATCCTAACACAGAGCATTCTAGCGGAAGCTTTTAAAAGTATAAAGAACCCAAACTGAATAATCAATTTACATGAATGTCCACAATCGCTACCACTTGAATGAAATAACAATACACTGAAAGATACGTGACCTTATGGCCTTACAATAGTTCACTTATCAAATAGTGTCTAACATACATCGGCTCGCAGGCCGGCCACACATGACAAAATAAAAACAACTATACACAAAGGCCTTTGAGGCACAGCACGGCAACATGGCCTCCAGCCCGCTATTTTGCACTCGGCTGCGCTGCACCTGCAAGCAACATTCTACCGCACGGTGGAAAACAGGCAATGATCAGCTAAAGCTGACCAAATTATAACGACTTCGTCCCTTTCTCGGGACGACGGTGCTCCTTCCCTGCATATCATTAGCCCAGCTAAACAATTATATAAAAACATACTTCACCACAGGTGTATGCTCACACGGCCAAACACCCCGTGCTCTCAGGGCACATTAACGGTGAATCCTGACACTTCAGCGTCTTCACCACCACCCCCAAGATGGCAACAACATGAGCATTTTAGCCTTCCTGACCACTGTCTAAGGCTCCCGACTATGCCAACGGCCAGTCCCCTTTTCGGGTCTCTCGCACCGAACCACATAGCCCAGGTCCAATTCCACTTGCCCGTTGCTCAACCGCATAGTTCACATTAAGACGTATGCACGGGCCAAGCTTCTCTCGGATCCTAATATTCCAAACAATCACATAACCCAGTTATGTTCAAGGCCGGTTCCCAGACCGCCAAGTTAGCAGAACAACGATTCCGCTCAGTTTTTCGGGTGCGCCTTGGAGCTAACCTCCAAGGATCCCTGCTGCAATCTAGCGCGTAGAACCCGAAAACCCAAAGCACGGAGTCTTCTCCGGCAAATCATAACAAATGCAACATCATCGATCCAGACCAACATGTCCGGGTAGGCTTCACACACAATGCCTATGCCCGTACTTCGATTCCGGACTCTATATGCAACACAAGGGGGACTATTCCTGTCAACCCCAAGGAACACCGCACACTCGCCGCACACTTGCGGTAGCGGGTTTTCCCTATGCAAAAAGGAAGAGCTTCACATGCTCAAGTGGAGAATCGTTACCCTTGTAGTATGCTTTTGCTCCATGGAAAAACTACACGGATGGAAATCTTCGCAACGAACTTTCCTCCACGGATCCGCTCTCAGATCTCAAAACGGTGCTCTGATGCTCCGCCGGTGGCCGAAAAACTCCTGCTTATTCCTCCTCTTTCCAACTCCTTGAGAGAGAGAGACTAAGGGAGAAAATGAGGAATTGATCCTCTATTTCTTACCTTAACAGAGCAGGGTTTCCCCAGGGCCGTCAGATTTAAAATAAAGAAATCGAACGGCTCTGATCAGCTCAAAAATCAACAGACCTGGGCCGAACACGGCTTGGCACACGGCCGTGTCCCAGGCCGTATTCCTCGATCCAGGCACGATCGTCGAACACAGAGAGTCACATGGGCTCAGACATGTCCGTGTCTCACTCGACACTCCCGTGTTGGGTCCTCGACACGCCCATGTCCGGGGGCGTGTCACATATAACCGCCACGCCAACCGACATGACCCAATGGAACACGGGTACTGACATAGGTAGGCACACGCCCGTGTCATTAAGCCATGTTCCTTGCTGTGTCCTTCTCGGGATAAAATCGGCCAAAACACCATGCCAGACACGGCCTTGGACACGCCAGTGTCCTAGGCCGTGTACCCCCATACAGACACCAAAATGCCTTTTTAAGCGACCAACTCAAATACAATTTTCAGGGCGTTACAAATCTCCCCCACTTAAGGAATTTCGTCCCGAAATTAAGTAAAGGTACACAAAACTACAAGTTACCTGAACGGAATAACTCGGGGTATTCTCCCAACATAGCTTGATCTCGCTCCCAAGAAAGCTCCTCATGTCCGCAATTATGCCAACGAACTTTAACCATTCGGATATCCTTGTTGCGGAGTCACTTGACTTCAACGTCTTCTATACGTATAGGCTAAACCTTTGTCGTCAACTCGTAATCAACTGGCACTTGAACAACTGCAACTATCTGCGAAGGCACTTGCACCGCCTTACGCAACACCGATACGTGGAACACATCATGTAGCCCGATCAACTACATCGACAGCTTCAATCTATACGCTGCTTCGCCAACCTTCTCAAGGATCTCAAATGGTCCAAGGTATCTCGGAGTCAGCTTCGTCAAGCGTTGAACCTGCGAGACACCCTTGAACAGTTTGATTTTCAAGTACACCCAGTCGCCAGCACTGAACTCCATGTTCCTATGCTTGGCGTTATAGTACTTTGACTGTCTGTCCTGAGCGATCTTCAACCGTTCCTGAATTGTCCGTATCACTGAAGTGGCATTTTCCACCGCTTGACGTTTGTAAATCTTCGACTCGCTCGCCTCCAACCAATAGAACGGCGTGCGAAACTTTCTCCCGTAAAAGGCCTCGAAAGGCACCATTCCAATACTCGGCTAAAAGCTGTTGTTATACGCAAAATCCACCATGTACAGGTGATCTTCCAACTGCTTTCCAAAATCTAGGACGCACATGCGAAGCATGTCCTCCATCATCCGGTTGACCCTCTCGGTTTGGCCATCTTTTGTGGATGAAAGGCTGTGCTGAACTTTAGCTTAGTACCCAACAGACTATGCACCAACCTCCAGTCATTCGACGTGAAGCGTCCATCTCGATCACTAACAATACTGCGGGGCACACCATGCAACCGTACAATATTCTCCACATAGAGTTTGGCCAACCTTTCCAGCGAATCTTCCTTCCTGATCGGGATGAAGTGCGACACTTTTGTCAACCTATCTATGACCACCCAGATGGCTTCGTTTCCCCTCTATGACTTCGGCAACCCATGCACAAAATCCATAGATATGTCGTCAAATTTCCATTCTGGGATAGGAAAGGACTTTAGGAAACCTCCGGCCTTCTAGCACTCCGCCTTCAGCAAGGCACACGTTTGGCACTTGGCCACATAGAGTGCTACATCCTTCTTCAATCCTGGCCACCAAAATAATTTCTTCATGTCTCTATACATCTTCGTGCTTCCCGGGTGTATTGAGTACTTGGTATGATGAGCCTCGTACATCAACTCCTCCTGAAGATTATGCGCACTAGGAACGCATAGACGACCGTCCTTCCTTAGCAACCCATCCTCAACAACAAACTGGGAATCTGAACCATCCAATGATTCATCCAAGATCTGCTTCATGCTGTTATCCTGAATCAAAGCCCGACGAACTCTATCAGCTAGGTCACACTGCACCTCGGTCCAAAACAGTTTTGCCTCAGTACTTGACTGCTTGTCGACACAAGATATCTACAAAGCGTTCAACTCACAGACCAATCTCTCATCATGTAATGATAACCAGTTGGCCTGTGTAGGAACCTTACGACTCAACGCATCCGCCACTACATTACCTTTCCCTGACACATAATGTATCTTGAAGGAGTAGTCCCCTAGGAACTCCATCCACCTCCGCTGCCTCATGTTCAGATCTTTTTGATCTAACAGGTACTTGAAGCTCTTATGATCGGTGTATATATCGACTTTCACACCGTACAGATAGTGCCTCCACAGCTTTAAAGCAAATATCACGGACGCTAACTCCAAGTCATGGACCAGATAATTTCTCTCGTGAACCTTCAATTGTCGTGAACCATATGCTATCATACTCCCATGCTATAGCAGAACACAACCCAAACCACTGCCCGAAGCATCACTATAGATTTCGAACCCTTCAGTTCCACTTGGGGAACAAAAAATAGGCGTTGTGGTCAACCGCCTCTTCAACTCTTCAAAAGCCCGTTCGCACTCCAAAGACCACACAAACTTCTGATTCTTCCTAGTCAAAGTCGTGAGTGGTAGCGCTATCCGCGAGAAGTTCTCTACGAAGCGCCTGTAGTAGCCAGCAAGCCCCAGAGAGCTCCAGACCTCCGCCACTGTAGTCAAAGCAGGCTACTCCCGTATCGCCACTATCTTCGCCGGATCCACAGCTATCCCTTCTCCACTAACAACATGACTAAGGAACGCTATCGAGGATAACCAGAACTCACACTTAGAGAACTTAGCATACAACTGGTTTCTCCTCAACGTCTCCAACACCAAGTGCAGGTGATTGTAGTGATCCTCTTCACACTACGAGTACACCAGGATATCGTTGATAAATACTATCACAAAATATTCCAGGTACTCTATGAACGTCCTGTTCATCAGATCCATAAACAAGGATGGCGCATTGGTCAAACCAAACGACATGGCCGTGAACTCGTAATGCCCAAACCGTGTACTGAATGCTGTCTTTGGGATGTCACTCTCCCTTATACTAAATTGATAGTGTTGGGTACATTGGAAAATGTGTACCAGATTTAAAGAAGTCTCACCTTACTCAATGATATGCATCAAGGTGTATTTAATGTTGTTTTGAGTTTATATGTGCAGGTTAAGAAAATGCAGGAATGCAAGAAAAAGTTTCTAAGTCCATGAGTCGACACCAGAGAAGCTGTGTTGACACTTATGAAGGCTTGTGTCAACACTAGAGAAAAGCTGTGTCGACATCTGGAGTCAATTGTGTCGACACTTGGAAAGGCTGTGTCGATACCAGAAGAAACTGTGTCGACACACAGAGGCAGTGTCGACACACAGAAAATATTAGTCGACATCAACTGTATCGACACACAGAGGCAGTGTCGACACACAGATTACTTTGTCGGCATCAACTGTGTCGACACACAGGACTTGTGTCGACACATAGCAGAGTTTCAACAAAGTTGATTTTTGTGAAGAGAAGAAGTGACTGTGTCTACACACAGAACTAGTGTCGACACATTCTACAGAAGCTGTGTCGAGAAGCAGTGTCAACACCAAGGGAGCTGTGTTGACACCACCAAGGCTTGTGTCGACACTTAGTCTACTTTTATCGACACAAGATGAAGTTTAATCTCGACACTTTGCTGATAGATAAAGAGTTTCAAGAAGTTACTGGAAGACTTGACAGCTACCATAACCAACCGGTCTACTGCAACTGTCAGAGCTGTCAGAAGTTTGTTAGAAACCGGATCAGCTGTTTACCATGGAGAAAGTCTATATAAAGACATTCTCTATCAACAGATAGAGATGATACATAGTTATACATACAAAATAACATATAGAAGTAGATTTTCAACAGAAGATCTAAGAAGACATTCTCAAGTGGTGATCTACTTAGAGTTTGTCAAGAGAATTCAAAGAAGAGTTCAGAAGAATCTTCAGAAGAATTTGGAGATAGAGTGTTGGATCCCTGGTTGATTTGGGCTAGGTTCACTGACTTAGGTTGTGACCCATCATGTATAGTTTGGGTCAAGTTTGTTGATGTAGGCCACTACCGCGGACGCTAGACGGGTTAAGGGAAAGACACGAACGCCACGCTCAACCCACAATCTCTCACGCACTAAACTCAATCGCAGCGCACTCGCAAGCGTGTTATCACAGTTCACAAACGTACGGTAGCCACTCCGCGGGAAGGTCGAGCGAACGGCGATATGCCGACGTTCTCCCAAGCTAAAAGGACCAATATTGGGTCCGACCGAGCGAAGGCTGTACCAAAAGAGATCTACCCAAAGTGCGATCGAAAAATGGTAGATCTCTCCCAACAAAAATTACGGGGTTCGCCAAACCCTTTTCGGAAATAACGCGGTTAAGATCGATGCAAAATCCAAAGGAAAACCCACGAAGAATCTAATGATTCAAATCCAACGCAAAAATTATTCTGTCCACTAGAACATCTAAAGGGAAGCACACGTGAGTGGAGAGGATCGTTACCCAAGTCGGAATAGATGATTCTGACTACCTTTGAAGGGCCGCTCTTCCGCGGATCCACCGGAGTCGCGCCGGAGGGAGAGATAGATCGTCCGCCTTGGCCGCGTCACGCCAAAGTTCAGATTTTTCGCCGTATAAGGAAGCCTTTCCGGTCAAGCTTCTCGTGGAGGGGGCGGCCGGTTCTCTTCAAAAGGGCTGCTCGGTGGAGAAGGAAGGGGGCTGGCCGGCTATGGAAGGAGGAGGCCGGGTTGAGGTGGGTGTGTGGTGGTGGTGGTGGCTTGGATGAAGGAGAGGGGAAGCACAAGAGTGCTGGCCGAATTTTTTTAGAGAGAGAGAGGGGAAATGGGGGTGGCGGCTAGGAGTTGTAGAGAGAGAGGGAGAGAGACTTAGATAGGAAAGATTTAGGGTTTTCTCTTATCATTCAACTTAACTTAAAACAAAGCATACATGCCTATATATAGGCTTACCAACAAGTCTTGGCTATATGTAGCCCAAAATAAAATAATAAAAATAACACACAATATGGCTACATGCAGCCCACAATAAAATATCCCAAATAGCATACTAATAATAAGATAAAATTAACTATATATTTGTCTTGCGCCGAGGGCGGAAATTGTAGCGCCGCTCCATACGAACAGCACGGCGACGCGAGTCCTTTGTTGGAGACGAAGGAGGGTCTTCCGTTAGCGTGCCGACATCAACAACTTGGGGGCCGCCGTCCACTTGGGGGCCGTCGTCGCCACCAATCCTCCCCCGCTTGAAAGGACTCATCACCGAGGAGTTGTCTTGAAGATACCGTCGGAGAAGAACACCGTCCAAGAGAGCCACCTCCGCTTCCGGGAGCCAAGAGTCATCAGAGGCGGGGCGATCACGCCAGCGGATCAAGTAGCGGCGCACATCGCCATCAGCAGTGGGAAACACGTCATCCTGGAGAATCCTGTCTGGCAAAAAGGCGGTCCTGGCAAACCTGGGAAAAGCATTAGGCAGCAAAGGGGGAAAATCTATATCATCAACATGTAGCATACCTCCGTTGGAGACCGACGGAGAGAGCGAGCCCTTACCCCCCTCAACCCCATACCCATGAGAATCTGTAGTGGAACTAAACGGACAGGAAGATAGTTCTAGTGGCGGAGCAATATATGGCGTTAAATCCGAAACATTAAAAACAGGGGAAATACCCCAATCAGTGGGCAGTTCCAAAAGAAAAGCATTGTCTCCTAACCGTTTTAAAATCCGAAAAGGTCCAGCTCGCCGATCCGCTAACTTTTTTAAGGTGCCCGTAGGCAACCGTTCAGGGATGAGACGTACCATGACTAAATCGCCCACTTTCAAGGGAGACACTCTCTTATGTGCGTTGGCATGAACTTGATAAGACGCGTATTGAGTGGTAAGCGTTTCATTTATGCGTTTGTGAAGATCATGGATGTGAGAGGCAAAGTCTTGTGCAAATTGACTTGACTTAAACGATGGCGGTAACGGAAGCAAGTCAAGGGGCACGAGAGCTTTATAACCGTGCACGATCTCATTCGGGGACAAACCCGTGGACCTATTTTTGGAATTATTATAAGCCAACTGAGCATGAGGGAGGATAAGGTCCCATGTACCCTTGTGGTCTCCCACAAGGCATCGAAGCAAACTACCTAAACTTCTGTTCACAACTTCTGTTTGCCCATCCGTCTGCGGATGGTACGCGGAAGAGAATAGAAGTTTGGTGCCCATAATCCTCCACAGGGTCTTCCAAAAATAACTAGTAAATTTCACATCCCTATCAGTAACTATAGACTTCGGAACTCCGCGATGGCCTACCACCTCTTTAAAGTATAATTGGGCGACGTGTGACGCGTCGTTGGTTTTATTGCACGCGATAAAATAAGCCATTTTAGAGAATCGATCTACAACAACTAAGATAGAGTCGTGACGCCGAAATGTGATTGGGAGGCCGAGAATGAAGTCCATGCTAACGTCTTCCCAAGGAATAGACGGAATCGGAAGAGGGGTATAAAGCCCCGCGTTAGTTTTGTTCCCCTTAGCCAGTTGGCATGCTCGGCAACTACCCACGATCTTACTAACCATGGCCTTAAGACCGGGCCAATAAAACTTGTCTTCAACTAACGTGATCGTCTTGTCACGACCAAAGTGTCCCCCTAACCCTCCACCATGCAATTCCCACACTATGAAGTGGCGTAGGGAGGAACGGGGGATGCAAAGCTTCGAATGGTTAAATAAGTAGCCGTCCCGAATGTAAAAAGAAGTAATGGTTGTCGGCGAGTCATCTTGGGTGGCGAAATAGATATCCTTAAAATCTGGGCAGTGGACGTACTCGTCCTTAATCCTATCGAAGCCAATCACCTTTACTTCTAGCGTGGAGAGCAATAACGAAACACGACTAAGGGCGTCGGCTATGCGGTTGAGAGTCCCCTTGAGGTGTTTGATAATGAAAGTATACTCCTGTAGATAGGAGACCCATTTGGCATGTCTAGGACTAACCTTAGTTTGAGAGTTAAGAAACCTTAGCGCTTCATGATCGGATAAGATGACGAACTCCTTAGGAAGTAAATAATGTCGCCAATGTTGGAGGCAACGAATAACCGCGTAAAACTCCCGATCATAATTGGAATAATTTAATTTTGGACCTGCTAGTTTCTCACTGAAATACCCCACAGGGTGGCCTTCCTGACTCAACACTCCACCAATTCCCACTCCAGACGCATCACATGACAACTCGAAAACCTTGGTAAAATCCGGTAGTCGCAAAAGGGGGGCTTCCGACATGCGCGATTTAATTAATTGGAACGCCGCGGCGGCTGAGTTCGTCCATGTAAATGCACCTTTTTTCATGCACTCGGTAATAGGGGCCATAATGCTACTAAAATCCTTAATAAATCGCCGATAAAATGTAGCGAGCCCGTGAAAACTCCTAACATCCCGAATGTTGGCGGGCTCGGGCCAATCTCTAATGGCTTGCACTTTCCTGGGATCCACGTGGATTCCCTCCGAACTCACAATATAACCGAGGAACTCAACCGATGTCACATGGAAGGTACACTTCTTAATGTTCACGAATAATTTTTCCGATCTCAGCGTGGTAAGGATGGTTCTTAAATGTGACTCATGATCAATCGTGGAGGTGCTAAATACCAAGATATCGTCAAAATATACCACGATGAATTTTCCCATATAGGGTTGGAAGACGTGGGTCATCATCCTCGAAAACGTGCTCGGCGCATTGGAAAGTCCAAACGGCATAACTAACCACTCATAGAGCCCTTCCTTAGACTTAAAGGCGGTTTTCCACTCGTCACCTTCCCTAATTCGGATCTGATGGTAGCCACTCCTAAGATCCAATTTCGAAAAAATTGTGGCACCGACTAACATGTCCAATAAGTCATCCAAGCGAGGGATGGGAAAGCGATATTTAATAGAGATTTTATTAATAGCTCTACTATCCACACACATCCTCCAAGAGCCGTCTTTCTTGGGGGCAAGTAAGGCGGGCACGGCACACGGGCTCTTGCTGTGGCGGATAAAACCCTTTTGTAATAAATCTGAGATCTGGGTTTGCAACTCTAAGTGCGCGGAGGGGTTTAGCCGATAATGCGGGAGGTTGGGCAATGAAGAGCCCGGAATGAAATCAACGGCATGTTGGATTTCCCGCAACGGGGGTAATTCAGCCGGTAGCTCTTCCGGGTACACATCCACAAACTCTTCTAGGAGTTTTTTCAACGCCGACGGCAAGTTCTCAAAAGGGGTTGCGTCTTCCTTAACTTGTAGGCACACTAAGGCATAGAGGACCCCATCTACAAGGGTAGTACGCTTCAATTCTTTCCTCCCTATCAGGCTCAACGTCTTCTTCTCGACCGGGACGACCGTATCCTTCGAGGGGGCCGAAGGATCTTTCGGCGGGGCGGGTTTTAAGAGGATGGTTCGACCATTAAATTTAAACTCGTAAGTGTTGGCCCGACCAAAATGGGTGACGTCATGATCGTACAACCAAGGGCGACCCAACAAGACGTGGCACGCATCCATAGGGATGACGTCACACCAAATCTGCTCAGAATATGTTTTGATGGTAAGGGGTACCAAGCATCGCTTCGTCACAGGGAGGGACGACTTGTCTACCCATGCCACTTTGTAAGGGTGAGGGTGTGGCTCGGCAACAAGAGACATTCGCCTCACCGCGGCTTCAGAAATTACGTTCATGCAACTACCGCTATCGATGATCAACCTACACCATTTTTCACCACTCTTAAAATTCAACGTGAAAATGTTCATCCTGTTCCAATCGTCTAACACTCGAGGGGTCGCCAGGATACACCTCATAACCATCATACGGGGGTCATCCTCCATATCACTAGGCACTCCGTCCGACTCGCTCTCTTCGCCCACCTCGTAAGTTATGTCGTCAGCCCCACCGGCGGAATCTAACAGGGCTAATGGTCTGGGTGTAGTAGGACAATCACTAGCATAGTGCCCTTGGACCCCGCAAGCGTAACAGGTGACATTCGTTCTGTTAATCCGACCCACCGGGACTCTCTCACCAGAGGGGTTTCTATCATTCCTAGCCGTTACGACTATGGAGGTCGAGTCGGGGGACTGATACTTTCCTTTAGCCTTATAGGTGGTGGTGGGAGGCGGCCCTAAAATAGACTTCCCCTTTTGGAACGAGCGAGACTTGCCCTTAAGTGCGTTGTGCTGCTCAATATCTAAGGCAGCGTTGAAAGTGGTGTGCAAATCGGTGTGACCATGACGCAGAAGCTTTCCTTGGATGTCGGGGTGTAGTCCCTTACGGAACCTGGAGAGGGTGACCTCGGGCATCTCTCTCACGTCACACCAACCATCATGTCCTTCAGCAAACTCATATACTCAGACACCGACCTAGTCCCTTGCTTAAGGGTGGCTAAATCATCGAACATTTGTGTCTGATGGTAAGTAGGGACGTACTGTTCCGTTAGCCTAGCCTTCATTGCATCCCAGCCTATGGGCAACGCTCCGTTCTCGACCCTCATACGCCGCTCCTCATTCAGCCAAAATATCTTAGCGCGCCCTAGCAACTTCATTCTCGCTACTCGCACCTTATCCGCGTCGTTCAGGGTATACCACTCGAAATAACATTCGATCTCCATGATCCAATCCTGGAAGACTTGGGGATCTCCTAAACCATCATAGGATGGCGGCTTGACTCGGACAGCCCGAGTAAGGTCAAACTCGTACGGTGCTCGTGGGGCGTTCTCATTAGGAGGGTGGGGGTAAGGGTTGTGATGCTCTCCCACCCGTGGGTGAGCGGGTTGATTACGGGGTGCCCCGTGTGGTAACCCCAATCCGTGAAGTGCTTCCCTAATGGTCGTCAACTGCTCCGTGAAATCCTGACGGAGCTCCTCAATCTCTGTGAGGGGACGACCCTCACCCCGGTCATCATCCATACTAGACGACGAAGGAGGATATTCCGTACCGAGCCTAGTACGCATGCAAAGGGAAGACAACAGGTTCAGACAGACCAAAGAAGGAATTAATCCCGCGTAATGCCTATAGGAAAATAAAATTTTTTTTTGATTTTCTTGCAAAAAATAAAAAGAGGATTATTAAAAAATTTATTTTGATTTTTTTGGCTGAAAATTAAGAAAACTACGCCGCTATTGGCAGACCAAAGATAATTTTTTTTTGAGATTTTTTTGTGACAACTAACGCGTAAACACAAGTGCAGGTTAACGTGCTAAAAGAGGGGAGGGTGCCAATTAAAAATTTGACAAGAACCTCGCTTTGATACCAAAATTTGATGTAGGCCACTACCGCGGACGCTAGACGGGTTAAGGGAAAGACACGAACGCCACGCTCAACCCACAATCTCTCACGCACTAAACTCAATCGCAGCGCACTCGCAAGCGTGTTATCACAGTTCACAAACGTACGGTAGCCACTCCGCGGGAAGGTCGAGCGAATGGCGATATGCCGACGTTCTCCCAAGCTAAAAGGACCAATATTGGGTCCGACCGAGCGAAGGTTGTACCAAAAGAGATCTACCCAAAGTGCGATCGAAAAATGGTAGATCTCTCCCAACAAAAATTACGGGGTTCGCCAAACCCTTTTCGGAAATAACGCGGTTAAGATCGATGCAAAATCCAAAGGAAAACCCACGAAGAATCTAACGATTCAAATCCAACGCAAAAATTATTCCGTCCACTAGAACATCTAAAGGGAAGCACACGTGAGTGGAGAGGATCGTTACCCAAGTCGGAATAGATGATTCCGACTACCTTTGAAGGGCCGCTCTTCCGCGGATCCACCGGAGTCGCGCCGGATGGAGAGATAGATCGTCCGCCTTGGCCGCGTCACGCCAAAGTTCAGATTTTTCGCCGTATAAGGAAGCCTTTCCGGTCAAGCTTCTCGTGGAGGGGGCGGCCGGTTCTCTTCAAAAGGGCTGCTCGGTGGAGAAGGAAGGGGGCTGGCCGGCTATGGAAGGAGGAGGCCGGGTTGAGGTGGGTGTGTGTGGTGGTGGTGGCTTGGATGAAGGAGAGGGGAAGCACAAGAGTGCTGGCCGAATTTTTTTAGAGAGAGAGAGGGGAAATGGGGGTGGCGGCTAGGAGTTGTAGAGAGAGAGGGAGAGAGACTTAGATAGGAAAGATTTAGGGTTTTCTCTTATCATTCAACTTAACTTAAAACAAAGCATACATGTCTATATATAGGCTTACCAACAAGTCTTGGCTATATGTATCCCAAAATAAAATAATAAAAATAACACACAATATGGCTACATGCAGCCCACAATAAAATATCCCAAATAGCATACTAATAATAAGATAAAATTAACTATATATTTGTCTTGCGCCGAGGGCGGAAATTGTAGCGCCGCTCCATACGAACACCACGGCGACGCGAGTCCTTTGTTGGAGACGAACGAGGGTCTTCCGTTAGCGTGCCGACATTAACAACTTGGGGGCCGCCGTCCACTTGGGGGCCGTCGTCGCCACCATTTGTGTCTTAGAGTCTAGGACAGTCCTCTATCTCAACTTCAGATGGACCAGCCTTCTTCAAAGACCTTCAGGGACTCCAGATCTATCAGTTTTTCAGACTAAGTGAAATGAGTTCGACGTTCGTCGAACTCAGCTCGACGAAGGAAGTTGTGCGCTCGATGATCGTGAGATAATTCGCAGTACTGAGCTCGACGAACTTTGTTCTTTACTCGACGAATACCAGATCCACTTTTAGCATTCTCAGGACTACTTCAGAATTTCTCTAAGTCCAGTTTCATGCTTCGTTCGACGAATCATTTTCTGAGCTCGACGAACTTGGACCTCAAGTTCACAGCTTCTCAGGTCGACGAATGCTAAATCTGTACTCGACGATTTCTGTGCTCAGAGAATTTGTGTCGACACTTAGGGCTTGTGTCGACAACAGGCTATTTGTGTCGACACCCAGGATTTCAGTCGACACCAGCTTGTGTCGACACCAGAGGTTTTGTGTCGACACCTAGACCAATCTGTCGACACCAGGGGAGTTGTGTCGACACCAAGATCAATCTGTCGACACCATTTTGTGTCGACACAGTTTTTCAGCAGATGCAGAGTATTTTGTCCAAGTCCAGAACTTTTCTCAGGTCGACGAAGTTTATTCTCAGCTCGACGAATTTGGTTCTCTGCTCAACGAATAATGTTTGTCTGATATTGAAGATTGTCTATTCAACGAATGAAGACTGTCAGCTCGACGAACTCAGCGTAGCTCGACGAACTCAGCTTAGCTCGACGAACTCAGCTTAGCTCGACGAACTCAGCGCAGCTCGACGAATTCAAGACTCTGTTCGACGAATTCTGTTCTTTGGTCGACGATTCCAGACTAGGTCTTCTTCCGTTCCCGTCTCATTTCATGGCGCTGATTCGTGGACAATTAATGGCGGTTCTTCAAAGAATACTACCGTTAGGATGCGCAGTTAATTCTGGATTATTTCATGCCATTTTCTCATGGAAACAGTTGGGGAAATAATTAATTGTTGCTTCCTTTCCAGGCCGTCTGTCATTACTGCTCGACATTCAAAAATTGGAATGCTCTCCTTGACAGACAGAGAGATATACAGAAACTAGAAGAAATTGAACAAGCACACAACACCAGAACATCCAGAACAGCATAGACAGTGATTCAGACAACACAAGAAAAAGATTTCATTCTTGGCCCAGAGAGAAATTGATCTAAAAGAAGAAGAAGGACATTACATCAATATCAAGAGTCTTCTTCATCTGCTTTTACTCAGGAGAACTTCAAAACAATACATTCATATCAGTTGCAAGAAGTTCCTGAAGAGTTTCTCTGGACCTGGAATTCTAGGTCTTTGAAGACCTATCACCCTGAAGTAGTGCCCCAGTTTTCTTCCTGAACAATTCCACATCTCAGGGGGAGCAAAGTTGCTAAACAACATCCACAAGTCTTCTCATTTGACTTGAGAAAGAGAAGACCTCATCAACCTCTCACTCCACCTCTATATAGGGTTTTAATTTCCTTCAAAATTATTCTGGTTGCAAGTCTCCCACCAAAAGACTTGAGGGTTTGGTTTTTGGGAACCTGATCAAAACCCCATTGGTGCCAGGACACCTGATCAACCCCTTCCTGCAGTGGATTCCTACCAGGGTGGTAGAAGAGTGCACTACCCAGATTTGGGGAACCACTATAAAATTCTTGTGTCGTCTGGTTGCTTTCTTTTCCTTTTTGTTTTTTGGCCTTGCTCTGTGATTGTGCTATGATTAGTCTTTTGCTGCTTTCTGATTTATTGTATTTGCTGCACACACACACACACCTAAAATACAACAGCAGTTGTAAAAGTTTTAAAATCACCATATACTCTATTCACCCCCCCTCTAGAGTATATCAGATCTAAATGCACTTTCAATTATTATCAAAGCAAGGTTGGTTAAACATACCATACCTGATTGGTTGTACAGGCTAACACCTGAACCCAAAGATCCCTTAGTTAGATCTCTTTGTTTTTATTCTGTTATTAGATTTTGTTCTCACAGACATGGCCCAAAACAAGGATTATACAAGCATCAGACCTCCAGTGTGCAATCTTAACAAGTTTGCCATCTGGAAGGTAAGAATCAGATTATATATGAACTCCATTGATGAGGATATTTTCTCTGTCATCTCAACAGGTGTTCCTCCAGCTCCTACAACATTTGCCAGCACATCAACTAATCTGAGTGCAGTACCACCTCCAGACAATACTGAAGCCTACAAGAAAGCCAAGATGGCTGATGCAAAGGCTATAAATATTCTGGCCCAAACAATGTCAGATGACATATTTCAGAAGGTGACTGAGTGCACCTCAGCCAAGGCCATTTGGGACTCTCTCAATCAAATGGTAGCAGGCTCAGCTGATGAAAGGAAGGATATGAGATCCAGTCTCATTTCTCTCTATGAGAATTTCAAAAAGGATGAGACAGAATCAGTGGCTGAGATGTACAATAGATTAAGTTCAATTATTAGTGAACTCAAGACCCTTGACAAGGACATCACCTTAACTGAGGTGAATGATAAGATACTGATGTGTTTCCCCAGTTCATGGGACTCCAGAATCTGGCCAATCAATGAAGCCAGAAGCCTCAATGAGATCTCAACAGAATCTCTGCTGGGCAAGCTGAAGTCATATGAGCAGCTTGTTAAATAAAGAGAGGCAGCAGAACAGAAGACAACTACACCAGTTAGGAAGGAGCACAGCTTGGCCCTCAAAGCCTCTGAAGACAATGAAACATCTACCTCAAATGAAGAGTTAATGAGCCTCTTTGCCAAAAGATTCTACAAAATGGCAAGAAAGGATTTTAGAAGAAAATCATCCAGGCAGGATGATAAACCCAAGTATGACAAAACACCAACTAAGGAGGTTGTGTGTTTTGGTTGCAGAAAGCCAGGGCACTATATTTTCAGAATGCCCAGAAAATCAGAAAAAGGACAAGGGCAGGGACAAGGATTCCAGAAGAAAACAAAGCAGCAGACTCTCCTCCAACAAGTATAAAAGGAAGGACAAAGGATTTGTTGCTGAGTCCTGGAGTGACACAGAAGAAGAAACACCCTCCTCTAGCTCCAGTGAAGAAGAGGAAGAAGCCAGATCCAAGGAGGTGTGCCTAATGGCAATAGATGCCTCCAGAAGCAACTGTGGATCAGAAGAGGATTCTGAAGATGAAGATGCCTCAGACTCAGAAGCTGATGAGGTGATCTCTAGCTTTGATTTCAATTCTGATTTGTTTAAAGTAGAATTTAAAACTATGTGCATGGATTTAATAAACTCAGAGAAAGAGATAAAAACCCTGAGAATTAGACTAGAAAATCTAGAATCTGTCAGCACAGAAAACAGAAAACTAACTGACCAATTGACTCTAGCTAATGAACAGATAATTAAATTAAAATCTGAATTATGTGAGTCAAAACAACTTGAGCAATCTCTCAATGGGAGAAGCCTCAAGCTGATGGATATCACAAGCACAGTAAATGCCAGATTAAATGGCAGGCTGGGCTTAGGTGCTTCATCAGGTTTACCCCCCATAATAAAGAAGAATATACTTTCCACTCCCATAAAGTTTATCACTGCTAAAGGTAAAGAGAAACTAACTGAAAAACCCAGATCAGAAAACAAGTCAAATCCCTTTGACAATAGCAATAGAAAACAGAAGAAAGCTGTCAAAAACCAAGTTCAGCAAAATTCGTCGAACTTAGATCGACGAAATCCTGCAAGATCGTCGAACCCCGATCGACGAACGTTGAACGCAAACTTCAGAAATAATTATTCGTCTTACTGCGATCGACGAACTGTGTATGGTTCGTCGAGCAGAGGTCGGCGAACGTGGGATGCAGAAAGTTACCATGGTCATTCTCTGAGTGGAAGTCGACGACCTCAACCCAATTCGTCAAACTCTGGTCGACGAACTTACAATAATTCGTCGATCCCAGATCGACCAAACATAAATAATTTCTCCTACAGAAATGTTAAAATAGCTAACAAGGCATTTAATCAAGTAGCTGATTGGATAATTCCACCTAGGAGATATCATCCACTAGGGTATAAGTCTCAACCTGCATTATCAGTCACGCGGCGACCCGGCGGTTTTATTTGAGAAAAAGGCGGAAGTGATTTTATTTAAGAAAACGGGGCGCGCGTATTTATTTATTTATTTTGGATATAAAAAAGGTTTAGAAATCGAGTTTTAACGAAAGGAGGCAAGTGCACCTATCGTGAGTAGTACAGGATATTCCGGGTGGAATATCGAGGTCGTATTGTTCTCGGGTCCGGTTCGATTATTTCTACTCTTCCCTGGAGGGGACTATTATTTTACCGATAATACTTGTCGGGTATTGATATATAATAAAAAGCAGAAAATGGCAGAAAGAAAATGAAAGCATGAAGGTGGTGCCGATGAAGAGCTTAGCTCGATGGCACCGAGAAAACAATTGAACTAAAATAGACTTTAAATAAAAAGAGCTCCTAAATTTCTAATTAATTAAGGCGGAGACTTGGCCGTGGAGGTTCCACTAAAATGAGCTCACCTAGCTATAGGGCTATCGCTCACCTGAACGCTAAGACTATTCGACCGGGCTCTCGTCCGACGAAGGATTCCTCTTAACGCCCGCATTACGCTAAGAACCCCGCTATTGGGTGGGGAACCCAATCCGGTAGAGTTGGCGCGCCTCCTCTCTCGAGGGTTAGTGCGGAACTCTCTTTGCCAAGGGGTGATCGGTCCATATGCACGGCCTGTCGGCTGGCTAGCATATGGACTACGGAAATAGGGCCCACACATCGATATGTGGTCCTACGCGTCGTTAACCCCGGGCAAACCTTAAGTACTTTTAATTAATTAGAAAAATTAGAACCTTTAATTATTTTAAGCTATTTTATCTGTCCCAATGCTCTTCGATGTCGAGGGCTAAGAACGATTAGCCACTCATCGGAATGGGGACGGCTTGGCGAGGAAAGCAATAAATAAAGCAGGAAAGAAAGCTGAAAATGAAAGCAGTAAATGAAAGCAGTAAAGGAAAGCTGAAAATTGCAAAGTCCTACCCAAACGAGTAGGACTGAAGAAAGGCAGTAAATTGCGGAGTCCCGGCGTCAACTGCGTTGGGCGGGAGAAAGAAAGCAGGTAAAACGCACACACGCAAATCCTACTGCAAATGAGTAGGGGAAAATTAAATGCGGGT
This sequence comes from Platanthera guangdongensis, assembly GCA_039583875.1. NCBI lineage: Eukaryota > Viridiplantae > Streptophyta > Magnoliopsida > Asparagales > Orchidaceae > Platanthera > Platanthera guangdongensis. Next base: position 38,958,790 of record CM077159.1, on the reverse strand, counting down.
CCTACATCAACCGAGTAAGAGACAAAATAAATGCAAACGCACGCACACACTCTCTCCATAAAGTAAAACACACACACTCTACAGAATAAAATCCAGCCAATTTAAAACTCAAGTGAGTAGGCGGAAAAAAGAAATTACAACTCACGCACTCTACAGAAATTAAAATAAGCAAGCGCCATTTAACTCTTAACGAGTAGGCGGAAATAAATGCACAAGTACAAAAAATGTAAAAAAAAAACTAAGTTATCTAAAATTGAAAACAACTGCATTTCTACCGCTAGAATGCGGTAGAAATGCATAAAAGGGGAAATAAAAATTAAACGGGAAGAAAGTTTGCAAATAAAAAAGAAAATGCAAGTGCTCGAAAAATAAAAACGAATACATTTTCTACCGCTAGAATGCGGTAGAAATGCATAAAAAGAGAACGAAAAAATAAAAAGAGCAAAAGTTTTAAATGAAAATCAAAGTGCACGAAAATTAAAACGACTATATAATCATTCCTATAACCCCGTAAAAACGATTAAAAAGCGAAAATAAAACTAAAAGAACGAAAAAGTTTTACGAAATAAAAAGCTAAGTTAAAAAAAAGGAAAACACTTTGAAAAACGTTTTTAGGATCTATAGGAATGAATTAGAAACTATAAAAACCTAAGTTAACCAAAACAAGTAAAAATAACTAAACATAAAAAACAAGAAAAACTAATCTCATACACACACACACACATTACAAAGAAGGAAAATAAGCTAAGTTATAACAAGAAAAATAAGATTGCATATGAATAGCCAATAGATGAAGCCCAAATCCAAAGAAAGAGAGAAAAACTATAAATTTTATTAAGCAAAGTAGGAGATTACAAACTAAGAAAATAAAGGAGAGGGGGAAAAATTCCCTTACATAGCATTTGGATTTCATTTCAGCAGCATATCCCTATACAAAATGGTTCAAAAAAGTGGAACAGGAATTCAGAGCAGAACCTCTGAATTTATAGAAAAAATTTTCATGGGTCACGCCCTTGGTCACGGGCGTGACAGGGGGCGTGACAGTACTATTTGCGAAGGCGGCCGGCGATTTGACGGGAAAGTTGACTTCGGGCTGGACACGTGGCGGTCTCGCAGTGGTCACGCCCTTGGTCACGGGCGTGACTCGGGGCGTGACAGGCAGGTGGATCTGGGCGCGGTGCGCGCCGAAAGTCTTCGGGCAGGTCTTGTCGAGCTAGCTGGAAAGGTCACGCCCCAGGTCACGGGCGTGACTCTGGGCGTGTCGGCTGGTGTCGACACTCGACGAATGTCGAGATGAAATCGTCGAGTGGAGTGTCACGGGCTTGGGTCACGGGCGTGACTCGGGTGCCACGGGCGTGACCCCGGGCGTGTCAGGCTTTGCACTTCAAATTTTGCTGATTTCACGGTTTTTGATGTGTCACGCCCTGGTCACGGGCGTGACCAATATGTCACGGGCGTGACATGTCAATTTTTTGGCAGATTTTCATTTTTTCCTGAAAAATAAAATAAAATAAGTTAGTATAATATTTACAAAAATAGGAGCATTTTATTGAATAAAAATAAGTAAAAATGACAAAAATAAATGAAAATAACTAAATTAATGTACACAAAAATAGGTATATTTACAATTCATCAAATACCCCCATACTTAAGCTTTTGCTATTCCAGAGCAAAAGTTGGAGATGAACTTATAAGGAATAAAAGAAATCCTAAGTTTAGCTACCGCTTGACTTAATTAAAAGGAAGATCAAAATAAACATCTGAGGTTAAAGAATTAAATCGTAATTTATGAAATGTTATGAATAGAGGAACAGTTTCAAAAAGACTTCTAGAAAAAATAAAATAGAAAGCAAAAATTTTTTTTTGTTAGTTTAACAAAGATGGATTGGATTTATATAAAAAACTTTAGCTTAAAAGAAGTTAAAGGAAATAATGCAATTTAAAAATTATGCTCTCAAAAAAATTTTAAATTAAGTCTAGAATCATTGAAATAAGATAGGTGGTTTGGTGGTTTATGAAGAAGGCTTGGATATTGAGGTGAGGTAATTTTTTCTCGAGCCTCGAATTTTTTTCTTTTCGGATAGTTAGGAAAACGAAATCTTATTTTCCTAACACATAAATTTTTTCTTTCTTCATAAGGATAAAATAACCCAATGTATATTTGTAGGAGTAATGAATTTTATCCTCTTACTCCATATATAATCTTTTTAAATTATTGGGTGCCTATGTTTACGGAACGAAATCTTATTCCCATTGACATAGGATCTTTTAAGGATAGGGGTAAACATGTCAAGTAAGACATGAAAAAATGGAAGTGGGTTTAGTTTTTCAAAAATAAAACTAGCTTTTAATAAAAAAGTTTTGAGAGCAACCTTTTTAAAAATGAACGTTCCAATGTTTCTAAAAGCATGAAGTTGAAATAATTGAAATCCATGGATGTTATTTTATAACATAAAAAACGAGCTTCTATTTATAAAATTAGAAGTGGTGGTGAAAAACAAGTTCCCTATTATAAGGATAAGACATAAAAAATTCTTTAAATCTTAACCCCAGACACTTAAATCTATCGAACTTTAATTAATAAACGAATAGTAAGCAAAGAATAACTAAAATTCGCATACAAATTAACTCGAAACTAGATTTTTGGAAAGCAAAAAGAGTTAAGATATGGTGTATTCGAATTATTTTGTTACATAATTTAACAAAACAATTTTTTTTGGAGTTTTTAGAGTTTTTATCATTTTTTTTGTGTTTAATTATTATCTTTTTAGGATTTTTTGATTTTTTATCTTTTTAGGGTTTTTTTGGTTTTTTTCTAATTTTTTGATTTTTAGTTTTTGAGGATAAATTATTTACAAGAATGAGGAGAGAAAGAAGAGTTATTTACAAAAAAGATAGGGGGGAAAGAGAGATTTTACAAAAAAAAGGGCAAAGTAAAAACTCGATTGCGGCCCCGCGAACAGACTCTTATTTGAATGGTTGGTTCGATGAGTCGACCGTCGCGGGCAGGCAAGAAGCAAGTTTTTACAAAAAAAGAGAAGGGGGGGGAAGAGAGATTTTTTACAAAAATATTTACGAAGTAAAAAGATTTTTTGAAAATTTTTTTTTTTGAATTTTTTTTGTTTTTAAGTTTTATGAAAATAAAACAAGGAAAATTTTTTTAGGTTTTATGTTTTGCAAATTTTTTTGTATTTTTGATGAGTACAGAAATAAAAAAAATGCAGTATAGGAAAACACCCCCATACTTAAACCAAATTGTCCCCAATGTTGCAATCTAAGTATGCGGAACAGATAATATACAAAATAAAATAAGTACAAAAAACAAAAACAGAGAGGGTAGAAGCTTCCCTAAGACAAGTCCGGGAGGCCCAAGTCGAAACCCTGCATTATTTAGAAGAAAAAAGCAAAAAGAAACAGAAAAAACAAAAAAAAGGATAAACTCGGCCTAAATGAGTGCGGGCGGTAGGGGGGCGATGTGCGTGGGGAGTCGGAGGTAGCTAAGGCCTTAGCGACCACTGTGTGATAAAAATGTGATCCCCTAGCGCGCACAAGAGTGAAAAGCGCGCCGAATCAAAATATAATAAGTTAAATTAAATAAAATATATATATTTTTAAAGTTTTTCAAATTTTTTTGTTTTTTTTTTTAGTTTTTGTTTTTGTGTTTTTTTTTTGGTTTTGTTTTTTAATATTTTTTTTTGTTAAGTTTTTTTTCATTTTTTGGATTTTTATTTTTAGTAGTTTTTTTTGTGTTTTTAGTTTAGTTTTTTAGTTTTTTTTTTTTAGTTTTATAGTTTTTCAAATTTTTTAATTTTTAAGGTTTTTCAAAATTTTTTTTGTTTTGAGTTTTCAATTTTTTTTTTGGTTTTATAAATTTGTAAATACATATGTATTAGTTTTTATATTATTATTATTATTATTGGCCATATTTATATATATATATATATAAATATATAGGTAAAATTAATAGATTTCCAGGGTTTAAAATAACGAACCTAAAATTCCCCGGCAACGGCGCCAAAAACTTGATGGTTAAAACTCCAAAATTATTTGCGGTCACGCGGCGACCCGGCGTTTTTATTTGCGAAAAAGGCGGAAGAGAAGTGATTTATTTAAGAAAACGGGGCGCGCGTATTTATTTATTTATTTGGATATAAAAAAGGTTTAGAAATCGAGTTTTAAACGAAAGGAGGCAAGTGCACCTATCGTGAGTAGTACAGGATATTCGGTGGAATATCGAGGTCGTATTGTTCTCGGTCCGGTTCGATTATTTCTACTCTTCCCTGGAGGGGACTATTATTTTACCGATAATACTTGTCGGGTATTGATATATAATAAAAAGCAGAAAATGGCAGAAAGAAAATGAAAGCATGAAGGTGGTGCCGATGAAGAGCTTAGCTCGATGGCACCGAGAAACAATTGAACTAAAATAGACTTTAAATAAAAAGAGCTCCTAAATTTCTAATTAATTAAGGCGGAGACTTGGCCGTGGAGGTTCCACTAAAATGAGCTCACCTAGCTATAGGGCTATCGCTCACCTGAACGCTAAGACTATTCGACCGGGCTCTCGTCCGACGAAGGATTCCTCTTAACGCCCGCATTACGCTAAGAACCCCGCTATTGGGTGGGGAACCCAATCCGGTAGAGTTGGCGCGCCTCCTCTCTCGAGGGTTAGTGCGGAACTCTCTTTGCCAAGGGGTGATCGGTCCATATGCACGGCCTGTCGGCTGGCTAGCATATGGACTACGGAAATAGGGCCCACACATCGATATGTGGTCCTACGCGTCGTTAACCCCGGGCAAACCTTAAGTACTTTTAATTAATTAGAAAAATTAGACCTTTAATTATTTTAAGCTATTTTATCTGTCCCAATGCTCTTCGATGTCGAGGGCTAAGAACGATTAGCCACTCATCGGAATGGGGACGGCTTGCGAGGAAAGCAATAAATAAAGCAGGAAAGAAAGCTGAAAATGAAAGCAGTAAATGAAAGCAGTAAAGGAAAGCTGAAAATTGCAAGTCCTACCCAAACGAGTAGGACTGAAGAAAGCAGTAAATTGCGAGTCCCGGCGCAACTGCGTGGGCGGGAGAAAGAAAGCGGTAAAAACGCACACACGCAAATCCTACTCAAATGAGTAGGGGAAAATAAATGCGGGTCCTACTCAACCGAGTAGGACAAAATAAATGCAACGCACGCACACACTCTCTCGACATAAAGTAAAACACACACACTCTACAGGAATAAAATCCAGCCATTTAAAACTCAAGTGAGTAGGCGGAAAAAAAGAAAATTACAAACTCACGCACTCTACAGAAATTAAAATAAGCAAGCGCCATTTAACTCTTAACGAGTAGGCGGAAATAAATGCACAAGTACAAAAAATGTAAAAAAAAACTAAGTTATCTAAAATGAAAACAACTGCATTTCTACCGCTAGAATGCGGTAGAAATGCATAAAAGGGGAAATAAAAATTAAACGGGAAGAAAGTTTTGCAAATAAAAAAGAAAATGCAAGTGCTCGAAAAATAAAAACGAATACATTTCTACCGCTAGAATGCGGTAGAAATGCATAAAAAGAGAACGAAAAAATAAAAAGAGCAAAAGTTTTAAATGAAAATCAAAGTGCACGAAAAATTAAAACGACTATATAATCATTCCTATAACCCCGTAAAAACGATTAAAAAGCGAAAATAAACTAAAAGAACGAAAAAGTTTTACGAAATAAAAAGCTAAGTTAAAAAAAAAGGAAAAACACTTTGAAAACGTTTTAGGATCTATAGGAATGAATTAGAAACTATAAAAACCTAAGTTAACCAAAACAAGTAAAAATAACTAAACATAAAAACAAGAAAACTAATCTCATACACACACACACCCATTACAAAAGAAGGAAAATAAGCTAAGTTATAACAAGAAAAATAAGATTGCATATGAATAGCCAAATAGATGAAGCCCAAATCCAAAGAAAGAGAGAAAAACTATAAATTTTATTAAGCAAAGTAGGAGATTACAAAACTAAGAAAATAAAGGAGAGGGGGAAAAATTCCCTTACATAGCATTTGGATTTCATTTCAGCAGCATATCCCTATACAAAATGTCAAAAAAGTGGAACAGGAATTCAGAGCAGAACCTCTGAATTTATAGAAAAAATTTTCAGGGTCACGCCCTTGGTCACGGGCGTGACAGGGGGCGTGACAGTACTATTTGCGAAGGCGGCCGGCGATTTGACGGGAAAGTTGACTTCGGGCTGGACACGTGGCGGTCTCGCAGTGGTCACGCCCTTGGTCACGGGCGTGACTCGGGGCGTGACAGGCAGGTGGATCTGGGCGCGGTGCGCGCCGAAAGTCTTCGGGCAGGTCTTGTCGAGCTAGCTGGAAAGGTCACGCCCCCAGGTCACGGGCGTGACTCTGGGCGTGTCGGCTGGTGTCGACACTCGACGAATGTCGAGATGAAATCGTCGAGTGGAGTGTCACGGGCTTGGGTCACGGGCGTGACTCGGGTGCCACGGGCGTGACCCCGGGCGTGTCAGGCTTTGCACTTCAAATTTTGCTGATTTCACGGTTTTTGATGTGTCACGCCCTGGTCACGGGCGTGACCAATATGTCACGGGCGTGACATGTCAATTTTTTGGCAGATTTTCATTTTTTCCTGAAAAATAAAATAAAATAAGTTAGTATAATATTTACAAAAAATAGGAGCATTTATTGAGTAAAAATCGACCAAACATAAATAATTTCTCCTACAGAAATGTTAAAATAGCTAACAAGGCATTTAATCAAGTAGCTGATTGGATAATTCCACCTAGGAGATATCATCCACTAGGGTATAAGTCTCAACCTGCATTATCAGTCATTTCTAGCTTTTCTTTTCAACCAAACCAAGGACCCAAGGTAACCTGGGTCAAGAACAATTGAGCTTTATTTTCTGATGCAGGTACAAGTGAAGAACTGTCCAAGGCTAAGTCAGACATGGTACCTGGACAGTGGCTGCTCCAAGCACATGACTGGCAGCAAAGCAAATCTCACCAACTATAAATCCAAGTTAGGACCAAAACTGATATTTGGAGACTCAAAGAGTGGTCAGTCGGAAGGATATGGAAGAGTAAGCATTGGAGCAGTGACCTTCAAAAAGGTGACATATGTAAGAGGACTTAAACATAATCTTATATCCATAAGCCAATTATGTGATGAAGGTTATCAGGTTTATTTCAACTTTACCTCTCGTTCTATTATAAATGATAAAAACCAAACTGTTTTAATTGGACTTAGACAAGGGAACATATATTTAGTAGATTTCATTTCTGCCACAACTGATATTTGTTTACTCAATATCACTAGTAACCAAAATGAGCTATGGCACAAAAGGCTAGGACATGTAAACCTTAAGAACATATCTAGGTTATCTAAAGACAACCTTGTTAGAGGTTTACCTCCTGGTCCCTACAAGAAAGAAAGCCTATGCAGGGCTTGTCAACTAGGCAAGCAAACTAAAACTAGCTTCAAATCCATTAATAAAAGTGATTCACCTAGGATATTGTATCTGCTTCATGTGGATCTTTTTGGACCCATTGCAGTACAAATCCTAGGAGGGAAGTCTTACACCTTAGTTATTGTTGATGATTTCTCCAGATTCAGTTGGGTAGGCTTCCTGAGAGCTAAGTCAGATACATTCAAAGTTCTTACAGATTTTCTCAGGACCATACATATTGAGTTCTCTACTCATGTTGCATTGATCAGAAGTGATCATGGCACAGTGTTTGAGTCTCTTCTTATGCATGAGTTATGTGAGAAGGAAGGTATCAGGCAGTACTTCTCAGCTCCTAGATCTCCCCAACAAAATGGGGTTGCTGAAAGGAAAAATAGGACACTCATTGAAGCTGCAGGTACATTGTTAGCAGATGCCTACATGCCTCTATCCTTTTGGGTAGAAGCTGTAAACACAGCTAACTATGTCCTGAACAGATGTCTTATACATAAACTAAAACACAAGACCCCCTATGAATTACTTAAAGAAAAGAAACCTAAAATCACTTACTTTAAAGTTTTTGGTTGCATATGTTATATCCACACTAATAACAAAAGATACATCAGAAAATTTGAGGCTAAGGCTGAGGAAGGGATTTTTCTAGGATATTCCCAAGTAAGCAAGGCCTATAGGGTTTTCAATAAATCATCCCTTAAAATTGAAGAATCTGTCCATGTGTCTTTTGATGAAGCTAACATGTTTTATAAGGAGAAAGACATTTCTACCAATAGCCCTTTGCAGGTTTCACCAATGTGTGAGTCTATGGATAGACTAAACCTTACCTAAGAGGTTCCAACTCATCCCACTCCACAGGCTGCTGAAGGCAGTGAAGAAGAAATTCAAGAGAAAGTAACTGAACTTCCATCAACAGCCAACACCATTCCTCAAGAGGAATTATTTGCAGAAGCTGTTGCCCAACCAACTCCACAAACTGATCTTGTCACACTTAGAGATCACCCCAGATCTCAAGTGATTGGGGACATTTCAGTTGGTGTACAAACAAGACATCAGCTCAATCAAGACTTGATGCATGCCTGTTTTCTCTCTCAAATTGAACCTCTCACCATTCTTGAAGCTGAGCAAGATCCCCACTGGATTCTTGCAATGCAAGAGGAACTAAATCAGTTTGAGAGATGTAGAGTTTGGGATTTGGTTCCAAGACCCCATAACTACCCAGTTATTGGAACCAAATGGGTATACAGGAACGAATTAGATGCAGCAGGGAACATAGTAAGGAACAAGGCTAGACTGGTTGCCTAAGGATATAGGCAAGAAGAAGGAATAGACTATGACCAAACCTTTGCCCCTATTGCAAGGTTGGAGGCCATTAGAATATTTCTAGCCTATGCAGCATACAAAAAGTTCAGGGTATTCCAGATGGATGTCAAGAGTGCCTTTCTGAATGGTGTACTTCAAGAAGAGATTTATGTAGAACAACCTCCAGGTTTTATCTCTCTAACGCAACCCTCTTATGTTTACAAGTTCCATAAAGCTCTCTATGGTTTAAAGCAAGCTCCAAGAGCTTGGTATGAGACCCTAGCTAGCTTTCTTTTAGAGCATAAATTTACAAGAGGAACCATAGATAAAACCCTTTTCACTAGACATCATAAGGACCAACTCTTATTGGTACAAATATATGTGGATGACATTATTTTTGGGTCTACTGATCCCAAATTGTGCTAGAGGTTTGCTGACCTCATGCATTCCAAATTTGAGATGAGTAGCATGGGTAAGCTTTCCTACTTCCTTGGTCTCCAAGTGAAGCAGCTCCCTGATGGTATCTTCCTCTCCCAATCTAAGTATGCCAAAGAGCTTATTAAAAAGTTTGGGATGGGTGATGCTTCAAGAATGAAAACACCTATGGCTACAAATGCTGTTGTGGACTCTGATGCAGCAGAGAAACCTGTAGATCAGAAATATTATAGGGCAATTGTTGGATCCCTATTATACTTAACAGCTAGCAGGTCTGACATAATGTTTTCCACATGTTTTTGTGCTAGATTCCAAGTGAATCCTAAAGAATATCATCTTATTTTTCTAAAAAGGATTTTGAGATATATAAAGAGTTGTCCTAGTTTAGGACTCTGGTATCCTGCAGAGTCAGAATTTGAGTTAACTGGATACTCAGATGCTGACTATGCTGGATGTAGGGTGGACAGGAAAAGTACCTCTGGAACTTGCCAGTTCCTGGGTTTGAGACTTGTCTCTTGGTTTTGCAAAAAGCAGACATCTGTGTCTACATCAACTGCTGAGGCAGAGTACATGACTGCTGGCAGCTGCTGCTCATAGATGCTATGGATACAAAACCAACTCCTAGATTATGGTATCAACTTAAATAATTCAACCTTATTTTGTGATAATACTAGTTCTATTGCTATAGCACAGAATCTAGTTCATCATTCTAGGACTAAACATATTGAAATAAGACATCATTTCATTAGAGATAATGTGGACAAAAAGAAAATTAACTTGATCCACATTCCTACTGATCTACATAGAGCAGATATCTTCACCAAGCACTTAGATGAGAAAACCCATCTATTCTTTATAAATCAACTGGGAATGATTGATGGAGAAGAGTTAAATTAATTTATGTCTGCATTCGACGAATTTTCCGGAGTTCGTCGAACGGAGTTCGACGAATTAGGGAAAGTTCGAGAGATTCTCGTCGAACGGAGATCGACGAATTCTCTGTGTGGAAACAATTTTCGTCGACTGGAGATCGACGAAACTTGTTTCATAAACCATTTCGTCGAACTGAGTTCGACGAACTACTCTCCTATACCTTATTTCGTCGATCTCAGTTCGAAGATTTGTCTCTTTTTCGTGGAACGGAGCTTGTCGATTCATATTCTCAAAATCTTATATCTAGGTTTTCTTCGACCTCCGTCCCGCGCTTTCAGTTCCTTTGCTCTTGATCGCCGTTTTCTCTGTAATTTTCTTTGCAGGTCATCAATGACAATTCCTCTAAGAGCACTTGCAGCGATGAAGTTTGATGCAGCATTCTCAATGGACTTTGAGTCCTTCCAGCACTCCCATCCCATTTTTCTGTATATCCTTGAATTACTGGAAGAAATGCGTCTCAAGGACTTCATGTCACGCAACATCAAGCTACACTCAACAGAGATCAGAGAATGGGTGTACACTGCTACAATTTCTGAAGATGGAAATCTGACTGGAACTATTGGAAACATTGCCGTTTCCTTGACCCCAGCAGTAATCTCTGAAATATTTGGTCTGATAAATGGGGAAGACAATTTGGAAATGGACCCTGAGGAATATGCTGATATGCTGAAAGTCATGGGTTTCTCCGGAAACAACCCTAATAAGCTTCTGAAGAAACAATTGTCCGCCGCTTATCAGTTTTTGGCTGACATTGTCGGGAAAATTCTAATGGGCAAGCACTCGGCGCACGACTACATCACTCGCCATCAATTCCTGATCATGTGCGCCGTGCTCAACAAGCGTCAGGTGGATTGGGGCATGGTCTTCTTTGACCTTATCAAGAAAAGGATTGGCAAGAAGGAAGTCTGCTACGGCAGAATCCTGGGGATTTTCCTCCAGGAAAAGGCCAGTGAATGTTTGGTCTCCCCGACCACATTCATCAACGCCAGCAAGCGCCTCACCTGCGCCTTGTTTGGCAGATGGGAGAGGACAATCTCCAAACCCTCCAAGGGTTCCTCCTCCTCCATCAATGCTTCTGAGAGCACCAGGACCGTCAAGGTCACTCCCCACCCTGAATCTGAAGAGGTCTTTCCCCCTACCAAATCTCTTCCCACTCCTCCTGCACCTCAACTGACTCCTCCTCAACATCAATCTCCACCGCCTGATCTCACACATATGCCTACACCTCCACTTTCCCCCATTGGAACAACTATTCCCTCTCCTCCTCAATCCCCTCTTCCACCACACCTTTCCTTTATTCCCTCCTACACCATACCCACTGAACCACAACCTGTTCTACCTCCCTTATCCCCTCCACATATTCTTCCTTCCTCCTCTACTATTCTTTCTCCACCTATGGATTCTTCCACCATCCCCACGCTCATCTCTCTGCTGACTCCTCTTATTAAATCACTCATCACAGAGGCCATTACACCTCTGGTGAATTCAATTGATTCTTTATCTGCCAACATCTCAGCTCTCTCTGCTGCCCCGTCTTCAATCAGGGGCCTGGCTCTAGGTTCTCCTGAACCCAGGCAGGGGGAGATGCTCCATGATGAAGCTGGTGCAGCAGCTGCAGAAGTGGATACAGCTGATATAGATACAGATACTACAGATATAGTTGATTCAGTGCTTGATAATACAGATACAGTTACAGATACAGCAATAGATTTTCTTCAATTCATGGAAACTGACAGTAGCTTTGATGAGTCAGTAGATTCAATAACAACTGTTGGTGATTTTCTTATAAATCCCACAGTTAATTTATCTGAGATTCTTCAGATTTTTGATCTTGTATATATGAAGCTTCCTTCAGTAGAAATTGCTAAGCCATACTTGGCTATTGTCCAGTATACTTCTCCAGCAAATCCAGCAGTTGCCAGGCAACTTTGTGCATCCTTTGCTGCTCCCTCTGCTGTTCCAACTCCTGTGTCTATCCCAGTAATCTGCCCTGTCCCAGATTTTGTCATGGATGATTCTCCCATGCCTGATCTGGATGAGCTCATTCTGGCAGACATTGAGGAAGAGAACAAGGCAGCAGCAGAAAGTTATGTCTCTACTATTGTTGTACCTTCACCCTCTGAACCTTCTATTCCCCATCAAGACAAACCTCTTACCATTCCTGATGCCACTCTGAGGAAGCTGAATGCTCTATGATAACCCTCAGAGTTCAAATTCTGATGATGATGATGATGATGAATCAGATGAGGAGGCTGCTAAGAAGAGAAAGAAGTTGCTCTCTAAGAAAAGGAAGACCCCTCCTCCTCCTGCTCGCAAGCCTAATCCCACTGCAGACACTCCATATTATATTCTGCATAATGTTGCTCCTTACAAAGGGATGCCTGCATGGATGTGGCTATCTAAGAACCAACAAAAAGAGAGGAAGAGGAGTAGGAGATACTCTCCTCCCCCAGTTCATAGGTACAGAAAGGATACCCCTCCTCCTCCTCCTCCAGCAGCAGGTGCCTCTGGCTGAAGCTCTCAAAGATCTACTCCTATTCAAACCTATCAGAGACAAACAGGGAGATCCTCTGGTAGTAGTCAGCCAAGGACACCATCTTCAGGAAGTCAACACCTTCAACAACAACATCAACAGTCCCAGGAATCTAAGAAACAGGCAGCTGAAAGGCCCTATTCTCCTCCTGAAGATCCAGAAACAGCCAATACAGCCAGAATGGCAAGATTCCAAGAAATCATTGGCTTATCTCTTATCAATAAAGCTAAAGCTGAAGGCAAGGACACAACAGGTTTAACCAATATGTTTTAGTACAGAAGAGATGAACTGAAAAGATTTGGGAAAGCAAACAAGTTACTAAATGTTGATGAATACATGAATCTTCACCCAGAAGCAGTTATCCCCAGAGCCACTTCACTGAACATCATAGGTGCAGCTGACTTGACTATGACCAAGGCTGAAGCTTCAGATCCCAATAGGGAAATCATTTTCAAGAAGACAGGAGAAAAAGCACCTGAAGTCAAGCCAAAACTGAAGAAATCAGAGAAGTAATGTTGTGTTTTCTTTTCATTTCTGCTTCTGTTTCAGTTTACACTTTTGCATTAAAACAAAGCCAGTATGTATATATATATATGAAAGTCCAACTAGTGTCAACTATGTGCACCTATGGGGGGGGGGAATAGGTGACGTGTGGTTCTTTTGCGGAATTTACGGATGTACCTGCACAATAAAAACAAAAAGCACAGCACATAAAATACACAGCAAATTTATAGTGGTTCCCCGACTTGGGTACATCCACTTTCCCCCTTCGACCTATCTCCCCAACAAGGGACGACTCGGTCACTTCTCCAACGGGATTGAAATCCAATCCCTGCACTAACGGAAGGAGTCCTTCCACACGTGAGAGTCAACACTCCCACAAAACGGGTTGCACCCAACCCTTACAACACGGAACAAAAGTTCCTTTACAACGAAATTAAATGTAGAGTGTACACGTGATACAAACTTCTTTTGGAGACTACGGTGTTCCTCTTTGTCCGACGACGTGTTCTTGAAGTCGATGAAGAGTCTACAACCTTGGTCTCTCTTGGAGAGGATCTCCCGGAACCGGCGGCGGCAATCCGAGCGGCGGCTTGGTTCGGAGTCGGCGGCAACGAAGGTGCGCTGCAGTGCTTTGAGATCCAAACTTCTTTGCGAAGCAAACTAGGTCTACCAACGGTCACTCTAGGATCGGTCGTCTCGATCGATTCGGACGGGGGAGTTTTTCCCGGTCAACAAATCGAGAGACAAGAGATCTCTGGATAGACACGTGAGACGCAAGCTTTGCTAGGCTTCTGTCGCTGGAGATCGGGAAGAGGAACGATCAGCAGCGGCGACGTATTTGCCTGAGCACGACGGTGGCGGCGGAAGGAGTTCGCGATTTTAGGGTTTTACTTGCTCGGCTTCTTTCTTGGTGGTCTATTCCGTTTAAAATACCTATATATAAATACTGTAGAAGTTTTCCAATATGACCGTTTGTGGGACCCACAAAAGAAATCCCTAAGTCCGGTTCAAACTAGTCCAAAGGCAGAATCCGGTCCAGCAGCATCCTGAGAAAACGCCAAGTGAAAATCGGCGAGAATCGCAGGCGATTCTCGACGAATCGGCGAGAATCACCAAGTGATTCTCGACGATTCGTCGAGAATCGTTTGTGATTCTCGTCGAATCACTTATTGATTCTCAACGAATTTTACTTTGTATACATGGCCTGCTTGGCCACTGGTTTGGCAGGAATTACTTGTGATTCTCGCCGAATCTTACTTGGCACCATTTTGAGGTGGCCAGAAGGAGTCAGCGAGAATCACTAATGATTCTCGTCGATTCGGCGAGAATCACTAGTGATTCTCGCCGAATCGGCGAGAATCACTTGGTGATTCTCGTCGAATATGCCTTGGACGAATTTTCGTCTTTCACCCAGGAGCTGCTCCTTGATCCTCCATGCTCCTTGTCTTCTCTTGCATATGAACGGCCCTGTACTTGAAAGTAAGTGCACTCCAATAGAGAGAGTGCACATAGGCCAACACACTGATCTGCTCAACGAGGGATTACGTCGTGTAGACCCGTGTATATTGACCTACTGCACCCTGACATTGGTGTGCACTTAGCGTGGAGGAACTGCAAGCACAACTTGAAAGAGTTTATCAAATACATAGTCTATTGACCTTAGCTTGTCCAGGGGCTTCTTCAAATCAGGTACATTGTGGATACAATACCCAACAATCTCCCCCTATTTGAAGAAGCCTAAACCTTACAAGCTAAGGTGAATAGAGCAAATGGAAATGAAAGCAAATGAAAGCCATAAACTTAACATTGAGTGGAGTCATCCCTTACCAATACCGATTTCTTGGGAGCAAGCTGGAGCCACCTTAGCCTTGACCCCGAGAGGGTAATCTCCCCCTTTTCGGCTTCGGCAAATCGGGGTCTGTAACCTTTGGCCCTTAGCTCCCCCTCAGTTCTTGCAGCTGTACTCACGCTGGAGTTCCCTGCTCCCCCTCAGATCATGCACGAGTCGGGAGCTTCTGTAGTCTTCATGCTTCATAATTGAGCATCCCCAATTCAGTCTTGAAAAGATTGAACTTGGCCTCGTCTAAGGGCTTTGTGAATATATCAGCAATCTGCTTGTCCGTGGGGACATAACAGAGAGAGATGTCCTTATTTTTCACGTGCTCCCGAATGAAGTGGTAGCACACTTCAGTATGCTTCGTTCTGTTGTGCGAGACAGGATTGTTGGCAATGGCAATTGCACTGGAGGAGTCGCAGTACATTGGAACTTCCTTGAACTGAAGGTTGTAGTCGGCCAACTGATTTCTGATCCAAAGGAGTTGTGCGCAACAGCTGCCTGCTGAGATGTACTCAGATTCTGCTGTGGAGGTAGCCACACAGTTCTGCTTCTTGCAGTTCCATGAGATAAGCCTTCTTCCGAGGAATTGACACGTCCCGGAAGTGCTTTTCCTGTCATCCCTACTCCCTGCAAAATCAGCATCTGAAAAGCCTATTAGCTCGACATCATTGTTTCTCGGGTACCACAAGCCAAGATTAGGAGTACCTTTAAGGTATCTTAGAATTCGCTTTGCAGCGACATGGTGAGATTCCTTAGTGTTCACCTGATATCTGGCACAGACACATGTGGAGAACATAATATCCGGTCTACTGGCAGTAAGGTAGAGCAGGGATCCAATGATGCTTCTGTATTTGGTTTCATCGAAAGGTTTACCTTTCTCATCCTTATCCAGAGACATGGTGGATCCCATTGGAGTCCTCATAGAGGTTGCACTCTCCATACCGAATTTCTTAAGGAGTTCATTTGTGAACTTCGTCTGAGAGATGAAGATTCCATCCTCAGACTATTTCACTTGAAGTCCTAAGAAATACTTGAGCTCTCCCATACTGCTCATTTCAAACTTTCCTTGCATAAGTTTAGAAAACCTTTTGCAAAGATTGTTGTCCGTTGAGCCGAATATTATGTCATCGACATAGATTTGCACCAGCAAAATCTTGCCTTTGACTTCCCTGAGAAACAATGTTTTATCTATTTTACCTCTAGAGAACTTGTTCTCAAGAAGAAACCTAGATAAAGTCTCATACCAAGCTCGTGGAGCTTGTTTTAACCCATATAATGCTTTATTAAGAAAGTAGACATGATTGGGAAAAGTAGGATCGACAAAACCTGGGGGTTGAGCGATGTATACTTCCTCTTTCAGGTCTCCGTTCAGGAATGCCAATTTCACATCCATTTGATAGACTGTGAATCCTTTGACTGCAGCATACGCCAGGAACAACCTGATTGCCTCGAGCCTTGCTACTGGTGCAAAGGTCTGGTCGAAATCAATCCCTTCCTCCTGTCTGTAACCTTGAGCCACCAGCCTGGCTTTGTTCTTTACGATGACACCATGTTCATCCAGCTTGTTTCTGAAGATCCACTTTGTGCCAATCACATTCTGCTTGTATGGTCTGGGAACCAGCGTCCAAACCTTGCAACGTTCGAATTGATGTAGTTCCTCTTGCATGGCCAGAATCCATGCCGCATCCTTGTTCGCCTCGTCGAACTTCTTTGGCTCAACCTGTGACAGGAAGCTAAGATGCAATACTTCGTTAACTGTACCTCTTCAAGTTCTGACACCAGCACGAGGATCCCCGATGATCTGATCGCTAGGATGATCTCTCACGTGCCGGAGCTCTAGAAGTCTGGCGTCTGGAGCTTCAACTACTTCTTGGGCTTCTCTTTCTTCTAAGAGATTTGTCCCATCTTGATCTTCAACATTTTCAGATGACGTGGAGGTGGAAACTTTGACGTACTTGGGAGCGTCATCTTTAGCGGTCTCATCCAGACTCAGCTGTTCAAGTCTAGCACCTGCATCTTCAAGAATACTACTGGAAGAATTGCTGTTAAGCAAACTTTCATCATCAAAAACAACATTTATTGATTCTTCTACCACTAGGGTTTTCTTATTGAAGACCCTATATGCCCGACTATGGGAACTATAGCCCATGAATATGCCTTCGAAGCATTTTTCACTGAATTTAGTACGCGGGTACTTCCCATTATTCAGTACATAGCATCTGCAACCAAAAATCCTCAAGTAGGACATGGTTGGTTTCCTGCCTTTCAGTAGCTCGTAGGGCGTCTTACGATGATGTTTGTTGATCAATGCTCGGTTTTGTACATGACATGCAGTATTGACACCCTCTGCCCAGAAGTATTCCGGGAGAGAAGCGTCATTCAACATTGTCGTGCAGGCTTCAATGAGAGTTCTATTTCTCCTCTCCGCAACTCCATTTTGCTGAGGAGTGCGCGGGGAGGAAAACTCATGAAAGATACCTTGTTCTTCACAAAATTCTGTCATTGCACCAGATTCGAATTCTGTTCCATGGTCACTTCTGATTTTGACCACGGAGCAGTTAAATTCGTTCTGAACCTGCTTGACAAAATTAGTGAAGATGTCAAACGTATCTAACTTTCGTTTCAAAAATAACACCCATGTAAACCGAGAATGATCATCAACTATCACTAGCGTATATGACTTGCCTCCCAAGCTATGAACTTGCATTGGACCAAACAAGTCCATATGCAAAAGGTAAAGACATCGGGAAGAGTCTTTGTCAGCGATGCTCTTAAAGGTAGCCCGAGTCTGTTTGCCCATCTGGCATGCAGGACATGGGCTATCTTTGATGCACTTGATACTGGGAGCATCCCTTACCAAGTCCTTAGAAAACAGCATACTAATTGTCTTGAAATTAATATGTGCCAATCTCTTGTGTCATTGTTCACAAAGAGATGCACTGCCTGTTGCCACAAGGCATACGGGGGTAGATGAATCTAAGCTGAGAAAATCTAAACAAAAGATATTTCTGCTCCTAATGCCTGATAATACCGTTTCAGAAGAGGTACGTGAAATTATCAGACATTTATCCTTGCAGAACTTAACGTCATAACCTTTATCACATAACTGACTTACACTGATCAGCTTATGGTTTAACCCTTCAACATAAGCCACGTCGGAGATAGAGATTATACCGTTGGAAATCATACCATAACCTCTGGTGACTCCTCGATCTGACCCTCCAAAGATGACTTTGGGTCCATTCTCGACTGGAGTGTAATCACGCAGCAGGCTTCTTGTCCCGGTCATATGCCGGGAGCATCCACTGTCCAAATACCAGATTGGCGTTTTGGTGTCCTTTGGACATTCCTGCAAAACAAAATTAATTTGCCTTAGGAACCCAATCGAACTTGGGTCCTAGAATCCTGGTTAGCACACTCCCCCTCGGAAGGTTAACTCTACGAGTGGTCGGCCTCGCATTGCTAACATGGGGAGTCTCGTATTACCTTGGATTAAACCAACAATCCACGGCAAAGTGACCGACTTTGCCACAGCACCAACAGTCGAACCTGTTGTATCTCTTCCGAGGCTCCTGCCTTACCCTGGGAACAGCGGGTACAGCTGGGGCCTTGGATCTGGAGGTGGAGGCCTCATGGTGACGGCAGTCACATGACTTTGTCACCTTCTGTATAACATGCTTGACTTTTGGTGCCTGCTTTCCATTATGGCCGCTAGAGAACGGACCATAATTTTCCATGTGGATTTCCTCATAAGGTGCCTTGAAGGCACTCTCACCGAAGTTTCGGGGAAAGTTCCAACCGTCATACCGGCTCTTTGGCTTTGCAACCGAGGGCCGAAAATGATGCCCAAATGTTGACTCAAAGTCATGTTGGTTGCACGGAAAGCCAGGCTTTCTGAACGCAATAGGACTAAGAGGAGCCTTGCCCTTTTCACCAGCAGAGGCCTTCTTGGCGGCCTTATTCTTCCTCTGGTTCCTGTTTCTCCTGGAAGAGGAACCAGATACCCCTGCATGCCCCAAGCCAGCTCCTTTGGCCTGAGCAGAGAAGGTATCAACGACTGGAAGAACTGTTTTTGGCATGGAGAAGCTCTTGACGATCTTCTTTTCTGCCGCAAGTAGTTCTTCCAACTTGTTGACTTCCTCCTGCTTTAGATCAAGAAGCTTCAAAGACTCTGAATGCTTTGAGGTCAGGTCAAGGTGATCCTGTCGGAGAGAGATCAAACTAGTGACCTCTTCCCTTAGGGAAACACACTCGCCCTTAAGGAATTTTACTTCCTTTTTCTCAGCCTTCAGTCTCTTTCGGCACTCCTCGAAGGTGTTGAGCAGAAGCTCATACTTCTCGAGGAGCTCAGCTTCGCGGGCCGAAAGGCTATCCTCAGGTTCATCGTCCTGAGACTCAGGATCAGAGTCAGAGTCGGAGAGAGGGGTGTGAGCGTTTACCTTCCCAGAAAATGGTGGACATTCTCCTTCTGAGTCGGAGCGACCCACCAGCCCGAAGTAGGCTTCTTCATCATCACTGGAGTCTGAGGAATCAGACTCACTTAGTGTCTTTGGCCTTCTGGCGATGTAGCTCCGCTCCTTCTTCTTATCTCTGGTGGATTTGAGCTCCTCACCATTTCCCTTTTCTCTTTTACTTTGATAGCAGTCGGCCACGACGTGTCCTGGCTTATTACATCCAAAGCAAATAATGTCAGAAGAACGATGTTTGTTGGGTTTAGATGCATACCTGTCAGAAGAGTAGTTTTTCTTCTGATGTCTGGAAGAGGAGCCGTCTCTCTTTCTTTGATTCCTCATCTTGAGGAACTTCTTGAACACTCGAGTGATGAGGGAGAAATCCTCCTCCGACAGTTCTGAGCTGGAGGAGCATGGATCGGAGTCCTCCTCCTCATCCTTTTTCCTGGCACGGTACGACACCGTACTCTTCCCTTTTCTGGAATGACTGGCTTTTAGAACCACAGTCTTTTCTTTTGCAGCAGCCTTTTCTGCTTCTTCCTCAGCTTTCCTGGTGTTCAGCTGAAGCTCATAGGACATCAGCTTTCCAAACAGAATTTGAGGATCAGTTTCTGCCAGTCTGCCAAATTCTCTGATGGCGCAGATCTTAGTGTCCCATTCCTTAGTAAGGGACCTAAGGAATTTGTCATTGAGTTCACCATTAGTGAACACTCTTCCGTACCCCTTGAGGGCGTTGACAATCTTTAGGAAGTTCTCGTAGGTGACCCCGATCTCTTCCTTCGGCCCTTGTCTGAAGGCCTCATACTTCTGGTTCAGGAGGGATCTCCGATCATCCCTCACTTCATCTGTGCCCTCCATTAGAATGATCAGACACTGCCAGATCTCCTGAGCTGTCCTGCAGTTGCTGAAGTTCTGCATCATCGAGTCATCAACTGCGCTGACCAGGATGTTTCTTGCCTTCATGTCAAGGCCCACTAGGACCATCTCATCCTTGTCCATTTCAGAGAGTGTCTTCGGCACTTTCTTGGTGGGATCAATGGTGGAGGCCTTAGTGGGGACATAAGGTCCCTCCAGCACGATCATGAAAAGTCGAGGGTCCACTGCTTCCATGTAGAACCTGATCTTTTCCTTCCAGATAGGAAAGTTGAGTCTGTTGCACACTGGGATCTTGCCGGAGTACTTGAGCCCGTCCATAGTAGATGTATGTCTCCTTGTTGACACTAGTGGCAGGATTCAACTCAAGGTGTTAACCTCTTTGCTGAGCAACCTCCCTCTGATACCACTTGAAAGTCCAACTAGTGTCAACTATGTGCACCTATGGGGGGGGGGGAATAGGTGACGTGTGGTTCTTTTGCGGAATTTACGGATGTACCTGCACAATAAAAACAAAAAGCACAGCACACAAAATACACAGCAAATTTATAGTGGTTCCCCGACTTGGGTACATCCACTTTCCCCCTTCAACCTATCTCCCCAACAAGGGACGACTCGGTCACTTCTCCAACGGGATTGAAATCCAATCTCTGCACTAACGGAAGGAGCCCTTCCACACGTGAGAGTCAACACTCCCACAAAACGGGTTGCACCCAACCCTTACAACACGGAACAAAAGTTCCTTTACAACGAAATTAAATGTAGAGTGTACACGTGATACAAACTTCTTTTGGAGACTACGGTGTTCCACTTTGTCCGACGACGTGTTCTTGAAGTCGATGAAGAGTCTACAACCTTGGTCTCTCTTGGAGAGGATCTCCCGGAACCGGCGGCGGCAATCCGAGCGACGGCTTGGTTCGGAGTCGGCGGCAACGAAGGTGCGCTGCTGCAGTGCTTTGAGATCCAAACTTCTTTGCGAAGCAAACTAGGTCTACCAACGGTCACTCTAGTATCGGTCGTCTCGATCGATTCGGACGGGGGAGTTTTTCCCGGTCAACAAATTGAGAGACAAGAGATCTCTGGATAGACACGTGAGACGCAAGCTTTGCTAGGCTTCTGTCGCCGGAGATCGGGAAGAGGAACGATCAGCAGCGGCGACGTATTTGCCCGAGCACGACGGCGGCGGCGGAAGGAGTTCGCGATTTTAGGGTTTTACTTGCTCGGCTTCTTTCTTGGTGGTCTATTCCGTTTAAAATACCTGTATATAAATACTGTAGAAGTTTTCCAATATGACCGTTTGTGGGACCCACAAAAGAAATCCCTAAGTCCGGTTCAAACTAGTCCAAAGGCAGAATCCGGTCCAGCAGCATCCTGAGAAAACGGCAAGTGAAAATCGGCGAGAATCGCAGGCGATTCTCGACGATTCGTCGAGAATCGTTTGTGATTCTCGTCGAATCACTTATTGATTCTCAACGAATTTTACTTTGTATACATGGGCTGCTTGGCCACTAGTTCGGCGGGAATTACTAGTGATTCTCGCCGAATCTTACTTGGCACCATTTTGAGGTGGCCAGAAGGAGTCGGCGAGAATCACTAGTGATTCTCGTCGATTCGGCGAGAATCACTAGTGATTCTCGCCGAATCGGCGAGAATCACTTGGTGATTCTCGTCGAATATGCCTTGGACGAATTTTCGTCTTCCACCCAGGAGCTGCTCCTTGATCCTCCATGCTCCTTGTCTTCTCTTGCATATGAACGGCCATGTACTTGAAAGTAAGTGCACTCCAATAGAGAGAGTGCACATAGGCCAACACACTGATCTGCTCAACGAGGGATTACGCCGTGCAGACCCGTGTATATTGACCTACTGCACCCTGACATTGGTGTGCACTTAGCATGGAGGAACTGCAAGCACAACTTGAAAGAGTTTATCAAATACATAGTCTATTGACATTAGCTTGTCCAGGGGCTTCTTCAAATCAGGTACATTGTGGATACAATACCCAACAATATATCTGTTGCATGTATTGTAAATTCTCTGCCAGATATATCTCTTTATTTTCCTTTGTTTTTCTGTTTGTTCTTTGCTTGGAGTTTCTATTAGTGACCTCACCCAAATAGAGGGAGATTGTTGGATCCGTAGTTGATTTGGGCTAGGTTCACTAACTTAGGTTGTGACCCATCATGTATAGTCTGGGTCATGTTTGTGTCTTAGAGTCTAGGACAGTCCTCTATCTCAACTTCAGATGGACCAGCCTTCTTCAAAGACCTTCAGGGACTCCAGATCTATCAATTTTTCAGACTAAGTGAAATGAGTTCGACGTTCGTCGAACTCAGCTCGACGAAGGAAGTTGTGCGCTCGACGATCGTGAGACAATTCGCAGTACTGAGCTCGACGAACTTTGTTCTTTACTCGACGAATACCAGATCCACTTCTAGCATTCTCAGGACTACTTCAGAATTTCTCTAAGTCCAGTTTCATGCTTCGGTCGACGAATCATTTTCTGAGCTCGACGAACTTGGACCTCAAGTTCACAGCTTCTCAGGTCGACGAATGCTAAATCTGTACTCGACGATTTCTGTGCTCAGAGAATCTGTGTCGACACTTAGGGCTTGAGTCGACACCAGGCTATTTGTGTCGACACCTAGGATTTCAGTCGACACCAGCTTGTGTCGACACCAGAGGTTTTGTGTCGACACCTAGACCAATCTGTCGACACCAGGGGAGTTGTGTCGACACCAAGATCAATCTGTCGACACCATTTTATGTCGACACAGTTTTTCAGCAGATGCAGAGTATTTTGTCCAAGTCCAGAACTTTTCTCAGGTCGACGAAGTTTATTCTCAGCTCGACGAATTTGGTTCTCTGCTCGACGAATAATGTTTGTCTGATATTGAAGATTGTCTATTCAACGAATGAAGACTGTCAGCTTGACGAACTCATCGCAGCTCGACGAACTCAGCTTAGCTCGACGAACTCAGCGCAGCTCGACGAATTCAAGACTCTGTTCGACGAATTCTGTTCTTCGGTCGACGATTCCAGACTAGGTCTTCTTCCGTTCCCGTCTCATTTCATGGCACGGATTCCTGGACAATTAATGGCGGTTCTTCATAGAATACTACCGTTAGGATGCGCAGTTAATTCTGGATTATTTCATGCCGTTTTCCCATGGAAATAGTTGGGAAAATAATTAATTGTTGCTTTCTTTACAGGCCGTCTGTCATTACTGCTCGACATTCAAAAATTGGAATGCTCTCCTTGACAGACAGAGAGATATACAAAAACTAGAAGAAATTGAACAAGCACACAACACCAGAACATCCAGAACAGCATAGACAGTGATTCAGACAACACAAGAAAAAGATTTCATTCTTTGCCCGGAGAGAAATTGATCTAAAAGAAGAAGAAGGACATTACATCAATATCAAGAGTCTTCTTCATCTGCTTTTACTCAGGAGAACTTCAAAACAATACATTCATATCAGTTGCAAGAAGTTCCTGAAGAGTTTCTCTGGACCTGGAATTCTAGGTCTTTGAAGACCTATCACCCTGAAGCAGTGCTCCAGTTTTCTTCCTGAACCATTCCACATCTCAGGGGGAGCAAAGCTGCTAAACAACATCCACAAGTCTTCTCATTTGACTTGAGAAAGAGAAGATCTCATCACCCTCTCACTCCACCTCTGTACAGGGTTTTAATTCCCTTCAAAATTAATCTGGTTGCAAGTCTCCCACCAAAAGACTTGAGGTTTTGGTTTTTGGGAACCTGATCAAAACCCCATTGGTGCCAGGTCACCTGATCAACCCCTTCCTGCAGTGGATTCCTACCAGGGTGGTAGAAGAGTGGACTACCCAGATTTGGGGAACCACTATAAAATTCTTGTGTTGTCTGGTTGCTTTCTTTTCCTTTTTATTTTCTGGCCTTGCTCTGTGATTGTGCTGTGATTAGTCTTTTGCTGCGTTTTGATTTATTGTATTTGCTGCACACACACACACACACACACACCTAAAATACAACAGCACTTGTAAAAGTTTTAAAATCACCATATACTCTATTCACCCCCCCTCTAGAGTATATCAGATCTAACTGCACTTTCATAGAGAGCTCCATCTATTCAAGTGAAAAAAGGCACTAACATCAACAAGTCTCTTAAGTGCAGATTTTGAACCAGTCTGCCAAGAAGAATTCAGATTGATTTCTAAATTTCAAGAAAGAAGCGAATTGAAGATCGACTTCAAAGGAGATCAACCCTACTGTGTTCAGATTCAAGAAGCTTTGAAGAAAGCGAAGACAGGTTGATCTCTACCATTAGATTCATTCAAGAACTGTTCAAGAAACCGTCCATCCTTTCTCTCTCAACCAGGGTGGTGGTAGATTTAAAATTAAAATCTATTTTCTGTAGGATCTTTTTAAGATCTGAGTTGTAAGCCTGATTTATAAAGGCTGAGTTGTAGGAGATTAAGTTCTCTGAGTGGTAGGCCTTGTTGAAAGCTGAGGTAGGGCTGAGAGCCTGAGTTGTAGGAGAGTTTCATCTCTGAGTTGTAGGCCTTGTTGAAGGCTGAGGTAGGGCAGATTGCCTGAGATGTAGGAGTGTGGAGTCACTCTGAGTTGTAGGAGCCTTGTTTGGGTTCTGAGCTGTAAGATCTACGGATTCGAGGAGAGGAAAGAAGTTATGCCGAATCTAGCACACTGCTAGATAGGCGAAGGGGGAAAGTGGATGTACCCAGACCTTGGGGAACCACTATAAATCAGTGTGCAATCTGTGATTGTGTGGTATTATTATTTCTGTGCTGTGATAGCTGTAGAACTTCTGTTTTTGTTAATTAACTGAATTAAAAGTTCTGTCTTAGTAGAAAAAGGAATTGCACATATTCACCCCCCTATAGGTGTTTAGGAACCAATTCTTTCAAGTGATATCAGAGGAAGGTTCCTCAAAAAAAAGACTTAACCGTCCGAGTAAGATCTGTAAGTCAGAATTAAGTTAAAGAAGATGGGTTCAGGAGAAAACCATAAAGAACTTGGTTCAATGAAGTTGCCTATCTGCAGAAAGGAAATCTTTGGAATATGGAAGGAAAGGGTCAGACTATTTATGGAGGCATCTGATCTTAGAATTTATATAACAGTTCAGGAAGGACCATATATTCCAATGAAGGATTCTGTTCTTGATGCTAATCAAAGCACTCCTATGGATTTTTCAGAAATGACTAAGGATGAGATCATCTTGGCTACAATGGATAAAAGAGCACAAAATATTATAGTGAGTGCCATAGATGACTCAACATTTCAGAATCTGATTGACTGCAAAACCTCCAAGGAGATGTGGGACATATTGGTTGTCTACATGGATGGTTCTGAAGAGGTTAGGCAAGATAGAAAGTCTATGCTTAATCAAGAGTATGAGAGTTTCAAACAAGCCAAGTCTGATAGTATAACTGAATGTTATAAGAAGTTCTACAGAATTGTAAATGAACTAATATCCTATGGAAGAATCTTCAGTACATATGAGCTGAATGACAAGTTCCTTAGGTCTTTGACTAAGGATTTGGATACAAAGATCTGTGTCATAAGGGAAGTGGCCAGACTGGCAGAAATTTCACCTCCAACACTGTTTGGCAAATTGCTGTCTTATGAGATGCAGCTGTTGGCCAGAGAGGAGGAAGAGAAAAATACAAAGGGTGACTATAGAGAAAAGTCAGTGGCCTTCAAGGTAGAAGCCACAAGGAATAATAGGAGGATGTCTCCATTTTCTCCTAAGAAAGATGCAGAAGTGATCTCAGAAAATTCTAATAATCACAGTTCAGACAACAGTAATTCTGATGAAGAGTTTGCTGCTTTCACAAGGTAGTTTCAGATATTCTTAAAGAAGAAGTAGTGGAAATCTAAACCATCCTCATCTCAGTCCAAGGATGACTATTATCAGAAGAGGAAATCATCCAGGAAGGACAGGAGTGGGACAAAGCCTAGCAAGTCAACTACATCAAAGATTATTTGTTATTGCTGCAACAGACCTGGACATGTTGTGGCTGACTGTCCAGACAAAATGAAGGAGTCTGCTGATAAAAAGAAGTCTCAGCTTCAGAGTTTGAATCTGAGGCTGAGGTCTATATTGGTTTGTTTGCAATAGAAGAAGTGGATGAGTTCTTAAAATTACTGGACTCTATCTATGAGCAAGAAGACAATCAGTGCAAAGGACTGATGGCTATGTCTGAAGAAGACCAGTGTCAGGATCAACCTGGCCCCAGTAAGGTAAAAAGTTTATTTGTAGATTCTGATTACTACACTGGGTCAGAATCAGATGCATCAGCATCAAGAGATGTGGATGGGTTTGAATCTAAAGGAGATATTCATCAGCTTATAGATGAATATGGGGATTTGTTGCAGACACTCAAGAGAAGCAAAAACCTGTCCAAAAATCAGGCTAAGGAAATTGCAGCTCT
Organism: Platanthera guangdongensis; assembly: GCA_039583875.1. Taxonomy (NCBI): domain Eukaryota; kingdom Viridiplantae; phylum Streptophyta; class Magnoliopsida; order Asparagales; family Orchidaceae; genus Platanthera; species Platanthera guangdongensis. Next base: position 38,932,014 of record CM077159.1, on the reverse strand, counting down.
TAAGTTGGCTGCATCTGATTCAGATAAGCTGCTGGATCAGAAGATGAATGAGATTGCTAAGCTGAAAAACATAACTATTATTCAGATTGGTATAATCACATTCAGAAATGATCCGATCAAAAGTCTGGAAAACAGACTTCAGAAAGAGAAGGAAATTGTGCCTAGTTTCTCTAAGCCAAAATCTGTCCTACCCTTAATTGATGACTTTGTGTCTCAAAAGGTTAATGCAGGATTAGGCTTTAAGGGAACTGCATAGGCTGCACAGTCCAGTAATAAAGGCAAAGCCCCAGCACAAAACAAAAGACCTGCTCCCAACAATACAACTAAAATTATACCTAAAAAGAGGTATAATAAGTATGAGTGTTGGTGCTGTGGCACGATAGGCCATTATGCCTTAGACTGTTGGCATAATACCAGTGACAGAAAGGATAGCAGTCTTCCTGTTAGAAGAGCTGCAGGCAGATTTGTCAAGTTTCAGTCTAACTTGAACCAAGGACCCAAAAGTTATTTGGGTTCTAAGGTTAAGTAATCTTTGTTGCAGGTGAGAAAGAGAAGTTGGACAGACAAAATGAAGGAGTCTGCTGATAAAAAGAAGTCTCAGCACAAGAGCAAGAAGGAGAAATCCTTGGTAGCTAAGAAAGAGAAGTTGGACAGATCAATCAACTTCAGAGTCTGAATCTGAGGCTGAGGTCTATATTGGTTTGTTTGCAATAGAAGAAGTGGATGAGTTCTTAAAATTACTGGACTCTATCTATGAGCAAGAAGACAATCAGTGCAAAGGACTGAATTCTATGTCTGAAGAAGACCAGTGCCAGGATCAACCTAGCCCCAGTAAGGTAAAAAGTTTATCTGTAGATTCTGATTACTACACTAGGTCAGAATCAGATGCATCAGCATCAAGAGATGTGGATGGGTCTGAATCTAAAGGAGATATTCATCAGCTTATAGATGAATATGGGGATTTGTTGTAGACAATCAAGAGAAGCAAAAACCTGGCCAAAAATCAGGCTAAGGAAATTGCAGCTCTTAAGTTGGCTGCATCTGATTCAGATAAGCTGCTGGATCAGAAGATGAATGATATTGACAAGATAAAAAACATAATTGTTATTCAGATGGGTACAATCACATTCAAAAATGATCAGATAAAAAGTCTGGAAAACAGACTTCAGAAAGAGAAGGAAATTGTGCCTAGTTTCTCTAAGCCAAAATCTATCCTACTCTTAATTGATGACTTTGTGTCTCAAAAGGTTAAGGTAGGATTAGACTTTAAGGGAACTGTATGGGCTGTACAGTCCAATAATAAAGGCAAAGCCCCAGCACAAAACAAAAGACCTGCTGCCAACAATACAACTAGCATTGTACCTAAAAAGAGGTATAATAAGTATGAGTGTTGGTGCTGTGCCACGATAGACCATTATGCCCTAGACTGTTGGCACAATACCAGTGACAGAAAGGATAGCAGTCTACCTGTTAGAAGAGCTGCAGGCAGATTTGTCAAGTTTCAGGCTAACTTGAACCAAGGACCCAAAAGTTATTTGGGTTCTAAGGTTAAGTAATCTTTGTTGCAGGTGAGTCCAAGTTGCCATGCCCCTATATGGTACTTGGACAGTGGATGTTCCAGGCACATGACTGGAACAAGAGGATTGCTAAAGGACTACTCACCAATATTGAATGGTCCTAAAGTAATCTTTGGTGGTTCTGAAAAAGGAGTCATCAAAGGATTTCGTAATATTTCTAACAACTTAATCACTATCACTCAAGTAGCTTATGTGAAGGGTTTGAAACATAACCTAATAAGCATAAGCCAGCTGAGTGATCTTGGATATGACATTTCATTTGTCAAGAATGGGTGTCATATCAAGTGGTCAAGTGATCAAAAAGTCATATTGACTGGTTATAGAAACAGAAATGTGTATTGCCTAAACTTTGTGTGTGAGAATAAAAATTCTCCTATCTGTCTTGTGGCTGATGAGAAAGCCTCTCATTGTGTCAAATGGCACAAGATGCTAGCTCATCTTAATTACAAGACTATTGGCCAAATCTTTAGTAAAGAGTTAGTGAGGAATGGTCCTCAAGTTAAGTGCTTTAAGGATGGGATATGCTCAGCTTGTCAAAAAGGCAAGCAGACCAGATCCTTCTTTCATAGCCTAGAAACCAAAGACTCAGTGAGCTGCTTATACCTCTTGCATATAGATTTATTTGGTCCTATGTCAGTTCATAGTCTAGGTAGGAAGGTCTAAAGTTTTGTGGTTGTAGATGACTATTCTAGATTTTCATGGGTATTCTTTCTCAGGCAGAAATCTGAAACCCCAAATGTTTTCTGCAATTTTATCAAACAAATTCAGAATGAATTATATAGTTCAATGGTCAAAATCAGAAGTGACCATGGAACTGAATTCCAATCTGAATGTATGACAAGGTTGTGTGTAGAATTTGGGATTCATCAGGAATTCTGCTCACCTAAAACACCTCAGTAAAATAGCATTGCGGAAAGAAAGAATTGGACATTGATTGAGGCTAGAAGAACACTATTGAGTGACACTACTCTCCCAGAATATTTCTGGGATGAAGCAGTAAACACTGCATGCCATGTGCTCAATAGGGCTTCCATCACCAAAAGCCACAAAAAGACAACCTATGAGATTATGAAAGGCAAAAAACCAAAGTTATCCTATTTTAGGATCTTTGGTTACAAGTGTTATGTGCTTATCAATGGCAAGTCTCACCTAACTAAGTTTGCTGCCAAATCCCAAGATGAGATATTTGTTGGGTACAAAAACAATAGAAAGGCTTATATGGTCTACAATTTGGCTACTCAAGTTGTAGAAGAGTCCGTTCATGTCATATTTGATGAATCTAGACTTATTAACAGTGAGTTACCTAGTAGTTCTTGTAGCTCCACGGGTATACAGCAGAAGATGGACCAGCTTACTATCAGAGAAGATCCAACTGCAAAGCAGAATGAGGAAAATGGTAGTTGCTGTTCAGGGGGAGTACAAGACACTCAAGAGGCTGATGAAGACCATGAGGTGCAACATAATGAAGAGATTGAATAAGGTCAAACTGTTGATAGATTACCTCAAGCAGTTAGACATTTAAAGCATCATCCTGCACACCAGATCATTGGTGATCTAAGACATGGAGTACAAACAAGAAGCAGGAACTTAAATACAGTTCTTTGCTCAAGCTTCTTATCTCAACTGAAACCCAAGAGATTTGAAGAAGCTATTCAAGACCCACACTGGAATGATGTTATGCAGGAGGAGTTAGATCAATTCAAAAGGTGCAAGGTCTGGGAGTTGGTTCCAAAACCAAAGGGCCACAATGTCATAGGGACAAAGTGGATTTATAGAAACAAGCTTGATGAGAGTGGGATCGTAGTGAAGAACAAGGCAAGACTAGTTGCCAAAGGATACAGGCAGGAAGAGGGCATAGACTTGGATCAGACTTTTTCTCCAGTGGAAAGGTTGGAAGCAATATGGCTATTCCTTGCTTATGCAGTATATCAAGGCTTCAAAGTGTTCCAAATTTATGTTAAGTCAGCATTCTTAAATGGAGACTTAAAAGAAGAGGTTTATGTAGAACAACCCTCAGGTTTTGTTGATCCACTCAAACTTAATTATGTTTATAGACTTAAGAAAGCTTTGTATAGGTTAAAACAAGCTCCAAGGGCTTGGTATGAAACCCTGTCTACTTTCCTCATTGAGAACAAATTATCAAGGGGGAAAATAGACAAGACTCTATTCCTTAGAGAATCCAAAGGAAAGATCATCCTAGTCCAAATATATGTTGATGACATAATATTTGGTTCTACTGAAAACAACCTTTGTAGAAAGTTAGCAAAACTTATGCAAGGGAAGTTTGAAATGAGCAGCATGGGAGAACTTAAGTTCCTCTTGGGACTCCAAGTAAGACAGACTGATGATGGCTTGTCCATATCCCAGTCTAAGTTCAACCAGGAGTTAATTAAGAAGTATGGTATGGAGTCATCCACTACCATGAGAACTCCAATGGGGACAAGTATGTCTTTAAGCAAAGATGATGCAGGGAGACCTTTAGATTAGTCTTTGTATAGAGGGATAGTTGGCTCACTCCTTTATCTAACTGCTAGTAGACTAGACATCATGTATGCTACATGTGTTTGTGATAGGTACCAATCCTGCCCTAAAGAATCTCATTATACTGATGTCAAAAGGATTTTGAGATATCTTAAGGGCACACCTAATCTAGGCCTTTGGTATCCTAGGAATAGAGATTTTCTACTAATGGGCTATTCAGATGCAGACTTTACAGGATGCAAAGTAGATAGGAAAAGCACAACAGGCACCTGTCAATTTCTAGGAGGAAGACTGGTGTCATGGAGCTGTAAGAAGCAGACTAGTGTGGCAATTTCCATAGCTGAGTCTGAGTATGTTGCTGCAGGAAGTTGTTGTGCACAGTTGTTGTGGATAAAACATCAGTTAGAAGATTATGGTATTCAGGTAAGTAGAACTCCATTATTATGTGATTCTACTAGTGTTATTTCTATTGCTCATAATCATGTTTCTCATAGTAAAACAAAACATATAGAAATAAAATACCATTTTCTTAGAGATCATGTAGAGAAAGAAGATATTTCTTTAGAATTTGTTAATATATATTTACAAATTGCTGACATGTTCACTAAGCCATTAGATGAAACTAAATTCAATAATTTCAAAATTGAATTAGGAATGTTGAACATAAAGTTGTTTAACAAATTTGGCTAAGTAAAATTGTGTCGTCACAAAGAGTTGTCTGTGTCGACACATAGTAGTTGGTGTCGACATTCCAGGAAAGTGATGTCGACACATCTATAAGTGGTGTCGACACATCTAGAAAAAAAGGTGTTGACTCTTCAGAGAGGTTGTGTCGACACATCCAGAAGTTGTGTCAACACTTCGAATCAACACACAGATATCGTCGAGTGCAGATTCAACAACACTTCGTCGACCTCAAATCATCGACTTCACGGGCTCTTCGTCAAACACTACCAAGACAAATAGAATTGGTGTCGACACTTCAGAGTAGTTGTGTCGACACATAGAAGTCAACACTTCTGTCGAGACATTAGAAGTCTGTGTCGACCCATTAAGAGAATTTTGACGCGCCTTTTGCACTTCCTTATTTAGAAGGGTATAAATAGGTCAACAAAATATTCTGTTGACACATTCTCCATATTTTTGAGAACAAAACCTTGTGTCGACAAATTCTCTCTTCTCAATCCAAGATTTCTCTCAACCCCAATGGCGCCAAAGCTTGAAGATAACTTCAACGAAGGTTATGAGCTGGTTCGCAACGCTTTTGATAATGCGGAACCCGAGATTAAAATAGTAGTAACAATAATTGCAGAAAATGGTTTGGAATTTCTGGTATCCGAACCTACAAAGATATGGAAGAAAGAAATACTGGAATTCTATGGCGCAGCTACTTCAGATTCGACTGGACTTAAGATCAAATCTATAGTTCTGGGAGCTAAAGTTAAACTTACCTTGAATAGCTTGAGGAAAACTCTTCAACTACTAAAAACTCAAGAAGAAGAAGAAGTTACCACTACCAAGACCAGGGAAGCACTCCAGTGGTGTGGATTGGATCCCACCATGAAGATTGGATCTGCAATGAATAGGAAAGGGATGAATCTGCAAGGAAAATTCCTTTCTGAAGTGGGTGGAAAGGTCATTCTCTACAAGCCAGGGGGACATGATAGTGTTTCAGCCTATATGTTCAGCCTGATGACCAGGATTATCTTCAGATTGAACATAGATTGGTCTGCAGTAGTCTTTGAAAAGATTAAGGATGGTATTAAGAAGCCAAATTTAGGAAGAATCATGAGTCTATACTTGGCTAGAACAATTCCAGAAGTATTGTAACAGACTGCTGGATCCAAGATCAATCATATGAGGAGAATGGATCTAAGGATAATCTCCAGATGGGACAGAGTCCTAACAAAGGATATGCCTGAGTTAAGCATGCCTCCAGTCCAACCTCAACAAGAGTTTACCTTAGAAGAGTTGTTCACTGATATGAAGCAAGTCATGACTGAGGGGGAGGAGCAAGGGACTCAGGGGGAGAAAGCAATAACTGAGGGGGAGCAAGCTAACACTGAGGGGTAGCAACCTAGGACTGAAAAGGAATTGCCTCCTAGTCCTAAGGAAAGAGTTGATATAGCCAGTACCTCATCTTCTGAAGATGAAACAGAAATACAAGCAAAGAAGAGAAAGCTGATGGTTTTCAAAAGTAGAAGCCAAAGCTATAAAAGGGCATTACAAACTGCTCCACAACCTTCCCCAGCCACTGATTATAATTCTTTGTTGGTATCTTTGCAAGTCAAGTTAGATGAACAAAGAATAGCCATGGAGAAATATACGGATGAGACCCATAAAGATCTGCAATTCTCCTTGACTCAAGATATCAAATCCATAAGATTTGAAGTAAATCAGAACAAGAAGGAAATGACAGATTGCTTTCACAAAGGTGGAAATGTTGTAGTCTATCTTGCAAAACAACAAGTAGACATAAAGACTCAAGTTAATGATATAGCTATTAAGCAAGGCTATGTCCTAGAAAATCAACTAAGGATGAATGACAATCTGATTGAATCACATAATGTGATTGTCACAGAATTAAAGAATACTGCTGCTGCCCAGACTAAGGCAAGGGCTAAAGCCAAGTCAGATTTTGATAAACAATTACAGGAAGAACTAGCTGCTGTACAAACAGCTATTAAGAGTTCACAAAACATCATTTCTGATCAGCTACTAAAATTAAGGTCATTTTATAAAGATGGTGTTAATTATCTAGATGAACAAGTAAGATTTCAGAAAGATGACCTCAGAGATCATATTGAAAGAGAAGTCATAAAGGGGGAGAGAGTGTTAGTCAAAGCAGGCTCAGATCATGCTAAATGGATATCTAATAGCATCAGAGCCACCCTTGGATATCCACCCCTATGTGATGATGAGAATGTAGCTGAGTCAGGTGTGCAACTTGCTTATTTTGAAGGTGATCAACCTGAAGTTGCTCAGGTCATTTACCCTCTAGCAGATTTTGATATGATTCAGCAAGAAGTACAGTCAATGTATAGCCATCCAGAGGGTACTAAAACTGTTATCATTGAGAAAGTTGAAATGTCAGAGGCAGCTTTGAATAAAGAGCAAGAAACTCAACTTTCAAATAAAAGATTCAGAGAACAGGCTGAGTTGAAGCCTGACTTTGAGCAGTGAAGTCCTACTTCCAGGAATATTATCTTGACTGCTTGGAAAGTTGTAAAGGACAAGACCCATGATAGGGGAAAATGTTACACTGAGCAAGAATGGCAAAAGCATGAAGGTAGACATGAAGCCATTCTATAATATAGAAGAAAGGCAAAAGCTGGGAAGCTACCTCCTAATGCTTAGGAGCCTAGCAAATACTTCCCAAAGCCTTTTCACTATTTTGAAAGGCAAAGAATAAGTGCTGAAGAACAAAAGAAGAAAGATCTGAAGGGCAATAAGCCAGCTGAAGATACTGAAGCTTCAGTACAAGCCAATATCCAGTCAGACAAAGGCATAGTCCTCAAGGAGCCTGAGCAGCCTTAGAATAAGATTAACTAGATTTTACAACATTGTAATTTTTAGTTTTTTAAAAATATGTGTAAACTATTGAGAAACTTTTGAAAGTTTAAACAAAACAATGATTAATGCTCATTATGTTTGCATCATTATTCTGTGATGACATTTTATACATCTTTTGTTTATAAGTTACCCTATCATGCAATGTTTTTATACATCATAATGTGTCTTTATTATGAATGGTGTATATCATTGACTAAGGGTTAAGACTTCTCCAAATAGGGGGGATTGTTGGGTACATTGAAAATGTGTACCAGATTTGAAGAAGCCTCATCTTACTCAATGATATGCATCACGCTGTATTTGATGTTGTTTTGAGTATATATGTGCAGGTTAAGAAAATGCAGGAATGCAAGAAAAAGTTTCTAAGTCCATGAGTCGACACCAGATAAGTTGTGTCGACACTTATTAAGGCTTATGTCGACACTAGAGAAAAGCTATGTCGACACCTAGAGTCAATTGTGTCGACACTTGGAAAGGCTGTGTCGACACCAGAAGAAACTGTGTCGACACACAGAGGCAGTGTCAACACACAGAAAATATTAGTCGACATCAACTGTGTCGACACACAGTGGTAGTGTCGACACACAGAAAAGATTAGTCGACATCAACTGTGTCGACACACAGAGGCAGTGTCGACACACAGAAGACTTTGGCGACATCAACAGTGTCGACACACAGGACTTGTGTCGACACATAGCAGAGTTTCAACAAAGTTGATTTTTGTGAAGAGAAAAAGTGACTGTGTCGACACACAGAACTAGTGTCGACACATTCTACAAAAGTTGTGTCGAGAAGCAGTGTCAACACCAAGGGAGTTGTGTCGACACCACTAAGGCTTGTGTCGACACTTAGTCTGCTTGTGTCGACACAAGATGAAGTTCAGTCTCGACACTTTGCTTACAGATACATAGTTTCAAGAAGTGACTGGAAGACTTGACAGCTACTATAATCAACCGGTCTACTACAACTGTCAAAGCTGTCAGAAGTTTGTTAGAAACCGGATCAGCCGGTTACCATGGAAAAAGTCTATATAAAGACATTCTATATCAATAGATAGAGATGGTACATAGTTATACATACATAATAACATATAGAAGAATATTTTCCACAGAAGATCTAAGAAGACATTCTCAAGTGGTGATCTACTCAGAGTTTGTCAAGAGAATTCAAAGAAGAATTCAGAAGAATCTTCAGAAGAATTTGAAGAGAGAGAGCTCCATCTATTCAAGTGAAGAAAGTGACTTACATCAACAAGTCTCTTAAGTTCGGATTCTAAACCAGTCTACCAAGGAGAATTCAAATTGATTTCTGAATTTCAAGAAAGAAGCTGATTGAAGATCAACTTCAAAGTAGATCAACCATACTGTGTTCAGATTCAAGAAGCTTTGAAGAAAGCTAAGACAGGTTGATCTCTATCATCAGATTCATTCAAGAACTGTTCAAAAAACTGTCCATCCTTTCTCTCTCAACCAGGGTGGTGGTAGATTTAAAATTAACATCTATTTTCTGTAGGATCTTTTTAAGATCTGAGTTGTAAGCCTGATTTATAAAGGCTGAGTTGTAGGAGATTAAGTTCTCTGAGTGGTAGGCCTTGTTGAAGGCTGAGGTAGGGCTGAGAGCCTGAGTTGTAGGAGAGTTTCATCTCTGAGTTGTAGGTCTTGTTGAAGGCTGAGGTAGGGCAGATTGCTTGAGCTGTAGGAGTGTGGACTCACTCTGAGTTGTAGGAGCCTTGTTTGGGTTCTGAGCTATAAGATCTGCGGATCTGAGGAGAAGGAAAGAAGTTATGCCGAATCTAGCATACTGCTAGATATGCGAAGGGGGAAAGTGGATGTACCCAGAACTTGGGGAACCACTATAAATCAGTGTGCAATCTGTGATTGTGTGTGGTATTATTATTTTTGTGCTGTGATAGCTGTAGAACTATCTGTTTTTGTTAATTAACTGAATTAAAAGTTCTGCCTTAGTAGAAAAAGGAATTGCACCTATTCACCCCCCTCTAGGTGTTTAGGAACCAGTTCTTTCAGGTAATAACCGGACTTCAGATCTAACTTCGAATATACCGTTGACCAAACCAACTGATCAAATAGATCGTCAATTCTCAGGATCAGATACTTATTCTTTTCCGTAAGCTTGTTTAACTCCCGGTAGTCGATACAAAGCCGCAAGCTCCCATCTTTCTTCTTAACGAAGAGAACCGGTGCGCTCCAAGGCGACGAACTTGGACGCACATAACCTTGCTCCAACAACTCTTGCATTTGCACCTTCAACTCCGCCATCTCTTTGGGCGCTATCCGATAGGGGGAGCGTGACACCGGTTTGGCACCCGGTTCTGGCTCAATAGTAAAGTCTATCTCCCGCTGAGGAGGAGCTCCTGGGAGATCATCTGGAAACACATCAGGATACTCAGACACAACTGGGATACTGTCCAAACTAGGCCCAGGCGTTGAAGTCTGCACTAATGTGACAAACAGCTCTGCGCTAGACCGAACTGCCTTAATCACCTGAAGGGCCGACATCAAAACTTTCCATGACCCCTTTATGCCCGCAAACGTATTCTCTCGTTCAGAACTTAATCCCAACTTAACATCATTTCAATTGCAATCAATGTAAGCTCGCTGCTCCGAGAGCCAGTCCATACCAAAGATTACATTGAACTCTACTAACGGTAGAATCAACGTTTGCAAATCAAACTCCTGATCCCCAATCCAAACCTTGACTACACAGACCTTATCCGCGGGCATTGAGCACCCATTGGGCAACAACACATCCAACTTGTCTTTTGCCATTGAGGGAGGGACCCCGATGCGCATCCCAAATCATTCGGACAAGAAGGAATGCGAAGTTCCTATATCAAACAGGTCTCTCGCCGGACAATCGAGAATCAATACAAATCCTAGCAACAACAGAAGTAAGCTAACACATAATCACCACAAATACCCTCATAAAATCGGTTGGTCTTCCTCTCCTCTTCCATAAACATAGCCCCAGCATACCGACCCAACCGTGTAAACTCATCGAGGTACTCATCCACGCTTTTGGATTCTTGAGTCAACCCTAGATATTGGTTCTCCATCACAAGTTTCTGAGTAGTGGGTACATATCTGGCTAGGAACAATCATGAAAATTCCTCCATAGGTACATCAGCAAGCTGCCTACCCACTAAGAGATGAAACTCCAACTCATCCCACCACAGCCTCGCTTCACCCGCCAAAAGAAAGGTCGTTATGGTGGTCTTCTTCCACTCCTCAGTTAACGTGGCTGTCAAAACCCTCTTTATCGTAGAGTGTCAGTCCTCAGCTTGAGCTGGCGTTTCAGTCCCGTCAAATACTGGTGGATTAAAGCCATTACATGCTTAAGCTGCTTCTCCGTAGCTCTCCTCGGCTATACCAGATCAACTGCTGCGCGCTCCACCACTCTCGGCTCTGCCGCCCTAACTGGTTCTTGCTCCACGACAGGAGGTGTGTGGTGTGTTTGCCCTACAGGTTGGGCATTAATCATCGCAAATATGGCTTCAGCCACCATCCTGATGGTTTCCACTAAAGGAGGTGTAGTAGGCATGTCTCTCGGTGCACTACTTTCTGTCGATTGCGGACGCTCTGATTGACCAGCACCGCTCCTAGCTGCCTATAGAAGCAAAGACACACGATTAGATGACAACCAAATTGCTAAAAGCAATCATTGGAACACTCAGATTCCACAAAACAAGTGTATTTTTAATTCCTAAATTGACATTCATGGGTTCTTTTTGATGCTATAACGATGACGCACATAGGTGCTCACCACCCCTTAAAAGAATTCGCCCACGAATTCATTTAAGCCTGACCGTAAACAGAAGTCTGATACCAAATTGTAACACCCTCATCCGTCATATGGCTTATAACAGAAGGTCCAGCTGGAACCTGACGCCATATACCACAGAAAGATGGAATGGTCACGTATTAATAACCAAATTATCCAATTAAGACTACTCGTCCTAACACAGAGCATTCTAGCGGAAGCTTTTAAAAGTAGAAAGAACCCAAACTGAATAATTAATTTACATGAATGTCCATAATCGCTACCACTGCAATGAAATAACAATACACTGAAAGATACATGGCCTTATTGCCTTACAATAGTTCACTTATCAAATAGTGTCTTACATACATCGGCTCGCAGGTCGGCCACACATGACAAAATAAAAACAACTATACGCAAAGGCCTTTGAGGGCCAGCACGGCAATATGGGCTCCAGCCCACTATTTTGCACTCGGCTCCGCAACACCTGCAAGCAACATTCCACCGCACGGTGGCAAACAGGCAACGGTCAGCTAAAGCTGACCAAATTATAATGACTCCGTCCCTTTCTCGGGACGACGGTGCTTCTTCCCTGCATATCATTTTCCCAGCTAAACAATTATGTAAAAACATACTTCGCCATAGGTGTAGGCTCGCACGACCAAACACCCAGTGCACTCAGGACACATTAACGGTGAATCCTGACACTTCAGCTTCTTCACCACCACCCCCAGGATGGCAACAACATGAGCATTTTAGCCTTCCTGACCACTGTCTAAGGCTCCCGACTATGATAACGGTCAGTCCCCTTTTCGAGTCTCTCGCACCGAACCACATAGCCCAGGTACAATTCCACTTGCCCGTTGCTCAACCGCGTAGTTCACATTAAGACGTACGCACGAGCCAAGCTTCTCTCGGATCCTAATATTCCAATCAATCACATAACCCAGTTATGTTCAGGGCCGGTTCCCAGACCGCCAAGTTAGTAGAACAACGATTCCGCTCAGTTTTCCGGGTGCGCCTTGGAGCTAACCTCCAAGGATCCCGGCTACAATCTACCGCGTAGAACCCGAAAACACAAAGCACGGAGTCTTCTTCGGCAAATCATAACAAATGCAACATCACCGATCCAGACCAACATGTCTGGGTAGGCTTCACACACAATGCCAATGTCCGTACTTCGATTCCGGACTCTATATGAAACACAAGGGGGACTATTCCCGTCAACCCCAAGGAACACCGCACACTCGCCGCACACTCGTGGGAGCTGGTTTTCCCTATGCAAAAAGGAAGAGCTTCACATGCTCAAGTGGAGAATCGTTACCCTTGTAGTAGGCTTTTGAGCCATGGAAAAACTACACGGATGGAAATCTTCACAACGAACTTTCCTCCACGGATCCGCTCTCAGATCTCAAAACGGTGCTCTGATGCTCCGCCGGCGGCCGGAAAACTCCTCCTTCTTCCTTGTCTTTCCAACTCCTTGAGAGAGAGAGACTAAGGGAGAAAATGAGGAATTGATCCTCTATTTCCGACCTTAACAGAGCAGGGTTTCCCCAGGACCGTCAGATTTAAAAATAAAGAAATCGAACGGCTCTGATCTGCTCAAAAATTAACAGACCTGTGTCGAGCATGGCTTGGCACACGGCCATGTACTAGTCCGTGTGCCTCGATCCAGGCACGATGGTCGAACACAGAGATTCACACGGGCTCAGACACACCCGTGGCTCACTCGACACGTCCCTGTCGGGTCCTCGACACGCTCGTGTCCGTGGGCATGTCACATATAACTGCCATGCCAACCGACACGACCCAATGGAACACGGGTACTGACATGAGTAGGCACACGCTCGTGTCAAATGCCACGCCCGTGTCATTAAGCCGTGTTCCTTGCCGTGTCCTTGTCGGGATAAAATCAGCCAAAACACCATGCCAGACACGGCCTTGGACACGCCTGTGTCCTATGCCGTATACTCCCATGCAGACACCAAAATCCCTTTTTACGTGACCAACTCAAATACAATTTTTGGGGCCTTACACAGATAATCAACCAAGCAATCACAGAGGACACAAATATTTATAGTGGTTCCCCAACCTTGGGTAGCATTTCGTTTCCTAGAGATAAAACCAAGGTGAACATTTCATTCTAGGGTTTGGCCGCCATCTGGAGAAGGACGAACTCTAATCTTCGTTGAAGGAAAAACAATGTTTCCTCCTCCCGCTCATGATCGAAGAACAACGGCAAACGAAATATTCAATGAACATTCATTGCGGATCGACTACAACAAGAACGATATTCAAGATCATTAATCATGACTGTTCTTCAGAGGAGTTCTACATTTGAGGGAGAAACAATTTCTTAACTCTTTGTATATTACATTAAACTCTTTATTGTCTAGTTGTTTGTGTGAAGGAAATAGATTGGAGGGTCGTCAAAATCCGAGAAGGGTTTCATGGGAAATCGATCGGAGGGTTGCCGAAATCCGGGAAGGGTTTCATGGGAAATCGACTCGAGGATCATGGAAATTCGGGATTTCGTGAGAAATCATCCCGGTGAGGTACGCATAGATCGGGGGATCTAATATGAGTAAAATCAACCGGAGGGCCGTCGGAATCCGGGAAGGGTTTTGTGAGAAGTCTTCTTGGTAAGGGATGTCTAGATCGGGTGATCTAGTGGGGCTCTAAGTAAATTCTAGAAGGAAGGTGAAGAGCCAGCTCGAAGACCTTTCCGGGAAAAAGTGAGAGAGCCAACCGGTTCGAGGATAGTGTTGGTATAGAAACAAAAAGAGTTCTATGTATTTCATCGTCTCCGATCTCCGGTGTCATGAAGATGTAGTTGTTCTGGATTATAAACCTCTTTCATTTTCTTTGAGTAAAATTATTGTTTTGTTATTCTTCTGGTTATTTTGTGGTTGTATGCTGGTAGATACCTGAAAGTCGTCTGTGTCTCTCTAAGGCGAAGTTTTATGAAGAAAATGACTTCTGTGACTTAGTGTCGCGTGCTAGTAAGCTAGCGCCATGAGGTAGCATCTAGAACCAGTTTTCCTAGGTAAAACTAGTTTTGCTTTAAATTAAGCTACAAACCTCATTTACTCCCCTCTAAGATTGACCACCCGATCCAACAAGTGGTATCAAATGGGGGTTGCTACAAAAAGTATTAAAATCCTAAAGTAAGATGGCCAACGCAAATCATGCTTTCCCTGAGGGATAAGGTGTGAGTAGACCTCTATTGTTTAGGGGGAGTGAGTATAGCCACTAGAGAACATGCATGAAAATTTTCTTGATGACACAGAACATGGACGTGTGTGTCATGATCCAAACTAAATACACTGCACCCACTATCACTGTAGGCGATTAAGTGTTGGAGAAACCACATGACAAATGAGATAATTCTAATAAATTGAAATGTACTAACAATATGAAAGCCATGAACTCTCTATTCTGTATGTTAGACAAAAGTTAATTTAATAGAATCTTCAACTGTGAAACTGCTTATGATATATGATGACTACTTGAGCTAACACATGAAGGTAACTCGTAGGTGAAGGAATCGAAGTTGTTTCGACTGGAATCTGAATATGAACAGTTTCGGATGGAGATCGATGAGGAGGTTGATAACATGCACACTCGCTTCATGAACATCGTCGACGCATCTAAATATCTCAAAAAGAACTTTTAAAATTGATATTTAGTGAGGAAGATCCTGCGATCTTTGCCTCCACGATTGAACCCAAAAGTGACTGTTATTGTCAAATCACATGACATCAACACCCTGGGGATAGAGTGTATCATCCCATTTCCTTCTAGGCTCCCCTCGGGTTAGGGTGTAATGCCCCAACTTTCTTCAAGCGGGAAAAGTTATCTGAGAGGTACCACGTGGCGATAACGATACTGCATGGTGGTAACGTCAGGCATCGAGAGCGGTATGTGGACGCGAATCATTGTCTGCAGCGCAGCGGTTGGTTGTTATCGCGCGGCGTTAGTGAGGCTAATTATTTGGCTTATATCTCAGGAAGATATTGCCCTGTGGTAGAGATACCACTGGTGGTAGCTTGGCCGATTTATTGGTGAAACTCTCGGGTTTCTACCACGCGGCGGTAGCAGCTGTTGCGAGGCGGTAGCGGTAGCGATCATGTCATAACCGATGCTAGTTACTATGTGGTGGTAGGATCCTATCTCATGACAATAGCAGTTCTGTAATGGCGTGACCACATGTAGGCCTGTGGTTGGAGGGTCCGGGCAGTGGCACACAAACTGGGTCGTTGATTAACGGTACATCGTAGTGGTAGCTCGATAAAAAGCCTTGGTTGTGTCGGTTTCACTTCATTCCTTTGGATATTTTGGGTTGAGCGGCTGTAGAAGAAAGAGGGAAGTTCGATCGAAGGTGATCTCGCCATGGTTAGAGATTTGGGGCTCAGATTCACTGGATGAGTTCAAATATAAGGAGGCAAAGCCGTAACGGTCATTTCCATCAAGCTAGAATCTCTTACATCATGCCGAAACGTACTTCTAGGGTAACGATCTTCTTCCTTGGACATGTGAAGTCCTTCATTTTGGCATTTGAGGGCAGACATTCCACGAACACGTGGATGTCGCTCTCCCGATGGATAGATTCGTGTAACCCCGTTACTTTTGCATTTAGATCTGGAATCGAAGTACGAAATAGGCATGCTGTGTGAAGCCCATCCAAGCAGGTTAGCCTGGATTGGTGATGTTTGAATGTTTGTATACCGGAGAAGATTTTGTGGTAATCACGTAAATTTCGGAGCAGCGGGTTGTGCAGATGGCTATGTTGAGAGTACTGGAGGTAGTCTCCTGGAAAACACCCGAAAAAGGGGGAAGAATCTATATTCTGTCCCCTACCGCGCAGCGGTAGCACTACCACTAGCGATATCTCCCAGTGAGCATTGTATTGCTTGTGAGGCATGTCTCTTGGTGTCCTGGGGGCCATTTATTCAGGACTGTCTCTTGAAGACCTGGGGCCAACGTGTGAGAGCTAAGAGCATGTGTGGCCCATATTAGGCGACTGTGAGTATCAGTCTTGGAACATAATAGAGTTTTGTTTGGTTATGAATGGGAAAGGGGAGGATGACCCGTATCGTGGCTTGTTCCGCGCAGTTATTTAAGCATTAGGAAAGATCTGAACTTTACCCAGCCCTATATCGTTTGACTTGGAGTGAGTCAAAGAGTGTATTTGGGGGATCACCATGACTTTTTCATAGCCATAGGAGCGAGTCTTTGGCTTCGGCCCGGAAATACTAGTGAATTCTCAAGTTATGCTAACAGTCGCTGAGAACGGAGGTGGGACCCTGGGAAATTCTGGTACACCGATAATGTGCCCTGAGTGCACGGGACATTGGGCGTTCGTGCCAATGTCTGTGGCAAATTGTGCTTAATCTGCACGTTCCTGTTGCCAATATTTGATTATGTTAATGCCTGTAGGGAAGGAGAACCGCCACCTCGAGTGAGGGGTGAGGTCATTATAATTTGGTCAGCTAATGCTGACCGTTGTTATTGTTTGTCACCGTTGTGGTGGAATGTTTCATGGAGGTGCACCCGAGCCAAGAGGGAAATAGAGGGCTGGAGCCCAGGATTGCTAAGCTGGCCCTTGAAGGCCAAAGTGAATTACCAGTTTACTTTACCGTTCATGTGTGTCCGGCCTGTGTGCCGATGTATGCAAGACAATTTATTTTAAGTTGAACATTGTAAGTCCTTAAGGCCAAAACTATTTGTGTATTTGGTTTATCATTCCCACTACTGTGTTAGTGGACATTCAATTGGTTGTGTTCCTATAAACCTTTAATTTACTTCTGATAGAATGCACTCTGTGTTGGGATGCATGAAATTGGATTATGGTTACAATTAGTAACTCCTTTAACTGTCTGTAGTATATGGTGTCGGGCCCCGACCGGACCTTCTATTATATGCTATGTGACGGATGGGGGTGTTACAAGTTGGTATCAGACTTTGGTTTCAGTATTTCTTATTTGTATTTGTAGGAGAATTCTTTTAAGAGGTGGTGAGCACACGTATGTGCATTACCGTTATAACATAAAAGAACCTATGAATGTCCACTTAGGAATGAAAATAGTCATGTTTAAGAAACCTGCATGTTCCTATGATTGATTTTTGGCAATTATTTGTCACTTAATTGAGTGTTTCATGATTATAAGTGACTAGAAGTGGTGCAGAGAAGTCACAACATCAACACTCTACGGAGAGTAGTGCGCCCAATGACGCGCGTGCGACCCCTCCTCCTGAACCATACGAATGGTAGCTGAAGCGGTCTTTGATATGATCAATGCCCAACCTCAGAGTCAAGTGAAGCCTCCTACCACCTAGATTAGGTCACGTACCGCTTGGCGTAGAAGAACATATAGTGGAGGATCAAGTAGCGGCAGAACTCGTATTGCAGAGGGGAGCGACTGAAAAATAGCTAAAGCACGTGATAAGCTTTAATCCACCTGTGTTTGTGGGGACTGAATCTCCAACGCAAGCTGAGGACTGGCTTTCCAGGGTTAAGAGAGTCATGTATGCAATAGTGATTGAGGAGTGGCAGAAGGTTACGATAGCCACTTTCCTTCTGGATAGTGAAGCAAGGTTATGGTGGGATGAGTTGGAGATGCATAACTTCGCTGGGAGGCAACTCTCTGATATCTCGATCGAGGAGTTCTCGAGATTATTTTTGGCATGGTTCTTCCCGCCATTGCAGAAAATACCTATAGAGAATAAGTGTCAGAGACTGACTCATGGTGAGAGTAGCGTGAACGACTACATACATGAGTTCACGAGTGTGCGAACAAGAAAAAGCAGACCAAAAATTTGGAGTAATGTAAACTTTATTATCTAAAAAAGGTATCAATTACAATGGTATAGCCTCCCATTTATAGAATGGAGGAGATGAGAGAGATTACAATTAAGCAATGTGGGACTAAAAATTTACAAGTATATGCGGCTTTACAAATAGACAAACCGGACAGGTCGTGCGGTTAGACAAGCCGGCTAACTGCCCGACAACCAACAGGAGGAGAGAACAAGCGCCACAGAGAGCAAGCTGCCATAGGAGACCGCTAGACCGCCCGGTCTCCAAGTCATCTGATACAAACCACTAGACCGCTGGGATACCAAATAGCAATAGCCTGGCAGATATGCCGGCTAGGATAAACCACCAGACCGCCCAGTCCCTGAACAGCAACAGACAGCCCGGCCTCCATACTGCAACACTCCCCCTCAAGCTAGAGCATAGATATCAATCATGCCCAGCTTGTCGCAAATGTGGAAAAAGGAAGCAGACACCGGCTTCGTGAAGACGTCTGCCAACTCGTTGTCGGAAATGATGAACGGAGTATAAATCTGTTTCTTCAAGATCTCTTCCCGAATAAAATGACCGTCGACTTCTATGTGTTTTGTTCTCTCATAAAAGATTAGATTTTTGGAGATGTATATCGCGGCCTTGTTATCACAGAAAATAGGAAGAGGATAGTTGTAGACCTCTCCTAAGTCAAGCATGAGAGCCCGTAACCATTTCAACTCACACATGATCGATGTCATACTATGATATTCTGCTTCTGCACTAGACCTGCAGAACACAGACTATTTCTTGATCTTCCAACTCACAAGATTGTCTCCAACAAACATGCAGAAACCTGATGTTGACATGCATCCACCTTTGTCATCAGCATAGCTCGATTCAGAGTACGCTTCAACCCTTAAGTGACCATTATTCTGAAAAAGGAGTCTTTTCCCTAGTGCTGCTTTAATATACTGCAATATCCTCAGGGCAGATTGTAGATGACACTCCCTAGGAGTTTTCATGAACTGGCTCACCTTGCAAACAACATAAGAGATGTCAGGTCTGGTTACCGTGAGATAAATGAGTTTGCCAACCAGACGCCGGTACCTCGTAAGATCAAACAGAAGAGGTGAGTCATCTATCCAAGTTTTGTCTTCTCTAGTAGCCATGGGACAATGGGCAGGTTTAGCACCAATCATTCCTGCTTCCTTTAGAAGACCAAGAGCATACTTCCATTGGGAAATGACCATGGAGTTCGGCTTCCTAGAGATTTCAATCCCCAGAAAGTATTTCAGGGAGCCCATATCCTTTGTGAGCAGGTGTTGACGGAGGTGTTTCTTTATCAAAGTTACCCCATCCTGGTCATCGCCAGTAAGAATAATGTCATCAACATAAATCGCAAGAACTACCAGACCAGAGACGGTTTTCCGAACAAATAAGGAGTGATTGTCTGAACTTCTTGCAAAACCAATGGCCGCAACAATGCCTCTAAACTTGTCAAACCAGGCACGAGGGCTCTGGTTAAGGACAAAAATAACCTTCTTTAGCTGGCATACTCGTGTCTCCCCATGAGCAACATACCCCAGAGGTTTCTCCATGTAAACATCTTCCTGCAGATCACCGTAGAGAAAAGCATTCTTAACATCCAGCTACGAAATGGGCCAATCCCTGTTGACATCGATAGAGATAAGGACCCGAATGGTGCTGAGACGAGCAACGGGAGAGAATCTGTCGAAGTAATCAACACCATATGTCTGAGTGAAGCCTTTGGCCACCAGGATGGCCTTGTAGCGATCCACGCTGCCATTTGGATGGAATTTGACAAAAAAGACCCAGCGGCAGCCAACTACATTAGTGCCCAAAGGTGGGGGAACCAGGGTTTAGGTGACCCGTTCTATAAGTGTAGCAATTTCCTCATCCATGGCGGCCTTCCAATGAGGAATAGTAAGAGCTTCCTAGTAGGTATGGGGAGTGGCAGTCGCAGAGATAGACAATGCAAATGCCCTGTGAGAAGGAGTGAGACGGTCATATGAAACAACAGCAGCCAGCGGGTGCTGGGTAAATGTCCGCACCCCTTTGTAAAGAGTAATGGGAAGATCGAGGTCGATATGTTCCTCAGTAACCAGAGCATCCGTGGCGAAGAGAGATGGCCCGGGAGAGCAGAAAGACGGCCGCAGAGAAGAGGGAGAGAGCGGTGGTGATGAGGAAGAGAGGGAAGGAGGTGACGGTGGAGGTGATAGTGGGAAAATCTCGATGGGATTAGACGGGGTAGAGGGGATGGTGGGAGAAGGGGAAAGAGATGGAGGTGGGTCAGAGGAGAAATAGGACACATTCTCAAAGAAGGTCACATCTGCGGAGACATATTGTTTTCAAAGAACGGGATCAAAATAACAGTAGCCTTTTTGAGTAGTTGAGTAACCCAAAAAGATACATTTTGTGGCACGTTATTCAAGTTTGTCACCTATGGCAGAAGGATTGTGCACAAAGGCCGTGGACCCAAAGATACGCAGAGGAAGAGGAAACGCATCCTTTCGTGGATATAGAAGAGAGAAGGCAGTTTGTCCGTGGAGAACCATGGACGAAATGCGATTAATGAGGTAATAGGAGATGAGGACTGCGTAGCCCCAATAGGAGTGAGGAACGTGCATCTGTATCATCAGAGTGCGGCGACATCGAGAAGGTGACAGTTCTTGCATTCTGCCACCCCATTTTGTTGGGAGGTATAGACACAGGTAGTTTGATGAAGAATATCATTTTGCATACAAGAAGAAGAGAAAGCATTGCTAAGATATTCCTTAGCGTTGTTAGAATGAAAAATTTTAATAGACATATCAAACTGATTCTTAACCATATTATAAAAAGATGTCCATACAGAAAAAAGTTCGGAGCAATCCTTTAAAAGATACTCCCATGTACATATAGAGAAATCATTAATAAACGTTACAAAATATGAACTACCCCGACCTATGGTGAGGGTAGGATCAGGACCCCAGATTTCGGAGTGAACAAGTTCAAACGGCCGGTAATGCCTGTCAAGCTGACATGCTTCGCAGTTGAGCGGTCGGCTTTGCGAAGGAGGATATGGTAGAAGTTGACGAAGAAGATGTGCAGGAGCATGACAAAGACAAAGGTGCCACTGGAGAATATCAGTAGAGGATGTGGAGAAGGCGGAGAGTGCGAAAATGTTGTCGAGGAAGTAGAGGCCGCCGCTCTCAGTCCCAGTAGCAATCGTCCACTTGGTGCCCGGATCCTGAAAAGAACAAGTTATAGAAGTGAATGTGATAGAGCATTGTAGTTGTTTGCAAAGCGAAGTAACAGATAAGAAGTTACAAGGGAACTTGGGCACGTAGAGGGTGTCCTCCAGGCGAAGAGACGGAGTGACTTGAACAACACCCGTTCCATTGACCGGTGAGGCAGAGCCTGTAACGCCCCGAAACTCAAAAGAGCGACGGGGGACGTTTTGGGCCAGTTTTGGGTTCTGGCAGAAGGCACACGGCCTGGGACACGGGCGTGTCCCAGGGCGTGTCAAGCTTGCGTCGACACTCAGCCGGCGAAGTTGACATTTTGCTCTCGACATTGTGTCGAGACTGGGCACACGGCCTGCGATACGGGCGTGTCGTAGGGCGTGTCGACCCGTGTCGACACTCAGCCCGCGAAGTCAACACTCTGCGCTCGACGAAGTCTCGAAACATGGCACACGGCCTGCGACACGGGCGTGTCGCAGGGCGTGTCGACCCGTATCGACACTCGTCCCGGGGAGTCAACGAATTTTGCTCGATGATGTGTCGAGACAAGGCATACGGCCTAGGACACCGGCGTGTCCAAGGCCGTGTCGCAAGGTCGACGAACTTCGCTCGATGAAGTGTCGAGTGTCGAGACCGTGTACACGGTCTGGAGCCCAGGCGTGTTGAGTTAGACACGGGCAAGGACACGGGCGTGTCCTAAATCCCGTGCAGTTCTCGGGTTGTTTTCAGGATAAATCGATGGGGGTACACGACCGGACACACGTCCGTGTCAGGTGGAACATGGGAGTGTTAGGTCAAACACGGGCGTGTTCGATGCCCGTGTGTTGTTCCAGGAGCGTCGATTTTAACGGCGAATGAGGCACACGGCCCTGGACACGGGCGTGTGCCAGGCCGTGTTTGGTCCAGATTGGACATTTCAGTCCCGAATCAAAGCCTTTAATTGGTGATCCAACGGCTGGGGGTTGTTCATGATGGGATATACCCGGGATTGGGCCTTAGAAACCCTCACTTTTCATGAGTGGTTATCTTTCTAAAGCTTAGAGAGAGAGGACAGCCAAGGAAGGAAGAAGAAGCTAGATCCGGCCATTGGAGGAGCTTCGAAGCTCCAAATTGTGAGCCGACTATGGATCCACGGAGGCAAAGAGAGTGCGGTGCCTTTCATCCGCTTACTTTTCCATGGCGCCAAAGAAGAACGCAAGGGTAACGATCCTCTTCTTGAGCATGTGTAGCTCTCCTTCTTTGCATAGGAAGCCGCTCTCGCGAGTTTGCGGTGAGTTGGATGCGTTCCTTCGTGTAGATATGCAAAGTCCCCATTGTTTAGAGTTCGTAAGCGAGAACGGACATAGGCATGATGTGTGAAGCCTATCCGGACATGTTGGTCTGGATCGGTGATGTTGCATTGCATAAATGCCGGAGAAGACTCCGTACGATTGATTGTTTTCAGGTTTTCTACGTGGTAGATTGCAACAGGGAGCCTTGGGGATTAACCCAAAGGTGCACCCGGAAAACTGGGCAGATACGTGATCTTGCCAACTTGGTGGCCTGAGAGCCAACTTGAACATAACCGAGTTATGTGAATTGTGATGGAAATGGGACTCGGGAGAAGTTTGACCCGCATAAATGGCTTAAATTGTCGTTGCGATATGAGCACGGGTTAGATGGAACCGTACCCGTTCTATGTCGTTCGGTTAAAGAGACCTAAGGGTACGTGGCACTTGCCGTTGGCATATATTAGGGTCTTCAGTGGTCAATGGTTTAAATTGTCGTGACCCATGCCAAGAAGACAAAATGCTCATAAGTTTGGCCGTCAAAGTGACGGTGGTGAGTCCGGAATGTCTATGGCTTTAATTGACGTGACATCGACCAGTTCACCGAAAATGTGCCCTGAGAGCACGGGGTGTGTGGCCGTGCGAGCCAACGTCTGTGATGAAATGAATTTATATATATATTGCTCGTTTATGCTAATGAAATGCAGGGAAGGAGCATTGCCGCCCCGAGTTGGGGGCGGGATCGTTATAATTTGGTCAGCATTGCTGACCGTTGCCTTGTTTTGCCATCGTACGGTGGTTTGTTGCTTGCAGGTGCTGCTGGACCATGCAGTCAATAGCGGGCTAAAGCCCAATTTGCGAAGCCGACCCTCGAAGGCCTAATTGGAGTGTTTACTGTTTTTATTCATGTATGACTGGCCTGCGTGTCATGGTTTGTAAAACATGTAATATGAAGTGAACGATTTTGTAAGGCCTTAAGGTTTGTACTTGTGTATGTACAACATTCCTAATTTGGTATTAGTGGACATTCATGCTTTAGTACTGGGTTCTTTGTTGAAACTTTTATAAACTGCTTCCGCTAGAATGCTCTGTGTATGACGTTATGATTGGTTGGATGGTTTCCATGAGTAACCACCCGGTCTATCTGTGGTATATGGCATCGGGCCCCGGCCGGACCTACTGCTATATGCAATGCGACGGATAGGGGGGGTTACAATTTGGTATCAGACTCCTGGTTTTGGTCAGGCTTAAGATGAATTCGTGGGAGAATTCATTTTAAGGGTTGGTGAGCACATTGTGTGCGTCATCATTATAACGGTAAAAGAACCCATGAATGTCCACTTAGGAATGAAAATACATGTGTTTGAGGAACCTGCGTGTTCCTATAATTGCTATTTGCAATTTTATTTGGCCGCTTAACGGTGTTTTGTACCACTATAGGTGAGCAGAAGTGGTGTTGGGCCGTCAGAATGTCGGGTTTCTGAGACTAGCAGTGCACTAGATATTGCTCCTGCAACACCTCTATCGGCTGAGAACATACGATTGGTGGCCGAAGCAGTGTTGGCCGTGATAAATGCGCAGCCTGCAAGGCAAACGCAGCAGCCTGCTCCTGGGATGGAGAAGGAACCTCTTCCAGAGGTTGGGCCGAGGAGAGTGGAACAGGTGGTAGTGGAGCCGGTGGTGCCAAGGAGGGAAGCCGAGAGACAGCTCAAGCATGTCATGAGATTTAGTCCTCCGGTATTCTCGGGGTTGGGAACCCCATCTCAAGCTGAAGACTGGCTCTCCAGGTTGAAGAGAGTCATAACAGCAACGGAGACGGAAGAGTGGCAAATGACCACCATCACTACGTTCCTTCTGGATGGTGAAGCGCGAATGTGGTGGGAAGGATTGGAGCTGCACCTATTGAGAGGTAGGTAACTTGTTGATGTCTCGATGGAGGAGTTCTCGAGATTATTCTTGGCTAGATACCTCCCTTCGGCGCAGAGGATAGCGTTGGAGAATGAGTTCCTGAAGTTGGTCCAGAGTGAGAAGAGCGTTGATGAATATCTCCACGAGTTTACTCGGTTGAGTCGATATGCTAGCTCCACCATTGCGGATGAGGAGCGCAAGATGAATCGATTCTATGAAGGCTTGAGAGATGAGTTGAGATTACTACTCTCGGGACCGATGACGCAGTGTTTCGTAACCTTGGTCAACACGGCCCGGTCCTTGGAGAAGGATATGAAGAACGTACAAGCAAAGAAAAGCTTGGGTGACAAGAAGTCTGAATTCAAAGTGCCGACTACTTCAAAGTCTGGCTATCGAAGGTCTTTCAAGAAGCATAGGACTTCGGGTCCAGCTCCTTTTGGTGCTTTTGGGGCGACCACGGGTCGGACCCCGGGCGCATGTTTTACTTGCGGAAAGTCGGGGCACTTTGCCCGCGATTGTTGGAGCGGACGCCCCAAGTCCGAGAGAAGGCCGGGAGCGACTTATGAAGAGAAGGGCAAGGCAGTGGAGTCAACCGCGTCCCACTATGCTCCGGCCCAACCAAGGGTGTATAATCTTTGCCAACAGGAGGCCATCAAACAGGCTGATGTGGTGACAGGTACAGTTTAATTTATAGCAAGTCAATTTCTTTAAATACTTGTTATGCACATGTTATCTTACCACTGCTTGTTTAGGATTTGTTTTGATTTGTGAAAATCCGGCTCGAGCACTTTTCGATACGGGAGCTTCACACTCCTTTTTGTCTGAAGGATTTATATCACGCATCGGAGTACCTTCTTCGATGACGAAGGATAAGTTGGATGTCTTGTTTCCCAATGGGTGTTCGATGCGCGCGGATAGGATCTGCGATGTTAAGATTCGTATTGGGAATCAGGAGTTCGATCTGCATGCGTCATTACTTCCGTTGGTGGAGTTCGACGTTATATTTGGCATGGACTGGCTCTCGGAGCAGCAGGCGTATATTGATTGCGGTCTCAAGTGAAAGAAATTGTACATAATCACCTAGCGGGGGGGGGGGGGGGAGGGTGAATAGGCGACTAAATCTTTTTAAACTTTTTAGGTAGATTGCAGATTATGTCACAGAGTTATAATTATTTCTTCACAGCAATCAATCATCAATCACAGAATCATACATGCACACAGTGAACACACAGATTTATAGTGGTTCCCCAAGGTTTGGGTACATCCACTTTCCCCCTTCGCCTATCTAGTAGTGTACTAGATTCGGCCAAACTCCACTATCTCAGATCCTCAGATCTTACACTCAGAACCCCAACCAGGTTCCTACAGCTCAGGCCCAAGGCCCTACAACTCAGTCTTCTCCAAAGACCTACACTCAGCCTTCAACAAGGCCTACACTCAGTCACAAGGCCTACACTCAGCCACAACAGGCCTACACTCAATGAAATAGATCTCCTACACTCAGGCACACAGGCCTAACCACTCAGCCTTTATAATTACAGGCTTACAACTCAGATCCCTAAGGATCCTACAAGAAATTTAGATTACAAAGTATATACCTACAACTCAGAGAAAAGGGAGAAGAGTTGATAGGTTCTTGATGAGTTCTTGGAAGAACTCTGCTGAGATCAACCTCACTTGGCTTTCTTCAAAACTTCTTGAATGTAGAACACAATAGGATTGATTCTCTGCAGCTGATCTTCAATCACTGCAACTTAAGGTTCAGAACTAGGTCTGAACCCTTCTTGACAGCCTGGTTCCAACGGCTGTCTTCTTGGAAGGAACTCTCTCTCTCCAACTTCTTAGATCTTCACTTGATTCTTCAATGAATATCTAGATCTTCTTCCCTTTTTCAATCTCTTAATTATACTTTTTTGTTGACAGTATAAGCCTATATATAGGCCTTCTTCATGGTGACCGGCTGATCCGGTTCCTAACAGCTTTCTGATAACTCTGACAGGTGCTGTAGACCGGCTGGAATGGCAGCTGTCAAGTCATCCAGTCTGTTCTTGAAATATCTTTAACTGTCTGAAAGTGTCGAGACAGTCTGTCTTTAAGTGTCGACACTTATAGACCAAGTGTCGACACAAGTTGACTAAGTGTCGACGCTAGCCTTCAAGGTGTCGACACAACTCCTTGTGTTGTAGAATTCACTTCTCGACACAGCTTCTTCATCATGTGTCGACACTGATATTGTGTGTCGACACAACTCCTTGTTCTTCAGTACTTTGTTGAATTCTTGTAAGTGTCGACACATCTTCTTGTGTTGATACTTGTTCAGTGTCGACACATCTTCTTGGTGTCGACACTTGTCTTCTGTGTTGATACTTGCTGAGTGTCGACACTTCTCCTTGTGTCGACACATCTTCTTTTGTTGAGACTTTTGCTGAGTGTCGACACATCTCCTTTGTGTCGACACTTGTACTTAGAATTTTATTGAACTTTGCTAAGTGTCGACACATCTTCTTTGTGTCGACACTTTCTTCATGTATTGAGTCTTCTGCTGAGTGTTGACACATTCTTCATTATGTCGACACCTATACTTAGACTCTATTGAAATTTGCTGAGTGTCGACACAAACTCCAAGTATCGACACTTTCTGATGTAGACACGGTTCCTCTGAGTGTCGACACTGCTTCTAAGTGTCGACACTGCTTCTCTGGACTTCTCTTCATTGAGTGTCGACACAGCCTTTATGTGTCGACACTTTCTGTCTGGTGTCGACTCTGCATCCCTGGTGTCGACACAATTACTCCAAGTGTCGACACTGCTTCTCTGGGTGTCGACACAAGTCTTCTTAAGTGTCGACACTTTGCTTCTGGGTGTCGACACATGGACTTAGAAACTTTTCATCTTTCCCTGCAAATACTTAACCTGCACAAGGCAACTCAAAATACATCAAATACATTTTGATGTATATCATTGAGTAGGGTGAGGCTTCTTCAAATCAGGTACATTTGAACCAATGTACCAAACAATATCCCCCTATTTGGAGAAGTCATAACCCTTAGTCAATGATATACACCATACATAACAAAATTACAGTATGATGTAGAACAGGATTATGCAATCAGGGAAAGTACATAAACATGTATTAAATAAAACATGTACACACATATATCTCAGAATAATTATGTAATAGATTTTTCACACATCACATTGTTCTAACAACTTTGTCATATTCATTATACAAAAGTTTACAGAGTGTTTAAAATCAAAAGATTACAGCTGTAAACTAAAGATAATTTCTATTCTATTTCTGCTCAGTCTCTTTAATCACTATGCCCTTGCCAGATTGTATCTTTGCTTGCACAGGTGCTTCAGCATCTTCAGCAGCAGCAGACTTCTTGTCTTTAAGATCCTTCTTCTTTTGCTCTTCAGCTTTAATCTTCTGCCTCTCAAAGTAATGATAAGGTTTGGAAAAGTACTTGCTAGGCTCCTAGGCAGTAGGAGGTAGCTTTCTCATCTTAGCCTTTCTCCTGTATTGCATAATGGCTTCTTGTCTGGTCTCATGCTTCCTCCACTCCAGTTCAGAAAACCACTTGTTTCTATCTTGAATATTGTCTTTGGCAGCCTTTCATGCAGTTAAGATAATATTCCTTGAAGTGGGGCTCCACTGTTCAAAATCAGGCCTTTGTTCAGCTTGCTCTCTGAACCTCTTCTTAGACAACTGAGTCTCTTGTTCCTTCAGCAACAAGGCTTCTTGTGCTTTCAGTATGGCCTCTGACACAGGCTGAACCACCTTTTCTATGATGATAGTTTGCTTTCCCTCAGGTGGGCTATACATGGACTGTATATCTGCTTGTACCATGTCAAAGTCTGGTGGAGGATAGATCACCTGAGCTACTTCAGCTTGCTCACCACCAAGATAGGCAGGATTAATCCCAGACTCTGCAACATTATCATCATCACATAAAGGAGGATAACCAAGAGTGGCTCTGATAGAATTAGAAATCCACTTTGTATGATCAGAGCTGGCTTTGACTAACACCCTCTCCCCCTTTATGACTTCTCTTTCCATGTGATCTCTTAGATCATCCTTTTGAAATCTGATTTGGGCATCCAAATAGTTTACTCCATCTTTAAATAAAGGTTTCAACCTTTGGAGTTTTTCAGTTATTAACTTCTGAGAGTTTTCAATAGCAGAAGTAACAGTAGTTATGCCCTCTTGTAAAGCTTTATCAAACTTTGCCTTAGCAGTAGCATTAGATGTAGTCTGTCCAGCAGCTATATTCTTCATCTCTGTGACAATTACATTGTGTGAAGCAGTCAAATTGTCATTCATCCTGAGCTGGTTCTTCAGAATATATCCTTGCTTCAGTGCAATGTCATCCACTTGAGCTTTGATTTTCTCCTGATGAGTAGCTAGATAGACTACTGCATTCCCTCCCTTGTGGAAGCAGTCAGTCATCTCCTTCTTATTTAGATTCATCTCAAATGTAATGGACTTAATATCTTGGTCAAGATAAAACTATAAAGACTTATGCCCCTCATCTATATATGTTTCTATTGCCTTCCTTTGCTCATCAAGTTTTATCTACATAGCAACCATCAGAGAACTGTAATCTATAGATGGTTCTGGCTGTAGTGTAGGCTGAAAGATATGGTACCTAAACCCCTAGAGGGGGGGTGAATAGGTGACCTAATCCTTTTTAAACTTTAATGGCAGCAATCAGTTATATCACAGATTACTAACTATTTTATCACAGCAAACACATAGCATACACAGCAACAATCACAGCACAGCACAGGAGACACAATGGTTTATAGTGGTTCCCCAATATATGGGTACATCCACTTTCCCCCTTCGCCTATCTAGCAGTGTACTAGATTCGGCCAAACTTCTCCACTATCTCAGAATCCAAATTGGTTCCTACACCTCAGGCCCAAAGCCTTACAACTCAGCTTTATCCCAAAGCCTACACTCAGCCACAAAGGCCTACACTCAGCCACCCAGGCCTACACTCAGCCAATCAAGGCCTACACTCAGAGATAATAATCTCCTACACTCAGGCCAAAAGCCCTACCCTCAGCCTTTATAATTATAGGCTTACAATACACTCAGATCCAGAGGATCCTACAAGATAAAATGATTTTACAAATATTAACTCAACAACTCAGAAACAAGAGAGGGGAGTTGAGATTTTCTTGATGAGTTCTTGGAAGAACTCAGCTGGATTCAATCTAACTTAGCATCCTTCAAAGCTTCTTGAGTAGAACTGAATAAGATTGTCTCCTTCTGCAGTTGTTCCTTGACCTCTGCCACTTAGAATTCAGAATAGATCTGAACCCTTCTTCTCAGCCTAGTTCCAACGGCTGATTTCTTGGATGGAGCCCTCTCTCTCCAACTTCTTAGATCTGCACTTGAACTGCAAGATCTTCTTGTGTTGATACTCTATGTACCACTTTAATAACTTGTTCTTCAACAAAGTGATCAATCTCAACAACAACTTCTGTAAACTGTAGGTGCCTATTTATAGGCCTTCTTCATGGTAACCGGCTGGTCCGGTCCATAACTGACTTCTGATATATCTGACATGTGTTGTAGACCGGCTGGAACGGCAGCTGTCAAGTCATCCAGTCATTTCTTGAAAATCTCTAACTGTCTGAAAGTGTCGAGACTTTCTGTCTTTAAGTGTCGACACTTATAGACCAAGTGTCGACACATGCTGTGTAAGTGTTGACACAAGTCTACAAGGTGTCGACACAACTCCTTGTATGTCTCGACACAGATTCTTCTTCAGGTGTCGACACTGAAATTGAGTGTCGACACAAGTACTTGATCTTCTATCTGTACTGAATTCTTCTAAGTGTCGACACATCACCTTTGTGTCGACACAACTTCTTGTGTTGAATCTGTCAAGTGTCGACACTACTTCTTGGTGTCGACACATAGTCTTCTATGTTGATACTTGCTGAGTGTCGACACAGCTCCTTGTGTCGACACTTGATTCTTCTGTCGAGACTTCAGCTGAGTGTCGACACATTCCCTTAGTGTCGACACTTGTACTTAGAATATTTTGTTGATAATTCTGTTCTTTGCTAAGTGTCGACACAGCTCCATGTGTTGACACTTTCTTCAAGTGTAGAGTCTTTAGCTGAGTGTTGACACATTGTGCTGGGTGTCGACACTTACTTCATGTGTTGACTCTTCTGGTTGTGTGTCGACACATTGTGCTGGGTGTCGACACATACTTCAAGTGTTGACTCTTCTGTTGAGTGTCGACACATTGTTCTGAGTGTCGACACTTACTTCAAGTGCTGACTCTTCTGTTGAGTGTCTACACATTGTTCTGAGTGTCGACACTTTAACTTAGTCTTTGCAGACTTTTGCTGAGTGTCGACACAGCTCCAAGTGTCGACACTTTCTTGTGTAGACACAGCTTCACTGGGTGTCGACACAGCTCCTTGTGTCGACACTTTCTGTCTACACTTTTCTTCACTGAGTGTCGACACAGCTCCAAGTGTCGACACTTTCTGTCTGGTGTCGACTCTGCATCCCAGGTGTCGACACAATGACTCCATGTGTCGACACTGCTTGTCTGGGTGTCGACACAAGTCTTCTTAAGTGTCGACACTTTCCCTCTAGGTGTCGACACATGGACTTAGAAACTTTTTGCTTCAGTCCAGTGATTACATAACCTGCACAAGTAAACTCAACATACATCAAATACATTATGATGTATATCATTGAGTTGGGTGAGGCTTCTTCAAATCAGGTACATTTGACCAATGTACTCAACAATCTCCCCCTATTTACAGAAGTCATAACCCTTAGTCAATGATATACACCATTCATAATTAAAAATTACAAAATGATGAAAAGCAGGTTATATTCAGCAGGGTAAACATAAACATGTATTAATTCACACATGTATACACATACATCAACTCAGAACAAATAAGAAATAGACACATTCACAGAACAACCATGAAATATATTGATCATATATTGTTCTAACATTTGTCTTATACATTTTCAGTAATTTACAAAAATATTTTACATTTAAAAGATTACAAAATAATCTTCAAGTAAATTCTTAATCTATTTCTGGTCAAGTTCCTTGATAACTATTCCCTTGCCAGCTTGAACTTGAGCTTTGACAGGGGCATCAATAGTTTCAGCATCAGCAGGCTTCTTGCCTTTTAGATCTTTCTTTTTGAGCTCTTCAGCTTTGATTTTCTGCCTCTCAAAATAGTGATATGGCTTAGGAAAGTACTTGCTAGGCTCCACTGCAGTAGGAGGTAGCTTTCCCATCTTTGCCTTCCTTCTATACTGAACAATTGCTTCCTGCCTGATCTCATGTTTTCTCCATTCAGCTTCAGAAAACCATTTGTTCCTGTCATGAGTATTGTCCTTGGCAGCTTTCCAGGCAGTTAAAATTATATTCCTAGAGGTAGGGATCCACTGTTCAAAGTCTGGCCTTTGTTCTGCTTGTTCCCTAAACCTCTTTTTGGACAACCTTGTCTCTTCCTCTTTCTGTAGAGCCTCTTGCATGGCTTCAGATATAGGTTGAACAACCTTTTCAATATGGACATTGTCCTTGCCCTCAGGTGGGCTATACATTGTGCTCACATCTGCTTGAATCATTTCAAAGTCTGGAGGTGGATAAATGACCTGAGCTACTTCTGGTTGCTCACCTCCAAAATAAGCAGGATTTAGTCCAGATTCAGCAACCTCATTGTCATCACACAGAGGAGGATATCCAAGTGTAGCTCTGATGGAATTTGATATCCACTTAGCATGTTCAGAGCTTGCCTTGACTAGTACTCTCTCCCCCTTTATGACTTCTCTAGCCATGTGATCTCTGACATCATCCTTCTGAAATCTGATTTGACTATCCAAGTATCTGATGCCATCTTTAAAGAAAGGTTTAAGCTTTTGAAGTTGTTCAGATATGACCTTTTGGGAGGCTTGAATTGCAGTCTTTACAGCAGAAATTTCTTTTTGAAATACTTTATCAAAATCAGCTTTAGCAGCAGCAGTAGATGTAGAAGGGTCAGCAGCCTTGTTCTTCAATTCAGTGACTATAGCATTATGTGAGGCAGTCAAATTGTCATTCATTCTTAACTGATTATCAAGAACATATCCTTGTTTCAATGCTATATCATCCACTTGGGCTTTGATCTTCTCTTGGTGTGTTGTCAAATACACCACTACATTTCCACCTTTGTGGAAGCATTCATTCATCTCCTTCTTATTAAGGTTCATTTCAAACCTTATAGACTTTATATCTTGGGCCAGATCAAACTGCAAAGTTTTGTGCCCTTCATCTACATAAGCCTCTATAGCTTTTCTCTGTTCATCCAGTTTTATCTGCATTGCAATCATTAATGCACTATAATCAACAGTTGGAACTTGTTGAACTATAGTCTGTGGGGCTATAGATTGCAGAGCTTTCTTATAACTCTGACTTCTCCTTTTAAAGACATACAGTTTCTTCTTCTTTGCCCTAGCACTCTCCTCATCTTCATAGGCAGAAGTGCTGGCTATGTCAACCCTATCCTTAGGGCTTGGAGGTCTGTCAGCTTGCACATCAGGTGCCTTCTCAGTTTCTGGCCTTAAAGGCTCTTCCAGAACTTGCACTTGCTCCCCCTCAGCACCAACATTATCTTTTTCAGCAGCATCCTTGTCCATGTCAAAATCTGCTTGATCTAGATTTAGAAATAAATCTTCCATGGTATATTCTGGGGGTGAAGAAGCTGGAAACATTCTTGGTTCTTCAACCACAGGATCAGGAATAACAGGAGCAGCAGATGTGTCTCTTATAACAACATCTGGAGCTAGACTAGGCAGCTGAGTTTGCTGATTAACATCAGACAGATCAGCATCTTCTATAATAAAATCTAAGGTGTTGAGTTCAGTGAGTACCTCTTGTATGATGGTGGTGGCTTGCTCACTGTCCAATGTAGAGGGTTCTTCTACAACTGGATGCTCCCCCTGGCTTTGATCCTTGTGGATGGGGCTAGCTTGTGGTAGCTCCCCCTGGATCTCAGCAATCTCTTGAGGAGCAGGAGTCTTCACTACATGCTCTTCCTCTTGATCATCATGAGTGAAAACAACATGTTCTTCACTCCCAGAACTGCTGGAGGACTCTTGTGCCACTGGAGCAGTTTTTCTTTTCTTCTTTGGAGGAGTATTTTTCTCAGTAACTGTCTTCTCTGGGGTTGGCATTTCCTTGGACAACACCCTGTCCCATCTTGAAAAGATCCTTAGATCCATTTTCCTCATGTGGTTTATCTTGCTTCCTACAGCAGTACTCATTACCTCTGGTATCACACCAGCTAGGTATAGAATAATGATTCTGCCCAGATTGGGCTTCTTCAAGCTCTCCTTAACCTTCTCATAAACCACTATAGACCAGTCTGTTTTTAGAGTGAAGATTATCCTTGTCATGATTCCAAACATATAGGCAGACACTCTGTCATGCCCTCCAGGCTTGCTGAGTAAGACCTTACCAAAAATCTCAGACATGAATTTTCCTTGATTATTCATGCCTTTTCTGTTAAACACAGAGCCCAGCTTCATCTTTGGATCAAGTCCACACCAGGTTAGAGCTTCCCTGGTCTTGGATGCAGTAAGTTCTTCTTCATCTTGAGTTTTTGGTAGCTGGAGTACCTTCATCAGACTCTTTGGTGAAACCTTGACCTTAGTTCCATGAACTCTGGATTTGATTCTGTATCCAGATTCATCTACTGCAGCTCCATTTAGGAATTCAAGAACCTCCTTCTTCCATATTTTAGTAGGTTCTGAAACTAAGTACTCTAACCCTGAATCGGCGACTAGGGTTACTACTGCCTTGATTTCTGGATCAGCATCGTCGAAGACGCCGCGCACGAGCTCATATCCTTCGTTAACGTTGTCCTCAAGCTTAGGAGCCATTAGGGTTTGTAAAATTTGTCTTTAGAAAACAGAGGTGTCGACACAGTAGTTTTGGTCTCAAAACTTTGAAAGCGTGTCGACAAACAAAGACAGAACCCTATTTATACCTTTCTGATTTTGAAGATGAACAGGCGGGACAGCTAACTTAAAATGTGTCGAAACTGGCAATAAGTGTCGACACTGACTTATAATGTCTCGACACACATGTGTCGACACAAGTTTAGTCAACAGATTTTATGTGTCGACACAACATAACTCGACACATTGTCGAGACTTTACTTAGAAAATTCTGAGTAAAACATAAGTGTCGACACCACATTGGATGTGTCGACACCTACTTGACATGTGTCGACACTAACATTCTGAAGTGTCGACACCAACATCCTAGATGTGTCGACACCTTTTTCCTGAAGTGTCGACACCACTATTCTGTGTCGACATAGACTTGTCTATGTGTCGACACTTTTTTACTTAGTCAATTTTAATTCTGTAAACTTATTCTAAGTTTATCATACCTAGTTCAATTTTGAATCTATTGAACTTAGCTTCTTCTAGGGGCTTAGTAAACATATCAGCTATTTGATTATCAGTTTTAACATATTCTAATAAAATATCTTCTCTTTCTATATGCTCCCTAAGAAAATGATATTTAATTTCAATATGTTTAGTTCTACTATGAGATACAGGGTTATTAGCTATTGAAATAGCACTTGTAGAATCACAGAAAAGTGTTCTACTTACCTGAAATCCATAGTCCTTTAGCTGATGTTGAATCCACAGAAGTTGAGCACAACAACTTCCTGCAGCCACATACTCTGACTCTGCTGTGGAGATAGCCACACTGGTTTGCTTTTTGCTACTCCATGAAATTAGTCTCCCACCTAGGAATTGATAGGTTCCAGTAGTGCTCTTTCTATCCTCTTTGCATCCTGCAAAGTCTGCATCTTAATAACCTATTAGATCAAAATCTCCATTCCTAGGGTACCAGAGGCCTAGATAGGGAGTGCCCTTTAGATATCTCAATATTCTTTTGACTGCTGTCAAATGAGACTCTTTAGGGCAGGCTTGATACCTGGCACAAACACATGTAGCATACATGATGTCAGGTCTACTAGCAGTCAAGTATAATAGGGAGCCAACTATCCCTCTATACAAGGTTTCATCTACAGGTTTCCCTGCATCATCCTTGCTAAGAGACATACTTGACCCCATAGGAGTCTTCATGGTGCTGGATGAATCCATACCATACTTCCTTATGAGTTCTAGGGTGAACTTGGACTGACAAATAGATAAACCACTTTCAGTCTGTTTAACTTGGAGACCCAAGAAAAACTTCAGCTCTCCCATACTACTCATCTCAAACTGACCTTGCATCAGTTTTGCAAACTTTTTGCAAAGGCTGCTTTCAATAGACCCAAATATAATGTCATCTACATATATTTGGACTAGTATGACTTTGCCTCTAGATTCCCTAAGGAATAGAGTCTTATCTATTTTCCCCCTTGAGAACTTGTTCTCAATGAGGAAACTAGATAGGGTTTCATACCAAGTCCTAGGGGCTTGCTTTAACCCATATAAAGCTTTCCTAAGTCTATAGACATGATGAGGTAGAGTTGGATCAACAAAACCTGAAGGCTGCTCCACATAGACTTCTTCTTTAAGATTAACATTTAGGAATGTTGACTTGACATCCATTTGGTATACCTTGAATCCTGGATAGGTTGCATAGGCCAAGAACATCCTTATGTCTTCCAGTCTGGCTACTGGAGCAAAGTTTTGATCAAAATCAATACCTTCTTCTTGCCTATATCCTTTAGCAACCAGTCTAGCCTTATTCTTAATGATGACCCCTTGTTCATCCATCTTATTCATGTAGATCCACTTAGTTCCTATTACATTGTGGTCTTTAGGTTTAGGAACAAGTTCCCAGACCTTGCACCTCTTGAACTGATTAAGCTCTTCTTGCATTGCTTCAGTCCATTGTGGATCTTGTATTGCTTCTTCAAATTTCTTAGGTTCAACTTGAGACAGGAAACTGGAGTAGATTGCTGTATTTATGTATCTGCTCCTAGTTTGTACTCCTTGTCTTGGATCTCCAATAATCTGCTCTACTGGATCATCTCTTAGATGCTTGTTGGCTGGAGGCATCCTAACTTCTGGTTGAACCTCTTCAGCATCTCCATCATGCTGTACTCCTTGTATTTCTTCAGCAATTGGCACATGTAGTTCTCCCCCTGGACAACAGCTACTGTCTTCTACTTGCTGTCTTGCAGCATGTACTTCTTCTATAGTTAGCTTGTCCATTTTCTTTGTTAAACCTATGGGGCTGCATACACTACTAGACAACTTATTATTAATAAGTATAGTCTCATCAAAAACTACATGCACAGATTCTTCTACAACTTGTGTAGTCAAGTTGTAGACTCTATAAGCCTTACTATTATTGCTGTACCCAACAAAAATTCCCTCTTGTAACTTGGCAGCAAACTTAGTTAAGTAAGACTTCCTATTGTTAAGTATGAAGCATTTGCAACCAAAGATCCTGAAATAGGATAGGTTTGGTTTCCTGCCTTTCACAACTTCATAGGGGGTCTTGTTTAGCCCTTTAGTGATGGTAGCCCTATTTATAACATGACATGCAGTGTTAACTGCCTCAGCCCAGAAATACTCTGGCAGTGATGTATCACTTAATAGGGTCCTACCAGCCTCTATTAAGGTCCTATTCTTCCTCTCAGCAATGTCATTTTGCTGAGGTGTTCTAGGTGAAGAAAATTCTTGAAATATCCCAAAGTGTTCACATAGTTTTGTCATGCTATCAGACTGAAATTCAGTACCATGGTCACTTCTAATCTTGACCACTGTACTATTTAGTTCGTTCTGAATTTGCTTGACAAAGCTATAGAAGACACTAGGTGTTTCAGATTTCTGTCTTAAGAAGAACACCCAGGAAAGCCTTGAGTAGTCATCCACAACTACAAGGGTATAGACCTTCCTACCTAAGCTGTGAACTGGCATTAGACCAAAGAGATCCATATGCAAGAGGTATAAACACCTCACAGCATCTTTGTTTTCTATGCTTTTAAAGGTGGATTTAGTCTGCTTGCCCTTTTGACAAGCTGAGCAAATACCATCTTTAACACACTTAACTTGAGGACCATTCCTCACTAACTCTTTGCTAAAGAGTTTGCTAATAGTCTTGTAGTTAAGATGGGCAAGCCTCTTGTGCCATTTGACACAATGAGAGACTGTCTCATCAGCTACAAGACAAACTGGAGAACCATTGTTCTCAACCATATTGTCTAGGCAGTAGACATTACTCTTCCTATAACCAGTCAAAATAATCTCTTGATCACTTGACCTCTTGATATGATAACCATTTTTAACAAATGAGATGTCATACCCTACATCACTTAGTTGACTTATACTTATTAGGTTGTGTTTCAACCCTTTAACATAAGCCACTTGAGTAATGGTAACTAAGTTGCTAGAAATGTTACCAAACCCTTTGATGATTCCTTTTTCAGAACCACCAAAGGTGACTTTTGGACCATCTTTTATTGGAATGTAGTTCTTTAGTAGTCCTCTAGTTCCAATCATATGTCTGGAACATCCACTGTCCAAGTACCATGTTGGGGTATGGCCACTTGGACTCACCTGTAAAACAGATTAATGAATCTTAGAACCCAAAGAATTCTTGGGTCTTTGGTATTTGTTAGTCTGCAATCTGATAAAGCTACCCACTGGCTTTCCAACAGGTAGTTTGGTACTCACTTTGGCACTAGCATTGTGCCAACAGTCCACTGCAAAGTGGCCAACCTTGCCACAGCACTAGCATTCAAACTTATTGTACCTTTGCTTAGGTACAGCCTTTGCTGTCTTATCTACAGCAGACTTGTTGAATGTTGGGGCTTTGCTCTTGGACTTAGACTTGGACTGCTCAGTCCTTGCAGGTCTAGTAAAGCCCAGCCCAGCCTTGCCTTTATGATGAACAAAATCATCAATTAAAGGTAACACTGACTTAGGTTTAGAAAACCTAGCAACTAAGTCCTTCTCCTTCTGAAGATTGATCTCCAGACTCTTAATTTGATCATTCTTAAAGGTGATAGTCCCCATCTGAATCACTGTTATGTGTTTCAGTCTGGCTATCTCATTCAGCTTTTGATCAAATTGCTTCTCAAAATCTGTTGCAGCAGCTTTAAGATCAGCAATTTCCTTTGCCTGACTTTTGGCTAGGGACTTGCTTTTCTTGTAAGCTTGCAACAGTATCTTATATTCATCTATAAGCTGATGAATATCATCCTCAGACTCAGATACATTCTCATCACTTGATGAAGAAGAATCTGAATCTGAACTAGAACAAGAAACTGAACTTGAACTTGAACCTTGTACCTTACTGGGTCCTGGCTGCTCCAGGATTTTGGCATTCTCTGTCAAAGCCATTAGCCCTTGGCATTGACAGTCTTCTTGTTCATAAATAGACTCCATTAACTGCATGAATTCTTCCTCTTCTTCTTCAGCAAACAGCCCTATGTAGGCTTCAGCCTCAGACTCAGTTTCTGAAGAAGAGATATCAGATAGAGTCTTCTCCTTCTTAGCAACAAAAGACTTCTCTTTCTTGCCTTTGAAGTGAGCCTTTTTCCTGTCACCAGATTCCTTTCTCTTCTCTGGACAATCTGCAATAACATGGCCCTGTCTATTACAGCAATAGCACACTATCTTTGAACCAGTTGCCTTGCTTGACTTTGTCCTCTTCCTGTCTTTCTTTGAAGGCTTTTTCTCCTGATAAAAGACTTCCTTTCCCTTTGAAGTAGAAGGTCTTGACCTCCACTGTTTCTTCTTTAAGAATTTCTGAAAGTGTCTAGTGAAGGCAGCAAAGTCTTCATCACTTTCACTGCTCTCAGTCTTTGTGCTGACTGACTCATCTGATTCTGATTCAACTACCTCTGGAGGTGGAGTTGATGACTTATTCCTGCACTTTCTGGGAACTTCTGTCTTGAAAGCAACAGTTCTTTCCTTGTGCTCAGTCCTTGTTGATTTCTCCTCCTCTTTTCTCACTGTCAACTGCATCTCATAAGACAACAACTTACCAAACAGTATAGGAGGAGGAATTTCTCCTAACTTAGCCATTTCTCTTATGGCACAGATTATGGTGTCCCAATATTTGGTTAGGGACCTTAAGAACTTGTCATTTAGTTCATAGTTACTGAACTCTCTTCCATAAGACATGAGTTCATTCACTATTCTGTAGAACTTCTTATAGCACTCAGTTATGCTATCACCTTTTCCTTATCTAAAACTCTCATACTCCTGATTTAGCAAGGATTTTCTATCTTGTCTTACTTCTTTAGATCCTTCCATATACACTATAAGAGTGTCCCACATCTCTTTGGCTGTCTTACAGTGTATAAGATTCTGAAAAGTTGCATCATCAATGGCACTCACTATTATGTTCTGTGCCCTCTTGTCCATTGTCGCTAGGACAATCTCATCCTTAGTCATCTCAGAGAAATCTTTTGGGGTTCTCTGATTTGCATCTAGAACAGATATCTTCATAGGCACATATGGCCCTTCCTTTACTGTGATGTATATCCTAGGGTCAGAGGCTTCCATAAATAGCCTTACCCTTTCTTTCCAGATCCCAAAAATTTCCTTTCTGCATATTGGTAATTTCATGGAACCCAATTCTTTGTGATTTTTAGAGGAACCCATGGTTCTTGATTTTCTTGAAGCTGTATTCTGACTTAGACTGAATCTGCCAAACAGGATCTCCTTAGATAGTTAGTCCTTTTTGAGGAACCTCCCTCTGATACCACTTGAAAGATATGATACCTAAACACCTAGAGGGGGGGTGAATAGGTGACCTAATCCTTTTTAAACTTTAATGGCAGCAATCAGTTATATCACAGATTACTAACTATTTTATCACAGCAAACACACAGCAAACACAGCAACAATCACAGCACAGCACAGCAGACACAATGGTTTATAGTGGTTCCCCAAGATATGGGTACATCCACTTTCCCCCTTCGCCTATCTAGCAGTGTACTAGATTCGGCCAAACTTCTCCACTGTCTCAGAACCCAAATTGGTTCCTACACCTCAGGCCCAAAGCCTTACAACTCAGCTTTATCCCAAAGCCTACACTCAGCCACAAAGGCCTACACTCAGCCACCCAGGCCTACACTCAGCCAATCAAGGCCTACACTCAGAGATAATAATCTCCTACACTCAGGCCAAAAGCCCTACCTCAGCCTTTATAATTATAGGCTTACAATACACTCAGATCCAGAGGATTCTACAAGATAAAATGATTTTACAAATATTAACTCAACAACTCAGAAACAAGAGAGGGGAGTTGAGAGTTTCTTGATGAGTTCTTGGAAGAACTCAGCTGGATTCAATCTAACTTAGCTTCCTTCAAAGCTTCTTGAGTAGAACTGAATAAGATTGTCTCCTTCTGTAGTTGTTCCTTGACCTCTGCCACTTAGAATTCAGAATAAATCTGAACCCTTCTTCTCAGCCTAGTTCCTACGGCTGATTTCTTGGATGGAGCCCTCTCTCTCCAACTTCTTAGATCTGCACTTGGACTGCAAGATCTTCTTGTGTTGATACTCTATGTACCACTTTAATAACTTGTTCTTCAACAAAGTGATCAATCTCAACAACAACTTCTGTAAACTATAGGTGCCTATTTATAGGCCTTCTTCATGGTAACCGGCTGGTCTGTCCATAACTGACTTCTGATATATCTGACAGGTGCTGTAGACCGGCTGGAACGGCAGCTGTCAAGTCATCCAGTCATTTCTTGAAAATCTCTAACTGTCTGAAAGTGTCGAGACTTTCTGTCTTTAAGTGTCGACACTTATAGACCAAGTGTCGACATATGCTGTGTAAGTGTTGACACAAGTCTACAAGGTGTCGACACAACTCCTTGTATGTCTCGACACAGATTCTTTTTCAGGTGTCGACACTGAAATTGAGTGTCGACACAAGTACTTGATCTTCTATCTGTACTGAATTCTTCTAAGTGTCGACACATCACCTTTGTGTCGACACAACTTCTTGTGTTGAATCTGTCA
This sequence comes from Platanthera guangdongensis, assembly GCA_039583875.1. Taxonomy (NCBI): domain Eukaryota; kingdom Viridiplantae; phylum Streptophyta; class Magnoliopsida; order Asparagales; family Orchidaceae; genus Platanthera; species Platanthera guangdongensis. The sequence continues at coordinate 38,890,394 of CM077159.1, read as the reverse complement.
AGTGTCGACACTACTTCTTGGTGTCGACACATAGTCTTCTATGTTGATACTTGCTGAGTGTCGACACAGCTCCTTGTGTCGACACTTGATTCTTCTGTCGAGACTTCAGCTGAGTGTCGACACATTCCCTTAGTGTCGACACTTGTACTTAGAATATTTTGTTGATAATTCTGTTCTTTGCTAAGTGTCGACACAGCTCCAAGTGTTGACACTTTCTTCAAGTGTAGAGTCTTTAGCTGAGTGTCGACACATTGTGCTGGGTGTCGACACTTACTTCATGTGTTGACTTTTCTGGTTGTGTGTCGACACATTGTGCTGGGTGTCGACACATACTTCAAGTGTTGACTCTTCTGTTGAGTGTCGACACATTGTTCTGAGTGTCGACACTTACTTCAAGTGCTGACTCTTCTGTTGAGTGTCGACACATTGTTCTGAGTGTCGACACTTTAACTTAGTCTCTGCAGACTTTTGCTGAGTGTCGACACAACTTCAAGTGTCGACACTTTCTGGTGTAGACACAGCTTCACTGGGTGTCGACACAGCTCCTTGTGTCGACACTTTCTGTCTGCACTTTTCTTCACTGAGTGTCGACACAGCTCCAAGTGTCGACACTTTCTGTCTGGTGTCGACTCTGCATCCCAGGTGTCGACACAATGACTCCAAGTGTCGATACTGCTTGTCTGGGTGTCGACACAAGTCTTCTTAAGTGTCGACACTTTCCCTCTGGGTGTCGACACATGGACTTAGAAACTTTTTGCTTCAGTCCAGTGATTACATAACCTGCACAAGTAAACTCAACATACATCAAATACATTATGATGTATATCATTGAGTTGGGTGAGACTTCTTCAAATCAGGTACATTTTACCAATGTACTCAACATAGGCTGTGGTGCTATGGTTTGCAGAGCTTTCTTATAAGTCTGGCTCCTCCTTTTGAAGACTTGAAACTTTCTCTTTTTAGCTCTTGCAGCCTCCTCATCTTCAGAAGCTGATGTGCTTGCTATTTCTACCCTCTCCCTAGGTAGCTCCTCAACATCCTTTGGCTTCTCAGGCTCTTTCCTTGCAGTTTCTTCAACAATTACTACTTGTTCCACCTCAACATGAGCATTCTCCCCCTCAGCAGCAGCACTTTCCTTCTCAAAGTCTGTTTGGTCCAGATTAAGGAAGAGATCTTCCATTGTAAATTCTTGTTGAGGTTGTGATGGAGATTCTCTTATCTCATCAATTACTTGAGTTGGTTCCACTTGATCTGCAATAGATGTGTCCTCCATGACAACATCTTGGGGTTGGCTATGTGTTGGAGTTTGCTGATTAACATTATGTAATGAATCAGACAAAACATCATCCTCAATAGGGAAGTTTAATTTATTGATGTCAGTGATTACCTCAAGTATGGTGTGGGTTGCTTGTTCACTCTCTAGTGGAGTTGGCTCTTCCACTAGTAGAGGCTCCCCCTGGATAGAATCCTGGTGTATTGGGCTAGCCTGAGGGAGCTCCCCCTGCCTGTCTGCAGCTTCTTGTCTATCTGGTGTCTTTCCAGCAGTTCCAGTTTCTTGTTCATCATCTGGTGTAAAGACAACATGCTCTTCAGAGCTACTAGAGGAATCTTGAGCCACAGGGGCTGTCTTCTTCTTCTTCTTTAGGGGTATTACCTTCTCAGGAGTTGGCATCTCCTTAGTCAAGACTCTATCCCATCTTGAGAAGATTCTCATGTCCATTCTTCTCATGTGATTGATCTTTGATCCTGCAGCCTGACTCATTACTTCTGGTATACTACCAGCCAAGTAAATACTTAGTAACCTACCCAAATTAGGCTTCTTCATACTCTCTTTAATCTTATCAAAGACTACAACAGATCAATCAGTTTCTAGTTTGAAAATTATCCTTGTCATGAGACGGAACATATGTGCTGAAACTCTGTCATGCCCTCCAGGCTTGCTCAAGATCACCTTGCCAACAATTTCTGAGAGAAATTTGCCTTGGCTGTTCATGCCTTTCCTATTGAACACAGATCCAATTTTCATCTTGGAAGCCAGTCCACACCATGTTAAAGCTTCTCTGGTCTTAGAAGCAGTAACTTCATTTTCTTCCTTAGTTCTTGGTAGGTTTAATACTTTTCTCAGACTTTTAGATGAGATCTTCACCTTTTCTCCATGAACCCTTGACTTTATCTTGAGTCCAGATTCGTCTAGGGTTGCTCCATTCAGAAATTCTAGAACTTCTTTCTTCCATATCTTTGTCGGCTCTGAAACAAGAAATTCTAACCCTGAGTTTGCAACTAGGGTTACCACATCCTTGATCTCTGGTTCTGCGTCATCAAACGCATGCCGCACCAGTTCATATCCTTCATTTACATTCTCTTGGAGCTTGGACGCCATTAGGGTTGAAGAATTTGAATTGAGAGAAGAGAGGTGTCGACACACAAGTTTGGTCTCGAAACTTTGGTGAGCGTGACGACAGATAATGGCGAAATCTTATTTATACCTTTCTAGGATTGAAGATGAAAGGGCGCGTCAATAAACTTAAATTGTGTCGACACTGTTGAAAAGTGTCGACACAGACCTATAATGTCTCGACACCTATGTGTCGACACAAGTTTAGTCGACAGAATGTATGTGTCGACACTTGTTTATGTGTCGACACCACTTAGCTCGACACTTAGTCGAGACTTTACTTCACTAATTCTGCATAAAGTCTAAGTGTCGACACCACCTTGGATGTGTTGACACTTATCCTGTATGTGTCGACACTAATTTTCTGAAGTGTCGACACCAACTACCTAGATGTGTCGACACCTTTTCTCTTAAGTGTCGACACTAATTTTCTGTCTCGACACAGACAACTCTGTGTGTCGACACTATTTTACTTAGCCATTTCTGTAAACTTATTCTAAGTTTATCATACCTAATTCCATTTTAAACCTATTGAATTTGGTTTCTTCTAGTGAAATATCTTCTTTTTCTACATGTTCCCTTAGAAAATGATATTTTATTTCAATGTGTTTAGTTCTACTATGGGAAACAGGATTGTTTGCAATAGATATAACACTAGTAGAATCTCAAAACAGTGGTGTTCTACTTACTTGAATACCATAATCCTCAAGTTGATGTTGTATCCATAGAAGTTGAGCACAACAACTTCCTGCAGCCACATATTCTGATTCTGCTGTGGAGATAGCCACACTTGTTTGTTTCTTACTACTCCATGATATCAGTCTTCCACCTAGGAATTGACAGGTTCCAGTTGTACTCTTTCTATCTTCCTTGCAGCCTGCAAAATCTGCATCTGAATAACCTGTCAGTTCAAAGTCTCCATTCCTAGGGTATCAAAGGCCTAGATAAGGAGTGCCCTTAAGATATCTCAGTATTCTTTTGACTGCTGTCAAATGAGACTCTTTAGGGCATGCTTGGTATCTAGCACAGACACATGTAGCATACATGATATCTGGTCTACTTGCAGTCAAATATAGAAGGGAGCCAACTATCCCTCTATACAAAGTCTCATCTACAGATTTCCCTGCATCATCTTTGCTAAGAGACATACTTGACCCCATAGGAGTTTTCATAGTACTGGATGAATCCATACCATACTTCCTTATCAGTTCTAGGGTGAACTTAGACTGGCATATGGATAAACCATTCTCAGTCTATCTAACTTGGAGACCAAAGAAGAAGTTAAGTTCCCCTATACTGCTCATCTCAAATTGTCCTTGCATAAGTTTTGCAAACTTTTTGCAAAGACTACTTTCAGTAGACCCAAATATGATGTCATCTACATATATTTGGACTAGTATGATCTTGCCTCTGGATTCCCTAAGGAATAGAGTCTTGTCTATTTTCCCCCTTGTGAATTTATTCTCAATGAGGAAACTAGATAGGGTTTCATACCAAGCCCTAGGGGCTTATTTTAACCCATACAAAGCTTCCTAAGTCTATAGACAAAATTAGGTTGAGTTGAATCAACAAAACCTGATGGCTGTTCCAGTTATACCTCTTCCTTTAAATTACCATTCAGAAAGGCTGACTTAACATCCATTTGGTATACTTTAAATCCTTGATAGGTTGCATAGGCCAGGAACATCCTTATGACTTCTAGTCTGTCTACTGGAGCAAAGTTTTGATCAAATTCAATACCTTCTTCCTGCCTATATCCTTTAGCAACCAGTCTTGCTTTGTTCTTGATAATCACTCCATGTTCATCCATCTTGTTCCTAAAGATCCACTTGTTTCCAATTATGTTGTGGTCTTTTGTTTTAGAAACAAGCTCCCAGACTTTGCATCTCTTGAACTGATTCAGCTACTCTTGCATTGCCTCAATCCAATGAGGGTCTAGGATGGCTTCTTCAAACTTCTTTGGCTCTACTTGGGATAGAAAACTGGAGTAGAGTACTGCACTCAGATTTCTGCTCCTTATTTGTACCCCTTGTCTTAGATCACCAACGATTTGATCTGCTGGATGATCTTTTAGATGCCTATTAGCTGGAGGCATCCTGGCTTCAGGTTGAACTCCTTCAGCTTCTTCAACTTGCTGCACTCCTTGGTCTTCTTCTGCATTAGGTACATGTAGTACTCCCCCTGGACAACAACCACTATCATCTACATGCTGACTTGCAGTAGATCCTTCTTCAATAATGAGCTTGTCCATCTTCTTAGTCACACTTGTGGAGCTGCAAATACTTCTAGACAACTCATGGTTAATAAGTCTAGCTTCATCAAATACTACATGTACTGACTCTTCTACAACTTGAGTAGTCAAGTTGTAGACTCTATAAGCCTTACTATTGTTATTGTACCTAACAAAGATCCCCTCTTGGGATTTGGCAGCAAACTTAGTCAAGTAAGACTTTCCATTGTTAAGTATAAAGCATTTACAACCAAAGATCCTGAAATAGGATATGTTTGGTTTTCTGCCTTTCATAATCTCATAGGGGGTATTATTGTGGCTCTTGGTAATGGTAGCCCTATTAATTACATGGCATGCAGTATTAACTGCCTCAGCCCAGAAATATTCTGGTAGAGATGTATCACTTAATAGGGTTCTACCAGCCTCAATCAAGGTTCTATTTTTCCTCTCAGTAATGTCATTTTGCTGAGGTGTTCTTGGTAAAGAAAATTCCTGAAAAATCCCAAATTCTTCACGTAGTTTTGTCATACTATCAGACTGGAATTCAGTACCATGGTCACTTCTTATTTTGACCACTGAACTGTCTAACTCATTCTGAATTTGTTTGACAAAACTATAGAAGACACTAGGTGTTTCAGATTTCTGTCTAAGGAATAACACCCAGGAAAACCTTGAGTAGTCATCTACAATCACAAATGTGTAGACCTTCCTACATAGGCTGTGAACTGGCATATGACCAAAGAGATCCATATGCAAGAGGTATAAACACCTCACAACATCTTTGTTCTCAATGCTATTAAAGGTGCATCTAGTCTGCTTGCCCTTTTGACTAGCTGAGCATATTCCATCTTTAATACACTTAACTTGAGGACCATTCCTCACTAACTCTTTGATATAGAGTTGGCCAATTGTCTTGTCGTTGAGATGGGCTAGCCTCTTGTGTCATTTGACACAATGAGAGACTTTCTCATCAGCTACAAGACACACTGGAGAACCATTGGTCTCACACATAATGTCTAGGCAATAGACATTCCTCTTTCTATAACCAGTCAAAATGATCTCTTGATCATTTGACCTCCTGATATGACAACCATCTTTGACAAATGAGATGTCATATCCTAAATCACTCAGTTGACTTATACTAATAAGGTTATGTTTCAAACTTTTAACATAAGTCACTTGAGTAATAGTTATAAGGGTGCTAGAAATGTTACTAAAACCCTTAATGATTCCTTTTTCAGAACCACCAAAAGTGACTTTAGGACCATCCTTGATTGATGTGTAGTCCTTTAGCAATCCCCTAGTTCCAGTCATATGCCTGGAACATCCACTGTCCAAGTACCATATTGGGGCATGGCCACTTGAACTTACCTGCAAAATAGATTAGTTGACCTTAGAACCCAAAGAATTCTTGGGTCCTTGGTGCTGGTTAGTTTGCCTCTTAACAAAGCTACCTGCAGATTTTCCAACAGGCAGTTTGCTACTCAACTTGGCATTAGAATTATGCCAACAGTCTATGGCAAAGTGGCATATCTTGCCACAGCACCAGCACTCAAATCTATTATACCTTTGCTTAGGTACAACCCTAGCTGTTCTATCTACAGCAGGCTGGTTGAGTACTGGGGCTTTGCCCTTAGACTTGGACTGAACAGTCCTAGCAGGTTTTGTGAAACCTAATCCAGTTTTACCCTTTTGATGTACAAATTCATCAATCAAAGGTAGAACAGACTTAGGTTTTGAAAACCTTGCAACAATGTCTCACTCCTTCTGAAGATTAATCTCCAGATTTCTGATTTGATCATTCTTAAAAGTTATAATCCCCATCTGAATAACAGTTATGTTTTTCAGTCTGGCTATTTCATTTAATTTTTGATCAAACAACTTCTCAAAATCAGTTGCAGCCACTTTGAGACTTGCAATCTCCTTAGCCTGACTCTTGGCCAAGGATTTGCTTTTCTTAAATGCTTGCAACAGAACTCTATATTCATCAATCAACTGATGAACATCCCCTTCAGATTCAGATCCACTGGCATCACTTGATGCTGATGTAACTGAATTTGAACTAGTACTAGAAATTGAACTTAAGGAACAATTTTGTACCTTACTAGGTCCAGGCTGCTCCTGGATTTTGTCACCTTCTGTTAAGGCCATCAGTCCTTTGCACTGAATGTCCTCTTGCTCATATATAGAGTTCATTATCTGGATGAACTCCTCTTCTTCTTCTTCAGCAAACAGTCCTATGTAAGCTTCAGCTTCTGACTCAGTTTCAGAAGAAGACATGTCTGACAGGCCTTTGTCCTTCTTGGCAACAAAGGACCTTTCCTTCTTGCCCTTGAATTGAGTCTTCTTCTTATCATTAGACTCTTTCCTTTTCTCTGGACAGTCAGCAATAACATGTCCTTGTCTGTTACAGCAATAACATACAATTTTTGATAAAGTTGCTTTGCTTGACTTAGGCTTTCTCCTTTCTTTCTTTGATGACTTCTTGTTCTGATAATAGTCATCTTTTCCCTGTGAAGTGGTAGGCTTTGACCTCCACTGTTTCTTCTTTATAAACTTCTGAAAGTGTCTTGTGAATGCTGCAAAGTCCTCATCACTCTCACTGCTTTCAGACTTTCTACTTTCTGAATCATCTGACTCAGTCTCAGCAACCTTTGGAGGTGGAGATGGAGACTTACTTTTGTATTTCTTGGTGGCTTCTGTCTTGAATGCCACTGCTCTTTCTTTATGCTCACTTCTTGTAGTCTTCTCCTCTTCTTTCCTCACCATCAACTGCATCTCATAGGATAACAGTTTTCCAAACAATGTTGGAGGACGAATATCAGCTAACTTGGCCATTTCCCTTATGGCACAGATCTTGGTGTCCCAGTCCTTTGTTAGGGACCTCAAGAACTTATCATTTAGCTCATAATTACTGAAATCTCTTCCATAAGACATTAGCTCATTGACAATCCTATAGAATTTCTTATAGTATTCTGTTATGCTATCAGACTTGCCTTGCCTGAAACTTTCATATTCCTGGTTTAACAAAGACTTTTTGTCCTGCCTCACTTCTTCAGAACCCTCCATATACACTATCAAGGTATCCCACATCTCCTTAGATGTCTTACAGTGTATCAAGTTCTGAAAGGTAGCATCATCTATGGCACTTACAATGATATTCTGAGCCCTCTTATCCATGGTGGCCAGAATGATCTCATCTTTTGTCATCTCAGAAAAGTCTTTAGGTGTTCTCTGATTTGCATCTAAGACTGAAACCTTCATAGGCATATATGACCCTTCTTTAACTGTAATATAAATTCTAGGGTCTGAAGCTTCTATAAATAGTCTCACCCTTTCTTTCCAGATGCCAAAAATCTCTTTTCTGCAAATGGGCAACTTCATGGATCCAAGTTCGTTATGATTCTCTGTTGAACCCATGTTTCTTGATTTTCTTGATTCTGTACTTTACTTAATCTGCCAACAGGATCTACTCAGACAGTTATGTCCTTTTTGAGTAACCTGACTCTGATACCACTTGAAAGAAATTGTACCTAATCACCTAGAGGGGGGGGGGGTGAATAGGCGACTAAATCTTTTTAAACTTTTTAGGTAGATTGCAGATTATGTCACAGAGTTATAATTATTTCTTCACAGCAATCAATCATCAATCACAGAATCATACATGCACACAGTGAACACACAGATTTATAGTGGTTCCCCAAGGTTTGGGTACATCCACTTTCCCCCTTCGCCTATCTAGTAGTGTACTAGATTCGGCCAAACTCCTCCACTATCTCAGATCCTCAGATCTTACACTCAGAACCCCAACCAGGTTCCTACAGCTCAGGCCCAAGGCCATACAACTCAGTCTTCTCCAAAGACCTACACTCAGCCACAACAGGCCTACACTCAGCCACAACAGGCCTACACTCAGAGAAATAGATCTCCTACACTCAGGCACACAGGCCCTACCACTCAGCCTTTATAATTACAGGCTTACAACTCTGATCCCTAAGGATCCTACAAGAAATTTAGATTACAAAGTATATACCTACAACTCAGAGAAAAGAGAGAAGAGTTGATAGGTTCTTGATGAGTTCTTGGAAGAACTCTGTTGAGATCAACCTCACTTGGCTTTCTTCAAAGCTTCTTGAATGTAGAACACAATAGGATTGATTCTCTGTAGCTGATCTTCAATCACTGCAACTTAAGGTTCAGAACTAGGTCTGAACCCTTCTTCACAGCCTGGTTCCAACGGCTGTCTTCTTAGAAGGAACTCTCTCTCTCCAACTTCTTAGATCTTCACTTGATTCTTCAATGAATAGCTAGATCTTCTTCTCTTTTTCAATCTCTTAATTATACTTTTCTGTTGACAGTATAAGCCTATATATAGGCCTTCTTCATGGTGACCGGCTGATCCGGTTCCTAACAGCTTTCTGACAACTCTGACAGGTGCAGTAGACCGGCTGGAATGGCAGCTGTCAAGTCATCCAGTCAGTTCTTGAAATATCTGTAACTGTCTGAAAGTGTCGAGACAGTCTGTCTTTAAGTGTCGACACTTATAGACCAAGTGTCGACACAAGTTGACTAAGTGTCGACACTAGCCTTCAAGGTGTCGACACGACTCCTTGTGTTGTAGAATTCACTTCTCGACACAGCTTCTTCATCATGTGTCGACAATGATATTGTGTGTCGACACAACTCCTTGTTCTTCAGTACTTTGTTGAATTCTTGTAAGTGTCGACACAACTCCTTTGTGTCGACACATCTTCTTGTGTTGATACTTGTTCAGTGTCGACACATCTTCTTGGTGTCGACACTTGTCTTTTGTGTTGATACTTGCTGAGTGTCGACACATCTCCTTTGTGTCGACAATGTACTTAGAATTTTGTTGAACTTTGCTAAGTGTCGACACATCTTCTTTTTGTCGACACTTTTTTCATGTATTGAGTCTTCTGCTGAGTGTCGACACATTTTTTCTTGTGTCGACACTTTTTTCAAGTGCTGAGTCTTCTGTTGTGTGTCGACACATTCTTCATTATGTCGACACTTATACTTAGACTCTGTTGAAATTTGCTGAGTGTCGACACAGCCTCCAAGTGTCGACACTTTCTGATGTAGACACAGTTCCTCTGGGTGTCGATACTGCTTCTAAGTGTCGACACTGCTTCTCTGGACCTCCCTTCATTGAGTGTCGACACAGCCTTCATGTGTCGACACTTTCTGTCTGGTGTCGACTCTGCATCCCTGGTGTCGACACAATTACTCCAAGTGTCGGCACTGCTTCTCTGGGTGTCGACACAAGTCTTCTTAAGTGTCGACACTTTGCTTTTTGGTGTCGACACATGGAATTAGAAACTTTTCATCTTTCCCTGCAAATACTTAACCTGAACAAGGCAACTCAAAATACATCAAATACATTTTGATGTATATCATTGAGTAGGGTGAGGCTTCTTCAAATCAGGTACATTTAAACCAATGTACCCAACATCAAGGAAGTGAAGTTGGGAGCAAGTCGTGAGATGACTTTTACGGGCTTAAAGTGGTCGAGCAAGACGTTGATGTCTGCTCTTCAGGTGTTGAAGGCGGTTCGTGCCGGTGTAGAACTGTTCTTTACACTAGTGGAGGTTGCAAAGCCGAAGCCCGCGTTGGATTGTATTTCAGTGGTATCGGAATACCCTGATGTGTTCACCACAGATCTTCCTGGAGCCCCGCCTCAACGGGAGATAGATTTCACGATTGAGATAGTGCCAGGTGCAAAGCCTGTGTCACGATCTCCTTATCAGCTAGCGCCTAAAGAAATGGCGGAGCTGAAAGTTCAACTGCAAGAGTTGTTGGAGCAAGGGTATGTGCGCCCAAGTTCTTCGCCTTGGAGCGCATCGGTCCTCTTTGTTAAGAAGAAGGACGGAAGCTTGAGGCTATGTATTGATTATCGGGAGCTCAACAAGTTGACGGAGAAGAACAAGTACCTGATCCCCCGGATTGATGATCTTTTTGATCAGTTAGTTGGGCCGACGGTGTACTTGAAGTTGGATCTCAAGGCTGGCTACTATCAGCTGCGAATAAGGGAGAGTGATATCCCGAAGACAGCGTTTAGTACGAGATACGGACATTATGAGTTTACGGACATGCCGTTTGGGCTGACTAATGCGCCGTCAGTGTTCATGGATATGATGAACAGGACTTTCAGGGAGTACTTGGACCATTTTGTGATCGTCTTCATTGACGATATTTTGGTGTACTCGCAAAGTGAGGAAGATCACCTCAAGCATCTTCATTTGGTTTTGGAGACGCTAAGGAGGAATCAGTTGTATGCCAAGTTCTCGAAGTGCGAGTTTTGGTTATCCTCAGTGGCGTTCCTCGGTCATATAGTGAGTGGAGAGGGTATTGCTGTGGATCCGGCGAAGATTGTTGCGATACGGGAGTGGCCTGAGCTTTCTACGGTAGCAGAAGTCCGGAGCTTTCTGGGGCTTGCCGGCTATTATAGGCGCTTCGTAGAGAACTTCTCGTGGATAGCGTTACCTCTCACTACTTTGACGAGGAAGGAGCAGAAGATCGTTTGGACGCCGGAGTGCGCGCGAGCTTTTGAGGAGTTGAAGTGTCGGTTGAGCACAGTGCCTGTGCTGAGTTCGCCATGTGGAACCGAAGGCTATGAGATTTATAGCGTTGCTTCGGGCAGCGGTTTGGGTTGTGTGCTACTGCAATACGGAAGTGTGATATCTTATGGCTCGAGACAACTAAAAGTGCATGAAAGGAACTATCCGGTCCATGACTTGGAGTTAGCGGCCGTGATTTTTTCCTTAAAGCTGTGGAGACACTATTTGTACTATGTGAAGATTGATATCTGCACCGATCATAGGAGCCTGAAGTATCTGATTGATCAGAAGGATCTGAATATGCGGCAGCGTAGATGGATGGAGTTCTTGGGAGACTATACATTCAAGATCGACTATGTGCCGGGTAAAGGTAATGCGGTTGCGGACGCGTTGAGTTGCCGAGCCCCAGCTCAAGCCAATTGGCTATCGGTGCATGATGAGCGGTTGGTGCGGGAGTTGGAGGCATTGGAGATTGTTTGTGTGGATATGCAATCAAGTGCTGAAGCAGTTCTGAATTGGACTGAAGTCTAATATGACCTGACTGATCGGATTCGGCAGGCTTTGGATATGGATGCCCATATGAAGCAGTTCATGGTAGAGGCTCTGGATGGGTCAAATTCCCAATTCGCTGTGGTGGATGGATTGCTTTGGAAAGACGGTCGTCTGTGCGTCCCAAGTGTGGGTAATTTGCGGGTGGAATTGTTGTACGAGGAACACCATACCAAGTACTCGATTCACCCGGGGAGCACGAAGATGTACCGCGATGTGAAGAAACTATTTTGGTGGCCGGGTTTGAAGAAGGATGTGGCGCTCTACGTAGCGAAGTGCCAAAATTGCGCCTTGGTGAAGGCGGAGTGCCAAAAGCCTGGAGGATTTCTTAAGTCTTTGCCTATTTCGGAGTGGAAATTCAACGACATCTCTATGGACTTTGTGCACGGTTTGCCAAGGTCGCAAAGGGGAACGACGCCATTTGGGTTGTTATTGATCGGCTAACGAAGGTGTCACATTTCATTCCGCATAGGAAGGATGACTCGGTGGAGAAGTTGGCAAAACTTTATGTGGATAACATTGTACGGCTTCACGGTGTGCCCCGCAGCATCGTGAGTGACCGAGATGGGCGGTTCACGTCCAATGATTGGAGGCTTGTGCAGCAAATGTTGGGAACAAAGCTAAAATTCAGCACAGCCTTCCATCCGCAAACGGATGGGCGGACCGAGAGGGTCAATAGAACCATGGAAGACATGCTCCGCATGTGTGTATTGGACTTTGGAAAGCAATGGGAAGACCACCTTTATTTGGTGGAGTTCGCATACAACAACAGCTACCAAGCGAGTATACAAATGGCGCCCTTCGAGGCCCTATATGGTAGAAAATGTCGCACGTCGTTGTCTTGGTTAGAAACGGGTGAGTCAAAGTTGTATAAGCGATTGGAAGTGTAGGATGCTACTTCTTTGGTGAGAACCATTCGGGAGATGTTGCTTATCGCTCAGGACCGGCAAGCGAAGTACTATAATGCCAAGCACAGAAACGTGGAGTTCGTTGTGGGCGATTGGGTGTAATTAAAGATCAAGCCGTTCAAGGGTGTCTCGCGGGTGCGGCGATTGAAAAAGCTAAGCCCGAGGTACCTTGGGCCGTTTGAGGTTTTGGAGAGAGTTGGTGAAGCAGCCTATCGGTTGAAGCTTTCAATAGAGCTTGGTGGATTACATGATGTATTCCATATTTCGGTGCTTCGGAAGGCGGTACAAGAGCCTACGCAAGTCATCGCGGTTGATCAATTGCCGGTGGATAGTGGGTTGACGACAAAGGTCAAGCCCTTGCGGATTGAGGACTCGGAGGTCAAGCGGCTACGCAATAAATAGATCAGGATTGTCAAGGTCCGATGGGACAATTACGGTCGTGAGGAGCTCTCTTGGGAGCGAGAGCAGATTATGCTTGACGAGTATCCGGAGTTGTTCCCTTCAGGTACAAATTTTGGTTTTGTACATGTCTTTCCTTTATATAATTTTGTGGACGAAATTCTTTTAAGAAGGGGAGAGTTGTAACGCCCCGAAACTCAAAAGAGCGACGGGGGACGTTTTGGGCCAGTTTTGGGTTCTGTAGAAGGCACACGGCCTGGGACACGGGCGTGTCCCAGGGCGTGTCAAGCTTGTGTCGACACTCAGCCGGCGAAGTCGACATTTTGCTCTCGACATTGTGTCGAGACTGGGCACACGGCCTGCGACACGGGCGTGTCGCAGGGCGTGTCGACCCATGTCGATACTCAGCCTGCAAAGTCGACACTCTGCGCTCGACGAAGTGTCGAAACATGGCACACAGCCTGCGACACGGGCATGTCGCAGGGCGTGTCAACCCGTGTCGACACTCATCCCGGGGAGTCGACGAATTTTGCTCGAAGATGTGTCGATATAAGGCACACGTCCTAGGACACGGGCGTGTCCAAGGCCGTGTCGCGAGGTAGACGAACTTCGCTCGACGAAGTGTCGAGTGTCGAGACCATGTACACGGCCTGGAGCCCAGGCATGTTGAGGTCTACACGGGCAAGGACACGGGCGTGTCCTAGAACCCGTGCAGTTCTCGGGTTGTTTTCGGGATAAATCGATGGGGGTACACGGCCGGCCAGACGGCCGTGTCAGGTGGAACACGGTCGTGTCAGGTCGAACACGGGCGTGTTCGATGCCCGTGTGTTGTTCCAGGCGCATCGATTTTGACGGCGAATGAGGCACACGGCCCTGGACACGTGCGTGTGCCAGGCCGTGTTCGGTCCAGATTGGACATTTCAGTCTCGAATCAAAGCCGTTCGTTTCTTTAATTGGTGATCCAATGGCTGGGGGTTGTTCCTGATGGGATATACCCGGGATTGGGCCTTAGAAACCCTCACTTTTCATGAGTGGTTATCTTTCTAAAGCTTAGAGAGAGAGGAGAGCCAAGGAAGGAAGAAGAAGCTAGATCCGGCCATTGGAGGAGCTTCGAAGCTCCAAATCGCGAGCCAACTCCGGATCCACGGAGGCGAAGAGAGTGCGGTGCTTTTCATCCACTTACTTTTCCATGGAGCCAAAGAAGAACGCAAGGGTAACGATCCTCTTCTTGAGCATGTGTAGCTCTGCTTATTTTCATAGGAAGCCTGCTCTCGCGAGTTTGCGGTGAGTTGGAGGCGTTCCTTCGGGTAGATATGTAAAGTCCTCGTTATTTAGAGTACGTAAGCGAGAACGGACATAGGCATGATGTGTGAAGCCTATCCGGACATGTTGGTCTGGATCGGTGATGTTGCATTGCATAAATGCCGGAGAAGACTCCGTGCGATTGATTGTTTTCGGGTTTTCTACATGGTAGATTGCAACAAGGATCCTTGGGGATTAACCCAAAGGTGCACCCGGAAAACTGGGCGGATGCGTGATCGTGCAAACTTGGTGGCCTGAGAGACAACTTGAACATAACCGAGTTATGTGAATTATGATGGAAATGGGACTCGGGAGAAGTTTGACCCGCGCAAATGGCTTAAATTATCGTTGCGATGTGAGCACGGGTTAGATGGAACTGTACCCGTTCTATGTCGTTCGGTTAAAGAGACCTAAGGGTACGTGGCACTTGCCGTTGGCATAGATTAGGGTCTTCGGCGGTCAATGGCTTAAATTGTCGTGACCCAGGCCAAGAAGACAAAATGCTCATAGGTTTGGCCGTCAAACTGGCGGTGGTAAGTCCGGAATGTCTATGGCTTTAATTGACGTGACATCGATCGGTTCACCAAAAATGTGCCCTGAGAGCACGGGGCGTGTGGCCGTGTGAGCCAACGTCCGTGATGAAATGAATTTATATATATATATATTGCTCGCTTATGCTAATGAAATGCAGGGAAGGAGCATCGCCGCCCCGAGTTGGGGGCAGGATCGTTATAATTTGGTCAGTATTGCTGACCGATGCCTTGTTTTGCCACCGTGCGGTGGTTTGTTTCTTGCAGGTGCTGCTGTACCAAGCGGTCAATAGCGGGCTAAAGCACAATTTGCGAAGCCGGCCCTCGAATGCCTAATTGGAGTGTTTACTGTTTTTATTCATGTATGACCGGCCTGCGTACCGTGGTTTGTAAAATATGTAATATGAAGTGAAAAATTTTGTAAGGCCTTAAGGCATGTACTTGTGTATGTACAACATTCCTAATTTGGATTAGTGGACATTCATGCTTTAGTGCTGGGTTCTTTGTTGCAACTTTTATAAACTGCTTCCGCTAGAATGCTCTGTGTAGGACGTTATGATTGGTTGGATGGTTTCCATGTGTAACCAACCGGTCTGTCTGTGCTATATGGCGTCGGGCCCCGGCCGGACCTACTGCTATTTGCTATGCGACGGATAGAGGGCGTTATAGAGCCGTCCACAACAAGGATCAGGGGCAACCGATCATCCTGTTCTAGGAGAGAAAAAAATTATGAATTGTCGGTCATATTATTGGTAGCACCAGAGTCGATCAGCCATTTACCTTGAGTAGCGAATTGGGCACTACCTGAAGACGTGACCACATAGGCGGACGGCTTCGAAGAGGAAGTGGAGGCGTCTCCAGATGGTCGAAGATGAGGATGCTTCTTCCAACGGCGATCAACCTTGTGGCCGGTGCGGCCATAGTGAGAGCAAAGAAATCAGGAAGCACCACTGTCGTTGGAGGGGAGGTGTCGGCCACTGGAGCCAAGTAGCTGAGTATGGTGAGCGGAGTTATCCGATTGAGGAGGGGAGGATAACAGTAGACGTTGGAGCAAAGATGTAATAGCGGCGATGCGGGCAGCGGTGGCATCCAGGGTGGAAGACTCCGCCTCACTAAGGATCTGTTGACATATCATGTCATACGACTCAGGAAGTCATATAAGATAACTGAAAGAAATAGTGCCTAACCACCTAGATGGGGGGGGTGAATAGGTGTCCTTTTTCTTTTGACTTTAAAGGCAGATCAATTGTAAATAACTTTAAACAACAAATGCAATTCTACAGCTATCAGAACACAACAACCATACAATCAAACATACACAGAGTGCACATAGGATTTATAGTGGTTCCCCAAGGTATGGGTACATCCACTTTCCCCTATGCCTATCTAGTAGTGTACTAGATTCGGCCTAACTTCTGCACTACTTCTCAGATCCTCAGATCCTACAGCTCAGAACCCCAAACAGATTCCTACAACTCAGAGTGTCCCCACTCCTACAACTCAGGCACAAAGCCCTACCACTCAGTCTTCAACAAGACGTACACTCAGGCTAAACAACCCTTCCTCAGCCTTCAATCAAGGCCTACACTCAGATAATAGTATCTTCTACACTCAGGCACAAAAGCCCTACCTCAGCCTTTATAGTTTAGGCTTACAACTCAGATCCCTTAGGATCTTATAGAAAATAAAGTTTACAAAGTGAATAACCATAACTCTGACAGAGAGAGATGAGTTGACCGGCTTCGTGATGAGTTCTTGGAAGAACTTGGCAGAGATCAACCACCCTTGGCTTTCTTCAAAGCTTCTTGAATTAGAACACAGTAGGGTTGAATCTCCTGTGCAGATGTTCTTCAATCAATTGCTGTCTTGAGATTCAGATCTCAATTTGAATCTTACTATGCAGCCTGGTTCAGCGGCTGCTCTTCTTAGAAGGAGCTCTCTCTCTCCTACCTCATAGATCTTCTGTTGAAGGTCTTCTTTGTGTTGTTAGATCTCTTGATTAATTGTGATTCTTCTCACTTGTTGTGATTCATCTACTAATTGTTGAAGGAGAAAGTCCTTTATATAAGCTTTCCCCATGGTGACCTGCTGATCCGGTTTCTAACAACCTTCTGACGGCTCTGACAATTGCAGTTGACCGGTTGAAATGACAGCTGTCAAGTCATCCAGTCACTTCTTGAAATCTCTGTCACTGTCTGAAAGTGTCGAGACAGATAGTCATTATGTGTCGACACAAATAGACTAAGTGTCGACATAAGTAGACTAAGTGTCGACACTAGCCTTGATGGTGTCGACACAACTCCTTGTGTTGTTGTAACAGCTTCTCGACACTGCTTCTTCAGAATGTGTCGACACTGATCCTGTGTGTCGACACAAGCCTTCTGTAGAATGTGTCGACACTGATTGAGTGTGTCGACACAATTACCTCTTTTTTGATACTTAGTTGAATTCTGCTATGTGTCGACACAACCCCTTTGTGTCGACACATGCCTTCTTGTGTTGAAACTTGCTGAGTGTCGACACATCTCCTTTGTGTCGACACATGCCTTCATGTGTTGAAACTTGCTGAGTGTCGACATATCTCCTTTGTGTCGACACAAGTACTTTAACTTTGTTGAAGATTGCTGAGTGTCGACACAGTCTCCTGGTGTCGACACTTTTGATGTCGACAAGTTTCTCTGGGTGTCGACACTGCCTCTAAGTGTCGACACAAATTATATTGAATATTCTTCACTGTGTGTCGACACTGCCTGTATGTGTCGACGCTTTTCTTCTGGTGTCGACTCTGCCTTCCTGGTGTCGACACAATTACTCCAAGTGTCGACACAGCTTCTCTAGGTGTCGACACTAGCCTTCATAAGTGTCGACACTTCACCTCTAGGTGTCGACATATGGACTTAGAAACTTTTCTACATTCCTGCAGTTACTTAACCTGCACAAATAAACTCAAAGCACATCAAATACACCTTGATGTATATCATTGAGTAGGGTGAGGCTTCTTCAAATCAGGTACATATATTCCAATGTACCCAACAATCTCCCCCTATTTGGAGAAGTCATAACCCTTAGTCAATGATATACACTATACATAACAAATTCTCAGTATGATGTAAAACAGTATTATATGGCAGGGTAAATACTTAACATAACATGTATAAACAATCATTACAGAATACAAATGTAACAGATCAAACATTATTTTGTTATAACTTCCAATAGTCTCATTAATCAAAAGTTTACATTGATTTTAATGTAAAAGATTATAGAGTTGTAAACTTAAGAAAATCATAATCTATGGCTGCTCTGGCTCCTTGATAACAATGCCCTTTCCAGATTGAATCTTTGCTTGAACTAGAGCATCATTGTCATCAGCAGGCTTCTTCCCTTTAAGATCTTTCTTTTTCTGTTCTTCAGCCCTTATCTTCTGTCTCTCAAAATAGTGATTAGGCTTAGGGAAATACTTGCTAGGCTCCTGTGCATTAGGAGGTAGCTTCCCTAATTTAGCCTTCCTTCTGTATTGTACTATGGCCTCTTGCCTAGCTTCATACTTTTTCCACTCTTGGTCAGAATACCATTTGCCCCTCTTTAGAAAATTATCTTTTGCAGCCTTCCAAGCAGTTAATATGATATTCCTAGAGGTTGGGCTCCATTGCTCAAAGTCTGGCCTTAATTCAGCCTGCTCTCTGAACCTCTTCTTAGATAATTGAGCTTCTTGCTCTTTTAGTAATGCCTCTTGCTCTTTTAATATTACCTCTGACATAGGATGTACTACTTTCTCAAGAATAACATTCTGATTACCCTCACGAGGACTATACATATATTGTACCTCCTGATGTATCACGTCAAAATCAGCAGGAGGGTAGATCACCTGAGCTACTTCAGCTTGCTCTCCTCCAAAATAAGCAGGATTTATTCCAAACTCCGCCACATTATCATCATCACACAAGGGTGGATATCCAAGGGTAGCTCTGATGGAGTTTGAAATCCATTTTGCATGATCAGAGCCTGCTTTGACTAATACCGTCTCCCCCTTTATGACTTCTCTTTCTATATGATCTCTAAGATCATCCTTTTGGAATCTGATTTGAGCATTTAAATAGTTAACTCCATCTTTATAAAAAGGTTTTAACCTTTGTAGCTTGTCAGTAATTGCCTTCTGAGAATCTTCAATGGCAGTTTTAACAGCAGTTAGGCTCTCTTGTAGTTGCTTATCAAAGGCTTCTTTGGCAGTAGCAGTGACAACAGTCTGGGCAGTAGCTATATTTTTCATTTCAGTGACAATGGCATTATGAGAAGTGTTGAAACCGAAAAATCGGTCTCCTGTGGAGTTCGACCCTTGGGGAAGGGGTGACCGCGCACCTACTACCCTCAAGAGAATGATCTAGGCACAAGACTAGGAACACAAGGGACAGACCCAAGCTCTCAGCGTGGAGGACCCGCCACATACACGGAAGACTAACAAACTCTTCCCCTCCCAAGCCAAGGGCTGAGCTAAGGCACCTTCGGAGGGCTCACTTGGCCGACCGGGACTTCTGAGGAGGATCTCAAGATCCAATCCTTAACTAAAGGTGCCACCTCGGGTCTATGTGAAATGTTCCCCGCCCGTCTTACTATTGGCACAAAACCGCCCAGTAGCCCTACTCTACGCAGCCCCAATTGGGTCGCTAATAGCAGAACTCCGTTATTATGAAAGGATGATAACAGGCCATCAGGGGCTTCCCGGCATCTATTCCTCGGGGCCCACACGGGGTGAGCGGTTCACGAACACGTCGCTCGCCCAAGATAGGAGTAAACTACATATTCATAGAGCATCACAGATATGAAAGAATATTATAGGAATATGAATTCCATACTCAGCACGCAGGCCCGAAATATAAACAAAAAAGGCCTTCGAGGGCCGGCACAAGCTTGGACTTAAGCCCGCTACTCCCCGCCTGGTACTGCAACACCTGTACGCCAACGTCTCGACGAGCGGCGGCCAACTAGGCATCGGTCAGCTAACAAAAGCAGACCAAACATATTGCGCACACCCCCTTTTTTGGGGCTTGTAGCGCGCATTCCCTGCTAACGGGCAATAAACAACTTCCTCGGAGTCTTCTCTGGGAACCCCAGAACATCACCAATCCGGCTCACACGTCTAGATGGGCTTCACACAGCATGCCTAAACCCGTACTCACGTTTCCGGGTACTAATGCAATTAACTGCGGGGACGTACACGTCAACCCGTCGGAAAGCTCCATTCCCCCCACCCGTTGGTGGAGAGGGGCTTCCATGCAAATATGTAAACTGAGGGCTTCACCTGCCCAAGTAGAAACATCGTTACCCTTGTCGCGTGCTTGGCGGCGGGGCCGGGAGAGGAGCTCCGGGTCGATCCTACTGCGTGCGGCCGCGTCGGTGGTCGCTCTCCACTCCAGTCCGAGCCTTGCTCCAGGCCGAGTCTCTCTCCAGGCCGAGCCTCGCTCCAGGCCGAGCGTCGCTCCAGGCCGAGCTTGCTACCTGGAGAGGGGGAGGTCGAGGTGTGCTGCTCCAGGCCGGGAAAAAGGGAGGGGGGCCGGGTTGCTCCAGGCGGCTGGAAAAAGAGGCAGTTCGGGGTTGTGGTTGCT
Organism: Platanthera guangdongensis; assembly: GCA_039583875.1. Taxonomy (NCBI): domain Eukaryota; kingdom Viridiplantae; phylum Streptophyta; class Magnoliopsida; order Asparagales; family Orchidaceae; genus Platanthera; species Platanthera guangdongensis. The sequence goes on along the minus strand of CM077159.1, from coordinate 38,869,900 downwards.
GCGCCAGGTCGGGAAAAAGAGTGAGAGGGGCGGGGTTCTATTGTTGGCCGAGAGAGAAAGAGGGGGAGGGGGCAGGGCTCTGTTGTTGGCCGAGAGAGAGACGGAGGGGGCGGCGGCTGTGCTGCTTTGCCGGCGACGGGAGAGAGCGGGGAAGGAGGCTGCGCCCTAGCTGCTCCAGGAGGCTGGAGGGAGAGAGAGAGGGGCGGGTTGTGCTCCTTGCTGCGGCGGCGGCCAGCAAGAGAGAGGGATGGGAGGCACGGGGTGCTGCTGCTCTTCCAGCCGAACCCTAGTCGGGGGGAGAAAATCCCGATCCCCTCTTTTGTTCTTTTTTTTTCTCTCACCTCCTGCCCCCTTTTTATATTTCTTCTTTTTTTATTTCTCTGCCACCCGATGCCTTGGCCCCCTATTCTTTTCTCCTCCATTCCTGCTGCACCCCGCCTCTCCTTTTATTTCTTCTTTTTCCTTTTTTTTCCTATCTTATCCCATATCTCTAATGTATATATAATGTATTATATATCTTATAATATAACATATAACATACACACACACAAACACACACACACAGATATATATATATATATATATATATATATATATATATATATATATATATATATATATATATATATATATATTATGAACCTGTGCGCATAGAACCTCCGCACGCACGCACGCACGTGGACCCGCAGGCCTCCGAACAGGGTCGCACCAACTCGTCGCCCATAACACACCCCTATGCTGATATTTGGTGAGGGTCCCACTCGCCCGGCTATGGGGTTGTACAGAATCCCCGCTCTTTTCGAGCTTGGTATAAGCTCAGAAACAATCATCCAACCCAACGTATCCGGCGAGTGGGGGCCGACCCAAAAACATTTTGAGAGAAAATGAAATTTGCACTTGGAACATCAATCTCTCCATGACCTTTCTGAACCTTTTGAATAACTCGATACCCTTTGGCTCACTGCTATTGAATTGCCCTTATACCATTACTTACAGCAAGTATACAATTTCTCATGGTATCGTGAAACAACAAAGTCATATATTTTGTATCCTCTTGTACACGCGCAGCTAATCCTTTCCCCCCAGGTGTGCCTACAGCCCTGCCAGCTAGTGAGAGCCTGACAGCGAGACTACCCGGGGCCGAGCAGCACTCGGGGTCCCTTACCCCCCAGGCGAGCCTACGGACCTGCCAGCTAGTAGGAGCCAGGAAGCGGGTCTACCCGGGGCCGAGCATCACTCAGCGTCCTGCAAAAACTCTCCAAGAACCAACCCTTTCCCCCCAGGTGTGCCTACAACCCTGTCAGCTAATGAGAGCCTGACAGCGAGTCTACCCGAGGTCCACTACTACCGCCATCGAGTGACTTCTGGCCCTGTCTGCTAGGTGAGAGCCTGACAATGGGATCTGCTCGAGGCCAAGGATGACACCGAGTGACTTCCGGCCCTGCCAGCTAGGTGAGAGCCTGACAGCGGGATCTGCTCGTGGTCCACAACTACCGCCATCGAGTGACTTCCAGCCCTGTCAGCTAGGTGAGAGCCTGACAGCGGGTTCTGCTCGAGGCCAAGGATGACACCGAGTGACTTCCGGCCCTGCCAGCTAGGTGAGAGCATGACAGCGGGATCTGCTCGGGGTCCACAACTACCGCCATCGAGTGACTTTCGGCTCTGTCAGCTAGGTGAGAGCCTGACAGCGGGATCTGCTCGAGGCCAAGGATGACATCGAGTGACTTCCGGCCCTGCCAGCTAGGTGAGAGCCTGACAGCGGGATCTGCTCGGGGTCCACAACTACCGCCATCGAGTGACTTCTGGCCCTATCAGCTAGGTGAGAGCCTGACAGCGGGATCAGCTCAAGGCCAAGGATGACACCGAGTGACTTCCGGCCCTGCCAGCTAGGTGAGAGCCTGACAGCGGGATCTGCTCGGGGTCCACAACTACCGCCATCGAGTGACTTCCGGCCCTGTAAGCTAGGTGAGAGCCTGACAGCAGGATCTGCTCGAGGCCCACAGATGACACCGAGTGACTTCCGGCCCTGCCACGTAGGTGAGAGCCTGACAGCGGGATCTGCTCGGGGTCCACAACTACCGCCATCTAGTGACTTCCGGCCCTGTCAGATAGGTGAGAGCCTGACAGCGGGATCTGATCGAGGCCAAGGATGACACCGAGTGACTTCCGGCCCTGCCAGCTATGTGAGAGCCTGACCGCGGGATCTACTCGGGGTCCACAACTACCGCCATCGAGTGACTTCTGGCCCTGTCAGCTAGATGAGAGCCTGATAGCGAGATCTGCTCGAGGCCCACGGATGACACCGAGTGACTTCCGGCCCTGCCAGCTAGGTGAGAGCCTGACAGCGGGATCTGCTCTGGGTCCACAACTACTCGAGGACTTGACTTTGCTCGAGGTGGAGACATTCTGTTTACTTAAGTGGTGTTGGAGAGCTAATTGCACCGATGTTTTTACAAATGGGGGACACATTTTTCACATAAGAGAGAAGATCTGGAAGTCGTCAAATCGGGAAGCTGGCATCCGAGCCTGTTCCTACTAATTCCTCCAATCGAAAGAGAGATGCAATCGGGGGGACATAGACCAACATGCAAGGGGGGAGCTGATCTCGGCCGTCAGTGCAGAGGCTTGGTCTTACAATAGCTCTTAGAGTCCCGAGGCATCGTCCCATCATCCGAACTGGGCTATTTAGAAGGAATAGGTCGGCGGCTCGTATCCTGATCTAATGACAAAGATCACTTTCTGCCATGTCACTTGTGATTGCTTGGAGAGATCGGCCCTTTATCAAATCTGGGAGGTTAGCGTCTAGGCTCGTTCCTGATAATTCCTCTAGTCCGAGGAGAGGTGCGATCGGGAGGACATAGGCCGACATGCAAGGGGGGAGCTGATCTCGGCCGTCAGTGCAGAGGCTCGGTCTTACAATAGCGCTTAAAGTCCCGCGGCAATGTCCCATCATCCGAACTAGGCTATTTAAAAGGAACGGGTTGGACGTTTGGCTTCCGGAGTCGATCGCGAGGCTAACCCTTAAAGCCCTCAGAAGCTCGAGGCGAATTGGTAATAAAGAGAGAACTTGACCGCTATTGAATTACAAGGAAGAGATAACATATTACCTTTAGGGAGGGAACCCTTTCAGGTCACCCCGACTCATAATACCTCTCAGCTGCTCTCTTACTTGATCTTGAAGATAATAACCTCCAGGTTTCTCGTTGATGTAATAAGTGGGGATACACGGGTTTTCATAGGTAGAAGCGATTCAAATAGGTGCAAATCTTACTCCAAATGCTATGAGATTCAAACAACAGATATGGGAGGGGACAACTCTGAGTGTGAGGACCTTACACACAAAGTGTCAACACATGACCGTGGTCGTCACCTGGTTCCACTTCTATAGCCATGATGTTCGCCTGAGTTCTTTTGTGCTGGTCACTCTCCATGCTCACCGCACCAAAATGTTGAAACCGAAAAATCGGTCTCCTGTGGAGTTCGACCCTTGGGGAAGGGGTGACCGCGCACCTACTACCCTCAAGCGAACGATCTAGGCACAAGACTAGGAACACAAGGGACAGACCCAAGGTCTCAGCGTGGAGGACCCGCCGCATACCCGGAAGACTAACAAACTCTTCCCCTCCCAAGCCAAGGGCTGAGCTAAGGCACCTTCGAAGGGCTCTCTTGGCCGACCGGGACTTCTGCGGAGGATCTCAAGATCCACTCCTTAACTAAAGGTGTCACCTCGGGTCTATGTGAAATGTTCCCGCCCGTCTTACTATTGGCACAAAACCGCCCAGCAGCACTACTCTACGCAGCCCCAATTGGGCCGCTAACAGCGGAACTCCACTATTCTTAAAGGATGACAACAGGCCATCAGGGGCTTCCCGGCATCTATTCCTAGGGGCCCACATGGGGGGAGCGGTTCACGAACACGCCGCTCGCCCAATACAGGAGTAAACTACATATTCACAGAGCATCACAGATATGAAAGAATATTACAGGAATATGAATTCCATACTCAGCACGCAGGCCGACAATATAAACAAAAAAGGCCTTCGAGGGCCGGCACAAGCTTGGGCTTAAGCCCGCTACTCCCCGCCTGGTACTGCAACACCTGTACGTCAACGTCTCGACGAGTGACGGCCAACTAGGCATCGGTCGGCTAACTAAAGCGGGCCAAACATATTGCGCACACCCCCTTTTTTGGGGCTTGTAGCGCGCATTCCCTGCAAACGGCCAATAAACAACTTCCTCGGGGTCTTCTCCGGGAACCCCAGAACATCACCAATCCGGCTCACACGTCCGGATGGGCTTCACACAGCATGCCTAAACCCGTACTCACGCTTCCGGGTACTAATGCAATTAACTGCGGAGACGTACATGTCAACCCGTCGGAAAGCTCCATTCCCCCCACCCGTTGGTGGAGAGGGGCTTCCATGCAAATATGTAAACTGAGGGCTTCACCTGCCCAAGTAGAAACATCGTTACCCTTGTCACGTGCTTGGCGGCGGGGCCGGGAGAGGAGCTTCGGGTCGATCCTACTGCGTGCGGCCGCGTCGGTGGTCGCTCTCCACTCCAGGCCGAGCCTTGCTCTAGGCTGAGCCTTGCTCCAGGCCAAGCCTCGCTCCAGGCCGAGCCTCGCTCCAGGCCGAGCTTGCTACCGGGAGAGGGGGAGGTCGAGGTGTGCTGCTCCAGGCCCGGAAAAAGGGAGGGGGGCCGGGTTGCTCCAGGCGGCTGGAAAAAGAGGGAGGTCGGGGTTGTGGTTGCTGCTCCAGGTCGGGAAAAAGAGGGTGAGGGGCGGGGTTCTGTTGTTGGCCGACAGAGAGAGAGGGAGGGGGCAGGGCTCTGTTGTTGGCCGAGAGAGAGAGGGAGGGGCGGCGGCTACGCTACTTTGCCGGTGACGGGAGAGAGCGAGGAAGTAGGCCGCGCCCTAGCTGCTCCAGGCGGCTGGAGGGAGAGAGAGATGGGCGGGTTGTGATCCTTGCTACGGCGGCGGCCAGCAAGAGAGAGGGATGGGAGGCGCGGGGTGCTGCTGCTCTTCCAGCCGAACCCTAGCCGGGGGGGGGGGGGGGGGAGAAAATCCCGATCCCCTCTTTTCTTCCTTTTTTTCTTCTCTCACCTCCTGCCCCCTTTTTCTATTTCTTCTTTTTTTATTTCTCTGCCACCCGATGCCTTGGCCCCCTATTCTTTTCTCCTCCTTTCCTGCTGCACCCCGCCTCTCCTTTTATTTCTTCTTTTTTCCTTTTTTTTCCTATCTTATCCCATATCTCTAATGTATATATAATGTATTATATATCTTATATATATATATATATATATATATATATATATATATATATATATATATATATATATATATATATATATATATATATAAATTATGAACCTATGCGTATAGAACCTCCGCACGCACGCATGCATGAGGACCCGCACGCCTCCGAACAGGGTCGCACCAGCTCGTCGCCCATAACACGCCCGTAGGCTGATATTTGGGGAGGGTCCCACTCGCCCGACTACGGGGTTGTACAAGAAGCAGTCAGATTATCATTCATTCTGAGCTGATTTTCCAGGACATATCCTTGTTTGATTTCCATGTCATCAACCTGTTTCTTAATGTTCTCTTGATGAGTAGCCAGATAGACCACTGCATTGCCTCCTTTATGGAAACAATCAGTCATTTCCTTTTTATGTTGATTAACTTTAAATCTAATAGATTTGATGTCTTGAGCTAATGACAATTGTAATTCCTTATGGTGCTCATCCATATAAGTTTCCATAGCTTTTCTTTGCTCATCCAGTTTTATTTGCAAAGCCACCAACAAAGAACTATAATCATTTGTTGGAGCTTGTTGTGGAGCAACTATTTGTAAAGCTTTCTTATAGCTTTGACTTCTTCTCTTGAAGACTTGTAACTTCCTTTTCTTGTCTCTAGCAGTCTCTTCATCTTCAGATTCAGATGTACTAGCAATGTCTACCCTGTCCTTAGGACTAGGAGGTAAATCCTTCTCAGTCTTTTGTAGTTCCTGAACATTCCTTTGCTCCTCAGTCTCTTTTATAGCAGTTTCATCTATTTGCTCCCCCTCAAGATTGACCTTCTCCCCCTCAACAGCTGCTTTCCCTCCCTCAAAGTCAGTCTGTAAAAGATTAAGGAACAACTCTTCTAATGTAAACTCATGTTGAGGTTGTACAGGAGAATCTCTTAACTCTGGAGCAACTAATTCTACTTTATCAGCAACTGATGTGTCCTCCATGACAACATCTTATGGTTGACTATGTGACTGTGTATGCTGATCAACATCATGTAATGATTCAGTCAGAACTTCATCCTCAATATTGAAATTTAATTGATTAACTTCAGTGATTACCTCTAGAATTGTTTGGGTAGCCCTTTCACTCTCTAATTGGGTTGGCTCATCTACATGTAGAGGCTCCCCTGGAGTGGATCCAGGTGAATAGGGCTAGCTGATGGTAACTCCCCCTGCCTCTGGGCATCTTCTTGTCTTGCTGGTGACTGTCCAGCATTTCTCCCCTCTTCATCATCAGAACTAAAAATCACTTCTCTTCTGAGCTACTTGAGGAATCAGAAGCCACAATGGCTTTCTTCTGCTTCTTCTTCTAATGTGTTTCCTTCTCTGGTGTAGGCATTTCTTTTGTCAATACTCTATCCCACCTTGAGAAAATTCTAACATCCATTCTCCTCATGTGGTTTATCTTTGAACCTGCAGCTTGGTTCATCACTTCAGGAATACTTCCAGCTAAGTATAAACTTAGAATTCTACCCAGATTGTGTTTCTTCATACTCTCTTTTATCTTTTCAAACATTACTGCTGACCAATCAGTATTAAGTTTGAAAATTATCCTTGTCATCAAACTGAACATGTGAGCTGATATCCTATCATGCCCACCAGGCTTGCTCTGTATCACCTTACCCACTATTTAAGATAAGAACTTGCCCTGCATGTTCATGCCTTTTCTATTGAAAACTAATCCAATATTCAGGCTTGAATCTAAAACACACCATTCCAGTGCCTCCCTTGTCTTTGATGTAGGTACATCTTCCTCTTCTTTAGTTCTAGGGAGATGTAGAATCTTTCTTAGACTTTTCAGGGTAATCTTGACTTTTGCCCCATGAACTTTGGACTTAATCTTGAGTCCAGATACATCAAGTATAGCTCCAGTAAAGAATTCGAGGACCTCCTTCTTCCATATCATGATTGGTTCAGAAACAAGATACTCTAACCCAGTCTCTGCAACTAGGGTTACCACACCTTGGATTTCTGGTTCCGCGTCATCAAAGGCGTGTCACACGAGCTCATATCCTTCATTAATGTTCTCTTCTAGCTTGGGCGCCATTAGGTTTGAAGAAATTTTGAATTTAGAGAAGAGAGATGTCGACACACAAGTTTGGTCTCGAAACTAAGATGAGCGTGTCGACAAACAATGGTGAAGACCTATTTATACCTTTCTAATATTGAATGTGAAAAGGCGCGTCAAAATACTTAAAATGTGTCGACACTGTTGAAAAGTGTCGACACTTACTTCTAATGTCTCGACAACTATGTGTCGACACAAATATAGTCGACATAATATATGTGTCAACACTTATATATCTCAGCTCGACACTTAGTCGAGAATCTACTAGACGAATTCTGTGTAAATCCTATGTGTCAACACCACCCTGGATGTGTCGACACCTACACTACATGTGTTGACACTAATTCTCTGAAGTGTCGACACTTACTGTCTAGATGTGTCGACACCATTTCTCTGAAATGTCGACACCACTTTTATGTGTCGACACAGACAACTCTGTGTGTCGACACCATTTTACTTAGCCAATTTTTTAAACTATTCTAAGTTTATTATTCCTAATTCAATTTTAAACTTATTGAATTTGGTTTCATCTAGGGGCTTAGTAAACATATCAGCTAACTGATTATCTGTCTTAACATACTCTAGGGAAATGTCTTCTTTTTCCACATGTTCTCTGAGAAAATGATATTTTATTTCTATGTGCTTAGTCCTACTATGTGAGACAGGATTATTTGCAATAGAAATGGCACTAGTAGAATCACAAAATAAAGGTGTTCTACTTACTTGAATACCATAATCTTCTAGCTGGTGTTGAATACATAAGAGTTGTGCACATCAACTTCCTACAGCAACATATTCTGACTCAGCTGTGGAGATGACCACACTGGTCTGCTTCTTGCTACTCCAAGACACCAGCCTTCCACCTAGAAATTGACAGGTTCCTGTAGTACTCTTCCTATCTTCCTTGCAGCCTGCAAAATCTGCATCTGAATAACCTGTCAGTACAAAATCTCCATTCCTAGGGTACCAAAGGCCTAGATAAGGTGTGCCCTTTAGATATCTCAAAATTCTTTTGACTGCTGTCAAATGAGATTCTTTAGGGAAGGCTTGGTACCTAGCACAGACACATGTAGCATACATGATATCTGGTATACTAGCAGTCAAATACAATAGGGAGCCAACTATCCATCTATACAAAGTTTCATCTACAGGTTTCACTGCATCATCTTTGCTTAGAGGCATGCTTGACCCCATAGGAGTTTTCATGGTAGTGGAAGATTCCATACCATACTTCCTTATCAATTCTAGGGTGAACTTAGACTGACATATGGATAATCCATCTTCAGTCTGTCTAACTTGGAGACCCAAGAAGAATATAAGTTCTCCCATACTGCTCATTTCAAATTGTCCTTGCATGAGTTTTGCAAACTTTCTGCAAACACTACTTTCTGTAGACCCAAATATTATGTCATCTACATATATTTGGACTAATATAATCTTGCCTCTGGATTCCCTAAGGAATAGAGTCTTGTCTATTTTCCCCCTTGAGAATTTATTCTCTATGAGGAAACTAGACAGGGTTTCATACCAAGCGCTTGCGGCTTGTTTTAACTCATACAAAGCCTTCCTAAGTCTATAAACATAATCAGGTTTAATAGAATCAACAAAACCTGATGGCTGCTCTATATAGACTTCTTCCTTCAGATTTCCATTCAGAAAAGCTGACTTAACATCCATTTGATATACCTTAAATCCTTGATATGTTGCATAGGCAAGGAACATCCTTATTACTTCCAGTCTTGCTACTAGAGCAAAGGTTTGATCAAAATCAATACCATCTTCCTACCTATATCCCTTTGCAACAAGTCTAGCTTTATTCTTTATGATGATTACATTCTCATCCAACTTGTTCCTAAAGATCCACTTAGTTCCAATAATGTTGTGGTCCTTGTGTTTAGGAACTAGCTCCCAGACCTTGCATCTTTTGAATTGATTCAGCTCCTCTTGCATGACTTCAATCCAATGAGGGTCTAGGATTGCTTCTTCAAACTTCTTTGGCTCTACTTGGGATAGAAAACTGGAGTAAAGAACTGTACTTAGATTCCTGCTCCTTATTTGCACCCCTTGTCTGGGATCTCCAGTTATTTGATTAGCTGGATGATCCTTTAAGTGCCTATTTATTGGAGGCAGCTTGTCTTCAGGTTGTACACCTTCAGTCTCTTCATTTAGCTGCATCTCTTGGTCTTCTTCAGCATCAGGAGTATCTTGTACTCCCCCTGGACAACAACCACCATCTTTCACTTGCTGACTTGCAGAAGGACCTTCTGTTAAGGTAAGCTTGTCCATCTTCTCAGTTACACCTGTAGAGCTGCAAACACTTCTTGGCAATTCATTGTTAATAAGTCTAGCTTCATCAAAAACTACATGAACAAACTCTTCTACAACTTGAGTAAATAAGTTGTAGACCCTATAAGCCTTACTATTATTGCTGTACCCAACAAAGATCCCCTCTTGGGATTTGGTAGCAAACTTGGTTAGATAAGACTTACCATTGTTAAGGATATAGCACTTGCAACCAAAGATCCTGAAATAGGATAAATTTGGTTTTCTGCCCTTCACAATCTCATAGGGGGTCTTCTTGTGGCTCTTGGTGATAGTAGCTCTATTGATCACATGACAAGCAGTGTTTACTGCCTCAGCGCAGAAATATTCTGGGAGAGATGTGTCACTCAACAGGGTTCTACCAGCCTCTATCAAGGTTCTATTTTTCCTTTCAGCAATACCATTTTGCTGAGGTGTTCTTGGTGAGGAAAATTCTTGAAAAATTGCAAATTCTTCACACAGTTTTGTCATACTTTCAGACTAAAATTCAGTACCATGGTCACTTCTGATTTTGACCACTGTACTGTCCAATTCATTCTGAATTTGTTTAACAAAACTATATAAGCTACTTGGGGTTTCAGATTTTTGTCTAAGGAAGAACACCCAGGAAAACCTTGAATAGTCATCTACAACCACAAATGTGTAGATCTTCCTACCTAGGCTGTGAACTGGCATAGGACCAAAAAGATCCATATGCAAGAGGTATAGACACCTCACAGCATCTTTGTTCTCAAGGCTATGAAAGGTGGATTTGGTCTACTTGCCTTTTTGACAAGCTGAGCATATCCCATCCTTTATACACTTAACCTGAGGACCATTCCTCACTAACTCTTTGCTAAAGAGTTGGCCAATTATCTTATAATTAAGATGAGCCAGCCTCTGGTGCCATTTAACACAATGTGATACTTTCTCATCAGCTACAAGATAAATAGGAGAAACATTGTTCTCACATACAAAGTCAAGACAATAGACATTTCTCTTCCTATATCCTGTCAGAATGATCTTTTGATCACTTGACCTTTTGATATGACAACCATCCTTGACAAATGAGATGTCATATCCTAAATCACTCAGCTGACTTATGCTAATGAGGTTATGTTTCAAACCCTTTACATAAGCCACTTGAGTAATTGTAATTTGGTTACTAGAAATATTATCAAAGCCTTTGATGATTCCTTTTTCTGAACCACCAAAGGTAACTTTAGGACCATCCTTGATTGGTGTATAGTCCTTCAGCAACCCCCTAGTTCCAGTCATGTGCCTGGAACATCCACTGTCCAAGTACCATATAGGGGCATGACCACTTGGACTCACCTGCAAAATAGATTACTTAACCTTAGAACCCAAATAATTCTTGGGTCCTTGGTGCAGGTTAGTTTGACTTTTAACAAAACTACACGTAGCTCTTCTAGCAGGTAGTTTGCTACTCTGCTTGACACTTGAATTGTGCCAACAATCTATGGCAAAGTGGTCTATCTTGCCACAACACAAGCACTCAAACCTGTTGTACCTTTATTTAGGTACAACCCTGGCTGGATTATCTACTGCATCCTTCTTGTTTAGTGCTGGGGCTTTACCCATAGATCTGGACTTAACTGTCCAGGCAGGTTTTGTAAACCCCAATCCAGTTTTACCCTTATGAGGTACAAACTCATCTATCAAAGGTAAAACAGATTTTGGTTTAAAAAACTTGCTACAATCTCTCTCTCCTTCTAAAGTCTAGCATCCAGATTTCTAATTTGATCATTCTTAAATGTAATATTACCCATCTGAATAACATTAATGTTCTTCAGCCTGGCTATTTCATTCAGTTTCTGATCAAATAATTTGTTTGAATCAGCAGCAGTCAATTTAAGACTAGCAATCTCCTTTGCCTGAGTTTTGGTTAAGGTTTTGCTTTTCTTCAAGCCCTGTAACAAGTCCCTATATACTTCAATTAACTGATGAATATCTCCCTCAGATTCATACCCACCCACATCACTTGATGCAGATGTATCTGATTCTGACTCAGTACTAGAAATTGAACTAAAAGAACAACTTTGTACCTTACTTGGTCCAGGCTGATCCTGGATTTTGTCTCCTTCAGATAAGGCCATCAGCACTTTGCACTGATTGTCCTCATGCTCATAAATTGAATTCATTAACTGCATGAACTCATCTTCCTCCTCTTCAGCAAACAATACAATATAGGCTTTAGCTTCTGAGTCTGTTTCTGAAGATGACTGATCAGTCAAACTTTTGTCTTTCTTAGCAACAAAGGACTTTTCCTTTTTGCCCTTAAACTGAGTTTTGTTTTTCAGTTGACTCCTTCCTCTTTTCAGGACAGTCAGTCACTATATGTCCCTGTCTATTGCAGCAATAACACACAATCTTTGAAGATATAGCTTTGCTTGGCTTGAATCTGCTTCCGTCATTCCTTGATGACTTTCTTTTCTGATAATAGTCATCTTTTGGCTGAGAAGTGGAAGCCTTAGACCTCCACTGCTTCTTCTTCAGAAACTTTTGAAAATGCCTAGTGAATGCTGCAAAGTCTTCATCACTTTCACTGCTATCTGAATTCTTGCTTTCTGAATTATCTGTCACATCCTCAGCAACTATTTGAGGTGGAGATGGAGACTTGCTTCTATACTTCCTAGTGGCTTCAGTTTTGAAGGCCACAGATCTTTTCTTGTGCTCCACTCTAGTAGTCTTCTCTTCCTCCTTTCTAGATAATAACTGCATCTCATAAGATAACGGTTTTCCAAACAAAGTTGGAGGAGGTATATCAGCTAATTTGGCCATTTCCCTAATGACACAAATCTTGGTGTCCCAGTCCTTAGTCAGGGATCTTAAGAACTTGCCATTCAGCTCATATTTGTTGAATTCTCTTTCATAGGACATCAATTCATTTACTATACTATAGAACTTCTTGTAGCATTCAGTAATGCTATCAGACTTTCCTTGTCTGAAGCTTTCATATTCCTGATTTAACAAAGACTTCCTGTCTTGTCTTACTTCTTCTGATCCCTCCATATATACTATTAATGTGTCCCACATTTCTTTAAAAGTTTTACAATGAATTAAATTCTGAAATGTTGCATCATCAATTGCACTAACAATAATATTTTGGGCCCTCCTATCCATAGTGGCCAGAATGATTTCATCTTTGGTCATTTTTGAATAGTCCTTAGGAGTTTTCTGATTTGCATCTAGAATGGATATCTTCATTGGCACATATGGCCCTTCTTTGACTGTGATGTATATTCTTGGGTCAGATGCTTCCATAAAGAGTCTAACCCTATCTTTCCAAATGCCAAAAATCTCTTTTCTACAGATTGACAATTTCATGGACCCCAGCTCTTTGTGATTCTCACTAGAACCCATTTTCTTGATTCTTGTTTATTCAGATTCTGCCTACAGGATCTTACTCAGACTGTTATGTCCCTTTTTGAGTAACCTCGCTTTGATACCACTTGAAAGAAATAGTGTCTAACCACCTAGAGGGGGGAGGGGGTGTGAATAGGTGTCCTTTTTCTTTTGACTTTAAAGGCAGATCAATTGTAAATAACTTTAAACAACAAATGCAATTCTACAGCTATCACAACACAGCAACCATACAATCAAACATACACAGAGTGCACACAGGATTTATATTGGTTCCCCAAGGTCTGGGTACATCCACTTTCCCCCTACGCCTATCTAGTAGTGTACTAGATTCGGCCTAACTTCTGCACTACTTCTCAGATCCTCAGATCCTACAGCTCAGAACCTCAAACAGATTCCTACAAATCAGGGTGTCCCCACTCCTACAACTCTGGCATAAAACCCTACCACTCAGTCTTCAACAAGACCTACACTCAGGCTAAATAGCCCTACCTCAGCCTTCAATTAAGGCCTACACTTAGAGAATAGTATCTCCTACACTCAGGCACAAAAGCCCTACCTCAGCCTTTATAGTTTAGGCTTACAACTCAGATCCCTTAGGATCTTACAGAAAATAAAGTTTACAAAGTGAATAACCACAACTCTGACAGAGAGAGATGAGTTGACTGGCTTCTTGATGAGTTCTTGGAAGAACTTGGCAGAGATCAACCACCCTTGGCTTTCTTCAAAGCTTCTTGAATTACAACACAGTAGGGTTGAATCTCCTGTGCAGATGTTCTTCAATCAACTGCTGTCTTGAGATTCAGATCTCAATCTGAATCTTACTTTGCAGCCTGGTTCAGTAGCTGCTCTTCTTAGAAGGAGCTCTCTCTCTCCTACTTCTTAGATCTTCTGTTGAAGGTCTTCTTTGTGTTATTAGATCTCTTGATTAATTGTGATTCTTCTCACTTGTTGTGATTCATCTACTGATTGTTGAAGGAGAAAGTCCTTTATATAAGCTTTCTCCATGGTGACCGACTGATCCAGTTTCTAACAACCTTCTGACGGCTCTGACAGTTGCAGTTGACCGGTTGAAATGGCAGCTGTCAAGTCATCCAGTCAATTCTTGAAATCTCTGTCACTGTCTGAAAGTGTCGAGACAGATAGTCATTATGTGTCGACACAAATAGACAAAGTGTCGACACAAGTAGACTAAGTGTCGACACTAGCCTTGATGGTGTCGACACAACTCCTTGTGTTATTGTAACAGCTTCTCGACACTGCTTCTTCAGAATGTGTCGACACTGATCCTGTGTGTCGACACAAGCCTTCTGTAGAATGTGTCGACACTGATTGAGTGTGTCGACACAAGTACTTCTTCTTTGATACTTAGTTGAATTCTGCTATGTGTCGACACAACCCCTTTGTGTCGACACATGCCTTCTTGTGTTGAAACTTGCTGAGTGTCGACACATCTCCTTTGAGTCGACACATGCCTTCATGTGTTGAAACTTGCTGAGTGTCGACACATCTCCTTTGTGTCGACACAAGTACTTTAACTTTGTTGAAGTTTGCTGAGTGTCGACATAGCCTCCTGGTGTCGACACTTTTGATGTCGACAAGTTTCTTTGGGTGTCGACACTGCCTCTAAGTGTCGACACAGATTATGTTGACTATTTTTCACTGTGTGTAGACACTGCTTGTATGTGTCGACGCTTTTCTTCTAGTGTCGACGCTGCCTTCCTAGTTTCGACACAATTACTCCAAGTGTCGACACAACTTCTCTAGGTGTCGACACTAGCCTTCATAAGTGTCGACACTTCACCTTTAGGTGTCGACACATGGACTTAGAAACTTTTCTGCATTCCTGTAGTTACTTAACCTGCATAAATAAACTCAAAGCACATCAAATACACCTTGATGTATATCATTGAGTAGGGTGAGGCTTCTTCAAATCAGGTACATATATTCCAATGTACCCAACAATAACACACAACTAGAAGCTCCTGGAAGTGTTTGTGTTGCTCAGTGAGATTAGCAGAGGAGGGGCGATTTTGTAGAATTTCGGCTCCGAGAGCCTGAACTTGCTGGTAAGCAGCCGCTGGAGAAATGGAGGTGCGGGCAAAGAGGTCCGCATATAAAGTATAGATGTGAGATGTCTGAGCCCCCTTTGAGTAGAGAGCAGAAAGATGTAGCCAAGATGAATTGACGGTTTCATCATGACGGATGACAGGGAGGAATTCATCAGAGAGGCCGTTAGCCAGTCAAGTGCAGACAAGAGCATCGCTGGCATCCCAGTCGTCAAAGAGAGGGGAATCATGTGGAAGAGGATCATCTGTGAGATGATGACGTTTGTGTTGAGAGCGGAGAAGGAAGGTGAAGGAGACACTCCAATACGGATACTTGGGGCCAATAAGCTTGGAAGTGGTGCCAAGATTACCAGAAAGAGTGGGAGGTGTAGGGGGATGAGAGACAATGGGAGTAGTGGCGGTGGAGATATCAGAGTTGGCAATAGAAGAAAGCAGTGAGATAAATAGGCCGTGGCTAGAAGAAGTCTCTAGAAGGAGAGTGGGTAAAAGGGTCGCGGCGATATAAGAACAAGTCGCGGCGACAAAGAAGAGGAGCGACTAGAACAGGGTGTGGCGACTTAAGAACTGGTCGCAGCGACAAAGAAGTGGAGCAGCTAGAACAGGTCATGGCGACTTAAAAACAGGTCGCGGCGATAAAGAAGTAGAGCGGCTAGAAAACAGGGAGCCGGTTGTTGGGTACATTAGAAAATGTGTACCAGATTTGAAGAAGCCTCACCTTACTCAATGATATACATCAAGGTGTATTTGATGTTTTTTTGAGTTTATATGTGCATGTTAAGAAAATGCAAGAATGCAGAAAAATTTCTAAGTCCATATGTCGATACCAGAAGAAGCTGTGTCGACACTTATGAAGGCCTGTGTCGACACTGGAGAAAAGCTGTGTCGACACTTGGAGTTAATTGTGTCGACACTTGGAAAGGTTGTGTCGACACCAGAAGAAACTGTGTCGACATGCAGAGGCAGTGTCGACACACAGTGAAGCATTGTCGACATCAACTATGTCGACACCAAGAGGCAGTGTCGACACACAGAGAAAGTTTAGTCGACATCAGCTGTGTCGACACCCAGAGGCTGTGTCGACACAGAGAGAAGCTTAGTCGACATCA
Organism: Platanthera guangdongensis; assembly: GCA_039583875.1. Lineage (NCBI taxonomy): Eukaryota > Viridiplantae > Streptophyta > Magnoliopsida > Asparagales > Orchidaceae > Platanthera > Platanthera guangdongensis. Next base: position 38,853,681 of record CM077159.1, on the reverse strand, counting down.
ACTGTGTTGACACCAAGAGACAATGTCGACACACAGAAGACTTTGTCGACATCAACTATGTCGACACACAGGACTTGTGTCGACACACTACAGAGCTTCAACAAAGTTTAAGAGAAGAAGTGTTTGTGTCGAAACACAGAATCAGTGTCGACACATTCTACAGTAGGATGTGTCGAGAAGCATTAACAACAACAAAGGAGATGTGTCGACACCACCAAGGCTTATGTCGACACTTAGTCCACTTGTGTCGACACTTAGTCTACTTGTGTCGACACATGATGAAGTTCAGTCTCGACATTTTGCTGACAGAGATAGAGTTCAAGAAGTGACTGGATGACTTGACAGCTGCCATTTCTAACCGGCCTACTACAACTGCCAAAGATGTCAGAAGTTTGTTAGAAACCGGATTAGCCGGTTACCATGGAGGAAGAATATATAAAGGCTTCCTACTTCAACAGAAGACGAATGAACTGAGAAGAACTAAGAACTAAAAAAAGTATATACACATCCAAAAGAATATTTTTGGAAGAAGATATAAGAAGAAAGTGGAGAGAGAGAGCTCCATCTACTGAAGTGCAGTTGCTGAACCAGGCTACTACGTAGTATTCAGATTGTGATCTGAATATCAAGAAAGGAGCTGATTGAAGATCAACTTCACAGGAGTTCAACCCTACTGAGTTCAGATTCAAGAAGCTTTGAAGAAAGCGAAGAGTGGTTGTTCTCTGCCATCAGTCTCTTTCAAGAACTGATCAAGAAACCATCCATCCCTTCTCACTCTACCAGGGTGGTGGTTAAATACAAACTTAAATCAATTTTTTATAGGATCTTTATAGATCTGAGCTGTAAGCCTAATTTATAAAGGCTGAGTTGTAGGAGATTTAGGTCTCTGAGTGGTAGGCCTTGTTGAAGGCTGAGGTAGGGTTGTGAGCCTGAGTTGTAGGAGATTGTTATCTCTGAGGTGTAGGCCTTATTGAAGGCTGAGGTAGGGCCGTGTGCCTGAGCTGTAGGAGTGTGGACTCACTCTGAGTTGTAGGAACCTTGATTGGGTTCTGAGCTGTAAGATCTGCGGATCTGAGGTGAAGAGAAGAAGTTAGGCCGAATTTAGCACACTGCTAGATAGGCGAAGGGGGAAAGTGGATGTACCTAATACTTGGGGAACCACTATAAATCCTGTGCACTCTGTTATTGGATATATTTCTGTGATATGTTTGCTGTGTTAATAATATAACCAACAGAAAACTAGAGTTTAATATCTGCCTTAGAATAAAAAGGATTTGAACCTATTCACCCCCCCCCCCCCTCTAGGTGTATTAGGTTATCTTGAAACCAATTCTTTCACCGGTGAATAAGTAAAGTGCGGGGCAAGAAAGAGGAAGCAAGAGGTCGCAAACACAAAAAGGGCAGTAGCAGGGAGAAACAAGCCGCGCGAACAGGGCAAGGGCCAGACGAAGAAACAAGCCGCGAAGACAGGTCGCAGGAAGAAGAAACAAGCCGCGAGAACAAGTCGCGGGAAGAAACAAGTCGCGCGGACAAAGAGCGCTCACACAATCAGGAGGAAAGGACGGAGTGCTCTGATACCATGTGCGAACAAGAAAAAGCAGACCGAAAATTTGGAGTAATGTAAACTTTATTATCCAAAAAAGGTATCAATTACAATTGTATTGCCTCCCTTTTATATAATGGAGGAGATGAGAGAGATTACAATTAAGCAATGTGGGACTAAAAATTTACAAGTATATTCCGCTTTACAAATAGACAAACTGGACAGGTCGTGCGGTTAGACAAGCCAGCTAACCGCCCGACAACCAACAGGAGGAGAGAACAAGCGCCATAGAGAGCAAGCTGCCACAGGAGACCGCTAGATTGCCCGGTCTCCAAGTCGTCTGAGAAAAACCACCAGACCGCTGGGATACCAAACAACAACAGCCCGGTAGACAGGCCGGCTAGGATAAACTGCCAGGCCGCCCGATCTCCGAACATCAACACACTACCCGGCCTCCATACTATAACAATGAGATTGGGCGTCATGCATGTTCTACTTTTACTGATGAGCAGCACAAGACCAACCGATTCTACGAAGGACTGCATGACGACCTGAGGTTGCTACTCTCAGGTCCTATAATATGGAGCTTTCTAGTCTTGGTCAATACAACCCTATCTCTGGAGAAGGATCTGAAGAGGGTTCAAGGTAAGAAGGACTCGACGGTGAAGAGGTCAGAATATAAAGTTCCAAGTTCATTGAAATCTGGGCATCGAAAGTGGTACAAGAATGCCATAACTTCTGGACTGAATGCTTCATCGGTTACTATTGGAGCATCGTTCGGGAAAGGAGTCAAAATTCTTTGTTATAACTGTGGTAAACTGGGTCATATAGCCCGCGACTATTGGAGTGGCAAATCGGAGAAGAAGGCGGGAGCATCCTATGCTGAAAAAGGGAAGGCGGTGGAGTTAACCACATCCCATCAAGCTCCATCCCAACCAAGAGTCTACAACCTTAGACAATAGCATGCCACTAAGCAAGGCGATGTGGTGACAGGCTTTGTCGTGATTATGAATTGTCCGGCTCGAGAACTATTTGATACGGGAGCTTCACACTATTTCCTATTCGGGGACTTCGTGTCACGTATCACAGTGCCCTCTTCTATGGCTAAGGATAGATTGTATGTGCTGCTGCCTAACTGGTATTCGATGCATGCGGATAGAGTCTGTTGTGTTAATTTACTGATTAGAAGTCATGCTTTTGACTTGGAAGCATCAATATTATCGATAGTAGAGTTTGACGTGATCTTTGGCATGTATTAGCTCTCTGAGCAACGTGGGTTCGTCGATTATAGTTTGAAGACGGACAAACTGGGGTTGAATACAATCCAATAAACTACTTTCTCTGATCTGAAGGGATTGAGCAAGACGGTGACGTCTGCTCTCCAAGTAGTTAAAGCAGTTCATGGTGGAGCAGAGTTGTTCTTCATCCTATTAGAGGCTAAGAATCCCAAGCCTAGTTTAGTCAGTATCACAGTGGTGTCGGAGTTTGCCGACGTGTTCTCCGATGATCTCCCTGGAGCCTTACCTCAGATAGAGATCGAGTTCCCCATCGAGTTGGTTTTAGGTGGCAGGCCGGTGTCGCGGTCTCCTTACGGCTTAACACCAAGTGAAATGGCGGAATTAAAGGTGCAATTTCAAGAATTGATAGAGAAGGGGTTTTTGTGTCCAAGTTTGTTATATTGGAGCGCCCCGGTCCTCTTCGTGAAGAAGAAGGATTGAAGTCTACGGCTGTGTATCGCTTATCGGTAATTGAATAAGCTAATAGAGAAGAACAAGTGACCGATTCCAAGGATCGATGATCTATGGGACCAGCTAGCTGGGTCGACTGTGTATTTAAAGATAGACTTGAAGTCCGGATATTATCAGCTGAGAATCAGGGAAAGTGATATTCCAAAAATGGCATTCAGTACACGTTATGGGCATTATGAGTTTACTGTCATGCCTTTCGGGCTGACGAATGCGCCATCCATGTTTATGGACTTAATGAACCAGACGTTCAGGGAGTATTTGGATCGGTTCGTGATAGTCTTCTTTGATGATATCCTGGTGTACTCCCACTCCGAGGATGATCATGTGGAGTACTTGCATATTATTCTGGAGACCTTGAAGAGTAATTAGTAGTATGACCACAGAGCCTATCTTGTGCTCTCCGTGTGACATAGAGGGATTTGAGATCTACAGCGATGCTTCAGGCAGTGGCTTAGGCTTTGTTCTGCTACAACATGGGAATGTAATAGCGTATGGCTCGCTCCTGTTGAAGGTGCACCAGAGGAATTATCCGGTCCATGACTTGGAGTTGGCGGCTATGATATTCGCTTTAAAGCTCTGGAGGCACTACTTATACGGCGTGAAGGTTGACATTTACACAGACCATAAGAGTCTAAAGTATCTGTTTGATCAGAAAGACTTAAATATGCGCCAGCACAGGTGGATGGAGTTCCTTGGGGACTACAACTTAAAGATACATTATGTACCTGACAAAGGTAATGCGGTTGCATATGCATTAAGTCGCAGAGGTCAATTGGATCTTGATGCAAGACAAGGGTCTTATTCGATATTTGGAAGCCTTAGAGATCACTTGCGTTGATAGGAGGTCTAGTGTTGAAGCACGTTTGAATTGGAAAGAGTTACAGTATAACATCACTGACCAGATTCTACAGGATTTGGAGTTGGATGACAGTATGAAACACTACATTGCTGAGTCTTTGGATGAGTCAAATGCCCAGTTTACTATTGATGGTGGACTGTTTTGGAAGAATAGCTGATTGTGCATCCCGAAGGTGGGTAAACTACGGGAAGAATTAATGTACGAGCCTCATTATAATAAGCACTAGATTCACCTGGGGAGCACGGAAATGTATAAAGACATGAAAAAGCTTTTCTGGTGGCCAGGATTGAAAAGGAACGTAGCGCTGTATGTAGCAAAGTGTTAGACTTGTGCTTTGGTGAAGGCCAAATGCCAGAAGCCCGGTGAATTTTTGAAGTTTTTCCCTATAATGGAATGGAAGTTCGATGATATATCCATAGATTTTGTGCATGGGTTGTCGTGATCGCAAAAGGGAAACGATGCCATCTGGATGATCGTTGATCGTTTGACAAAAGTTTTTCACTTCATCAAAAATAGGAAAGACGATTTGGTGGTAAAACTGGCAAAGTTGTATGTTCATAATATTGTAAGACTGCACGGTGTGCCCCATAGCATCGTGAGTGGCCGAGTTGGGTGCTTCACGTCTAATGATTGGAGGCTAATACATTAACTGTTGGGTACCAAGATGAACTTTGGTACGGCCATTCATCCGTAGATGGATGGTCAGACCGAGAGAGTAAACGGGGCGATGGAGGACATGCTTCGTATGTGAGCCGTAGATTTCGGGAAAAAGTGGCAGGATCACTTGTATATGATCTATTTTGCTTACAACAATAGCTACCAGGCAAGCATTCAAATGGCGCCCTTCGAGGCCCTATATGGTAGAAAGAGTCGTACTCCGTTGTCATGGTTGGAGACGGGAGAGTCAAAGCTGTGTAAGCGGAAGGAAGTCGAGGATGAAACTTCTATTGTTCGAACAATCAGTGAGCAGTTGTTGATTGCATAGGATAGACATGCTAAATACTACAACGCCAATCACAAAAATGTCGAGTTTGTTGTGGACAATTGGGTTTACCTGAAGATTAAACCGCTCAAGGGCCTGTCAAGGATTCGAAGGTTGAAAAAGCTAAGTCTGGGATACCTTGGGCCGTTTGAGGTTTTGGAGCTCGTTGGTGAAGCCGCCTATCGATCGAAGCTTTTGACGGAACTAAGTGATCTGCACAACATTCCACATATCGGTATTACGGAAGGCAGTGCTGGAGCCTACACAGGTGGTTGTGATGGAACAGGTGTCGATTGATGTTGGGTTGACAACGAAGGTCAAGCCCATTCTCATTGAGGACGTAGAAGTTATGCAACTTCGCTATAAATCTATCAGGTAGTCAAGGTCTGTTGGGACAACTATGGCTATGAGGAGCTATCTTGGGAGCAGGAGCAAACCATGAAGGCGGAGTTCTACGATCTTTTTGTTTGAGGTATAGTTTTGTAGTATTGATACTCCTATATTTTCCTGCCATATATTATTTTGGTACGAAATTCTTTAAGTGGGGGGGTGGGGGTGGGAAGATTTGTAACACCCCAAGTTTCTTCAAGCTGGAAAAGTTTTCTGAGAGGTACCGCGTAGCAATAACAATACCACGTGGCGGTAGAGTCAGGCATTCGAGAGCAGTGTGTGGATGTGGCGCATCGTTACTGTGCGGCGGTAGGTTGTTATCGTGCGGCGTTAACGAGGCTGATTAGTTGGCTTATCTCTCGGTAAGATATCACTAAGTGGTAGAGATGTGATTGGGGGTAAATTGGAGGATTTATTGATAAAGCTCTATGGTTTCTACCGCGCGGCGATATCAGTTGTCGCGTGGTGGTAGTGGTAGCGGTCATGTCATAATTTATGCTAGTTAGCACATGGTGGTAGGATCCTATCGTACGGCGATAACAGTTCTGTAACGACGTGGCCACGCGTCGGCCTAGGTTGGAGGGCTTGGGCGGTGGCACACGAACCGAGGCATTGATTAACGGTACTTCGCGGCAATAGCTTGATATAAAGTCATGGTAGTGTCGGTTTCACTTCATTCCTTTGGATACTTTGTGCTGAGCGGCTGTAGCAAGAAGAGGGAAGTTCGGTCGAAGGAGATCTCATCGCCGTTGGAGTTTCGGGGCTCGGATTCACGGGACAAGTTTAGATCTAAGTACGCAAAGGTGTAACAGTCGTTTCAATCCGGCTAGAATCTCTTCCATAGCGCCGAAACGGACTTCTAGGGTAATGATCTTCCTCCTTGGATATGTGAAGTCCTTCGTTTTGGCATTTGATGGCAAATGCTCCACGAACACGTGGAAGTGGCTATCGTGACAGGTAGATCTGTGTATCCTTGTTAATTTTCATTTAGATCTGGAATCGAAGTGCGGAATAAGCATGTTGTGTGATGCCCATTCGGACAGGTTAGTATGCATTGTTGATGTTTGTATGTTTGTATGTAGCCTAAGAATCTGCAGTAATCACGTATATTTCGGAGTTGTGAGGCATGCAGATGGCTGCGTTGAGAGTACTGGAGGTAGTATCTAGGAAAACACCCAAAAAGTGGGAAGAATTGATAGTCTGTCCCCTACTGCACGGCTGCACCGCTACCGTCTGTGATAGTTCCCAGTCAGCACTGTATTGTTTGTGAGGCCTATCTCTTGGAGACCTGGAGTCCATTTGTTGAAGTCTGTCTCATGGAGACCTGGGGGCCATTTCTTAAGGCCTATCTCTTGAAGACCTGAGGGCCAACGTGTGAGAGATGAGAGCCTGTGTGGCCCATCTTATGCAGTCTTGAGTGCCAGCCTTGGGACATAACAGAGTTATATATGTTTGTGAATGGGATAGGGGAGTCTGACCCGCAACGTGGCATGTTGCACCCGGTGATTTGAGCATCAGTAAAGAGCTGAACTGTACCCAGTCCTATGTCATTCGACTTGGAGTGAGTCAAAGAGTGTATCTGTTGGATCACCTTGACTTTGTCGTAGCCATAGGAGAGAGTCTTTGGCTTCAGCCCGGAATGACTAGTGAATGCTCAAGTTATGCTAACCATTGCCGCGAATAAAAGTGTGAGCCTAGGAATTTCTGATACACCGATAATGTGCCGTGAGTGCACGAGACATTGGGCATTCGTGCCAATATCAGTGGCAAATTGTGCTTAAACTGCACGTTCTTATTGCCAATATTTAATTATGATAATGTCTGCAGGGAAGGAGCACGGCCACCCCGAGTGATGGGTGTGTTCATTATAATTTGGTCAGCTAATGCTGACCGTTGATATTGTTTGCCACCATTACAGTGGAATGTTTCATAAAGATGCAGTCGAGCCAAGCCGAAAATATCAGGCTGGAGCCCAGGATTGCTAAGATGACCCTTGAAGGCCAAAGCGAATTACTAATTTACTTTAACTTTCATGTGTGACCGGCCTGCGTGCGGATGTATGAAAGACAATTTATTTTAAGTTGAACATTGTAAGGCCTTAATGCCATTAATACTTGTGTATTTTGTTTATCATTCCTACTTCTGTGTAAATGGACATTCAATTGGTTGGGTACCTATAAACCTTTAAATTACTTCCGCTAGAATGCACTCTGGTTGGGATGTGTGAAATTGGATTATGGTTTCAATTAGTAACTCATTTAATTATCTGTAGTATATGGCATCGGGCCCCGACCGAACCTTCTATTATATGATTTGTTACGGATGATGGTGTTACATGGTGTTAGAACTTGAGTGGTGAGTGGAGGTCATTGGATGACCCTAGGTTAGCTTGAACCTAGGAAATTGTTATAAACACCACAAAGGTGCACAAGTCAACCTAGGCCAATTCACTCCAAATTGGAATAACCAACTCAAATTGACCTCACCAATAGATCAATAACCCTAAGAGAAACCCAAGTGACCCAAAATCCCTATCATAGGATCACAAATTGGGCAAATTGACCAAAGTACCCTTGTGGTTACCATCGGTCAATCCTTCACCAATAGGTCCAATTGACCGCCAAAACATGAAATTGTCCTCACTACTAGTATTAAGATATCGTAAGGAACCCAATTGACCCAAAAGCCCCACCAAGGGGTCATCAATTTGATCAATTTGACCAAAGTCAAAACTAGCTCTAAATTGGTCGAATTCACACCTATTGGGTAAATTGGTCCAATTAGGCCATCACCATGACCCAATCAATATTGGGTGGTGTCATAGGACTCAAGACCGACTCAATGGACCAGTTAACCTATTTTTTGACCAAGTCAACACCCCAAGTCAACCATGGTCAAAATTTAGCATAAAAGAGAGGAATAAAGGCTCAAACCATTTCCTATGGGCTAAGGCCTTGAACCAGGACACATTCTGCCAACGATTAGAATTATTTTATTTTATACAATTTTATTTGGGAGTTTCATGGGATTTAATGGTGAAAAGTTTGGGAAATCCGCAAAATATTAAAGGTGGAGGATGAAATTAACGGAGGGAGGCCATGGGGCACACCTTTCCTCTTCCCTAAGCCCACCATTCATCTCCCCTGATGCTTGGGAGGAGAATCCTATCAATTCCATTCGGCCACCATCAAGGAGGGCCTTTAATGGTAGTGGTCGTCCACCCCCTCAAGATTGGATGTTTTTAACGTCTCATGTCTCTAGCTCGCAGGACTAACGAGTCCTGAATCACTCCAACCCATATACATGTGAGACTGTTCAATTATCCATTCAACCTATTAGAGTCTTCGTGTATAGGACAAAAAACTTAAGGAGAGGTCGTAATTTCACCAAAGCATAATGACATGTTATATGCAAAGAGAAAAGCAAGTTGTGTACAATACACAAGAGTTTGGACAAATGGCTTTCCAAAACATAAAATCAAAGCAATATCAGTGACAAAAAACTTTTATGTGCAACTAAAGAAGTGTATTACCTATACAAAGCACATTCTTAGATGCTCTAATAACTTAACCCGATCAATGTAACGTACGATTAGGGATTATATTGTCGACTATGTATTTGATTAATGAACTCAGGTATATTGTCACAAGCCAGAAGGGTAATTGGAATTTTTGTATTTCAGGGCATTCGATGGTGACCTATAAATGGTTTATTCCAATAAACATTAAGCAACTTAATATGTGAACAATCCTATTTATTACAATCCTTATCCTTATTCTTTGGGAGATAGTTTGGTGCATAACTAGAACTCTTAGACTAGAATTTGGAGAATTAAACATGAGGATCGTTCACTGCTATCTACGCTTACCTGACATACCCAAGGTCATTACAATAAGAACATGTAGACTGGGATTGGGTAACGTCACGATAATATGGAGGAGTTATTGCAGGAGTTAACGATTACGCAATTAGAGGCCATAAAGAAAGAATTCCAGTGATTGAATAATTATGCCTATAACATTGGGAGTATAACGACCCTAGAAAACTTAAAATCATGTGAAAGTCATACTGTAACGCCCAAAGTTTCCTGAAGCAAGAAATGGTTTCTCGGAGATACTGCCAGAGAGTAGGGTTAACGTTTGCGGTAGCGAAGCTATTTAAGATGGAACTCCTCTCTGGGAGGTACAGTGTGGCGGCAACGATACTGTGTGGTGATAGAGTACGGCATCGAGAGTGTCAAGAGCACCATATTGATACGACGCATAGTCTACCGTGCGGCGATAGGTTGTTACCGCGCCGCAGTAGCAGAGCTGTTATGATATGGCCATGTGTCAGCCTGTGATTGGAGGTTTGGGGAGGTGGCTTGCGGAACAAGCCATCAATTCAGGTACCGTATGGCGGTAGATAGTTTCTACACAGTGATAGCTTAATTTAATGCCTAGGAAGTGGTGTTTTCACTTCATTTGTTTTGAAGCTTAGTTTTGAGCAGCTGGAGCGGGAGCAGGAGAGTCGGACAAAGGAAATCTCACCGTCGTTGGAGATTCGGAGCTCTGATCCGCGAGACAATTTGTGATCTACGGAGGCAAAGTTATAGCGGTAATTTCAATCCGGATAGAGTCTCTCCCATGGTGCTAAAACGAACTTCAAGGGTAACGATTCTCTTCCTTGGACATGTAAAGTCCTTTGCATTGGAAAGGGAGGGTAGATGCTCCACAAACTCGTGGAAGCAATTGTCCCAACGGGTTGATCTATGCATCCTCGTTATCTTTGCATTTAGAATTGAAAATCGAAGTGCGTTATGGGCATGCTGTGTGAAGCCCATCTAGACAAGTTGGTCTGGATTGGTGATGATTGTTTTATATGCCGGAGAAGACTCCTTAGTAAGCATGTAAATTTCGGAGTCGTGGGATGTGCAAGTGAATGCAGAGAGAGTACTAGAGAAGGACTCCAGGAAAACGCCTATTTGAATGGGAAGAATCAATAGTTTGTTCCCTACCTCACGACGGTAGCTATCAGTGAGCATTGTTTGTGAGGCCTGTCTCGTGGAGACCTGGGGGGCCATTGTTTGTGAGGCTTGTCTCGTGGAGACCTAGGGGCCATTATTTGTGAAGAATTTCTCGTGGAGACCTGGGGGCCATTGTTTGGGAGGTCTGCCTCGTGGAGACCTGCGGGCCATTATTTGTGAGGTCTGTCTCTTTGAGACTTGTGGGCCATTGTATGGAGCTGAGAGCCTTTGTGGCCCAGCTTAGGTGTTCGTGAGTGCTAACCTTAGAAAATAATAGGGTTATGCATCATACGGATGGGAAAGGGGATGCTGACCTAAGTCATGGCTTGCGAGCCAGAGGATTTGAGCGCGAGAAATAGCTGAACTACACCCAACACTATAGCGATTGACTTGGAGTGAATAAAAGTCTGTTTCATGAGGATCACCATGACTTTGTCATAGCATAGGGGCTTTGTTTTTGGCTTTGACCCTGAAAGGCTAACAAGCTCAAGCATTGTTGACCATCGTAAAGAATGGAGGTGTGATCCTTTGAGGTCATGTGCACCGAGAATGTGCCCTGAGAGCACGGGGCATTGGACAGTCATGCCAACATCTGTGGAGAATGAGGCTTAAGTTGCAAGACCTGATTGCAAATATATAAATATTGTAATGCCTATAGGGAAGGAGTACCGCAACCCCAAGTGAGGGGTGGAGTGATTATAATTTAGTCAGCTAATGCTGACTGTTGTCTTGTTTGCCATCATTTGGGTGGAATGTTTTCGTGTAGGTGTAGCTAAACTGAGCGGGAAATAGCGGGCTAAAGCCCATGGTTGCTAAGCCGGCCCTCGAAGTCCAAGGCGAAGAGTGTTTTCTTTTACTGCTGATGCGTGGCTGGCCCGCGTGTCGAAGTATGTAAAGCTTTATTATTGGAGGAAACTTTGTAAGGCCTTCAGGCTATAACTATTTCGTGTATTTGTATCATCATTCCTGTTTAGTTTAGTGGACATTCAAATGGATGGGTTCTAAGCAATAAATTTAATTCTGCGAGAATGCACTCTGAGTTAGGATGTACGATTATGGATTGTGATTTCAATAAGTAACTCCACTAACTGTCCGTAGAATATGGCGTGGAGCCCCGTCTGTACCTTCTATTATATCCTATATGACGGATGAGGGTGTTATAATTTGGTATCTGATTCTAGTGTCAGTCTTTCTTATTTGAATTCGTGGAAGATTTATTTTAAGTGGTGGTGAGCACATGTATGCGCGTTACCATTATAACATGAAGGAATCCATGAATGTCCACTTACGATTAAAAATACACATGTTTGAGGAACCTGCGTATTTCTATAATTGCTTTTTAGCAATTTGTTTGGCCACCTAATTGAGTGTTTTATGATTATAGGTGACTAGGAGGGGTGCAGAGCAGTCCCAACGTCAGCACTTTGCGGGGATTATTCTGCCTAATGACGTTCCTGCGACCCCTCCTTCTATTAAAACCAAATGTATGTTAGCTGAAGAGATGTTTGCCATGATTAATGCCCAACCAGGGACAAAAGTGCAGCCTCATGAGCTTGAATTTTGTCAAGTTCTGCTTGGTGTAGCCGAACCTATATTGGTGGATCAAGTAGCGGTAGAGCCAGTACTACAAAGAAGAGCGACTGAAAAGCAACTCAAGCATGTGATGAGCTTTAACCCTCCAGTGTTTATGATGATTGGAACCCCAATGCAAGCTGAGGACTGGGTTTCTTGGGTTAAGAGAGTCATGTGGGCAATGGAGATAGAGGAGTGGCAGAAGGTTACTATAGCCACATTCCTGTCGGACGGCGATGCAAGGTTGTGGTGGGATGAATTAGAGCTGCATCACTTTGCTGGGAGACAACTCACCAACATCATGATGAATGAGTTTTCGAGATTGTTTCTGGCGCGATATATCCCGTCAGCACAAAAAATCTCTATGGAGAACCAGTTTCAGAGATTAACTCAAGGTGAGAGTAGTGTGGACGACTACTTACATAAGTTCAGGAGGTTGGGGTAATATGCAGGCTCTACCTTTGTTGATGTGGGGCGCAAGACAAACCGGTTCTATGAAGGACTGCATGACGATCTGAGTTTGTTGCTCTCAGGTCCAATGACGCAAGGCTTTCTGACCCTGGTCAATACAGCTCGATCTCTGGAGCAAGACATGAAGCGCGTTCAGCATAAAAATGACTCAGCATTAAAGAGTTCAAAATTTAAAGTACCATGTTCATCAAAGACTGGGCATCGAAGGTGGAACAAGAAGACCAGGATGGCTGGACCGACTTCTTCACCTGTTACATCTAGGGCATCGTCTGGGCGGGGAGGCCCAATATACTATTATAACTATGGCAAGTCGGGACACATTGGCCGCGAGTGTTGGAGTGGCACGTCAGAGAAGAAGGCGAGAGCATCTTATTCTGAGAAAGGGAAGACGGTCGAGTCAACCGCATCCCATCATGCTCTAGCCCAACCCAAAGTCTACATCCTTGGCCAACAGGAGGGCATCAAGAAAGGCAGTGTGGTTACAGGCTTTGTGTTAATCTTAGACTGTCCAGTGAGGGCACTATTTGATATAGGGGCTTCGTACTCCTTCCTATCTGAGGACTTTGTCTCACGTATCAGAGTGCCTTCCTCCGTGGCGAATGATAGACTGGATGTACTGATGCCTAATGGGTGTTCGATGTGCGCGGATAGAGTCTGTTGTGTTAAGGTGCTGATAGAAAGTCAAGAGTTTGACTTGTAAGCGTCAATACTGTCGATAATAGAGTTTGACGTGATCCTTGGCATGGATTGGCTCTCGAAGCAATATACATACATCGATTATGTTCTAAAGATGGTTAAACTGGGTCTGAATATACATCATGAAACTACTTGTTGGGTACATTGGTTAAATGTACCTGATTTGATGAAGCCTCACCCAACTCAATGATATACATCATAATGTATTTGATGTATGTTGAGTTTACTTGTGCAGGTTAAGTAATTACTGGACTGAAGCAAAAAGTTTCTAAGTTCATGTGTCGACACCCAGAGGGAAAGTGTCGACACTTAAGAAGACTTGTGTCGACACCCAGGCAAGCAGTGTCGACACTTGGAGTCATTGTGTTGACACCAGGGATGCTGAGTCGACACCAGACAGAAAGTGTCGACACAAGGAGCTGTGTCGACACTCAGTGAAGAAAAGTACAGAGAAGCAGTGTCGACACAAGGAGCTGTGTCGACACCCAGTGAAGTTGTGTCTACACCAGAAAGTGTCGACACTTGGAGTTGTGTCGACACTCAGCAAAAGTCAGCAGAGACTAAGTATAAGTGTCGACACTCAGAACAATGTGTCGACACTCAACAGAAGAGTCAGCACTTGAAGAAAGTGTCGACACCAAGAACACAGTGTCGACACTCAACAGAAGAGTCAACACATGAAGTAAGTGTCGACACCTAGAACAATGTGTCGACACTCAGCTGAAGACTCTACACTTGAAGAAAGTGTCGACACATGGAGCAGTGTCGACACTTAGCAAAGAACAAAAAGATCAACAAAATATTCTAAGTACAAGTGTCGACACTAAGGGAATGGGTCGACACTCAGCTGAAGTCTCAACAGAAGAATCAAGTGTCGACACAAGGAGCTGTGTCGACACTGAGCAAGTATCAACATAGAAGACTATGTGTCGACACCAAGAAGCAGTGTCGACACTTAACAGATTCAACACAAGAAGTTGTGTCGACACAAAGGAGATGTGTCGACACTTAGAAGAATTCAGCAAAAGATAGAAGATCAAGTACTTGTGTCGACACTCAATTTCAGTGTCGACACATGGAGAAGAAACTATGTCGAGACATAGAATCTACAACACAAGGAGTTGTGTCGACACCTTGTAGACTTGTGTCGACACTTACACAACTTGTGTCGACACTTGGTCTATAAGTGTCGACACTTAAAGACAGAAAGTCTCGACACTTTCAGACAGTTAGAGATTTTCAAGAATTGACTGGATGACTTGACAGCTGCCGTTCCAGCCGGTCTACAGCACCTGTCAGAGATGTCAGAATTCAGTTATGGACCGGACCAGCAGGTTACCATGAAGAAGGCCTATAAATAGGCATATACAGTCTACAGAAATTGTAGTTAATGAAGTTGTTCAAGTGGTTCATATCATTGATCAAGTATCATATCAAGAAGATCTAGCCGTACAAGTGCAGATCTAAGAAGTTGGAGAGAGAGGGCTCCATCCAAGAAATCAGCCATTGGAACTAGGCTGAGAAGAAGGATTCAGATTCATTCTGGATCTTAAGAAGTAGAGGTTAAGGATCAACTGCAGAAGGAATCAGTCTTATTCAGTTCTACATTCAAGAAGCTTTGAATAAAGCTAAGTCAGATTGAATCCAGCTGAGTTCTTTCAAGAACTCATCAAGAAACTCACAACTCCCCTCTCTTGTCTTTGGGTTGTTGAGTTAATATTTGTAAAATCATTTTTATCTTGTAGGATCCTTTGGATCTGAGTGATTGTAAGCATGAAATTATAAAGGCTGAGGGTAGGGCTTGAGAGCCTAAGTGTAGGAGATTGAAATCTCTGAGTGTAGGCCTTGTTGGCTGAGTGTAGGCCTTGTTGGCTGAGTGTAAGCCTTTGTGGCTGAGTGTAGGCTTTGGGATAAAGCTGAGTTGTAGGGCCTTGGGCCTGAGGTGTAGGAACCAGTTTGGGTTCTGAGACAGTGGTGAAGTTTGGCCAAATCTAGTACACTGCTAGATAGGCGAAGGGGGAAAGTGGATGTACCCAAAGCTTGGGGAACCACTATAAAACTCTGTGTCTGCTGTGATTGTGCTGTGATTGTGAATGCTTGTGTGATTGCTGTGCAAAAGTAGTATAGATTCTGTGATATAACTGATTGCTGCCATTAAAGACTTAAAAAGAATTAGGTCACCTATTCACCCCCCCCCCCCTCTAGGTGTTTAGGTAACATATCTTTCAAATGGTATCAGAGTGAGGTTGCTCAAAAAGGACTAACAGTCTGAGGAGATTCTGATTGGCAGATTCAGTCTAAGTCAAAATACAGATTCAAGAAAATCAAGAACCATGGGTTCCTCTGAAAATCACAAGGAATTGGGTTCCATGAAATTGCTCATATGTAGGAAAGAGATCTTTGGGATCTGGAAGGAAAGGGTAAGGTTGTTTATGGAAGCCTCAGACCCTAGGATCTACATCACGGTAAAAGAGGGGCCATATGTGCCCATGAAGATATCAGTTCTAGATGCAAATCAGAGAACTCCAAAGGATTTCTCTGAAATGTCTAAGGATGAGATTGTCCTAGCCACCATGGACAAGAGGGCACAAAACATTATAGTAAGTGTCATAGATGATGCAACATTTCAGAATCTTATACACTGTAAGACAGCCAATGAGATGTGAGACACTCTTATTGTGTATATGGAGGGTTCTGAAGAAGTTAGACAAGATATAAAATCCTTGCTAAATCAGGAGTATGAGAGTTTTAGACAAGGAAAGGGTGATAGCATAACTGAGTGCTACAAGAAGTTCTACAGAATAGTGAATGAACTCATGTCTTATGGAAGAGAGTTCAGCAATTATGAACTAAATGACAAGTTCCTAAGTTCCCTAACTAAAGATTGGGACACAAAGATCTGTGCCATTAGAGAAATGGCTAAGTTGGGAGAAATTCCTCCACCTACACTGTTTGGCAAGTTATTGTCTTATGAAATGCAATTGACAGTGAGGAAAGAGGAGTAGAAATCAACAAGAACTGAACACAAGGAAAGAACAGTAGCCTTCAAGACAGAAGCCTCCAGAAAGTGCAGGAATAAGTCATCAACTCCACCTCCAAAGGTAGTTGAATCAGAGTCAGATGAGTCAGTCAGCACAAAGTCTGAAAGCAGTGAAAGTGATGAAGACTTTGCTGCCTTCACAAGACATTTTCAGAAATTCTTGAAGAAGAAACAGTGGAGGACAAGGCCCTCTACTTCACAAGGAAAAGAAGACTTCTATCAGAACAAAAAGTCTTCAAAGAAAGACAGGAAGAGGACAAAATATAGCAAGGCAACTGGTTCAAAGATAGTTTGTTATTGCTGCAATAGACAAGGCCATATTATTGCAGATTGTCCTGAAAAGAGAAAGGAGTCTAGTGACAGGAAAAAGACTCATTTTAAAGGCAAGAAAGAAAAGTCTTTTGTTGCCAAGAAGGAGAAGACTCTATCAGATATCTCTTCTTCAGAAACTGAGTCTGATGCTGAGGCCTACATAGGGCTGTTTGCTGAAGAAGAAGAAGAAGAATTCATGCAGATCATGGATTCTATATATGAACAGGAAGACTGTCAGTGGCAAGGACTAATGGCATTGACTGAGAGTGACAAAATCCTGGAGCAGCCAGGACCCAGTAAGGTACAAAGTTCAACTTTAAATTCAGTTTCTTGTGCCAGTACAGAATCAGATTCATCTTCATCTAGTGATGAAAGTGTATCTGAGTCTGAGGAAGATATTCATCAGCTGATAGATGAATATAAAGTACTGTTGCAAGCTTACAAGAAGAGCAAGTCCCTAGCCAAAAGTCAGGCAAAGGAAATTGCTGATCTTAACGCTGCTGCAACAGATTCTGAGAAGCAATTTGATCAAAAGCTTAATGAGATAGCCAGGCTGAAACACATAACAATGATTCAGATGGGGACTATCACCTTTAAGAATGATCAAATCAAGAGTCTGGAGATCAATCTTCAGAAAGAGAGAGAGCTTGTTGCTAGGTTTTCTAAACCTAAGTCAGTGCTACCTTTAATTGATGAATTTGTTCATCATAAAGGCAAGGCTGAACTGGGTTTTATTAAACCTGCAAGGACTGAGCAGTCCAAGTCCAAGTTCAAGGGCAAAACCCCAACATTCAACAAGTCTGTTGTAGATAAGACAGCAAAGACAGTACCTAAGCAAAGTTACAATAAGTTTGAATGTTGGTGTTGTGCCAAAGTTGGCCATTTTGCAATGTACTGTTGGCACAATGCTAGTGCCAAAGTGAGTAGCAAATTACCTGTTGGAAAGCCAGTAGGTAGTTTTGTCAAGTTGCAAACTAACAAGTACCAAGGACCCAAGAATTCTTTGGGTTCTAAGGTTCATTAATCTGTTTTGCAGGTGAGTCCAAGTGGCCATACCCCAACATGGTACTTGGACAGTGGATGTTCCAGACATATGACTGGAACTAGAGGATTACTAAAGGACTACATTCCAATAAAAGATGGTCCAAAAGTCACCTTTGGTGGTTCTGAAAAAGGAATCATCAAAGGATTCGGTAACATTTCTACTAACTTGGTTACCATTACTCAAGTGGCTTATGTTAAAGGGTTGAAACACAACCTAATAAGTATAAGTCAATTAAGTGATGTAGGGTATGACATCTCATTTGTTAAAAATGGTTGTCATATCAAGAGGTCAAGTGATCAAGAGATCATTTTGACAGGTTATAGGAAGAGGAATGTCTACTGCCTAGACATTATGATTGAGAACAATGGTTCTCCAGTTTGTCTTGTAGCTGATGAGACAGTCTCTCATTGTGTCAAATGGCACAAGAGGCTTGCCCATCTTAACTACATGACAATTAGCAAACTCTTTAGCAAAGAGTTAGTGAGGAATGGTCCTCAAGTTAAGTGTGTCAAAGATGGTATTTGCTCAGCTTGTCAAAAGGGCAAGCAGAACAAATCCACCTTTAGAAGCATAGATAACAAAGATGCTGTGAGGTGTTTATACCTCTTGCATATGGATCTCTTTGGTCCAATGCCAGTTCACAGCTTAGGTAGGAAGGTCTATACCCTTGTAGTTGTAGATGACTACTCAAGGTTTTCCTGGGTGTTCTTCTTAAGACAGAAATCTGAAATACTCAGTGTCTTCTATAGCTTTGTCAAGCAAATTCAGAATGAACTAAATAGTATAGTGGCGAAGATAAGAAGTGACCATGGTACTGAATTTCAGTCTGATAACATGACAAAACTTTGTGAAGAATTTGAGATATTTCAAAAGTTTTCTTCACCTAGAACACCTCAGCAAAATGGCATTGCTGAGAGGAAGAATAGAACCTTGATAGAGGCTGGTAGGACCCTAATAAGTGATACATCACTGCCAGAGTATTTCTGGGCTGAAGCAGTTAACACTGCATGCCATGTTATAAATAGGGCTACCATCACTAAAGGGCTCAAAAAGACCCCCTATGAAGTTGTGAAAGGCAGGAAACCAAACTTATCCTACTTCAGGATCTTTGGTTGCAAATGCTTCATACTTAACAATGGGAAGTCTTACTTGACTAAGTTTGCTGCCAAGTCCCAAGAGGGAATTTTTGTTGGGTACAACAATAACAGTAAGGCATATAGTCTACAACTTGACTACACAAGTTGTAGAAGAATCTGTGCATGTAGTTTTTGATGAGACTAAACTTATTAATAATGAGTTGTCTAGTAGTGTATGCATCCCCATAGGTTTAACAAAGAAGATGGACAAGCTAACTATAGTAGAAGTACCTGCTGCAAGACAGCAAGTAGAAGACAGTAGCTGTTGTCCAGGGGGAGAACTACATGTGCCAATTGCTGAAGTTCAAGGAATACAGCATGATGGAGATGCTGAAGAGGTTCAACCAGAAGTTAGGATGCCTCCAGCCAACAGGCATCTTAGAGATCATCCAGTAGAGCAGATTATTGGAGATCCAAGACAAGGAGTACAAACCAGGAGCAGAAACATAAATGCAGCAATCTACTCCAGTTTTCTATCTCAAGTTGAACCTAAGAAGTTTGAAGAAGCAATACAAGATCCACAATGGACTGAAGCAATGCAAGAAGAGCTTAATCAGTTCAAAAGGTGCAAGGTCTGGGAACTAGTTCCTAAACCTAAAGACCACAATATAATAGGAACCAAGTGGATCTATAGGAATAAGATGGATGAACAAGGGATCATCATCAAGAATAAAGCAAGACTGGTTGCTAAAGGATATAGACAAGAAGAAGGTATTGACTTTGATCAAACCTTTGCTCCAGTAGCCAGACTGGAAGCCATAAGGATGTTCTTGGCCTATGCAACCTATCAAGGATTCAAAGTTTACCAAATGGATGTCAAGTCAGCATTACTGAATGATAATCTTAAGGAAGAAGTCTATGTGGAACAGCCTTCAGGTTTTGTTGATTCAACTCTACCTCATCATGTCTGTAGACTTAGGAAAGCTTTATATGGGTTAAAGCAAGCCCCTAGGGCTTGGTATGAAACCCTATCTAGTTTCCTCATTGAGAACAAGTTCTCAAGGGGGAAAATAGATAAGACTCTATTCCTTAGGGAATCTAGAGGCAAAGTTATACTAGTCCAAATATATGTAGATGACATTATATTTGGGTCTACTGAAAGCAGCCTTTGCAAAAAGTTTGCAAAACTTATGCAAGGTCAATTTGAGATGAGTAGTATGGGAGAGCTGAAGTTTTTCTTGGGTCTCCAAGTTAAACAGACTGAAAGTGGTTTATCCATTTGTCAGTCCAAGTTCACCCTTGAACTCATAAGGAAGTATGGTATGGATTCATCCAACACCATGAAGACTCCTATGGGGTCAAGTATGTCTCTCAGCAAGGATGATGCAGGGAAACCTGTAGATGAAACCTTGTATAGAGGGATAGTTGGCTCCCTATTATACTTGACTGTTAGTAGACCAGATATCATGTATGCTACATGTGTCTGTGCAAGGTATCAAGCCTGCCCTAAAGAGTCTCATTTGATAGCAGTCAAAAGAATATTGAGATATCTAATGGGCACTCCCTATCTAGGCCTCTGGTACCCTAGGAATGGAGATTTTGATCTAACAGGTTATTCAGATGCAGACTTTGCAGGATGCAAAGAAGATAGAAAAAGCACTACTGGAACCTGTCAATTCCTAGGTGGGAGACTAATTTCATGGAGTAGCAAAAAACAAACCAGTATGGCTATCTCCACTGCAGAGTCAGAGTATGTGGCTGCAGGAAGTTGTTGTGCTCAACTTCTATGGATACAACATCAGCTAGAGGACTATGGATTTCAGGTAAGTAGAACTCCACTCTTCTGTGATTCTACAAGTGCTATTTCAATAGCTAATAATCCTGTATCTCATAGTAGAACAAAATATATTGAAATTAAATATCATTTTCTTAGGGAGCATGTAGAAAGAAAAGATATTTTATTACAATATGTTAAAACTGATAATCAAGTAGCTGATATGTTTACTAAGCCCCTAGAAGAAGCTAAGTTCAATAGATTTAAAATTGAACTAGGAATGATAAACTTAGAGTAAGTTTACAGTATTAAAAATGGCTAAGTAAAAAGGTGTCGACACATAGACAAGTCTATGTCGACACAGAATAGTAGTGTCTACACTTCAGGAAAAAGGTGTCGACACATCTAGGATGTTGGTGTCGACACTTCAGAATGTTAGTGTCGACACATGCGAAGTAGGTGTCGACACATCCAAAGTGGTGTCGACATTTAAGTTTTACTCAGAATTTTCTAAGTAAAGTCTCGACTATGTGTCGAGCTATGTTATGTCGACACATAAACAAGTGTCGACACATAAAATCTGTTGACTAAACTTGTGTCGACACATGTGTGTCGAGATATTATAAGTCAGTGTCGACACTTATTGCCAGTGTCGACACATTTTAAGTTAGCTGTCCCGCCTGTTCATCTTCAAAATTAGAAAGGTATAAATAGGGTTTTGTCTTAGTTTGTCGACACGCTTTCAAAGTTTCGAGACCAAACTTCAGTGTCGACACCACTCTTCTCTCAAGACAAATTATACAAACGCTAATGGTGCCTAAGCTAGAGGAGAACGTCAACGAAGGATATGAGCTGGTGCGCGGCGCTTTCACTGATGCTGATCAAGGAATCCAGACGGTCGTAACCCTAGTTGCTGATTCAGGGTTAGAATATCTAGTGTCTGAACCAACTAAGATATGGAAGAAAGAGGTACTTGAATTCCTCAATGGAGCCAAGGTGGATGAATCTGGATACAAAATCAAATCCAGAGTTCATGGTGCAAGGGTTAAGGTATCACCAAAAAGTCTGAGGAAGATTCTACAGCTTCCAAGAACTCAAGAGGAAGATGAAGTTACTGCTACAAAGACCAGGGAAGCTCTAACCTGGTGTGGACTTGATTCTAAGATGTAGATAGGTTCTGTTTTCAACAGGAAAGGCATGAATAATCAAGGAAAGTTTCTTTCTAAAATTGTGGGTAAAGTATTACTCAGCAAGCCAGGAGGGCATGACAGAGTGTCTGCCTATATGTTTGAGATAATGACAAGGATAATCTTCACTCTCAAAACTGACTGGACTATGGTAGTTTATGATAAGATTAAAGAATGCTTGAAGAAGCCCAACCTGGGCAGAATTATAAGTCTATACCTAGCTGG
This sequence comes from Platanthera guangdongensis, assembly GCA_039583875.1. Lineage (NCBI taxonomy): Eukaryota > Viridiplantae > Streptophyta > Magnoliopsida > Asparagales > Orchidaceae > Platanthera > Platanthera guangdongensis. The sequence continues at coordinate 38,831,756 of CM077159.1, read as the reverse complement.
TGCCATACCAGAGTTAATGCAACAAGCTGCATGGAGCAAGATAAATCATATGAGAAGGATGGATCTGAGGATCTTTTCTAGATGGGACAGGGTGTTGTCAAAGGAAATGCCAACCCCTGAGAAGACAGTTTTTGAGAAAGAGATTCCTCCCAAAAAGAAAAGGAAGACAGTTCCAGTGGCACAAGAGTCTACTAGCAGTTCTGGTAGTGAAGAACAGGTTGTCTTCACTCCAGATGACAATGAGGAAGTGCCTGCTGAAAAGACTCCTGCTCCTCAAGAGATTGCTGAGATCCAGGGGGAGCTGCCTCAAGCTAGCCCCATCCACAAGGATCAAAGCCAGGGGGACCCTCCAGTTGTAGAAGAATCCTCTACACTGGAAAGTGAACAAGCCACCACCATCATACTAGAGGTACTCACTGACCTAAATACTTTAGAATTTCTTATAGAAGATGCTGATTTGTCTGATGTTCGTCAGCAAACTCAGCTGGATAGTCAAGTTCCAGATGCTGTTAGAGATGACACATCTGCTGTACTACAAGTGGTTCCTGATTCAGTAGTTGAAGAACCAAGAATTTCTCCTGCTCCATCACCACAAGAATACACAATGGAGGATTTATTTTTAAATCTAGACCAACATGACTTTGACATGGACAAGGCTGCTGCTGAAGAAAAGAATGCTGCTGCTGAGGGGGAGCAAGTGCACATTATGGAAGAGGCTATAAGGAAAGAAACTGAGAAGGCACAAGATGTGCAAACTGAGAAGCCTCCTAGCCCTAAGGAGAGGGTGGATATTGTCAGCATATCTGCCTCCGAGGATGAGGAGATTGCCAGGGCTAAGAAGAAGAAACATTATGTCTTCAAAAGAAGAAGCCAAAGTTATAAGAAGGCTCTACAATCTATTGCACCACAACCTCTAGTTCAGCAAGCTCCAACTTTTGATTATAGTGCACTGATGGTGCCAATACAAATCAAGTTGGATGAGCAAAGGCAGGCCATAGAGAAATATGTAGATGAAGGGCACAAATCTTTACAATTTGATCTAGCCCAAGATATCAATTCTATAAGGTTTGAAATGAACCTTAACAAGAAAGAGATGACATAATGCTTCCACAAGGGTGGAAATGCAGTGGTGTACTTGACAACACACCAGGAAAAGATCAAAGCACAAGTGGATGACATAGCATTGAAGCAAGGATATGTTCTTGAAAATCAACTAAGGATGAATGACAGTTTAACTGCTTCACATAATGCTATTGTCACTGAATTGAAGAACAAGGCTGCTGAACCTTCTACTTCCACTGCTGCTATTAGAGCTGATTTTGACAAAGTATTGCAGGAAGAAATCTCTGCTGTTAAGACTGCTATCCAAGCATCCCAGAAAGTCATATCTGAACAACTTCAAAAGCTCAAACCATTCTTTAAAGATGGAATCAGATACTTGGATAGTCAAATCAGATTTCAGAAGGATGATGTCAGAGATCATATGGCTAGAGAAGTCATAGAGGGGGAGAGAGTGTTAGTCAAGGCAAGCTCTGACCATGCTAAGTGGATATCAAATTCCATTAGAGCTACACTTGGATATCCTCCTCTGTGTGATGACAATGATGTTGCTGAATCTGGCATTAACCCTGCCTATCTTGGAGGTGAGCAACCAGAAGTAGCTCAGGTCATTTATCCACCTCTAGATTTTGAAATGATTCATGCTGAGGTACAGACCATGTACAGCCCATCTGGGGGCAAGGACAATGTCCATATTGAAAAGGTTGTTCAGCCTATTTCTGAAGCCATGCAAGATGCACTACAGAAAGAAGAAGAGACAAGGTTGTCTAAGAAGAGGTTTAGGGAACAAGCAGAATAAAGGCCAGACTTTGAACAGTGGAGCCCTACCTCTAGGAACATTATACTAACTGCCTGGAAAGCTGCCAAGGATAACATTCATGACAGGAACAAGTGGTTCTCTGAAGCTGAATGGAGAAAGCATGAATCTAGACAGGAGGCCATTGTTCAATACAGAAGGAAGGCAAAGATGGGAAAGCTACCTCCTACAGCTCAGGAGCCTAGCAAGTACTTTCCAAAGTCATACCACTATTTTGAGAGGCAGAAGATCAAAGCTGAAGAGCTTAAAAAGAAAGATCTGAAAGGCAAGAAGCCTGCTGATGCTGAAACTGCTGATGCTCCTGTCCAAGCTAAAGTCCAAGCTGGCAAAGGAATAGTTATCAAGGAACCAGAACAGAAATAGATTAAGAATTTACTTGAAGATTACTTTGTATTCTTTTGGATGTAAAACATTTTTTTGTGAACTACTGAAAATGTATAAGACAGATATTAGAACAATATATGATTAATATATTTCATGTTTGTTCTGTGAATGTGTCTATTTCTTATTTGTTCTGTGTTGATGTATGTGTATACATGTGTGATTTATACATGTTTATGTTTACCCTGCTGAATATAATCCTGCTTTACATCATTTTGTAATTTTAATTATGAATGGTGTATATCATTGACTAAGAGTTATGACTTCTCCAAATAGGGGGAGATTGTTGGGTACATTGGTTAAATGTACCTGATTTGAAGAAGCCTCACCCAACTCAATGATATACATCATAATGTATTTGATGTATGTTGAGTTTACTTGTGCAGGTTAAGTAATTACTGTACTGAAGCAAAAAGTTTCTAAGTCCATGTGTCGACACCTAGAGGGAAAGTGTCGACACTTAATAAGACTTGTGTCGACACCCAGGCAAGCAGTGTCGACACTTGGAGTCATTGTGTCGACACCAGGGATGCTGAGTCGACACCAGACAGAAAGTGTCAACACAAGGAGCTGTGTCGACACTCAGTGAAGAAAAGTACAGAGAAGCAGTGTCGACACAAGGGGCTGTGTCGACACCCAGTGAAGCTGTGTCTACACCAAAAAGTGTCGACACTTGGAGCTGTGTCGACACTCAGCAAAAGTCAGCAGAGACTAAGTATAAGTGTCGACACTCAGAACAATGTGTCGACACTCAATAGAAGAGTCAGCACTTGAAGAATGTGTCGACACCAAGAACATAGTGTCGACACTCAACAGAAGAGTCAACACATGAAGTAAGTGTCGACACCTAGAACAATGTGTCGACACTCAGCTGAAGACTCTACACTTGAAGAAAGTGTCGACACATGGAGCAGTGTCGACACTTAGCAAAGAACAGAAAGATCAACAAAATATTCTAAGTACAAGTGTCGACACTAAGGGAATGTGTCGACACTCAGCTGAAGTCTCAACAGAAGAATCAAGTGTCGACACAAGGAGCTTTGTCGACACTGAGTAAGTATCAACATAGAAGACTATGTGTCGACACCAAGAAGCAGTGTCGACACTTAACAGATTCAACACAAGAAGTTGTGTCGACACAAAGGAGATGTGTCGACACTTAGAAGAATTCAGCAAAAGATAGAAGATCAAGTACTTGTGTCGACACTCAATTTCATTGTCGACACATGCAGAAGAAACTGTGTCGAGACATAGAATCTACAACACAAAGAGTTGCGTCGACACCTTGTAGACTTGTGTCGACACTTACACAACTTGTGTCGACACTTGGTCTATAAGTGTCGACACTTAAAGACAGAAAGTCTCGACACTTTCAGACAGTTAGAGATTTTCAAGAATTGACTGGATGACTTGACAGCTGCCGTTCCAGCCGGTCTACAGCACCTGTCAGAGATGTCAGAATTCAGTTATGGACCGGACCAGCCGGTTACCATGAAGAAGGCCTATAAATAGGCACATACAGTCTACAGAAATTGTAGTTAATGAAGTTGTTCAAGTGGTTCATATCATTGATCAAGTATCATATCAAGAAGATCTAGCCGTCCAAGTGCAGATCTAAGAAGTTGCAGAGAGAGGGCTTCATCCAAGAAATCAGCCATTGGAACTAGGCTGAGAAGAAGGATTCAGATTCATTCTGGATCTTAAGAAGCAGAGGTCAAGGATCAACTACAGAAGGAATCAGTCTTATTCAGTTCTACTTTCAAGAAGCTTTGAAGAAAGCTAAGTCAGATTGAATCCAGCTGAGTTCTTCCAAGAACTCATCAAGAAACTCACAACTCCCCTCTCTTGTCTTTGGGTTGTTGAGTTAATATTTGTAAAATCATTTTTATCTTGTAGGATCCTTTGGATCTGAGTGATTGTAAGCCTGAAATTATAAAGGCTGAGGGTAGGGCTTGAGAGCCTGAGTGTAGGAGATTGAAATATCTGAGTGTAGGCCTTGTTGGCTGAGTGTAGGCCTTGTTGGCTGAGTGTAGGCCTTTGTGGATGAGTGTAGGCTTTGAGATAAAGCTGAGTTGTAGGGCCTTGGGGCCTGAGGTGTAGGAACCAGTTTGGGTTCTGAGACAGTGGTGAAGTTTGGCCGAATCTAGTACACTGCTATATAGGCGAAGGGGGAAAGTGGATGTACCCATAGCTTGGGGAACCACTATAAAACTTTGTGTCTGCTGTGATTGTGCTGTGATTGTGAATGCTTGTGTGATTGATGTGCAAAAGTAGTATAGATTCTGTGATATAACTGATTGCTGTCATTAAAGACTTAAAAAGAATTAGGTCACCTATTCACCCCCCCCCCTTTAGTTGTTTAGGTACCATATCTTTCACTACTTTCTCTTGTATGAAGGGATAGAGCAAGACGTTGATGTCTGCTCTCCAAGTAGTTAAAGCTGTTCATGAGGGTGTGTAGTTGTTCTTCACTCTACTATAGGCTAAGAAGCCCAAGCCGGGTTTGGTCTATATTTACGTGGTGTCGGAGTTTGTGGATGTTTTCCATGAAGATCTCCCTGGACCTCCACCTCAAAGAGATCGATTTCACCATCGAGTTGGTGCCAGGTGGCAAACCTATGTCGCTATCTCCGTACCGCTTAACACGGATGGAAATGTAGGAGTTGAAGTTATAGCTTCAGAACTGTTAGAGCAAGGGCATGTATGTCCAAGTTTGTCACCTTGGAGCACGCCGGTCCTCTTCGTGAAGAAGAAGGATGGTAGTCTGCGGCTGTGTATCGATTATCTGGAATTGAATAAGCTGACAGAGAAGAATAAGTACCTGATTCCGAGGATTGATGATATGTTCGAACAGTTTGTTGGAACAACTTTGTATTCAAAGATAGATCTGAAATCTAGTTATTATCAGCTGAGAATCTGGGAAAGTGGCATTCCTAAGACAACATTCAGTACACTCTATGGGCACTATGAGTTCACCGTCATGCCGTTTGAATTGATGAATGCGTCATCCGTATTTATGGACTTAATGAATCAGACGTTTAGGGAGTATTTTGACAAGTTTGTGATAATGGTTATCAGCGATATACTGGTGTACTCCAAGTCTGAGGAAGATCATGCGGATGATTTAAGAATAGTGTTGGAGACCCTGAGGAGTAATCAGCAATCCGCCAAGTTCTCTAAGTGTGAGTTTTAACTGTCTTCGGTAGATTTCCTTGGTCATATTGTTAGTGGAGAGGGAATCATGATAGATCCGATGAAGATTGTTATGATGTAAGACCCCCCCCCCCCATCCCGGATCCCAAAACACGGCACGAAGGTTGAGTCTTATGCCCGGAACAGCCACCTTGCGGTAGCATTAGCACACGGGCTAACCTGTACCACAAGACGCCTATTCCGCCAGCTACAACAATATCAATAGAACATGCCAACCCAACCAAATACAATAAGCAAGAGAAGTCAAAATCCATAATATGTATAAATGTCCAAAACATAAATAAATGAGAAGCTAAAACATGCTTATACATGTATATCAGAGTACAGCTAAACATTTCCCAAACGGGCTAAATTAGAGTATCAAATACTAACATCAGTAACCGACGGTATCGACGGCATCGTCACTTCAGGCCATATCGTCCTGGCCTGGTTGTCCTACTGCGTAGCCTGCGTCTACTCTACTTGCGGCGTGACCTCCTAAAAAGAAAGACGTAGCAACCGTTAGTCGAAACGACTAAGTGGTTTCACATCCGCTCCCCCGACGACTCCTTGGCACCGGGAGGAGAGAAGGAACAAGGGTAATTTATATGTATGCAAGTAAAGGAAGTACAAGCAGGTGGCAGTAGTGTAAGAGTAACAATAAGTTGATCTAGCAAATATTTAAGAGCTACACTAAACTAGCAAGTATTAGTAACAGCAGGAAAGTAACTTAACTTATAAGAATGCCCATACAAACTTATCGTATAAGAGTGCCCATACAAACTTATATGATGAGGATCTTGTTGTGCAATGTTATGAAATGCTATGAATGCTATGCAATGACTCGCCCATGCACACACATGAAATTGCTATGTCGACACAGACTATAGTTCCCACTTTTCGAGTAGGTAGCTAACCTCTCATGCATAAGCCGTCGTGGCCAGGCGGTGACAATAGAACGAGAACTTCTACTATGAGGCGGGTATCACACTAATTCACCTAGGCCTCCGTACGTCTCAACGCTAAGAACACAACAGCGGAGCCCATACGTACTATGGCCCAGCGGGAGCCTCGGGTAGATGTGCACCGAGGACCAAGCCCCGAACTGACCTGGTGTGACTCGGAAGGAGCCTCGGAGTGAGCACGAGTACCAAGCCCAACCGTTCACCTGGCACGGAAGGATCCCCAGGATGTGAACACCGAGGACCAAGCCCAACCGCCCAAAGTCTAACTGTCGACTCTCGTCGGTGTGACGACTGGCGAGCCCGTAGACCTGCCACACTATCCTTAACCCAGGTTTACGACTCCGCGTGTCGACTCACACCACATGCAAATATCACATCAACATAACATGGAAGGGGCCTCGGACGTAAGCACGAGGACACAGCCCAACCATCCATCCATATCTTATCTCAACACAACCCAAACAAGTGATGGTCAACACCGCACTTACATCCCATCACAATACTACCCGTAGGGAGACGACGCTCTAAGTATTGGACTACTAGAATCATTTCATTAATCAAACATACTCATGACCATAATCTATTCATCTATATGACTTTCCAAATGATGACAACATAATATAAACATGATGCGCATATAAAGATCTATCACACTTTTCATTTGATAATGTCATAATATAAACATGAAATGCACAATTATCAATCTTTCAATTCCTACCAATGCAATTCGTTTAAATAAGATTGCTTCACAATTTGATAATATGAAATCTGATTAATAAGCTACATCAATCATGCAATTTTAGGTGCAATTTTAATTCCACCGAATCCAAATCCATCTTCCATTAAAGCCCAGAATTTAGGTGCAGGTTGAATCTGTACAGCAACTTCGACCGGAGATTCCCGAAGCTACATCAATCCGGTGAAGACGTGTAACCCCATGATGGAAAGGTCTTTCCGTGGTCTACAACTCTCGTATTCATACCTCAACCAGATTTGACATGTTCCTATTTGAAATCGGACTTGAAGTCCGCTGCGAACAGAACACAGTTTCTGCATGCATGATTTATTGAACACCATTTTCGCTTAGACTTTCCTGTGCCTACAAAACTCGCCAGAAGTCGTGCAACCATTCGTTGGAAAGGTATTTTCAAGGGCTTCAACTTTCGTATTTAGCTGAAAGCCCAGATCTGGCCATATCACACTTAAAAATGGTCACGAAGCTCGTTACATGCAGAATACAGATTCTTGCACGCATCTTAAGGCGGAATGAACTGCATCGGTTCATCTTCCTCCTCAAGGCGATCTTCCCAAATCATTCCAGAAAACCTCCTCCCTTATTAACCATCAAGAGGCTAATACCCTTCACGAAACCATACCTTATCATCACATTGAAGAAGGGCGTGGTTGAAGAGATCTAAAACCTAAGACACAAGTCTTAGCTTGGACTTTCCTAGAAAACTCCTCCTCACCATCAAGACTCTCTTGAGTCGATGAATCGCCTAGGAAAATAACTATAGATCTAGCACCAAGGGAGAGGGTAGAAAACTCACATTGGATTCAGCGGTACCACTATTTCCGTCCATTGATCGCGTAGTTCTCCTTGCGTAGTTCTCCTCGTCGTTCTCGATCAAAATCGTCGACTGGAGAACACGGGTCGGTACACGCCCGTGTCTCTACCCATGTCATGTTAATTCGTCGAAGTCGACGCGCAGTTCGTCGATCTCGACACCTCTCGTTGAGTGTAACTCGACACACACGGGTAGGGACACGCCCGTGTCGCTACCCGTGTCATACGGTGTCGACACAACTCGCCGATCTCGACATGCCTCGTCGAGTTCAGCTCGACGCACACACGCACACGGGTGGGGACACGCCCGTGTCGCTACCCATGTCCCTTCACAGCACTGATTTCTCTACTCCTCCATAAGTACAGTCCAATTCCCAACACGTCCCAGGACTCGAGTCAACCTTCCTGACTAAAAAAACACACACTAGGGGCCTAGAGCTATTCGGGACGTTACAAATCTTATAAACAAAATAAAATATTTTGTCCCCAAAATCAGGCTTAGGTTGTGGGAAGAAAAGCATAAAAGACAATTTAACATATGCTTTTAAATAAAATTACCTTGAGCAAACTGTAACACCCCCATCTGTCGCATGACATATAACAGAAGGTTCAGCTGGAACCCGACGCCATATACCACAGACAGTCGGAAGGGATACTAAATGAATAATCAAACCAACCAATTAAGACTACTCGTCCTAATCACAGAGCATTCTAGCGGAAGATTTTAAAGTTGAAAGAACCCAAAATTAAATCCATCAATATGAATGTCCACAGCTACAACAAAAGGAATGAAACCCCAAATACACAGAAACGAGTACATGGCCTTATGGCCTTACAAATGTTCACTTAATAAAGAGTGTTTTACATACATCGGCTCGCAGGCCGGCCACACATGATAAATATAAAAAATAGCTATTCTACGGCCTTCTAGGGCCAGCACAGCAACATGGGCTCCAGCCCGCTATTTGGCGCTCGGCTCCGCAGCACCTGCAAGCACATACCACCGCACGATGGCAAATAAAGCAACGGTCAGCTAAAAGCCGACCAAATTATAACGACCCCGCCCCTTACTCGGGACGGCGGTGCTCTTTCCCTGCATAACGTTAGCCCAACAATATATATATATAGCACAATTATAATTCGCCACAGGTGTAGGCTCGCACGGCCAAACACCCCGTGCACTCAGGGCACATTCAAGGTGAACCCTGACCCATCAGTGCATTCACCACCACCCCCAGGATGGCAACAACATGTGAGCATTTAGCCTTTCTGACCACCGTCTAAGGCTCCGACTATGCCAACGGCCAGTCCCCGTCTTCGGGTCTCTCGCACCGAACCACATAGCCTAGGTCCAATTCCACTTGCCCGTTGCTCACGCCGCATGTCCAATTTAAGTCCTTTGCGCGGGCCAAGCTTCACTCGGATCCCAAATTTTCCAAAACAATCTCATAACCCAGTTATGATCAAGGCCGGTTCCCAGACCGCCAAGTTAGCATAACACATTTCCGCTCAATTTTCCGGGTGCGCCTTGAAGCTAACCTCCAAGGATCCCTGCTGCAATCTACCGCGTAGAAACCCGAAAATCCCAAAGCACGGAGTCTTCTCCGGCAAAACCATATCAAATGCAACATCACCGGTCCAGACAAAACACGTCCGGGTAGGCTTCACACACAATGCCTATGCCCGTACTTGCGATTCCGGGCTCTATATGCAACTCGTGGGAGACTATTCCCGTCAACCCCAAGGAACACCATGCACTCTCCGCACACTCGCGGGAGCGGGATTCCCTTTGCAGAAAGAAAGAGCTTCAAGCGCTCAAGTTGAGAATCGTTACCCTTGTAGTCCGTTTTGGCGCCATGGAAAAACTATGCGGTTAGAACTCTTCGCAATGACCTTCCCTCCACGGATCCGCTCTCCGATTTCGAAACGGTGCTCCGATGCTCCGCCGGCGGCCGGAAACCTCCTTCTTCTTCCTCTTCTTTCTCACTTTGGAAAAGGAGAACTTTGGAGAGAAAATGAGGAAATAACCCCCTATTCCCGTCCTTAACAGAGCAGAATTTCATCTGGGCCGTCGGATCCTAATTAAAGAAAATGAACGGCTCGGATCTGCACAAAATTCCCCAGACCTGGGCCACACACGGCTTGGCACACGGCCGTGTCCATGGCCGTGTGCCTCGATCCAGGTACGATCGTCGAACTGAGAAACGCACACGGGCCAAGACACGCCCGTGTCGGACCTGACACGCCCGTGTCGGGTTCCTCGACACGCCCGTGTTCGTGGGCGTGTCACGCATAACCTCCACGGCAACGGACACGACCCATCAGGACACGGGTAGGAACACGGGTTGGCACACGCCCGTGTCGGATGACACGCCCGTGTCATCCGGCCGTGTTTCTGGCCGTGTCCTTCTCGGGTTGAAAACGGCCAAAAAAATCACCAGCCAGACACGGCCTTGGACACGCCCGTGTCCTAGGCCGTGTACCCCTACAGGCACCAAAAACCCTTTTTTTTTCGCGACCGACTCGCACACAACTTTCGGGGCGTTACAAATCTCCCCCACTTAAGGAATTTCGTTCCGAAATTAAGCAAAGGTACATGAAAGCTGAATGATACCTGAGTGGAATAACTCGGGGTATTCCTCCAACATAGCTTTCTCTCGCTCCCAAGAAAGCTCCTCACGTCCGCAATTATCCCAACGGACTTTAACCATTCGGACCTCCATGTTGCGGAGTCGTTTGACTGCAACATCTTCAATTCGCACTGGCTTGACCCTTGTTGTTAACTCATAATCAACCGGTACCTGATTGTCCGCAACGATCTGCAAAGGCTCTTGCACTGCCTTACGCAACACCGATACGTGGAATACATCATGCAGCCCACTCAACTCCGTCGACAGCTTTAATCTATACGCCGCCTCGCCAACACGCTCCAGGATTTCAAATGATCCAAGGTATCTCGGACTCAGCTTCTTCAAGCGTCGAACCCGCGATACACCCTTGAACGGCTTGATCTTTAAATATACCATGTCGCCAACTTTGAACTACACATTTCTATGTTTGGCATTGTAATACTTTGACTGTCTATCCTGAGCAATCTTCAGTATTTCCTGAATTGTCCGTATCATTGAAGTGGCATCTTCCACCGCTTGACGTTTATACAACTTTGATTCGCCTGCCTCCAACCAAGACAACGGCGTACGACACTTCCTCCCGTACAAGGCTTCGAAAGGCGTCATTCCAATACTTGCCTGAAAGTTGTTGTTGTACGCAAACTCCACCACGTACAAGTGATCCTCCCAGTTCTTCCCGAAATCTAGGACGCACATGCGAAACATGTCCTCCATAGTCCTGTTGACTCTCTCGGTTTGGCCATCTGTCTGCGGGTGAAAGGTTGTGCTGAACTTTAGCTTAGTACCCAACAGACCATGTACCAATCTCCAATCATTTGACGTGAAGCGTCCATCACGATCACTAACAATACTTCTAGGCACACCGTGCAATCGTACAATATTATCCACGTAGAGCTTGGCTAACTTTTCCACTGTATCCTCCTTTCTGACTGGGATAAAATGCGACACCTTTGTTAACCTATCAACGACCACCCAAATGACGTCGTTTCCCTTCTGCGACTTCGGCAAACCGTGCACAAAATCCATAGATATGTCGTCAAACTTCCATTCTGGGATAGGAAGGGATTTCAAGAAACCTCCGGGCTTCTGGCATTCCGCCTTCACCAATGCGCAAGTACGACACTTAGCCACATAAAGTGCCACATCCTTCTTCAAACCCGGCCACCAGAATAATTTCTTCATGTCTCTATACATCTTCGTGCTTCCCGGGTGGATTGAGTACTTGGTATGATGAGCCTCATACATCAACTCCTCCCGAATATTATCCGCACTAGGAACGCATAGACGACTGTCCTTCCTTAGCAACCCATCTTCAACCACAAACTGGGAATTTGACCCATCCAAAGCTTCATCCAAGATTTGCTTCATGCTGCCATCCAGAACCAAAGCCCGCCGAACTCTATCCGCTAGGTCACACTGCACCTCTGTCCAAAACAGTTTCGCCTCGGCACTTGACTGCTTGTCAACGCAAGATATCTCCAATGCCTCCAACTCTTGGACCAATCTCTCATCATGTACTGATAACCAATTGGCTTGTGCGGGAATCTTACGGCTCAACGCATCCGCCACTGCATTTCCCTTCCCAGGCACATAGTGTATCTTAAGGTATAGTCCCCTAAGAACTCCATCCACCTCCGCTGCCTCATGTTCAGATCCTTTTGGTCCAATAGGTACTTCAAACTCTTATGATCGGTGTAAATATCGACCTTCACACCGTACAGATAGTGCCTCCAAAGCTTAAGAGCAAATATCACGGCCGCTAACTCTAAGACGTGGACCGGATAATTCCTCTCATGAACCTTCAGTTGTCGTGAACCATAAGCTATCACTCTCCCATACTGTAGCAGGACACAGCCCAAACCACTGCCTGAAGCATCACTATAGATCTCGAACCCTTCAGTCCCACTTGGCGAACATAAAATGGGCGCCGTGGTCAATCGCCTCTTCAATTCTTCAAAAGCCTGTTCGCACTCCGGAGACCACACAAACTTCTGATCCTTTCTTGTCAATGTCGTGAGTGGTAGTGCTATCCGCGAGAAGTTCTCTACGAAGCGCCTGTAGTAGCCAGCAAGCCCTAGAAAACTCCGGACCTCTGGCACTGTAGTCAAAGTAGTCCACTCCCGTATCGCCACTATCTTCGCCGGATCCACAACTATTCCCTCTCCACTGACATCATGACCAAGGAACGCTATCGAGGACAACCAGAATTCACACTTGGAGAACTTTGCATACAACTGACGTTTCCTCAATGTCTCCAACACCATATGTAAATGCTTGTAGTGATCCTCCTCGCACCGCGAATACACCAGGATATCATCGATAAATACTATCACAAACTGATCCAGGTATTCTCTGAACGTCCTATTCATCAGATCCATAAACACGGATGGCGCATTCGTCAACCCAAACGACATAACCGTGAACTCGTAATGCCCAAACCGCGTACTGAATGTCGTCTTTGGGATGTCGCTCTCCCTTATCCTCAACTGATAGTAACCGGACTTCAAATCTAACTTCGAATATACAGTTGATCCAACCAGCTGATCAAATAGATCGTCAATCCTCGGGATCGGATATTTGTTCTTCTCCGTAAGTTTGTTCAATTCCCGATAATCGATACAAAGCCGCAAGCTCCCATCTTTCTTCTTAACAAAGAGAACTGGTGCACTCCAAGGCGACGAACTTGGACGCACATAACCTTGCTCTAGCAACTCTTGCAGTTGCACCTTCAACTCTGCCATTTCTCTTGGGGCTATCCGATAGGGGGAGCGTGACACCGGTTTGGCACCCGGTACCATCTCTATAGTAAAGTCTATCTCCCGCTGAGGAGGGGCTCCTGGGATATCATCTGGAAACACATCAGGATACTCGGACACAACTGGGATGCTGTCCAAACTAGGCTTAGGCGTCGAAGTCTGCACTAGAGTGACATATAGTTCTGCCCCAGACCGAACTGCCTTGAACATCTGAAGGGCCGATATCCGAACTTTCCCTGACCCCTTCATGCCCGCAAAAATAGTCTCTCCACCAGTGTCCAGACCCAACTTGACTTCTTTACGGTTGCAATCAATGCATGCACTCTGCTTCGAGAGCCAATCCATACCGAAAATTACGTCGAACTCCACTAATGGTAGAACCAACGCTCGCAAATCAAACTCCCGGTCTCCAATCCGAATCTTCACAACACAAACCCTATCCGCACGCATTGAGCACCCATTAGGCAACAACACATCCAACTTGTTTTCTGCCATCGAGAATGGAACTCAGATGAGCGATATAAACTTTTCAGACAAGAAGGAATGTGATGCTCCAGTATCAAAAAGGGCTCTCGCCGGAAACCCAAAGATTAACACAAAGCCTAGCATTAACAAATGTAAGCTAACAAATACGAAGGTAATAACTATAAAAGTTAATCCACTGTAATTTAACTCATACCTGTCACCACGTCCGCTTGCTTAATGGACTCCTGCAGACCAAGGTTGTAGACTCTAGGCTGAGCTGGAGCATGATGGGACGCGGTTGACTCCACCGCCTTCCCTTTCTCCTAATAAGTCGCTCCAGGCCTCCTCTCGGACTTTGAACGTCCGCTCCAACATTCCCGAGCAAAATGCCCCGTCTTCCCGCAGTTGTAGCAAGCTCCGGGGACTCGACTTGTAGTTGCCCCCGATGCATCAGCCGAAGGGGCTGAGTTCGAAGTCCTCCGCTTCTTGTTCCATCTGCGGAAACCTGTCTTGTTACTTGGCACCTTGAACTCGGTCTTCCTTTCTCCTGGGTCCTTCTTCTCTTGAACGTTCTTCGCAACCTTTTCCAACGATCGGGCTGAATTGACCAAGGATAGGAAGCTCTGCGTCTTAGGCCCAGCAAGGAGTAACTGTAAATTGCCGCGAAGACCCTCATAGAATCGGTTGGTATTCCTCTCTTCTTCTGAAAACATAGCACCAGCATAACGACCCAACCGTGTGAACTCATGCAGATATTCGTCCATGCTTCTGGATCCCTGAGACAATCCAAGAAATTGATTCTCCATCTCCAACTTCTAAGCAGAAGGTACAAATCTGGCTAGGAACAATCTTGAAAATTCCTCCATCGGCACATCCGCAAGTTGCCTTCCCACTAGAAGATGAAACTCCATCTCGTCCCACCACAGTCTCGCTTCACCTTCCAAAAGAAAAGTCTCTATGGTGGTCTTCTGCCACTCCTCAGTTATTGTGGCCGTCAAGACCCTCTTTATGGAAGAGAGCCAGTCCTCAGCTTGAGTTGGAGTTCCAACCCCATTAAACCTCGGAGGATTAAAGCCGAACACATGCTTTAACTGCCTCTCTGTGATTCTTCTCGGCTCTACTAACTCCACTGTTGCACGTTCCACCACTCTCGGCTCTGCCGCCCTAACCGGTTCTTGCTCATTCGCAGGAGGTGTGCGATGCATTTTCCCTGCAGGTTGGGCATTTATCATTGCGAACACGGCTTCAGCCACCATCCTGTTGGTTTTCGCTGAAGGAGGTGTAGCAGGCACGTCCCTTGGTGCACTACTTTCCGCTGATTGCGGACGCTCTGACTGACCAGCACCGCTACTAGTTGCCTAAATTAGCAAAGACACACGATTAGACGACAAACAAATTTCTAAAAGCAATCATTGGAACACTCAGGTTCCACCAAACAAGTGTATTTTCATTCCTAAGTGGACATTCATGGGTTCTTTTTAATGTTATAACGATGATGCACACATGTGCTCACCACCCCTTAAAAGAATTCTCCCACGAATTCATTTAACCTTGATCGTAACCAGAAGTCTGATACCAAATTGTAACACTCACATCTGTCGCATGGCATATAACAGAAGGTCCAGCTGGAACCCGACGCCATATACCACAGACAGTCGGAAGGGATACTAAATGAATAATCAAACCAACCAATTAAGACTACTCGTCCTAATCACAGAGCATTCTAGCGGAAGATTTTAAAGTTGAAAGAACCCAAAATTAAATCCATCAAAATGAATGTCCACAGCTACAACAAAAGGAATGAAACCCCAAATACACAGAAACGGGTACATGGCCTTATGGCCTTACAAATGTTCACTTAATAAAGAGTGTTTTACATACATCGGCTCGCAGGCCGGCCACACATGATAAATATAAAAAACAGCTATTCTACGGCCTTCTAGGGCCAGCACAGCAACATGGGCTCCAGCCCGCTATTTGGCGCTCGGCTCCGCAGCACCTGCAAGCACATACCACCGCACGGTGGCAAATAAAGCAACGGTCAGCTAAAAGCCGACCAAATTATAACGACCCCGCCCCTTACTCGGGACGGCGGTGCTCTTTCCCTGCATAACGTTAGCCCAACAATATATATAGTGCAATTATAATTTGCCACAGGTGTAGGCTCGCACGGACAAACACCCCGTGCACTCAGGGCACATTCATGGTGAACCCTGACCCATCAGTGCATTCACCACCACCCCCAGGATGGCAATAACATGTGAGCATTTAGTCTTTCTGACCACCGTCTAAGGCTCCGACTATGCCAACGGCCAGTCCCCGTCTTCGGGTCTCTCGCACCGAACCACATAGCCTAGGTCCAATTCCACTTGCCCGTTGCTCACGCTGCATGTCCAATTTAAGTCCTTTGAGCGGGCCAAGCTTCTCTCGGATCCCAAATTTTCCAAAACAATCTCATAACCCAGTTATGATCAAGTCCGGTTCCCAGACCGCCAAGTTAGCAGAACACGTTTCCGCTCAATTTTTCGGGTGCGCCTTGAAGCTAACCTCCAAGGATCCCTGCTGCAATCTACCGCGTAGAAACCCGAAAAACCCAAAGTACGGAGTCTTCTCCGGCAAAACCATATCAAATGTAACATCACCGATCCAGACAAAACACGTCCGGGTAGGCTTCACACACAATGCCTATGCCCGTACTTGCGATTCCGGGCTCTATATGCAACACGTGGGGGACTATTCCCGTCAACCCCAAGGAACACCACGCACTCGCCGCACACTCGCGGGAGCGGGATTCCCTATGCAGAAAGAAAGAGCTTCAAGCGCTCAAGTTGAGAATCGTTACCCTTGTAGTCCGTTTTGGCGACATGGAAAAACTATGCGGTTAGAACTCTTCGCAATGACGTTCCCTCCACGGATCCGCTCTCCGATTTCGAAACGGTGCTCCGATGCTCCGCCGGCGGCCGGAAACCTCCTTCTTCTTCCTCTTCTCTCTCACTTTGGAAAAGGAGAACTTTGGAGAGAAAATGAGGAAATAACCCCCTATTCCCAGCCTTAACAGAGCAGAATTTCATCTGGGCCGTCGGATCCTAATTAAAGAAAATGAACGGCTCGGATCTGCACAAAATTCCCCAGACCTGGGCCGCACACGGCTTGGCACACGGCTGTGTCCATGGCCATGTGCCTCGATCCAGGCACGATCGTCAAACTGAGAAACGCACACGGGCCAAGACACGCCCGTGTCTGACCTGACACTCCCGTGTCGGGTTCCTCGACATGCCCGTGTTCGTGGGCGTGTCACGCATAACCGCCACGGCAACGGACACGACCAATCAGGACACGGGTAGGAACATGGGTTGGCACACGCCCGTGTCGGATGACACGCCCGTGTCGGATGACACGCCCGTGTCATCCGGCCGTGTTTCTGGGCGTTTCCTTCTCGGGTTGAAAATGGCCAAAAAAATCACCAGCCAGACACGGCCTTGGACACGCCCGTGTCCTAGGCCGTGTACCCCTACAGGCACCAAAAACCCTTTTTTTTCGCAACCGACTCGCACACAACTTCCGGGGCGTTACACAAATAACTACGGGTAGCGTTGCTGCATCAAATCCATTGTCTCCCATGTATACTCCTCTTTCCCATGATTCGACCATAGCACCTTCACTAAGGGGACACTTTTGTGGCGCAAAGTTCTTGTCTCGCTGTCAACAATCCGCACCGGCTCTAGTCTCACAGACCTATCTGACGCCACTGCACCATCAGTAGTCGGAATATATTAGTCGGGCCGCAACAGTGCTTTTCGAAGCAACGACACATGGAACACGTCGTGGAGATTCTCTAGTTCTGGTGGCAACTCCAACCGATAGGCCAACAAGCCAATCCTTTCTACTATAGTATAATGCCCAACATACCTTGGGCTGAGCTTTTTCACTCCACGCACCCGCGACACTCCATGCATCGGCCGAATCTTGAGGAACACTTTATCGCCCACTTGGAACTCCACCATCCGGTTCTTTTTATTGTAATATTTTGCATGTCGACTTTGAGCCTCCAACATGCGACCCCGTATCAATCTGATCATCGCATCAGCATCATCTACATATTCATTTCCTAATGCCTTCGGATCTTCATCCTACACCCAAGACAAGGGGGTCCTACACCTTCTTCCGTAAAGGGCTTCATGGGGCGCCATACCGATGCTCACCTGATGGCTATTATTGTAGGAGATTTCCACCAGGGGAAAGAGTCTTTCCCACGGCTCTCCTCTGTCCAGCACACATAACCTCAGTAAATCCTCCAGTGTTCTGATGGTCTGCTCTGACTGCCCGTTCGTTTGAGGATGAAATGTGGTGCTGAAGGTAAGGCATGAGCCCAAATATGCCTGTACCGCCTTCCACTCCTTGGAAGTAAACCGACCATCACGATCCGAAACAATTATCTTGGTCACGCCATGATACCGTACGAATTGCTCCATGAAAAGGCGTACCAAAATATCCAAGTGTGCTTCCTTCTTCATTGGAATGAACCGGGCCACCTTTGTCAGTTGATCAACAATAACCCACACTGAATCATTCCCGGAGCGGGAATGAGGTAGCCCATGGACAAATTCCATGGAGATATCCTCGAACTTCCATTCGGGGATGGGCAACGACTGCAATAAACCATCGGGACTCCTGCATTCAGCCTTCACTCTTTGATAAGCTTCGCAATGTGTAACATAGTAACGAATATCCTTCTTCATTCCTGGCCAGCACATGGTCTTCCGTAAGCCGGCGTACATCTTGGCAATACCCGAGTGTACAAAATATTGAGAGGAATGTGCCTCTCTCAAGATATCTTCCCGGATTTTGCCACCCTTGGGAATTTAGAGCCGGCCATGAAAATAAACGAGGTCGTCTTTTAGTATGTACTCATCGGTGGTCCCATCTTCAATTGCCTTGATTGTCGCGGCCAAGGCCGCATCCATGCCTTGCTCCACCTGAATTCGGTCCCGGATATCACAAACTATGCTCATGCTTGCCAAAAACTCTGCATACTCTGCCAAAGGAGCCTTGAATACCAGAGTAATATCCATCTCCTCAATCATCCGAGCCAACTTCATACTCATCAACCGAGACTCTGGGCTAGACCCTGACACTTTTCTACTCAAGGCATCGGCTACCGAGTTCGCTTTCCCGGGGTGGTAGTTCATGGTGAACTCATAGTCGCATAGATATTCCAACCACCGCCGTTGTCTCAGGTTCAACTCCTTTTGAGTGTGGACATACTTCAAGTTTTTGTGATCGGAAAAGATCTCGCAGTGGACGCCATATAGATAATACCTCCAGACCTTCAAAGCGAACACCACTGCTCCCAACTCCAAATCATGGACCGGGTAATTAATTTCATGTTTCTTTAACTATATTGAAGCGTATGCGATCACGTGCCCGTGCTGCATCAGACCGCTCCCATCCCTTGATACGATGCGTCAGTGTAAACCTGAAATCCTTCCTTCCCAGATGGAAGTGCAAGGATGGGGGCGGAGGTAAACCTATCCTTCATCTCTTTGAACGCCGCTTCACATTGTGGTGTCCACTCAAATGGCACACCCTTCTTCGTCAAGGAGGTAAGAGGAAAGGCAATCTTGGAAAATCCTTTCACGAACTTGCGGTAGTACCCAGCAAGTCCAATGAAACTCCTCACATTGGCCGCTGACTTCAAAGGCGACCACTCCTTCACGGCTCGCACCTTTGCTGGATCCACTGCTAATCCTACTCCACTGATCACATGCCCCAAAAAGGCAACCTCCTTAAGCCAGAATTCACTCTTGCTAAACTTGGCGTACAAGGCGTGCTCCTTCAATTTCTTCAAAACCAAGGTCAGGTGCTCGACATGCTCCTCCTCCGTCTTTGAGTAGACCATGATGTCGTCGATGAAAACAATGATGAAGATGTCCAAATATGGTTCAAACACCTTGTTCATCAGGCTCATGACGGCCGAAGCGGCATTTGTGTGCCCAAACGGCATTACCGTGAACTCATACAAACCATATCTCGAACTGAAGGCTGTTTTCTGAATGTCCCCTTCTTGTATCCTCAACTGATAGTATCCAGAGCGCAAATCCAATTTAGAGAACCAATGTGCTCCTTCTAGCTGATCGAACAACTCGTCGATCCGAGGTAGCGGATAAGTGTTCTATACCGTCAACCAATTGAGTTCGCGATAATCTATGCACAAACTCAGGGTTCCATCCTTCTTCACGAACAGCACAGGGGCTCCCCAAGGTGATGAACTGGGGCGAACAAACCCTGACTCCACCAGTTCTTGCAATTGAACTCTAAACTCCGCGAGTTCTTTCGGAGCCATTATGTACGGAGCCTTGGATACAGGCTTGACACCTGGTACTAGATTAATCTGGAAGTCAACCTCTCTATGCGGGGGCAATCCTGGTAGCTTCTCAGGAAATACCTCGGGAAAATCCCGCACAACCCGTACATCCTTTAATTCTAATGCTTCTTCCTTCAACTCGAACCAGATCATGAAGACCTCGTCCCCCTTCATATGAGCTTTTACAACCTGGACGGAAGATAACATCATGCGAGGCGCGAAGCCAATACCTTGGAAGATGACATCAGAGTCTCCATGTCTCAAATAGATCCGCTTCTTCGCGCAGTCGATCCTCGCGAAGTGCCAGTACATCCATGCCATGCCCAAAATGATGTCAAACTCTGGAATTCTCAGAACCGTGGCCGGCGTATCAAAGGCCTTCCCATCAATAAATAACTCCAGCTCGCACTTGGCGGTTGCAATCATCTCCGAGCCATCCGAAAGGCGTACACGTCGGGCTATGCCAGTGAAGTACTGTACACCCTCCATGTCTTTTATGAAATCCTCGGACACAAAGGAGTGTGAGGCACCGGTCTCGAACAACGCATAGGTCGTCTTCCCGCCAATAATCACGGTGCCTAAGTACCAACAACCAAAACGTATTGCTAGGTGTCTAGTAAGTCTTAAACAATTCAAGTTAGACCATGAAAATATGTTAATTAATTAAATCATACCTGCAATCACATCTTGTGGGTTCCGTTCCAGCGCCATGTTAAGCGCGTACACCTGATCCCGGACCGGGCCGGGGTTTCCGCTTGGCGGTCCTCGTCCTCGACCATGCATATATCCCCGTCCTCATGGGGCTGCTAGAGGGAGAGTAGGAGGGAGAGCAGGAGGGACGTTCCCAAATAATTGTGGGCAGTAACGTCGGATGTGGCCCGGCTGGTTGCATTCGAAGCACAGCAGACCACGATGCCCTTCAGGTTGTTGAAATTACTGAGGCTGTGGTGGTGGAGGCAATGCACGCGGCTGCGAAACCGGATGCACCACCCTATAGTTTCGGTGGACACGCCCTCCATCTCTTTGATAACCTCTTCCTCCTCTGAAGTCTCGCCTTCTTCTATTCCATGGGCCGGCTTCCATCACGTCCTCCGCAGGCCTCTTACTGCATCCAGACTGGTCCGCCTCCAATCTTTTCTCCATATCAATGATCTCTGCCAAGCTTCCATCCGCTATAAACAAAAGGGACTGCCTTAGGGGATCACACAGCCCTTTGTATAAGCTCTTGGCATAACCTCTGTCATCCAACTCGTAAGAATCCGCAAACCTTTCGAGATGCTGGAATTCCCGCTGGTATTCCGTAACCGACTTTGATCCCTGCTTTAGTAGAATAAACCTCTGCTCAAGCTTATCTCGGGCTGATGTAGGTATAAAGTGCTCCAAGAAAACACCCGAGAATTCAATCCAATTTATCTCTGTGTAGACCAGGCCTTGGAAGGTAGAGCCCATGAGGGACTTCCACCACCTCTTAGCATGTGAGTCCAAGACGGACACCTCCAATGTCACTGCCATGTTGGCCGGGCAACGGATGCCAGCCAATAACTCCTAAACAATGTCTAGCCATTCCTCTATACGTACGGCTAACTCCGACCCAAGGTAGGCCGGAGGGGAGAGAGCCCGGAAGGTGCTCAGCCAGTTGAAGCTCGGCTCCTGTTGTTGCACCGGGGGCTGCTGCGCCCTAAAAGCATCGAGGATGGCAGTGAGCGTCAGCCCCAACTCAGATTGTTGGAATTGAGTGGGAGTGGGTATGGAGGGCGTAGGAGTGCCTCTCACCTACTCAACGAGCGTTGGAATCTACACATAAAACACAAACGTATGGTCATGTTGGCTAATCTTAAGGTCAAAGTTGGAATACTTAGCGTGAATTACATATGGGCACACCACTGCTTCTGCTAAGTCAGTTTATCCCCAAACTGACAAATCAAACGGGGGTGGAACCATTGTTGAATGACTTCTTTACTTGAGGATCATGGCAAACTGATACAATTTGTATGATCCCCCCTACCGGATCCCAAAACACGGCACGAAGGGGGAGTCTTATTCCCGGAACAGCCGCCTTGCGGTAGCATTAGCACACGGGCTAACCTGTACCACAAGACGCCTATTCCGCCGGCTATAATAATATCAATAGAACATGCCAACCCAACCAAATACAATAAGCAAGAGAAGTCAAAATCTACACTATGTATAAATGTCCAAAACATCAATAAATGAGAAGCTAAAACATGATTCTACTAGTATATCAGAGTACAGCTAAACATTGCCCAAACGGGCTACATCAGAGTATCAAATACTAACATCAGTAACCGACGGTATCGACGGCATCGTCACTTCAAGCCCTATCATCCTGGCCTAGCTGTCCTGCTGCGTAGTCTGCGGCTGCTTTACCTGCGGCGTGACCTCCTAAAAAGGAAGATGTAGCAACCGTTAGTCGAAACGACTAAGTGGTTTCACATCCGCTCCGCCGGGGACTCCTTGGCACCTGGAGGAGAGAAGGAAAAAGGGTAATATATATGTATACAAGTAAAGGAAGTACAAGCAGGTGTCAGTAGTGTAAGAGTAACAATAACTTGATCTAGCAAATATTTAAGAGCTACACCAAACTAGAAAGTATAAGTAACAGCAGGAAAGTAACTTAACTTATAAGAATGCCCATACAAACTTATAAGTTAAGGATCAGGTTACATAAAGGTAACTCATTGTATAAGAGTGCCCATACAAACTTATACGATGAGGATCTTGTTGTGCAATGTTATGAAATGCTATGAATGCTATGCAATATCTCACCCATGCACACACATGCAATTGCATGTCAACACAGACTATAGTTCCCACTTTTTGAGTAAGTAGCTAACCTCTCAGGCATCAGCCGTCGTGGCCAGGCGGTGACAGTAGAACGGGCACTTCTACTACTAGGCGGGTATCACACTACTTCACCTAGGCCTCTGTACGCCTCAATGCTAAGAACACAACAGCGGAGCCCATGCGTACTATGGCCTAGCGGGAGCCTCGGGTAGATGTGCACCGAGGACCAAGCCCCGAACTGACCTGGTGTGACCCAGAAGGAGCCTCAGAGTGAGTACGAGGACCAAGCTCAACCGTTCACCTGGCACGGAAGGAGCCCCGGGATGTGAACACCGAGGACCAAGCCCAACCGCCCAAAGTCTAACTGTCGACTCCCGTCGGTGTGACGACTGTCGAGCCCGTAGACCTGCCACAATATCCTTAACCCAGGATTACGACACCGCGTGTCGACTCACACCACATGCAAATACCACATCAACATAACATGGAAGGGGTCTCGGAGGTAAGCACGAGGACACAGCCCAACCATCCATCCATACCTTATCTCAACACAACCCAAACAAGTGACGGTCAACACCGCACTTACATCCCTTCACAATACTACCCGTAGGGAGACGACGCTCTAAGTATTGGACTACTAGACCCATTTCATTAATCAAACATACTCATGGCCATAATCTATTCACCTATATGACTTTTCAAATGATGTCAACGTAATATAAACATCATGCGCATATAAAGATCTATCACACTTTTCATTTGATAATGTCATAATATAAACATGAAGTGCACAATTATCAATCTTTCAATTCCTACCAATGCAATTCGTTTAAATATGATTGCTTCACAATTTGATAATATGAAATCTGTTTAATAAGCTACATCAATCATGCAACAAATTATTAGTCATAAGGGTTCATCCAAGCCAAGTATCTTGCAATTTTAATTCCACCGAATCCAAATCCATCTTCCATTAAAGCCCAGAACTTAGGTGCAGGTTGAATCTGGACAGCAATATCGACCGGAGATTCCAGAAGCTACAGGAATCCGGTGAAGACGTGTAACCCCATAATGGAAAGGTCTTTCCATGGTCTACAACTCTCGTATTCAGACGTCAACCCAGATTTTATATTATCCTATTTGAAATCGGACTTGAAGTCCGCTGCGTACAGAACACAGTTTCTGCATGCAAGATTTATTGAACACCATTTTCGCTTATACTTTCCCGTGGCTACAGACTTCGCTAGAAGTCGTGCAACCATTGGTTGGAAAGGTATTTTCAAGGTCTTCAACGTTCTTATTTAGCTAAAAGCCCAGATCTGGACATATCACACTTAAAAATGGCCACGAACCTCGTTCCGCGCAGAATACAGATTCTGCACGCATCTTAAGGCGGAATGAACGACATCGGTTCATCTTTCTCCTCAAGGCGATCTTCCCAAATCATTCCAGAAAACCTCCTCCCTTATTCACCCTCAAGATGCCAATACTATTCACGAAACCATCCCTTATCATCACATTGAAGAAGGGCGTGGTTGAAGAGATATAAAACCTAAGACACAAGTCTTAGCATGGCCTTTCCTAGAAAATTCCTCCTCACCATCAAGACTCTCTTGAGTCGATGACTCGCCTAGGAAAATAACTATAGATCTAGCACCAAGGGATAGGGTAGGAAACTCACATTGGTTCCAGCGGTACCACCATTTCCGGCCATGGATCGCGTAGTTCTCCTCGGCGGCATCTTTTCTTTCACGGCGGCGGCGGATCTCCTCCGGTAGAACTTGCTCCAGCAGTTTTCCCACTCACCAGGAGTTCTCACAGGAAATAGGGGATGAAATGAGCATTAAAATGGCTAGGGTTTTCTCTCCCCCTTATATATATGAAAAGTGACACGGGTAGGGACACGCCCGTGTCCATACCCGTGTCCTGCTTGAGCGAAACGGCAATGACGGTTTCCATGTCAGTTCAATATTTGACACGGCTAGGGACACGCCCGCGTCCCAACCCGTGTCCCGACCCGTGTCCATATGATACGGCCGTGTGCCCTGGCCGTGTCCTTCTCGAGATGCATTTCGACGATCTCAACATTTCGTCGATCTCGATCAAAATCGTCGACTGGAGAACACGGGTAGGGACACGCCCGTGTCTCTACCCGTGTTAAGTTAATTTGTCGAAGTCGACGCGCAGTTCATCAATCTCGACACCTCTCGTCGAGTGTAACTCGACACACACGGGGAGGGACACGTCCGTGTCGCTACCCGTGTCACATAGTGTCAACACAGCTCGTCAGTCTCGAAATGCCCTGTCGAGTGTAACTCGACACACACGGGTAGGGACACGCCCGTGTCGCTATCCGTGTCATATGGTGTCGATACAGCTCGCCGATCTCGACATGCCTCGTCGAGTTCTGCTCGACGCAGACATGCACACGGGTAGGGACACGCTCGTGTCACTACCCGTGTCCCTTCACAGCACTGATTTCTCTACTCCTCCACAAGTGTAGTCCAATTCCCTGCACGTCCCAGGACTCGAGTCAACCTTCCTGACTCAAAAACACGCACTAGGGGCCTAGAGCAATTCGGGACGTTATATATGATATGGGAGAGTCCTGTGTTGTCTTCTGTGGAGGAAGTCCGGAGTTTTCTGGGGCTTGTCGGCTACTACAAACGCTTCGTGGAGAACTTCTCGCGGATAGACTTACCCCTCAGTACCCTGACAAGGAAGGATTAAAAGTTCATTTGGTCACCTACAAGTGCGCAAGATTTTGGGGAGTTGAAAAGTCGTTTGACCACGACGCTTATTTTGTGCTCGCCATGTGGTTCAGAGGTCTATAAGATCTACAGTGACGCCTTATGGAGCAGCTTATGCTTTGTTTTGCTACAACATAGGAAGGTAATAACATATGGCTCACGCCAGTTGAAAGTACACGAGAGGAACTATTCGGTCCACGATTTGGAGTTAGTGACTATGATATTCGCTCTGAAGCTACGGAGACATTACTTGTAGGGTGTGAAGACCGATATTTATACAGACCATAAGAGCCTGAAGTATATGTTAGATCAAAAGGACTTGAATATGCGCCAGCGGAGGTGGATGGATTTCCTTGGGGATTATGTTAATTATGCTTTCAAGGCAATCACACGGATAACACATCAAATTTATAGTGGTTCCCCAAATTATGGGTACATCCACTTTCCCTCCCACCATTCTGACAACTTGTTAGACAAGACATTTCTCCAATCTCTGCTCCTTAGAGCTTATACCACAGACCCCTTAGGATCTCTCAGTCTCCTCCAAGAGTTACAACTCAGGCACTAAGCCCTACAACTCAGTGATCAAATGATCACCTACCTCAGGCCAAATGCCCTACGACTCAGGCTGGGAGGACATACCTACCTCACATCTTCAAAGGATCCTACTTTAGAGAGAATGACTTTCCTACTTCTCAGGCACAGAGGACCTACCTTAGATCCAAAGGGATCCTACAACAAAATCCACACTAGGATCATATGCTCAGCCTTTATATATTTATGCCTACAGCTCAGATCTATTAAGTTCCTACAGGGTGTGAGTGTGGGTGGTTTGACTACGACAACAGAGAAATTTCTCTAAGCCTTCTTCTTCTTCCTGAGCTAAGATATCATCAGCCCAAACATCTTCACAGAAATAAGAATCTTGAGTTGGATGCAACTTTGCAGATCTGCTGCTCTGCACCTTGCTGAATTGAATCAGAAGCTCAGCTCTATCTTCTATATAGCTCCAAAAAATTATCTTCAGGAAATGTTTTGCTGGATCTGTAAAGTGATAACTGCTGGGGCTTTTTCCCTTAACAGCTTCTCAAGATGAGATAAACTCAGCCATGTCTTGCAAATTGCTGAAGCCAAATGACTCAGCATCTTCTTCTTACTCAAAAAGAGGACTTTTCGATTTTTTGTTGAAGATGATTTGATTCTTCAGAGAATAGCTTCATCAACATCTAATTGTATGTGTGTCACAGAATAACTTGCTTTTCCTCTTAGATCAGCACTTTGAACTGGTTCTCCAAGCTCTGCAACAATGGCGAGAGGGATGATGAAGTCCACCTGTAATTTCCCAAGAGCAACATCTTCTTCATCGATCTCTGCCTTTTATTATTAGCCTATCAACGGCTCTTTGATCAGTGGGCCCCACCTTGAATTTGTTGGCTTCTACCATCTTTTGCATTGATGGTTGTACTGTAGGCAACCGGCGACATATGTCGCGTATTGTAGCTTTCCCACAACAAATTCAAATTTTGTTGACTTGTTGACTATGCTGACATCACCATCTGTGGACTTACCCAAAATCAAGCATCTTTAGTATAGGCATTGAGTGAGTAAGCTTCACTCAATGTCAAAACACTTAGACAGATATTTTTTCCCTAGGCATTGAGTGAGTAAGCTTCACTCAACGCCAAAACACTTAGACAGATTTTATTTCACTAGGCGTTGAGTGAGTAAGCTTCACTCAATGCCAAAACACTTGGAATTTTTTTTATCATTTGTCATTGAGTTAGTGACCATCACTCAATGACAAAGCACTTAGACAATTTTTTTGTCATAAGGCGTTGAGTGAATGACCATCACTTAATGCCAATGGTCTTAGCTAAATTTATGTGTGAAATTACAGTACCTGACTGACTAAGGTTCAGTCAACACTTTTTATAATATGGCGTTGAGTGAGTAAGCTTCACTCAACGCCTGTGGACTTAGTCAAATATCTATACAGATTTTTTGTGTCTATGACTTTCTGAGCTATACTCAACGAATATGAAGTTATGGCGTTGAGTTAATGGACTTCATTCAAAGCCTGTGGACTTAGCCACATTTATATCTGTTTATTCTTAAGCTTTTACTCCCTTAGCCTATCTGACAGCTTTTATTATATGGCGTTGAGTGAGTAGACTTCACTCAATGCATGTGGACTTTGTCACTTCTTCAGCTTGTCAATTGTTTGGCTTTGACTATACAAGCTGAACTCATCGCTATTAGCCACCTTGCGTTGAGTGAATAGACTTTACTCAATGTCGGTGGACTTAGACAATTTTCTATCTTTCCACTAGCTTGCCTAGTCATCATGTAACGCCCCCTATCCGTCGCATAGCATATAACAGTAGTTCCGGCCGGGGCCCGACGCCATATACCACAGACAGACCGGGTGGTTACTCATTGGAAACCATCCAACCAATCCAACGTCCCACACAGAGCATTCTAGCGGAAGCAGTTTTATAAGTTGCAATTAAAAGAACCCAGCAACAAGCATGAATGTCCACTAACAAGCCAAAAAGGAATGAAGTACATACACAAGTACTGGTCTTAAGGCCTTACAAATGGTTTACTCAAATTACATGTTTTCCATACCACGGCACGCAGGCGGTCATACATGAACGAAAGCAAGTAAACACTCCAATTAGGCCTTCGAGGGCCGGCTTCGCAATTTGGGCTTTAGCCCGCTATTGACTGCTTGGTCCAGCAGGACCTGCAAGAACAATCCACCGCACGGTGGAAAACAAAAGCAACGGTCAGCAATGCTGAACAAATTATAACAATCCCGCCCCCAACTCGGGGCGGCGATGCTCCTTCCCTGCACTTATTAGCATAACCAAGCAGTATATATATATACATTGCATCACAGGCATTGGAACGCACGGGCACATACCCCGTGCACTCAGGGCACATTCTCGGTGAACCGGTCAAAGTCACGTCAATTAAAGCCATAGACACCCCGGTCTCACCAACGCCACTTTGACGGCCAAATTATGAGCAATTTGTCTTCCCGCCATGGGTCACGTCAATTTAAGCCATAGACCGCCGAAGACACTCATCTATGCCAACGGCTCTAACCGAACGACATAGAATGGGTATGGTTCCGCCTAACCCGTGCTCACATCGCAACGACAATTTAAGCCATATGCGCGGGTCAAACTTCTCCCAAGACCCGTTTCCGTTACACAAAATCACATAACCCGGTTATGTTCAAGTTGGCTCCCAGGCCACCAAGTTGGCAGAACCACGCATCTGCCCAGTTTTCCGGGTGCACCTTGGAATTAATCCCCAAGGCTCCCTGTTGCAATCTACCACGTAGAAAACCCGAAAAACATACATTTGCACGGAGTCTTCTCCGGCCATTTATGCAATGCAACATCACCGATCCAGACCAACTTGTCCGGGTAGGCTTCACACAACATGCCTATGTCCGTTCTCGATTACGGACTCTACAGAACGGGGACTTCACATATCTACCCGAAGGAACGCCTCCAACTCACTGCAAACTCGCGAGAGCGGGCTTCCTATGCAAAAGAAGGAGAGCTTCACATGCTCAAGTAGAGAATCGTTACCATGGCATTTTTCCTTGGCGCCATGGAAATGTACGCAGATGTAAAGCACCGCAATCTCCTTGCCTTCGTAGATCCGAAGTCGGCTCGTGATTTGGAGCTCTGAAACTCCTCCAATGACTGGATCTAGAATTCTTATTCCTCCTTTGCTCTCCCCTCTCTCTAAGATTTAGACAGAGAACTAAAGAAGAAAAATAAGGGTTTTGAAACACTTCTCTCAGGTATAACCCCTTCGGGATAATGACAGTCGTCAGATACCACAAAAAGGGATGCGCGGATACGATCTAGGTCCGACTTGGACAAATGGGGCTAAACACCGCACGAATCACCAACAGGAGCAGGACACGTCCGCATCAAAACAGTGTCGGAATAATTAGTCAACTCCCGCCAAAACCCCTGTATCGACACTCCGCGTCGACAGAGTCAAACATGCCACAAAGCACCCCGCGCTCGACGATCGTCGAACCAAGATCGTCGACCGCTGCCAGATCGTCGAACGGAGATCTGTGTCCAAATCATCGAACGCAGCCAGATCGTCGAACAGAAATCTCTGGCCAAATCGTCAAACGCATCCAGATCGTCGAACAGAAATCTCTGGCCAAATTGTCGAACGCACGGCTCGATTGTCGAACCCACGGCCCGATCGTCGAACCCACGGCCCGATCGTCGAACCTAGATACTGCCTGATCGTTGCTAGATCTTTGAACGACCCCGACACACCCTGGGACACGCCCGTGTCCCAGGCCGTGTACCCATGCTAAATTCCAAATTTGGTACAGAAACGTCACCCGTCGCACTTTTGAGTTTCAGGGCGTTATAGCTCTCCCCCTCTTAAAAGAATTTCGTCCACGAAATTACATAAATGAAAGATAAGTACAAAATTAAATTGTACCTGAGCGGAACAACTCCGGATACTCATCAAGCATAGTCTGCTCTCGTTCCCAAGAGAGCACTTCTCGGCCGCAATTGTCCCTTCGGACCTTGACCATCCTAATCTCTTTATTGCGTAGCCGCTTGACTTCTGAGTCTTCGATACACATGGGCTTGACCTTTGTCATCAATCCACTATCAATCGGCACTTGATCGACCGCGATCACTTGCGTAGTCTCTTGCACCGCCTTTCGTAGCACCGATATATGGAATACATCATGTAGACCACTGAGCTCCACTAATAGCTTCAACCGATAGGCTGCTTCACCAATTTTCTCCAGAACCTCAAACGGCCCAAGGTACCTCGAGCTTAGCTTTTTAAAGCGCCGCATCCGCGAGACACCCTTGAACGGATTGATCTTTAATTACACACAGTCGCCCACAGCAAACTCCACGGTCCTGTGCTTGGCATTATAGTAGTTTGCTTGCCGGTCCTGAGCGATATGCAATCTCTCCCGAATGGTTCGCACCAACAAAGTAGCACCTTCCACCTCTTGACGCTTGTACAACTTTGACTCGCCCATTTCCAACCAGGACAATGGCGTGCGATATCTTCTACCATAAATGGCCTCGAAGGGCGCCATTTGAATACTCGCCTGGTAGCTATTATTGTATGCAAATTCCACCAAATAAAGATGGTCTTCCCATTGCTTTCCAAAGTCCAAGACACACAAGCGGAGCATATCTTCCATAGTTCTATTGACCCTCTCGGTCTTCCCATCTGTCTGCGGATGGATGGCTGCGGATGGATGGCTGTGCTAAAACTCAGCTTTGTTCCCAACATTTGTTGCACAAGCCTCCAATCATTGGACATAAACCGCCCATCTCGGTCACTCACGATGCTGCGAGGCACACCGTGGAGCCGCACTATGTTATCCACATATAACTTTGCCAACTTCTCCACCGGTTCATCCTTCCTATGTGGAATGAAATGCGACACCTTCGTTAGCCGATCTATGACCACCCAGATGGCATCGTTCCCCTTTTGCGACCTTGGCACCACGTGCACAAAGTCCATAGTGATGTCATCGAATTTCCACTCCGGAATAGACATGGACTTCAGAAATCCTCTCGGCTTTTGGCACTCTGCCTTCACCAAGGCTCAAGTTTGGCACTTCGCCACGTAGAGCGCCACATCCTTCTTCAAACCCGGCCACCAAAATAGTTTCTTAACGTCGCGGTACATCTTTGTGCTCCCCGGGTGAATTGAGTACTTGGTATGGTGCGCCTCGTACAACAAATCCACCCACAAACTGCCCACGCTTGGGACACAAAGATGACCGTCTTTCCAAAGCAATCCATCCACAACTTCATATTGGGAATTTGACCCATCCAGAGCCTCTATCATGAGTTGCTTCATGTGGCCATCCATATCCAACGCCTGCCGAATCCGATCAGCCAGGTCATATTGAACTTCAGTCCAATTTAATAGTGCTTTAGCACTTGACTGCTTATCCATGCAAGAAATCTCCAACGTCTCCAACTCCCGAACCAACCACTCATCATGCACCGATAACCAATTGGCTTGAGCTGGGGCTCGTCGACTCAATGCGTCCGCAACCGCATTGCCCTTACCAGGCATGTAGTGGATCTTGAATGTATAGTCCCGCAGGAAATCCATTCATCTACACTGCCGCATGTTCAGATCTTTCTGATCAATCAAATACTTCAGGCTCTTGTGATCGGTGTAGATATCAATCTTCACATCGTACAAATAATGCCTCCACAGCTTCAAGGCAACAATCACGGCCGCTAACTCCAAGTCATGGAACAGATAGTTCCTCTCGTGCACCTTCAGCTGTCTCGAGCCATATGCTATAACGCTTCCATGCTGTAACAGCACACAACCCAAACCACTGCCCGAAGCATCACTATAAATCTCATAACCTTCGATCCCACTCGACGAACTCAGCACAGGCGCCGTGGTCAACCGACATTTCAACTCCTCAAAAGCTCGCGCACACTCCGACATCCAAACGAACTTCTGCTCCTTCCTCGTCAAAGTAGTGAGAGGTAACGCTATCCGCGAGAAGTTCTATACGAAGCGCCTATAATAGCCGGCAAGCCCCAGAAATCTCCAGACTTCCGCTACAGTAGAAATCTCAGGCCACTCACGCATCGCAACTATCTTCGCCGGATCCACTGCAATACCTTCCCCACTCACTATATGACCGAGGAACGCCACTGAGGACAACCAAAACTCGCACTTCGAGAACTTGGCGTACAATTGATTCCTCGTTAGCATCTCCAAAACCAAATAAAGATGCCTGAAGTGATCTTTCTCACTCTGCGAGTACACGAAAATATTGTCGATGAAGACGATCACAAAATGGTCCAAATACTCCCTGAAGGTCCTGTTCATCAAATCCATGAACACTGACGGCGCATTCTTCACCCCAAATGACATGACCGTAAAATCGTAATGCCCGTATCTCGTACTGAACGCTGTCTTCGGGATATCACTCTCCCTTATCGTCAGCTAATAGTAACCAGGCTTGAGATCCAACTTAGAGTACACCGTCGACCCGACAACTGATCAAAAAGATCATCGATCCTTGGGATTGGGTACTTGTTCTTTTCCATCAACTTGTTAAGCTCCCGATAATCAATAAATAGTGTCAAGCTTCCGTCCTTCTTCTAAAGAAAGAGGACTGGCGCGCTCCAAGGCAAAGAACTTGGACCCACATACCCTTGCTCCAACAACTCTTGTAGTTGAACCTTCAGCTCCGCCATTTACTTAGGCGCTAGCCGATATGGAGAGCGTGACACAGGCTTTGCACCTAGTACGAGCTCTATCGTAAAATCTATCTCCCGCTGCGGCGGGGCTCCAGGAAGATCGCTAGGGAACACATCAGGGTACTCCAATACCACTGAAATACTGTCCAACACGGGCTTAGGCTTTGCAACCTCCACTAGTGTAAAGAACAGTTCTGCACCGGCACGAACCGCCTTCACCACCTGAAGAGCAGACATCAACGTCTTGCTCGACCCCTTCAAGCCCGTGAAAGTCGTCTCACGACCTGCTGCCAGCTTGACTTCCTTGCTACCGCAATCAATATAGGCTCGCTGCTCCGAGAGCCAGTCCATGCCAAATATAACGTCGAATTCCATTAGTGGCAATAATGACGCTTGCAAATGGAACTCCTGGATCCCAATTCGAATCTTCACGCCACAGATTCTATCCGCGCGCATCGAACACCCATTGGGCAACAACACATCCAATTTATCTTTTGCCATCGAAGGAGGTACTCCGACGCGCAATACAAATCCTTTGGTTAACAGGGAATGCGAAGCTCCCTAAGCGAACGGTGCTCTCGCCGAATTAACCGAAAATCAGAACAAAGCTTAGCACCGACAGTTTTAAGATAACATGCACAAGGGCAACAAGTATTTAAAGTTAAACTACTATAACTTTAAGCCGTACCTGTCATCACGACAGCGTGCTTCTTCTCGGACTTGAGACGTCCGCTCCAGCAATCGCGCGCAAAGTGCCCCGACTTTCCACAAGTAAAGCATGCACCCGGGGTCCGACCCGTAGTCACCCCAGAAGCACCAGAAGAAGGAGCTGGACCCGAAGTCCTAGAGTACTTAAAGAACCTTTGATAGCCGTACTCTGAAGTAGTCGGCACTTTGAACCCCGACCTCTTATCACCAGAGTTTTTCTTTAACTTCTGAGCACCAATCCGACAGTCTCAGGCAAAGTACCCTTCCTTGCCACACTTAAAATAACCATGTGGAGCCTAACCAGTAGACATTTTAGACTTCTTATTCGTCCTACTTCGGTATTTAGATTTTGTAGAATCTGGAGAGTCTAGTACCAAAAGCTCCGACGTCCGATTGACTTTTGCCAAATATTCTTCCAAAGATCTAGCCGATTCTACCAAGGCTCGGAATCCCAATAACTTTGGTCCTAGTAACAAAACTTGCAATTCGCCGCGCAGGCCATTATAAAACCTATCGACCATCGACTGTTCGCTCTCCACTTCAGAGCCTGGGTAACGTCTTATCATCAGAAACGCTTGCAAATATTCCTCAACTGAGTGTGTACCTTGCATTAAGAGCATGTTCAACTGCTGCCCCATAGGTCCTATAAATGTCGTTTGCTCCATCACACCACCCGGCGTTGGAATAATAGGGGACTGCACACGTCTTTCATTTTGTGCTCCAATCGCAGCGAACACTGCATCGACCACCATTCTTATGGTTTCAGCGGAGGGAAGGGTTGCAGGCACGTCACCAGGTGCACTATAATCCTCAGAAACCGGATGTTCTGACGGCCCAACACCGCTTCCGGTCACCTATAGTGGTACAAAACACCGTTAAACGACCAAACAAAATTGCAAACAACAATTATAGGAACACACTGGTTCCCCAAACTCGTGTATTTTCATTCCTATGTGGACATTCATGGGTTCTTTTGTTGTTATAACGATGACGCACACACATGTGCTCAACGCCCCTTAAAAATAATTCACCCACGAATTCATTTTAAGCCTGACCGAAACCAGTAGTATGATACCAAATTGTGATACCCCCTATCCGTTGCATAGCATATAGCAGTAGGTCTGGCCGGGGCCCGACGCCATATACCACAGACAGACCGAGTGGTTACTCAATGCAAACCATCCAACCAATCCAACGTCCTACACAGAGCATTCTAGCGGAAGCAGTTTTATAAGTTGCAATTAAAAGAACTCAGCAACAAGCATGAATATCCACTAACAAGCCAAAAAGGAATGAAGTACAAACACAAGTACGAGCCTTAAGGCCTTATAAATGGTTTACTCAAATTACATGTTTTCCATACCACGGCATGCAGGCCAGTCATGCATGAACGAAAGCAAGTAAACAATCCAATTAGGCCTTCGAGGGCTGGCTTCGCAATTTGTGCTTTAGTCTGCTATTGACAGCTTGGTCCAGCAGCACCTGCAAGCACAATCCACCGCACAGTGGCAAATAAAAGCAACGGTCAGTAATACTGACCAAATTATAACGATCCCACCCCCAACTCGGGGCAGCGATGCTCCTTCCCTGCACTTATTAGCATAACCAAGCAGTATATATATATTGCATCATAGGCGTTGGCACTCACGGCCACACACCCCGTGCACTCAGGGCACATTCTCGGTGAACCGGTCAATGAAACATCAATTAAAGCCATAGACACCCCGGTCTCACCACTGCCACTTTGACGGCAAAAGAATGAGCAATTTGTCTTTCCGGCATGGGTCACGTCAATTTAAGCCATAGACCGCCGAAGACCCTCATCTATGCCAACGACTCTAACCGAACGACATAGAACGGGTATGGTTCCGCCTAACACGTGGTCACATCGCAATGACAATTTAAGCCATATGCGCGGGTCAAACTTCTCCCGAAGCCCGTTTTCGTTACACAAAATCACATAACCCGGTTATGTTCAAGTTGGCTCCCAGGCCCCCAAGTTGGCAGAACCACGCATCTACCCAGTTTTTCGGGTGCACCTTGGGGTTAATCCGCAAGGTTCCCTGTTGCAATCTACCACATAGAAAACCCGAAAACATACATTTGCACGGAGTCTTCTCTGGCCATTTATGCAATGCAACATCACCGATCCAGACCAACTTGTCCAGGTAGGCTTCACATAAAATGCCTATGTCCGTTCTCGATTACGGACTCTACACAACGGGGACTTCACATATCTACCCGAAGGAACGCCTCCAACTCACCGCAAACTCGCAAGAGCGGGCTTCCTATGCAAAAGAAGGAGAGGTTCACATGCTCAAGTAGAGAATCGTTACCCTGGCGTTCTTCCTCGGCGCCATGGAAATGTACGCGGATGTAAAGCAGCGCAATCTCCTTGCCTTCGTATATCCGAATTTGTCTCGCAATTTGGAGCTCTGAAACTCCTCCAATGACAGGATCTAGACTTATTCTTCCTCCTTTGCTCTCCCCTCTCTCTAAGATTTAGACAGAGAACTACGACAGAAAAATAAGGGTTTTGAAACCCTTCTCTCGGGTATAACCCCATTGGGATAACCACAACCGTCAGATCCCACAAAAAGGGATGCACTGATACAATACAGGTCCGACTTGGACAAATGGAGCTAAACACCGCATGAATCACCAACAGGAGTAGGACATGTGCGCGTCAAAACAGTGTCGGAACAATTAGTCAACTCCCGCCAAAACCCCGGTGTCGACACTCCGCGTCGACAGAGTCAAACACTCCACAAAGCGCCCCGCACTCGACGATCGTCGAACCAAGATCATCGACCGCTGCCAAATCTTCGAACGGAGATCTCTGGCCAAATCGTCAAATGCAGCCATATCGTCGAACGGAAATCTCTGGCCAAATCGTCGAACGCACGGCCCGATCGTCGAACACACAGCCCGATCGTCGAACCCACTGCCCGATCGTCGAACCCAGATACTGTCTGATCGTTGCGAGATCTTTGAACGACCCCGACATGCCCTGGGACACGCCCGTGTCCCAGGCCGTGTACCCCTGCCAAATTCCAAATTTGGTACAGAAACGTCACCCGTCGCTCTTTTGAGTTTCGGGGCGTTACACATCACCTACCTTGGCCACTTAAATAAACCCATCCAATCAATGCATAGAAGATACCATGCATATATAGAACTTTTAGGACATGTTAGATTACCACGTGTCTATGCCATTGTATACAAGGTTTTCTTCAAATCCAGGACATTGAGATCAATGGACACAATATGAGGCCATTGAGATCTCCTGTGTTGATAGGAGGTCTAGTGCTTAAACACGTTTGAACTAGACAGAGGTGCAGTATGAGCTCGTTGATTGGGTTTAGCAGGCAATGGAGCTAGATGACATTATGAAACGCTACATGGATGAGTCTTTGGATGGGTCAAATGCCCAGTTTATGGTTAATGATGGCCTTTTATGGAAGAACAATCGACTGTGTGTCCCAAAGGTGGGCAAGTTACGGGAAGAGTTGATGTACGAGGCAGATTTCACCAAGTACTCGATTCACCCGGGAGCAAAAAGAATTTAAAGATATGAAAAAGCTATTCTAGTGGCCAGGATTGAAGAAAGACGTAGCACTATATGTGGTGAAGTGTCAGACATGTGCCTCAGTGAAGGCCGAATGTCAGAAGCCCGGTGTATTTTTGAAGTCTTTGCTTATACCAGAATGGAAGTTTGACAACATATCTATGGATTTTGTGCATAGTTTGTCGAGATCGCAGAATGGGAACAATGTCATTTGGGTGATCGTTGATCGTTTAACAAATGTATAACTTCATTCTAAATAAGAAGGATGATTCGATGGAAAAGCTGACAAAGTTTTACGTGGAAAATATTATACGATTGCATGGTGTGCCCCGTAGCATCGTTAGTGACCGAGATGGGCGCTTCACGTCTAATGATTGGAGGATTGTACATCAATTATTGGGCACCAAACTGAAGTTCAGTACGGCCTTTCATCCCCAAATGAATGGTCATACCGAGAGGTTAAATAGGACGATGGAGGACATGCTTTGCAAGTGCGACCTAGATTTTGGGAAGAGGTGGGAGGATCACCTGTATATGATCGAGTTCACCTACGACAATAGCTTCCAGGTAAGTATTCAAATGGTGCCCTTCTAGGCCCTTTATGGTACGAAGTGTCGTACTCCCTTGTCGTGGTTGGAGACGGGCGAATCAGAGTTGTTTAAGTGGAAGGAAGTCGAAGATGCGTCTTTGATTATTTATACAATCCGGGAGCGGTTGTTGATCGCTCATGATAGGCAGGCTAAGTATTATAAAACCAAGCACAGAAATGTCGATTTCACCGTGGGCGATTAGGTATATTTGAAGATCAAACCGTTCAAGGGTGTATCAAGGATCCGATGATTGAAAAAGTTAAGTCTGAGACACCTTGGGCCGTTTGAGATATTGGAGCACATTGGTGAAGTCGCCTATAGATTGAAGATTTCAACGGACCTAAGTGGTCTGCACGATGTGTTCCGCATATCGGTATTGTGGAAGGCAGTGCTAGAGCCTACATAAGTGCTTGTTGTGGATCAGGTGCCGATTGATGGTGGGTTGACAACGAAGGTCAAGCTCATTTGTATCGAAGACATGGAAGTCAAGCAGTTTGTAATAAGTCTATCAAGATGGTCAAGGTCTGTTTGGGACAAATATGACCACGACGAACTATCATGGGAGCAAGAGCAAATCATGAGTGCAGAGTTCCCCGAGCTATTCATTTGAGGTACACATTGTAATGTTGTTATTTCTTTAATTTCTTGCACCGCGTAATTTCGGAATGAAATTCTTTAAGTGGGGGTGATTTGTAACGCCCCAAGTTTCCTCAAGCAGGAAATGATTTATTTGAGATATCGCCTGGCGGCAGGGTTAACGCCGACAGTAGCAAAGTTGTTTTAGCTGGAACTCCTCTAGGGGAGGTACCGCATGGCGGTAGCTTCAAGCGACGAGAGCATCTAGAGAGCTGTATTGATACGACACATTGTCTATCGTGCGGTGGTAGGTTGTTATCGCATGGTGGTAGCAGAGCAGTTATGATGAGGCCATGTGTAGGACTATGATTGGATGTTTTGGGCAGTGTCTTGCAGAACAAACGGTCAATTTAGGTACCGCACGGCGGTAGATAGTTACCCCACGGAGTTAGCTCGATTTAAAGCCTAGGAAGTGGCACTTTCACTTCATTTCTTTTGGGGCTTTATTTTGAGCGGCTGGAGCGGGAGGAGGAGAGTCAGACGAACGAGATATCGTCATTGTTGGAGATTTGGAGCTCTGATCCGCGAGATGAGTTCAGATCTACGGAGGCAAAGCCGTAGCGGTCATTTCCATGTGGCTAGAATCTCTCTTACGACGCCAAAACGAACTTCAAGGGTAATGATCCTCTTCCTTAGACATGTGAAGTCCTTTGTTTTCGCATGTGAGGGTAGATGCTCCACAAACTCGTGGAAGTGATTCTCCTAACATGTTGATCCGTGTATCCCTGTTAGTTTTGCATTTAGAATTCAGAATTGAAGTACGGTATAGGCATGCTGTGTGAAGCCATCCGGACAGGTTGGTCTGGATTGGTGATGATTGTTTTGTATGTCGGAGAAGACTTTATGGTAAGCATGTATATTTCAGAGTCACGAGGTGTGCATGTTGCTGTAGATAGAGTATTGGAGAAGGCCTCCAGGAAAACAATTATTTGAAGGGGAAGAATCGATAGTCTGTCCCCTACTGCGCGGCGGCTGCGCTACCGCCAACATAGATCCCAACGATCATTGTTTGTGAGGCCTGTATCATGGAGTCCTGGGGGACATTCTTCTTGTGGCCTGTCTCATGGAGACCTGGGGGACATTATTTGTGAAGCCTATCTCTTAGAGACCTAGGAGCCATTGCGTAGAGCTGAGAGCCTGTATGGCCCAGCTTAGGCGGTCATGAGTGCTACCCTAGGATAATAATGGGGGTTTGTACCGTACGGATGGGAAAGGGCATGTTGACTCGCATCATTGCTTGCGAGCCTGAAGATTTGGGCACGAGAAATAGCTGAACTTCACCAAACCCTTTGGCGATTGACTTGGAGTGAGTCAAATGTGTTTCCTGAGGATCACCATGACTTTGTCGTTACATAGGGGCGTTGTCTTTGGCTTCGACCTTGAAAGACTAAAAAGGTCAAGTGCTGCTGACTGTCGCAAAGAACGGAGGTGTGACCCTTTGAGGTCTTGTGCATCAAGAATGTGCCCTGAGAGCATGGGGCGTTGGATGACCATGCCAAAGTCTATGGCGAATGATACTTAAGTTGCATGACCTGATTGCCAATATCTAAATATTTTAATGTCTATAGGGTAGGAGCACCGCCACCCCGAGTCTGGGTGGGTTCATAATAATTTGGTCAACTAATGCTGACCATTGCCTTGTTTACCATCCTTTGGGTGGAATGTTTTCATGCAGGTGTAGCTGAGCCAAGGGGGAAGTAGCGGGCTAAAGCCCATGGTTGCTAAGCCAAACCTCGAAGGCCAAAGCGAAGAGTGTTTTATTTTACATCTCATGTATGGCCGGCCTGCGTGATGAAGTATATAAAATATTATTATTGGAGGAGACTCTGTAAGGCCTTAAAGCCATAACTATTTTGTGTATTTGTATCATCGTTCCAATTTGGTTTAGTGGAAGTTCAAATGGTTGGATTCTAAGCAATTAATTTACTTCCGCTTGAATGCACTCTGAGTTTGGATACGAGTTTATGGATTATGGTTTCAATAAGTAACTCCACTAACTGTCCGTACAATATGACGCGGGGCCCCGACCGGACCTTCTGTTATATTATATGTGACGGATGGGGGTGTTACACATACTGATTTGGAAGATATATATTATATGTATGATCCTTTGGATGTGGCTTTGACGATCCCAAGAATCAAAACAAAAGTGTTTGATGATATAATAATCGCCTTCAGAAAAATATAGGATTTTGAGAGCAACTCATGATTATGAACATGTTAATATCCTTAGAATCAAATATTATAATTATTTAGAGTATTTGAGATGGCCACTTTATGGGTTACATACACACAAGTGAACGAATAAACACAACCTTGCATATATTAGATAGTGTGAATTATATACTTTTGATATAGGTAAGTGGTGATAACACATGAATTTGTAGAAATGATAGTCTCTACCATGCCATAATTTTTGGAGGTTGTGTTCAAGTTTACTCATACACATATGTATGACCCCTTGATTATGACAGTGTTAGGAAAACGGGACACATATGATTGGCCCGCGAACAGACTCTTACTGTGGTTGGTTCGATGAGTCGATTGTCGCGGGCTTGCTTAGGGTGGCAAGTGCACCTATCGCAAGTAATACTCGATATTCGGGAGAATATCGAGGTCGTATTAATCCCGGGAACATGTTGATTACCCCTACTGCTCCGAAAACACTATTATTTGACCGAAATAGTAGTTGAGTGTTTTAATTAAAATAGGACGAAAATAGATTTAAGAAAATTGTCGATGAAGAGATAACTCCCGGTATCGAATTACGTTAGGATTAAAAATAGATTTGAATAACTAGAGATCTAAAGTTTCAATTTAATTAAAGTGGAAACTTGGTCGTGGAGGTTCAAAATAATGAGCTCACCTATCTCTAGGAATATCACTCACCTGGACATTAAGGCTATTCGACCGGGCTCTCGTCCGACAAAGGATTCCCCTTAATGCCCGTAGTACGCTAAGAACCCCGCTATTGTGTGGGGAACCCAATCCAATAGAGTTATCGCGCCTCCTCTCTCGAGGGTTTGGGCGGAATTCTATTTACCCAGGGGTGATCTGTCCATACGCACGGCCTCTCGGCTAGCTAGCGTATGGATAACGGAAATAGAGCCCAAACATCGATATATGGCTCTACGCGTCGTTAACCCGGGGTAAACCTTAAGTATTTTAATTAAATATAATCATGAGACCTTTAGTTATTTAAAATATTTTATATCCCAAAGCTCTTCGATACCGAGGGCTAAAAGCAATTAACCACTCATTGGAATGGGGATAGCTTATATGTTTGGTTAAGCGAGTGTCCTAAACTATTTGCTGAAGGGTTATAAAGAAAATAAGAAGAAAAGTAAAAAAAGACCCAAACATTAGAAAAGTTATTACAAATAAACACACCCACACTCATTCAAACATATAACAAGAGACAGAAATAAAACTAAGTTACACATAACAGAAAATTGGAAAATTGAAATTTGCAGGTCCCACTCAAACAAGTGTGGGCAGGAAATAAAAGCTGAAAATTGCAAGTGCTACTCAAACAAGTAAACCTGAAATGAAAGCGAGTCCTACTCGTAACGAGTAGGCGGAAATAAATGCTGATTATAAGGATTTCTCAAATATTTACATCAAAATAATGTCCGGCCATTTAACTACTAGCGAGAAGCGGAAAATCAAATCCAGCCATTTAACTCAAGTGAGTAGGCAGAAAAATAAAGAATGAAAATTACAAGTCCTACTCAAACGAGTAGGCGAGAAATGAAGTCCAGCCATTTAACTCAAGTGAGTAGGCGGAAAAATAAAAGCTACACACACTTGCTTGAATAAAATCCAGCCATTTAACTCAAATGAGTACACGGAAAATAAAAATACACACACATGCTTGAATAAAATCCAGCCATTTAACTCAAATGAGTAGACGGAAAAATAAAAACAACACACGCACTCTACTTGAAAGTAACTACTCATGCACTCGACATAAACAAACACACATACACACACACACACTTGCATAAAATAAATAAGATGATAAAGATTATCTCATACACTCACGCACTCGGGCGTAAAATAAGAAAAACAAAGTTATTGAACAATTAAAATGATAGCATTTCTACCGCTGGAATGCAGTAGAAATGCTTAAAAAACGCAAAATAAAAATTGTTTGAGCAAAAAGTTTTGAAATTAAAGTGAACAAAGAAAGTGCCCGAAAAATTAAAACATTTGCATTTTTACCGTTAGATTTTGACAGAAATGAATAAAACGTGGAAATAAAAATTGTTTGAGCAAACATATTTTTTTGTAATGTAATTGCTAAAATCAAAGTTTTTGAAAAACTAAAATAACGCTTGATTCATTCTTATATATATGTAAAAGAGTTTAAAAAGTAGCAGAAAATGAAAATAAAAATCCTAAGTCTAACCAATTTTGATAAGAAAACGATTATAGTAACGACTAGAAATTTTGATAAAAATGAAAATAAAGCAAGTTGTTTTTCATTTTAAAGTATAAATTTTGCAATTTTAAGCTCATACACGCACACACGCATTATGAAAATGAAAACAAAAGTACTTAGGATTGATGAAAAGGAGGCCTTCAGAGTATTTTCAAAGCATTATAAGGATGAAAAGAAAAGATTTTATTAACAAAAAAGTTGATTACAATGCTTAAACACACTTGAAAAGGAGGGGGAAAGATTCTTACATAGCCCGAAAACTAGCTCCAAACGGTAGCCCTTAGCATCAAAACGGTTCAAAAAATTAGGACAGCAGCTCAAAACAGAAGGTGTCAATTTATAGGAAAAATTTCATGGAACACGCCCTAAGTCACGGGCATGTACCATGGGCGTGTCAGCACTATTTAACAACTGAATTCGGTGAAGTGACGGATTTGATGACGATTTGACTTTGCGGCTGAAAACGCGGCGGGCACGCCCCGGGTCACGGGCGTGATGGTGGGCGTGTCGGGGAGGTTGAAATGGGCGCCGTTTGTGTCAAAAGTCGGCGGAGGCAGTTTGTCGGGCCAGGTGGAGGAGTCACGCCCTAGGTTACGGCGTGATCCTTGCGTGTCGGGGGTTCGATGATCGTCGAGCGGAATGGACACGGTCTTGGGTCACGCCCCGTGTTGGGTGACACGGGTGTGACGCCAGGAGTGTCAAGCTTTTCACTTCAAAAATCGTTGATTTCGCTGGAATTTGACGGGTCACTCCCTGGTCACGGGCGTGACCCAAGGAACACGGGCGTGACCAATGAAAAAATTTGACTTTTCCTGCAATTTTTCAGCAAATCAAAACAAAGTAGGTTATCAAAATATTTACAAAATAAGAGCAATTTATTGAAGAGATATAAGTAAAAATGACGAAAAGTAACTAAAACGACTTATTTATTATACACAAAAAT
Organism: Platanthera guangdongensis; assembly: GCA_039583875.1. Lineage (NCBI taxonomy): Eukaryota > Viridiplantae > Streptophyta > Magnoliopsida > Asparagales > Orchidaceae > Platanthera > Platanthera guangdongensis. Next base: position 38,787,848 of record CM077159.1, on the reverse strand, counting down.
CCGTATATGTACAGCTCATCAAATACCCCCATACTTAAACTTTTGCTATTCTAGAACAAAAGTTGGAGATGAACTTATAAGGAATAAAAGAAATCCGAAGTTTAACTACCGCTTGACCTAATTGAAAGAAAGATCAAAATGAATTTCCGGGGTATACGAGTTAAATCCTAAATTATGCCAAAAAATTAAATAAAAGAAGAGTTTCAGAAAAAGACTTCTCATTATAAGCAAATAGATAGCAAAACTTTTATTTGTGAGGCTAACAAAAATAGATTGGATTTATGAAACTATAGCTTGGAAAAATTAAAGGAAATAATTTAATTTACAAATTATGCTCTCAAACAGATTTTAAAAATAAATCTAGAATATTTTTGAATTTGGCGGAGGGAGATATCGTGGTATATGAAGAAGGCTTAAAATATTTAGAGGCGAGTGTATATTTTTTCGATCGAAACTCTAAAGATTTTTTTTTTCGAATATGGACGTTAGGAAAATGAAATCTTATTTTTCATAACAAAAAGTTTTTTTTACAATCTTCATAATAATCCAATGTATATGTATAGAAGTAATGAATTTTATCCTCTTACTCCGTAACATATAATCTTTTCAAATATTGGATGCCTATGTTTACGGGACGAAATCTTATTCCCATTGACATAAGATCTTTTAGGAATCGAAATCATGCCAAGTATGACATGAAAAAAAAATGATAGGGTTTTTTCGAAAATAAAACTAGATTTAATAAAAAACTTTTGAGAGCAACTTTTATAAATTAAACATTCCTAAATTTCAAAAAAGCTTGCAGTTATCATAACTTGAAATCTAAGATTGTTATTTCGAACAAAATAAACATGCAACTATTTAGATAAGTTAGAAGTAGTGCTGAAAACAGGTACCTAATATAAATAAAAAAGCATACGAAAATTTTTAAAACTTAACCACAGATATTTAATTTTTTCAATCTATAATTCACAAACGAATAATAAATAGAGAATTAATAAAATTCACATATAAATAAACTCAAAACAAAATTTTTGGATTACAAGAAAATTAAGGATGGTATATTTGATTTATTTGTTTCAAAATATATATTTTTTGGTTTTTTAGAGTTTTTATCAATTTTTGTGTGTTTTTTATCGATTATCATTTTTTTGGATTTTTGTTTAGTTTTCCTGTTTTTTTGAATTTTTGAAACTTATTATCTTTTTTTTTTGTAGATTTTTGATTTTTTTGCGAAAAGTGTGAAATTTTTTTTTGGTTTTTAAGTTTTTGTGAAAAGTGCGAGAAAAAGAGACGTTATTTACAAGAATGTTGGTGAAAAGGAAGGGGGAGAGAGAAAAGATTATTTACAAAAATATTTACAAAATTTTTACAAAATGAAACTAAATATTTTTGGAATTTTAGTTTTATAATTTTTTTGGAATTTTAGTTTTATAATTTTTTTTGGAATTTTTGTTTTACAATTTTTTTTGGAATTTTTGGTTTAAAAAGAAAGAAAAAAAACAAGATCTTAAGTTTTTGGGATTTTTTTTTCATTTTCAAATTTGTTTTTTGTTTTTTTTGTTTGTTATACAGTTTTTTTCATATATTTTTTGGAAGTGCAGAAAATAGAAATACAGTGCAGAAAATAGAAGTGCGAAAAAGAAAACGAGAAAACACTCTCATACTTAAGTCCAACATTGTCCCCAATGTTGTAACGTAAGTGTGCAGAACAAAACAGGTAAGATAATATATACAAAGAAAAGAAAGAGAGGGGGGGTAGAAGCTTCCCTGACAGGAGGTGGGGAAGGCGCAGTTTAGGAACCCTGAGAATCGTTCCGTTTTGGATCGATCACCTCCTTTCCGCTACGGAGTGTTATAGCGTTGATATTCTCCCGCGGATTGGGCTCCGTGTTTCCCGGCAGTGCCCCGAGCGCGCGCTGGGACATCATTCGCGCAAGTTGTCCAACCTGGAGTTCTAAGTTTTTTAGCAATTCGGTGATGTTCCGGATTTTTGACTCGTTGGAAGCGATATATTTTGAAAAATTCCCCTCCATCGGGGAGGGTTTTGGAAGAGGGGGAGGCGGAAGAAATCTGGGTGTGAAAGAGTTGGGCGGGCGCTGCGCATTATTCGCATTGCTCCATGAGAAGTTGGGGTGGTTCCTCCAACACGGATTATAGTTATTACTGTAAGGGTTGTTGTTGGGGTTGAAGGAAGGTCGCCCAGCATTTCCCACGTAGTCTACGAATTCATTGACTACGCCGGCATTAGGGGGAATCGCCCAAGGAGGAGTGGTGGAGGCAGCTGACATCTCCGCCACCTGCTTTGTCAGCCTTTCAACTTGAAGGGCTAAGTGGGCAGTGGCATCCACTTCGAAGAGGCCGACCGCCTGCTTGGGACGTCCACGCGGGACGTTCCATTGGTAGGCGTTCATATCCATTTCTTCAATAAGAGCTTGGGCAACATAGGGGGTCTTATTATTCAAGGTACCCCTGACAGCCGCGTCAATCATTTGACGCGTCTGATAGTTAAGCCCATTGTAGAAGATTTGCACCTGCGACCACGCAGGCAGCGCGTGGTGCGGACACTTGTGGAGAAAGTCTTTAAAGCCTTCCCAAGTCTTAAATAGAGACTCGAAATCATTCTGCACAAACGAAGAAATGTCGGCCCGCAACTTTGCAGTTTTGGCGGGCGAAAAATACTTCGTTAAGAACCGCTCCGCAAGCTCGGCCCAGGTGGTGATAGATCCTCGGGGGAGGGAATTCAACCATGCCTTAACTTTGGATCTGAGGGAGAATGGAAAAAGGCGCAAACGAATGGTGTCATCAGTGACGCCATTGATCTTAAAAGTATCACAAATCCCCAAAAATTAGACAAATGAACGTTCGGGTCCTCATCTGGAAGTCCATCCAACTGCAGGGCATTTTGGATCATTTGGATAACGCTCGATTTGATCTCAAAATTATTGTTCGCCACCGTCGGGCGAACAATACTGGACCCAGTATCGTCCAAATTTGGTCGGGCATAATATGACATTGTATGCTCGACGGTCGCGTTCGGATTGGGGTCGGCCATAACAACGACAGAGGGTTCTCCGATGGATTCTTCGGGATCCAAAGAGGGATTTCGGCGTTGACACCGAATACGTGCAAGCGAGCGTTCGAACTCAGGATCAGAATCCAAATTTTCGGACTCCGAAGGCTGTAAACGGGTCATACACCCTTAAATAGAAAGTAGAAAATTAACTTCTTTTTTTGGATTTTGAAGAAAAGTTTTTAAGTTTTTTTTTTAGTTTTTTTAGAAATAAAGGTAAAAGTAATAGACTTCGGATTCAGAATAACAACTCAAAGAGAATCCCCAGCAACGGCGCCAAAAACTTGATTGGCCCGCGAACAGACTCTTACTGTGGTTGGTTCGATGAGTCGATCGCCGCGGGCTTGCTTAGGTAGGCAAGTGCACCTATTGCAAGTAGTACTCGATATTCGGGAGAATACTGAGGTCGTATTAATCCCGAGAACGGGTTGATTACCCCTACTGCTCCGAAAACACTATTATTTTACCGAAATAGTAGTTGAGGGTTTTAATTAAAATAGGACGAAAATAGATTTAAGAAAATAGTCGATGAAGAGATCACTCCCGGTATCGAATTACGTTAGGATTAAAAATAGATTTGAATAACTAGAGATCTAAAGTTTGAATTTAATTAAAGTGGAAACTTGGTCGTGGAGGTTCAAAATAATGAGCTCACCTATCTCTAGGAATATCGCTCACCTGGATATTAAGGCTATTCGACCGGGCTCTCGTCCGACGAAGGATTTCCCTTAATGCCCGCAGTATGCTAAGAACCCTGCTATTGTGTGGGGAACCCAATCCGGTAGAGTTAGCGCACCTCCTCTCTCGAAGGTTTGTGCGGAACTCTATTTACCCAGGGGTGATCTGTCCATACGCACGGCCTCTCGGCTAGCTAGCATATGGATAACAGAAATAGAGCCCACACATCGATATGTGGTTCTACGCGTCGTTAACCCGGGGTAAACCTTAAGTTTTTTTAATTAAGTAGAATCATGAGACCTTTAGTTATTTAAAACATTTTATATCCCAAAACTCTTCGATACCGAGGGATAAAAGCAATTAGACACTCATCGGAATGGGGATAGCTTATATGTTTGGTTAAGCGAGCATCCTAAACTATTCGTTGAAGGGTTATAAAGAAAATAAGAAGAAAAGTAAAAAAAGACCCTAACATTAGAAAAGTTATTACAAATAAACACACCCACACTCATTCAAACATATAACAAGAGACAAAAATAAAACTAAGTTACACATAAGAGAAAATTACATAATTGAAATTTGCAGGTCCCACTCAAACGAGTGGGGGCGGGAAATAAAAGCTGAAAATTGCAAGTCCTACTCAAACGAGTAGGACTGAAATGAAAGCGAGTCCTACTCTTAACGAGTAGGCGGAAATAAATGTTGATTACAAGGATTTCTCAAATATTTACATCAAAATAAAGTCCAACCATTTAACTCCTAGCGAGTAGACGGAAAATCAAATCCAGCCATTTAACTCAAGTGAGTAGGCGGAAAAATAAAGAATGAAAATTACAAGTCCTACTCAAACGAGTAGGCAGGAAATGAAGTCCGGCCATTTAACTCAAGTGAGTAGGCGGAAAAATAAAAGCTACACACACTTGCTTGAATAAAATCCAGCCATTTAACTCAAATAAGTAGGCGGAAAATAAAAATACACACACTTGCTTGAATAAAATCCAGCAATTTAACTCAAATGAGTAGGCAGAAAAATAAAACCAACACACGCACTCTACTTGAAACTAACTACTCACGCACTCGACATAAATAAACACACACACACACACACAAACACACACTTGCATAAAATAAATAAGATGATAAAGATTATCTCATACACTCACGCACTCAGGTGTAAAATAAGAAAAATAAAGTTATTGAACAATTAAAATGACGGCATTTTTACTGCTGGAATGCAGTAGAAATGCATAAAAGGCAAAATAAAAATTATTTGAGCAAAAAGTTTTGAAATTAAAGTGAACAAAGAAAGTGCCCGAAAAATTAAAACGTTTGCATTTTTACCGTTAAATTTTGACAGAAATGAATAAAAAGAGGAAATAAAAATTGTTTGAGCAAACATATTTTTTTGTAATGTAATTGCTAAAATCAAAGTTTTTGAAAAACTAAATTAACGCTTGATTCATTCTTATATATATGTAAAAGAGTTTAAAAAGTAGCAGAAAATGAAAATAAAAATCCTAAGTCTAACGAATTTTGATAAGAAAAACGACAATAGTAACAGCTAGAAGTTTTGATAAAAATGAAAATAAAGCAAGTTGTTTTTTCATTTTAAAGTATAAATTTTGCAATTTTAAGCTCATACACGCGCACACGCATTATGAAAATGAAAACAAAAGTACTTAGGATTGATGAAAAGGAGGCCTTCAGAGTATTTTCAAAGCATTATAAGGATGAAAAGAAAAGATTTTATTAACAAAAAAGTTGATTACAATGCTTAAACAAACTTGAAAAGGAGGGGGAAAGATCCTTACATATACCCAAAACTAGCTCCAAACGGCAGCCCTTAGCATCAAAACGGTTCAAAAATTTGGAACAGCAGCTCAAAACAGAAGGGGTCAATTTATAGGAAAAATTTCATGGTACACGCCTTAAGTCACGGGTGTGTACCAAGGGCATGTCAGCACTATTTAACAACTGAATTCGGTGAAGTGACGGATTTGACGGCGATTTGACTTTGCGGCCGAAAACGCGGCAGGCTCGGCCCTGGTCAAGGGCGTGACGGTGGGGGTGTCGGGGAGGTTGAAATGGATGCCGTTTACGTCGAAAGTCGGCTACGGCGGTTTGTCGGGACAGGTGGAGGAGTCACGCCCCAGGTTACGGCGTGATCCTAGGCGTGTCGGGGGTTCGACGATCGTCGAGCGGAATGGACACGGGCTTGGGTCACGCCCCGTGTCGGGTGACACGGGCGTGACGCCATGCGTGTCAAGCTTTTCACTTCAAAAATTGTTGATTTCGCTGGAATTTGACGGGTCACGCCCTGGTCACGGGCGTGACCCAAGGAATACGGGCGTGATCAATGCAAAAATTTGACTTTTCCTGGAATTTTTCAGAAAATCAAAAAAAAGTAGGTTAGCAAAATATTTACAAAATAAGAGAAATTTATTGAAGAGATATAAGTAAAAACTAACGAAAAGTAACTAAAACGACTTATTTAGTATACATAAAAATACGTATTTGTACAACTCATCAACATACGTTGATAACATCAAGATCACCTTAGGAAGATTCATGACCATGAGAACTAGACCTTGATTATCAATTGTGTATATGGTGAAACTTACTCGATAATTAATTTGTTTTTAGTGAGACGTTCCTTATGATGAGATTGACTCGAGACAAATCTTAATGATTTGAAATGTTTTTCCCCTTATGCATTATAAATCAGACTCCATGTGGAAAATAATTGTGATTCGTTTTAATAACCTCAAAATAAATACTAATTGCTTGATACATGCTCAAAATATCGACGAGTAGGACCTCTTAAATTTTTAAGGTTGATGGCCCGCTTAACAATGTGACGAATCCCATAAAATGTAAATTTGGATAAATTATAAGGATTGGGTTGACAAATTACCTAGGAGTACTCAAAGGGATAAAGAATCCAATTATATGGAGGAAGTTATAAATTCGTTGACTATGTTGTGTTACCAAGGTGATCTGGAAGTGATCAAATATGTAGTCTCACTGTCATCGCAATATGAGCCAATGGGGTCGCACATAAGAGCATTGGAGAAGTTGGAAAGGTTTGTGTTGGCCTTTCTCATATGTGATATGAGTGATGGACCAAGACTATGACGTTCTGGATGTGATGGTTTTTCATTTCTGGACCGATATTGTGAATATGGGTCATCAGGTAAGTGGTCAGAATACTTCAAGGGAAATTCGACGAGTTTCGCTTAAGGTTTCAACGAATGGGTTGGAATTCCTCGAGTATCATCATGATAGAGTCAACGAATCTTTCTTGGGTTCGTCGAGTATCATAATTACAGATTCGCCGAGTATCGTCGATTCGTCGAATATCGCCTTAATACTTGGACGGTTTGCCCTGTCTCGATTCGTATAGTATGTCTGTGTTATTTTGACGAATAGTTTAGATTCGTTGGATATATACATGTAAACTTGACGGATGTTGTTACCTCTAGTTTAATTCCTTTAAGTCCAGTTTGGCATGGTCTGCAGGTAACAGAAGCTTCGGTCTACTATATATATGCGATGTAAACAGTAAACTGCAAATAAGACGCAATTTTCCTTTTGACCTAATCAAGGGAGTCGATATTTTCTTCACGATGGAACTGTTCCGTCTAGGGTGCGTTTGCTTCTTCTGTCCGTCGATCGTTTGCCGATCTTCCATTGCCGCTGGAAAGTGTTTCCTGAGGCTTATTCTTCGTCGTTGTCGCCTCTCCCTTAATATTTCTAGCAAACCGTGGACACGTTGAGTGCATCATTTCCTCCAAAAAAAGACATTGTGTGATAAGATTCTAAGGGTTCTCCGTGCTCGTGTGGATATCCATAGAGGCATGGACACTATTCTACGCTCGGAACTCCGATCGTTAGAGTTCGTTGGACTTCTTCGGAGCACCTTGGTTGAATATTGACTCAATTCCTCGAAGGTATAATTTATATAGAGCTATGTTACTTCTTGATCAAGGTTCATCGCTAGATTCGTGTTTCTTTTGGGTTTTCTTGTTCCTGATTTCACAGCGCACTAATGTTGCGACGTATAGAAAAACCAATACAGTGGTATAAGAGTGAGGTTGTGTGATGATCATTGTTTCAGAAGTTGCTAAATCCATTGCGTGTAGATCTGAAATTTTTAGAAGTGTTCTAAATGACCAATTCTATTCCTAGAACATCAAATGTTGATGGATTTAGGTGCTCTGCCCCTTGACTCCGCTCGCTGATCGGTCAGCGAGACCACCGCCAGGGGCATAGCCCCTTGGAACCCCGCCTGGAATTCATGTGACTTCATTGTGATATCTTTGTTACTCCATAACAGTAACCGTCCCTCTTGTTGTTTTATGGAAACAAGTGTGTTAGATTTTAAATCTCACATAGAGAGGCGAACTTGTCTACTGTGTAAGTGGAGTTGGAGTTACTCATGTCCAGTACATGTAATTCTGGAGATTTAGAAAGGTTCTAGATATTCAGATTTACTCCAGTTCGTCAAGTGTTAGTGATTTTTCTTCCGCACATCTGAGAGGCATTTGGATTGTGAATGTTGTAAGTTTTATTTTGTGAATATGCACATTGGTTAATTTTTAACCATGATTAAGTGTTAATCAATTATTTAAAATCCCTTAAGCAATATTAAGTAGTCGGATGCCTTCTGATGGATGATACTATTCCTGCCTCGATAGATGAAGTGTGGGTTTGTCAAAGCAAGGTACTTTAATCTACTATTGTAATGGCGCAAGCGGATAATTGTGATATCCTTCTGTCGACATCGGGTCAAACTTAACTGGGTGACCTCAAAGGTCGAGTGCCCAGAGGCATAGAGTTGTCATGCACGATATGATGGATGCAAATAAAGAGTTATTCACCAGCCATATAGGAATTGCATTGTGATGGAATTGACAAGCGTTACCTACCTAAATAGCTGCATTATGAGAGAAAAACCAAAGCTAACTCATAGTGTTAGTGAAATATGGATCTTGTCCACTAAGTGAGTAGCTCCCATAAACTCTCTGAATTAATATCGAGGGTTATCATTTTGATTAAAATAGTGGAAGTAATTTTTATTAAAGCCCTAATTGAAATAAAAATATATATTGAAATGTAGTACTGAATTTATCTTTGCTAAATCAATGTAGAATTTCCATGGAAGTGGATCTCATTCCATCATGTCCCTCAGAGCCATCCTTTAGAAGGAGAAACTGAGTGGGACGAACTATTTGGACTGGTACAGAAACCTACGAATTTTTCTCAGGAAAGAGCGTAAGCTCTATGTTTTGGAAGGGGAATCCCATGAAGAGCCAGTCGGGAATGCGTCTCGATCTGATAAAGATGCCTATAAGAATTATCAAGACGACCCTTTAGATGTCGAATGCCTCATGCTGGCAACCATGAACTCTGAACTTCAGAAGCAACATTAGAACATGGGTTATATTGAAATTGACAAGCATCTCAAGAAAATATTTCAAGGTCAAACTCGCCAAGAGAGGTTTGACGTCACCAAGGCATTGTTTCAGTGTAATATGTGAACTCGAGACATAGTAGGGACTCACGTACTCAAGATGATTGGGTATATATAGAATCTTGAAAGGCTAAGCTTTCCTCTGGGCCTAAAGTTGGCTACAGACATGATCCTGCAATCATTGCCAGATAGTTACGAGCAGTTTCTCTTGAACCATAATATGAATAAAATAGACAAGATACTTCCCGAGCTCCTACGCATGTTGAGAACTATAAAATCAATATGAAGAAGGTCAAGCCAGCTAGCCTAATATTGATGGTGCATAAAGGCAAGGGCAACGCCAAGAGTTTAAAGAAGACAAATTTTGGACCTAAGTCATCTCTTGAGCCCAAGTCTTCAGCACTGAAAAGAAAGGCTTGGCGAAAGAAGGGAAATGCGACCATTGCGGCAAGGCTGGTCAATGGAGGAGGAACTATCTTTCTTATATTGAGGGTCTATAGAAAATGAAGGGAGGTATGACTTCCGTTTTAAGTATTATATTATAGAGATAAACCTTTCTGCTCCTTCATCCTGGGTATTGGATACCGCATGTGGTTCTCACATTAATATGAATGTGCAGGAACTGGGAAGGAGAAGAATGCTAAGTAAAGGGGAGGTGGACCTGCGTGTTGGAAATGAAGCAAGCGTTGATGTTATCGTCAGAGTTTACCGTATTTCTTTGCACAATGGGCTTATAATAGAACTGGATAATTGATACTATGTTCCTTCCACAACTAAAAATATTATATCTATTTCATCTTTAAACAAGATTGGATTTTCTTTTATTATTAAGAATAATTGTTATTTTATATTTAAGAATGATGTTTGTTATGGTATAGTACAAATGTTTAATGGTTTATATATGGTGAACTTATACCATCAGATCTACAATATAGAAAATACTAAAAGACTAAAAACGAATGGCTCTAACCATACATAACTTTGTCATTATCGTTTGGGCCATATAAAAGAGAAATGCATATCCAAGCTCCATAAAGATGGATTACTGTGTTGGGTCCATTGCTCACAATGTCCGAGATTTGTAGAAGTCAAACAAGTCAATGATATACACATAGTTATATTTAATGTATGTTTAAGTTCATGCATGCAGGTTGGACTGGTATTCCAAGTGGTTCTGGCAGGTGGTCGCATGATAGAGGTGTGGAGAGATAGAAATCTATCTAAGCCCACAGGCGTTGAGTGAAGCTAGTTCACTCAACGCCAGATGTCAAAGAAGGAGGCCAGAAAGGATGAAAATCACCAAAGTCCACAGGCGTTGACTAAATCCAGTCCACTCAATGCCAAATACCAAAAAGCGCTGAGTATGGTGTGGACAGTCAAAGCCCAGCAGTGTGCAAAGTAATTCTGTGGCTAAGTCCATAGGCGTTGAGTGAAGGCAGTTCACTCAATGCCATACAATAACAAGCACTGAGTAAAGCTGTGTCTATCAAAGCCTCGACAATGACAAGCAAAAAAGCGGCTAAGTCCACAGGCAGTGAGGGAAGCCAGTTTACTCAACCCCAGATAACAAAAGCGCCGACTAAATATTGGACAATCAAAGCCCAACAGGTTGCAAAGATAATATTGTGGCTAAGTCAACAGACATTGATTGATGCAAGTTCACTCAATGCTAGTTGAGCAGAAGCATTGAGTCATGTTGCTGCTATCAAAGCCTAAGCAAAAAGAAAATAGAAATCGACTAAGCCCAGAGGAATTGAGTGAAGCCAGTTCACTCAACGCACTGAACGCCTCAACAAGCTGGCAGATTTCAGAATTGTGGCTAAGTACAGAAGCGTTGACTGAAGCCAGTTCACTCAATGCCTCAGCATAAAGACATGTAATCAATGAAACGGCTGAGTCTAGGGGCATTGAGAGATGAAGGCTCACTCAACGCAGTCAGCTCCTGGCAGCGCAGAAAGTTTGGCTAAGTCAAAAAATATTGAGTGAAGGCATCTCACTCAACACTTTCAACGCCTAGATGCAGAATGATGAGTCAAGTCTAAAAGCGTTGAGTGATGAAGGCTTCACTCAACGCACTTTACGCCTAAGGAAGCAAAAAGTTGGCTAAGGCCAGAATTGTTCAGTAAATATAGTTCACTCAACGCACTCAATGCCTGGTGGTGCAGAAATTTGGCTAAGTGTAGAATCGTTGAGCGAAGCTTGTTCACTCAATGCAATCAATGTCTGGGTTGGAATTGAGGATTTGACTAAGTTCACAGATGCTGACGTCAGCCAAAAGTCAACAAAAGTCAACAAATTCAAACTCGTTGCGGGAAAGGTGGAATTCACCATTAATTGCACAGATATCCAGCTGTATGATAAGTTATATAAAAGGAAGACTATAAACCAACAATCAAAGCTAGGACCACATGTGAAGAAAGTCATTGCACAACAGAATACAAAAGGAATGAGATCGGGGAAATAAAATTAACTTTAAGGGATTTTATTTTCGTAAAGCGAGAGAACATCATCGCTGTCTTCGCCATTGTTGTTGTGACAAGAAGTAGAAGCTCAAATTGATCGACCGGAAAGTTCTTCATATTAGATGTTGTCGTCATCATCATCAACAACAAGAAATAAGGAGTAGAAAGGGCTAACCTTAACTGCGGCCACTTCATAGCCCAAGCTGAGCAAATCCTGAAGACTATTTTTTGGTGCTGTAAAGAAGAAATCTGGACCGATCTCTCAGGACAGAAGGATAAAGACACAGAGATAATTTCTCTAGTGCCATATCAACATCAAACCTTATTCTCTCTGTAAAATTCTTTTGGATCTGAGCTGTAAGCCTGTGTTATAAAGGCTTAGATTGTATGATCTGTTATTGATCTGAGGTAGGATTCAAGAGTGAATCTGAGTGGTAGAATTCTTTTAAGAATCTGAGAGTATGCTGTCCTCCCAGCTTGAGTGGTAGGGTTGATGGCCTAAGGTAGGTGATTTTCTTATCACTGGGTTGTAGGTCTTTTTGCCGGATTTGTAAGTCTTGGAGGAGACTGAGTGGTCCTGCGAGATTATGTTATAAGCTCTTAGGTGCCAAGATATTGGAAAAGTGCCATGTCTAACACACTGTTGGAAAGACGGGAGGGATAGTGGACATACACTTAATCTGGGGAACCGCTATAATATTTTGTGTCTTCTAGGTGAATGTCTTGAATGCACTAGAAAATAAATCACCACTCACAGCCTAAACTTATAAAAGTTAAAAGATATACTAAAGATCTATAAACATATTCATCCCTGCCCCTCTATGTGGTTTTGATACCCTTAAAAACAAAGACTTTCAAGTGATATCAGAGGGAGGTTGCTCAAGAAAGACTTAACAGTCTGAGTAGATCTCCAAGGGTAGCAGTCAGAGTATACTTATGGGTTCATTAGAGAAATATAAGTAGCTTGGATCCATAAAGCTTCCTATCTGCAAAAAGGAAGGCTTTGGAATTTTGTAGGAAAAGGTCAGACTCTTCATGGAGGAATCGGACCCAAGGATCTTAGTCACAGTCAAAGAGTGACCTTTCATCCCTATGAAAGTCTCATCTCTTGAAGCAATAGTCTAGACACCTAAGACATATTCAGAAATAACTAAGGATGAAGTCATCTTGGCTACACTATACAAGGGGGCATAGAACATATTTGTTAGTGTCATAGATGACTCCACCTTTTAGAATATGATGCACTGCAAGACAGCCAAAGAGATGTGAGAAACTTTGGTAGTCTATATGAAGGGCACATAAGAGGTTATAGATGATAGGAAGCCCATGCTCAATCAAGAGTATGAGGCTTTTAGGAAGTCCAAGGAAAAGAACATAGCCAGCTGCTATGAAAGATTCTTTAGATAGTTAATGAGCTAAGGACCTATGACAAGGTCTTTAGTATATATGAGCTTAATGATAAGGTCCCAAGGTCTCTAACTAGAGACTGTGACACCAAGATTTGTGTCATCAGGATAGTGGCAAAGCTAGCAGATACTCCTCCACCAACTCTATTTGGGAAGTTGATGTCATATGACATGTAGCTGACTGTCAGAACAAGGAGGAGAAAAACAGCAAGTCCCAGGCCAGAGAAAAAACTGTGGACTTCAAAGGTGAAGCAGTAAGAAGAAGCGGGGAAAAGACTCCTTCTCCACCATGGAGGGCTGCTGCTGAGTCTAACTCAGAAAGTTCAGAGACATGCACATCAGACTACCACATGTCTGATGAGGAGTTTGCTTCCTTCTCTAGGCAGTTTGTGAAGTAAATGAAGAGGAACCAGTGGAGGAGCAGACTCTCCTCCTCCTCTCATCATAATGAGGACTACTATAGAGGAAAGAAGATATCCTCTAAGGAGGACAGGTATGGTTCTAAACCTGGTAAACAGATTTCTACTAAAGTGGATTGTTATTGCTGCAACAAACCTGAGCATGTAATAGCTGACTGCCCAGTCAAAAGAAAGGAGGATGGTGAGAATAAACACCACCATCAAAAGTGCAAGAAGGAGAAATCCATCATGGAAAAGAAGGAGAAGAGCTAGACTGAGTCTTCCTCATCAGAATCTGAAGAAGAAGAAGCCTATGTTGGGTCGATGGCAATGTCTGAGGAAGAATCCTTTCAGGATCATCCAGGTACAGAAAAGGTATAATCTCTATCTAGTTCTTCTTCTGAATCAGATTATGAGACAAGTCCCAATTCTAGTGCCTCTTTATCAAGTGATGAAGAAGACTCAAAATCTGAGGAAGATATCAATCAATTGATTGATAAGTATGGTGAACTTCTGTAGGCATTAAAAATAAATAAGCTATTGGCTAAAAAGAAGGCTCAGGAGATTGCATCTCTACAGCTTGCTGCTTCCCAGCATTCTGAGTCATCAACCTTGCTGGATCAAAAAATCAGGAAATTTAGCCAGCTGAAAAATATTACTATCTTGCAGATAGGTAGTATAAAATACAAGAATGCCCTTATTAGGGATCTAGAAGAAAAACTCCTAAGGGGGAAGAGATTTGTGGCAAGTCATTCTAAGCCAAAGTCTGTGTTGCCCATTATGGACTCCTCCTCTCAGAGAAACAAGAAGGGATTAGGATTCAAGGGAACCACAAGACCATCCCCTTTCAAAGGAAAGGGAAAAGCTCCAGTACATCCACCCATTGCCTTTGAAAAGGTAATACTCCCTTCTAACTGGTATTACCAGTACTCTGTATATGGTCACTAGAAGAATGGGAATTCCTCCTGGAAGGATACAAGTGTACCTACCAATGGAAGGAGAAGAGGAATGAGGATGAGTACCTTCAAGGAAGCCCATGAAGAAAATAAAATGGCCCATCATGGACCATTTGGCTTTGGTGCTCCAGCCCCCACTCTCAAGAACATGGCTACAGCCAAATTTCAGGGCCATCTAGCAAAGACTCTGACCAAGGATTAGTCCATCAGCAAGCCTGATTTAGCTGTTTCTGATGCTGTCCAGAGCATATCTTTTGCAAAGAAGACTATTGGTGATGGCATTCAGAGCAGGCCAAATAAGTCTACTGGAAGACTTACCTTCAGCCAGATCCTAGCTGAAAAGAACCTGAAAAAGGCTGCTAATGTTGCTTTTGGACAAAGAGTTGCTGTCAGCACAGCTAGTATACCATCTCAGAAAAGAAGGAACAACATTCACGAGTGTTGGTGCTATCGAAAAGTGGGCCACTATGCCATAGATTGCTGGAATAATCCAAGTGTGTCCAGAACTAAAGTCAGTCTACCAGTCAGAAAAACTGCTGGTGTACATGTTCATTGTCATACTGACATGCACCAAGGACCCTATAATTATTGGGGTCCTAAGGTAAAGTAAATATGCTTTGCAGGTTGGTCCAAGTACCCATAACCCTATTTAGTTCTTAGACAGTGATTATTCTAGGCATATGACTGGAACAAAGAGTAATCTGAAGGAGTATACTCCAGTGAAGGATGAACCCAAAGTTATCTTTGGTAGTTCAAATATAGGAGTCACCAGAGGGTATGGTAACATCACTAATGGCATAGTCACTATCACCAAAGTGAATTATGTGGAAGGTTTGCAACATAACCTAATAAGCATAAACCAATTATGTGATCTAGGCTATGTCACCTTATTCCACAAGGATAAGTGACATATTAAGAGGTCAAGTCACCAAGAGATCATCTTGACGAGCACTAGGATTGGGAACATCTATTATTTAAATTTTTTTATGCTTAGATATAGACTCCCTTGTATGCCTAGTTGTAGATAAGAAAAACTCATACTATGTCCAGTGTCATAAGAGGCTCGCTCATCTGAATTATAAAACCATAGGCAAGCTCTTTAGGAAGAGCTAGTTAGGAATGGTCCTAAGATGAAGTGGACTAAGGAGGGTATCTGCTCTGCATGCCAAAATGGCAAAGAGACCAAGACCTCATTCAAGGGCATTGGGACCAAAGACTAAGTGAGGTTCTATGCTTGTTCATAGTCTAGATAGGAAAGTCTACACCCTTGTGGTTGTTGATGTCTTTTCCAGATTTGCTTGAGTTTTCTTTCTTAGGAAGAAATCTGAAACCTCTGATGTCTTAAAGACATTTGTCAAGAAAATTCAGAATGAATTTAACTGTACTGTGGTAAAAATCAGAAGTCACCATGGGAGTGAATCTCAGTCTGATTGCATGACAAGGTTCTGTGAAGAGCAAGTGATTCACCAAGAATTCTCCTCTCCTAGAACACCCCAACAAAATAGGATTGTTGCGAGAAAGAATACTACTCTCAAAGAGGCTTGAAGGACTTTATTGAGTGGCACATCTCTCCCATAATACTTCTGGGCTGAGGCAGTTAATACTGCATATCATGTCCTTAATAATATTTCTATCACTAAGAGCCACAAGAAGACTCCCTATGAGATCCTAAAGGGCAAAAAACCAAACCTGAGCTATTTCAGGATCTTTAATAGTAAGTGCTATGTACTAAATAATGGAAAGTCCTATGTGACTAAGTTTCCTGCCAAGTCCAATGAAGAGATTTTTGTTGGGTACAACATTCATAGCAAGGGTTATAGGATCTACAACTTGAAAAATCAAGTTATAGAAGAGTCTATTCATGTATTTTTGATGAATCTATAATGATTAACAGTGATCTGTCAATCTCCTCTTCTAGTCCTGCCAGTACTGAGCTGATAATGGGCAAGCTGGCTATCAAGGAGGCTGATCCATAAGTTCAAGATGAATCTAATAGAGTGAGCATTCCAGAGGAAGCACAAGGCACACCGGTTATGCATGATGATCAACAAAGTGAAGATAATGAAGATCAGGAAATTGAAGCAAGATTGCCTCCAGGAGTCGGGCATCTAAGGGATCATCCAAGACACTAGATCATTGGTGATGTCAACCAAGGAGTAGTCACAAGGAGTAAAAGTCTGAATACAGCTTTGTATTCTAGTTTTCGGTCAAAGGTTGAGCCAAAGAGATTTGAAGAGGCCAACATAGATCAGTTCTGTATTGTAGCTATGCAAGAGGAACCGAACAAATTTATGAGGTGTAAGGTTTGGAAGCTAGTTCCCAGACCTCAAGGACATAATGTCATTGGAGTCAAGTGCATCTATAGGAACAAACTTGATGAAGATGGCAATATAGTTAATAATAAGGCTAGACTGGTGGCTAAAGGATACAAGCAAGAAGAAGGGATTTATTTCGATCAAACCTGTGCCCTGATAGCTTGATTAGATGCCATCAAACTTTTCCTTGCATTTGTCGCATACAAAGGATTCACAGTCTACCAGATGGATGTGAAGTCAGCCTTTCTGAATGGTGACTTAAAGGAAGAGGTTTATGTTGAACAGCCTCCAAGTTTTGTTATTCCTAACTCACCTGATTCTGTTTATAGACTTAGAAAAGCTCTATATGGGCTGAATCAAGCTCCTATAGCTTGGTATGATACATTGTCTAGCTTCCTCATTGAGAGAAAATTCTCATGGAGGAAGATAGACAAGACCCTATTACTAAGAGAATCTAAGGGCAAGATCATCCTACTCCATATTTATGTTGATGACATAATCTTTGGATCTACTGATGATAACCTTTGCAGGAAGTTTGTCAAACTTATGCAAGGGAAGTTTGAGATGAGCACCACGAGTGAGCTCAAGTTCTTCTTGGTCCTCTAAGTAAGACGGACTGATGATGGCTTGTCCATATCCCAGTATAAGTTCACCAGGGAGTTGATCAAAAAGATTGGTATAGAGAATGCCTCCACCATGAAAACTACCATGGGGTCAAGTATGCTTATAGACAAAGATGAGGCAGGGAAACCTATTGATGAAACTTTGAATAAAGGGAAAATTGGCTCCCTTTTGTACCTTATTACAAGTAGGTCAGACATCATGTATGCTACATGTGTTTGTGTTAGGTATCAAGCCTGTTCTAAAGAATCTCTCCACTTTGCTTCTAAGAGGATTTTGAGGTATCTTAAGGGAACACAAGATCTTGGTTGAGGTACCCTAGAAATAGGGATTTTAACTAACAAACAACTCAGAAGCAGATTTTGCAGGCTGCAAAGAGGACAGGAAAAATACTTCAGGCACCTGTCAGGTCTTGGGAGGAAGACTACTGTCATGGAGCAGCAAGAAGCAAACAAGTGTTGCAATATCAACCATAGAGCCAGAAAATATAGCTGCTGAGGGTTGTTGTGCACAGTTATTATGGATCCCACATCAGCTCCAGAACTATAACCTCCAGATAAGTAGAAGTCCTTTATTTTGTGATTCTACTAGTGCAATCTCTATAGCTAAGAATCCTTTCTCACACAGCAAGACTAAACACATAGAGATTAGGTATCACTTTATAAGATAGCATGTGGAATGTGAAGATATCTATCTTGAGTTTGTCCCTACAGACAAGTAGGTGACTGAAATCTTCACTAACCGACTAGAAGAAGAAAAGTTCAACACTTTCAAGTTTGAGTTGGGTATGTTGAACTTTGTCTAGCTACATATATTTCTCATATTATTCTTGTTGAAGGATGTACAACCTCTTGTAGGTTGAAAATACATTCAGTGGTATCAAGCTCTCCAAGTGGTTCAAGGGTCTATCACGAAGGATAATAGAAGATGCTCCAGTTTAGGGGAAGCAAGCTCAGCTTCTTGTTGAGAAGTTGCAAGCAACTGATTATCTGTAATCAGAGAGGCGGAGAAGATGTTTAGAGGAATATAAGGCTAGCACCTCCCTGACTATTTTACAGAAGTCAAAAAGGGAAAGAAGGAATGGATCAAGGAAATGATCAAAGTTATGCAGCAAGATAGGGGGAGCAGGGAGTAGTAATGATCACCCTGCAGGAAAGGTAAATGGGGAGATTGTTGGGGAGAAGGCAATGATCAAGCATTAGTCAGCAAAATAGGGGGAGTTGCAAGTGATCATCATCACCTTTCAGGGAAAGGAAGTGTGGTAACCTATAACTTGACAATCTTGTTATATGGTGTTAGGTTTGCCAATTTACTATTTTATCTGCTGCATATGTTAGTGTATATCATTGAATAAGAATTTTGAATGAGGGTTTTGACTTATTCGAATAGGGGAGAATGTATGGTTCACTGCTCACATTATCCCAGAATTATAGAAGTCAAACAAATCAATGGTATATACATAGTTGTATTTGATGTATGTTTAAGTTCATGCATGCAGGTTGGACATGTATTCCAAGTGGTTGTGACAGGTGGTCACAAGGTAGAGGAGTGGAGAAATAAAAATCTGTCTAAGTCCACAGGCATTGAGTGAAGTTAGTTCACTCAACGCAAGATGTCAAAGAATGTGTCTGGAAAGGCTGAAAATCTCCTAAGTCAACAGGCATTGAGTGATGTCAGTCCACTCAATTCCAGATTCCAAAAAGAAATGAGTATGGTGTGGACAGTCAAAGCCCAACAGTCTGCAAAGTAATTCTACGGCTAAGTCCACCGGCATTGAGTGAAGGCAGTTCACTCAACGCCACATAATAACAAGCACTGAGTAAAGCTGTGTCTATTAAAGCCTCAACATTGGCATGCAAGAAAAGGGCTAAGTCCATAGGCGTTCAGTGAAGCCAGTTCAACTCAACGCCAGATAGCAAAAGTGCTGAGTAAAGACAGGACAATCAAAGCCCAGCAGGTTGTAGAGATAATATTGTGGCTAAGTCCACAGGCATTGAGTGAAGCCAGTTAACTCAACGTGAGTTAAACAAAAGAGTTGAGTCATATTGTTATAGTCAAAGTATAAGAAGAAAGAATGCAGAAATTGACTAAGTCCAGAGGCGTTGAGGGAAGCCAGTTAACTTAACGCGCTCAACACCTTTGCAAGCTGGCATATTTCAGAATTGTAGCTAAGTACAAAAGCATTTAGTGAAGCCAGTTCACTCAATACATCAACATGAAGATAAGCAATCAGTGAAGTGGATAAGTCCAGGGGCGTTGAGTGATGAAGGCTCACTTAATGCACTTAACGCCTGACAGCGCAAAAAGTTTGGCTAAGTCAAAAAATGTTGAGTGAAGACCATTCACTAAACACTCTCAATGCCTAGATGCAGAATGATGAGTCAATTCTAAAAACATTGAGTGATGAAGGCTTCACTCAACGCACTAAATGTATGATTAAGTAAAAAGTGGACTAAGTGCAGAATCATTGAGTGAAGGCAGTTCACTCAACGCCTGGTGGTGTAAAAAGTTGGCTAAGTCCAGAATCATTGAGTGAAGCTTGTTCACTCAACGCACTCAATGCCTGTGTTGGAACTGAGAATTTGGCTTAAGTGCACAGATGTTGATGTCAGCTAAAAGTCAACAAAAGGCAACGAAATTCATGCGGGAAAGCTGTAATCCACCACTAATGTCATCGATAGCCAGCTGTTTGATATATTATATAAAAGGAAGGTTATAAACCAACAATTAATGCTGGGCCCACAGGTCAAGAAAGACGTTGCACGACATAAGATAAAAGGAATGAGATCGAGGAAATCAAATTAACTTTTAGGGATTGGTCTTTTCGTAAAGCGAGTGAACATCATCGTCATCTTCGCCATTGTTGCTGAGACAAGAAGCAGAAGCTCAAATCGATCGACCTGAAGGTTCTTCCTTTTAGTTGTTCTCGTCTTCATCATCAACAACAAGAAAGGAGCAGAAAGGGCTAACCCTAGATGCGGCCACTTCACAGCCCAAGCTGAGCAAATCTTGAAGACTATTATCTTCTATTGTGAAGAAGAAATCTACACTAATCTCTCAGGATCGAAGGTGAAAGACACCGAGATAATTTCTCTAGTGTCATATCAACATCAAACCTTATTCTCTCTATAAGATTCTTTTGGATGTGATTTGTAAGCATGTGTTATAAAGGCTGAGATTGTAGAATCTGTTGTAGATCCGAGGTAGGATTAAACAGTGAATCTGAGTGGTAGGATTTTGTTAAGAATCTGAGTGTAGGGTTGTCCTCCCATCCTGAGTGGTAGGGTCGTTGGACTGAGGTAGGTGATTTTCTGATCACTGAGTTGTAGGGCTTTGTGTCGGAGTTGTAAGTCTTGGAGGAGACTGAGTGGTCCTGCAGGATCGTGTTGTAAGCTCTAAGGAGCCGAGATATTGGAGAAGTGTCTTGTCTAACACACTGTTAGAAATGAGGGAGGGATAGTGGATGTACACATAATCTGGGGAACCACTATAAATTGTTGTGTCCTCTGAGTGAATGTCTTGAAAGCACTAGGAAATAAATCACCACATAGGGCCTAAACTTATAAAAGGTAAAAGATATATTAAAGACCTAGAAACCTATTCACCCCCTCCCTCCTCTAGGTGGTTTTGCTACCCTTGAAAACAAAGACTTTCATACTGGTCTCATTTGATTTTGAATCATTTGAGAGACGCGAATCTTGTTTGTTAGGCATAATTGTTGGGTACATTGGAATGAATGTACCTGATTTGAAGAAGCCTCACCCTACTCAATGATATACATAAAAATATATTTGATGTGTTTTGAATTTAGTTGTGCAGGTTAAGTATTTTCAGGAAAAGTTGAAAAGTTTCAAAGTCCATGTTTCGACAC
Source organism: Platanthera guangdongensis (assembly GCA_039583875.1). Lineage (NCBI taxonomy): Eukaryota > Viridiplantae > Streptophyta > Magnoliopsida > Asparagales > Orchidaceae > Platanthera > Platanthera guangdongensis. Next base: position 38,766,595 of record CM077159.1, on the reverse strand, counting down.
CCAGAAGAAAAGTGTCGACACTTAAGAAGACTTGTGTCGACATCCAGAGAAGCAGTGTCGACACTTGGAGTAATTGAGTCGACACCAGGAATGCAGAGTCGACACCACAAGGAAAGTGTCGACACATACAGGCTGTGTCGACACTCAATGAAGAAATGTCCAGAGAAGCAGTGTCGACACTTAGAAGTAGTGTCGACACCAAGAGGAACTTTGTCGACATCACAAAGTATTGTTGGGTATTGTATCCACAATGTACCTGATTTGAAGAAGCCCCTGAACAAGATAAGGTAAATAGGCAATGTTTTTGACAAAATATTTCAAGTTGTGCTTGCAGTTATTTCATGCTAAGTGCACACCAATGTCAGGGTGCAGTAGGTCAATATACATGGGTCTGCACGACGTAATCCCTCGTTGAGTAGATCAGTGTGTTGGCCTACGTGTACTCTGTTGGAGTTACCATTGTGATCTGGAAGTGATCAAACATATGATCTCACTGCCAACGCGATATGAGCCTGCAGGGTCGCACATAAGAGATGTGGAGAAGTTGGATAATTGACTGTGTTGGTAAAGGTTGCCAATCACGGACCTGAATGGGGTTGTGGGCAAAGTGTTGCCTTAAAGGATCGTCGGGTTGGGCAAATGTTGCCTTGGAAGGTTGGTAAGGATTGTCGTCCGAGGGTCGATAACATTCGTCGAGAATCGTCTTCTGATTCCCGCCGATCGGCGAGAATCGTCTCTCTGATTCTCGCCGATCGACGAGAATCGTCGAGAATCAATATGCTGATTCTCGACGATCGACGACTTCGACATGTATCGTCGACCGCGGCTCGACGGTCGACGAGATTCGACGTGTATCATCAAGTGAGGCTCGACGATCGGCGAGAATCGTCGAGTATTGTACTCTGATTCTCGCCGATCCATGGTGATGCTCGCTGACCGATTCTCGCCGACTCTCGCCGATTGATACTCGCCGATTCTGAACCTTATTCTTGGGTGGTCTGCGGATAGCGATAAGCCTAGGTTTATTTATACCTTTGGTATAAATACAACACTTAGGGTTTTCGGGTTCAAGGTTCGCGATTTTCTCCTGTAGAAAATCGAAACCCGCGACGGAAGAGTTCCGTTCCGCGATCGTTCCGCCGATCCCGAATCCTGCCGCCGACGGAAGGGTTCCACCGCCGCCGTGTTCACTCCGTTGACGTCCTCTTCTCCGGCGACTGTCGTTGGTGCTGCTCTTCCTGGCGCGGACCTAGCAGTCCGTGGAATAGCAAGGTGCGGTCATCGTTCTTCCCGATCTTCCGTGCGACGGAAAGCTCGGCGTTCTCCCGCTCGTGTGGATTTCTGCAGAGACGTGGATATTATTCCACGTAGAACTCGCCACTAGCAAGAAGACAAAGTTTGGAGCATCTCCATTGAGTTGTGACTCAACGCGACCGAGGTAATTTTTGCCTAGTGTTTGATAACTTCTTGATTCAACGTTCATAGCCCGATCCACATCTCTTTGGGTTTTTCTTGATGTTTTTCTTTTTCGCTGCGTGCACAAGCGTTGTGCCATCCTTATAGAGAAACCCAACAGTGGTATCAGAGCCAGGTTTCGGCCATGATCGTTGTTTTGGAAGTTTGTTATTCCAGTGCGTGTAAACCTAGGGATTTAGAAGTGTTCTAAATGCCTAGATTTAGTCTTGGTCCCCCGCCAAGAACCTCTGGAATTGCGTGGTATTTCTAAGTGTTAGAAATTGTTGTCTCCTTAGCAGTAACCATCCCTCGAGTATGTTTTGGATTTTGAATCCAACATAGAGAGATGAGCTTGTATACTGCTCTAAGTTGAGCTGTCTTTGCCTTTGTCCAATGCATGTAAATCTGAGGATTTGGAAGTTTCCGGATGTTCAGATTTATCCCTTCCTTCTATCAATTGTTGATGGTGTTAGGATGTGCACATAAGGGATGCATGTGGTTTAGAATTGTTTTTCTTTGGATGTGCACATTGATCAAATGTTGATCATGGTTAATTGTTAACCTATAATTGAAAATCCCTTCATCTAATATTAAGTGTTCGGATGCCTTCCGATGGATGACACTCTTCCTGCCTCGATCGATAAAGTGTGGGCTTGCCAAAGCAAGGTGCATTAATCTATCTTAGTAAGGGTGCGAGCGGATAATTGTGATATCCCACTGTCGACATCGGGTCATACTTAACAAGGTGACCTCAAAGGTTGAGTGCCTAGAGGCATAGGGTTGGCATGCACCATATGATGGATGCGAATAAGGAGTTATTCACCAACCATACAAGAATTGCATGAGGATGCAATTGGCAAGCGTTGCCTACCTAAATAACCGCATCGTGAGAGGAACGCCAAAGCGGACTCATAGTGTTGGTGAAATACGGATCTTGTCCACTAAGAGAATAGCTCGCATGAACTCTCCGAATTGTTAGTGAAGGCTATCATTTCGAATAAAATAGTGGGAGTATTTTAATTGAAGTCCAAATTAAAATAAATTGTATTTGAAATTTTGGTACTGATTTTATTCTGCATAAATTCTTGTAGAATTTCATGGCAAGTCTTTCACACTCCACGTTGTCTCTGAGAGCCATCCTTGAGAAGGATAAGCTCAGTGGGACTAATTACATGGACTGGTATAGGAACCTGAGAATTGTTCTCAGGCAAGAGCGAAAGCTCTATGTCTTGGAAGAAGAAGCCCCCGAGGTGCTGACCGGGAACTCTTCCCGTGCTGAGAAGGATACTTATAAGAAGTATACTGACGATGCTTTAGATGTCGAATACCTTATGCTTTCCACTATGAACTATGAGCTTCAGAAGCAACATGAGAACATGGGGTGCAAGGAGATTGACGAGCATCTCAAGAAAATGTTTCAAGGGCAGGCTCGTCAAGAGAGGTTCGACATCACAAAAGCGTTGTTTCAGTGCAAGATGGGAGTTCGAGACTCAGTAGGGACTCACGTACTCAAGATGATTGGGTATATAGAGAACCTTGAAAGGCTGGGTTTTCCTCTTGGTCAAGAGTTGGCCACGGATCTCATCCTGCAATCGTTGCCGGGCAGTTATGAGCAGTTCGTCTTGAACTACAACATGAATGAAATAGACAAGACACTGCCCTAACTCCTAGGCATGTTGAGAACTGCCGAAATCAATATGAAGAAGGCCAAGCCTGCCAGCCCCATACTGATGGTGCATAAGGGCAAGGGCAAGGCCAAGGGCTCTAAGAAGACGAAGGTGGGACCTAAGTCACATCTTGAGCCCAAGTCTTCTGCACTGATGAAAAAGAAAAGCACGGTGAAGGAAGGGAAATGCCACCACTGTGGCAAGGCTGGTCATTGGAGGAGGAACTGTCCTTCGTACATTGAATGTCTGCAGAAATTGATTGGAGGTATGACGTCCGCTTCAAATATTTACGTTATAGAGATAAACCTTTCTGCTCCTTCATCTTGGGTATTGGATACCGGATGTGGTTCTCACATTTGTACAAATGTGCAGGAACTGGGAAGGAGAAGATTGCAGAGTAAAGGGGAGGTGGACCTCCGTGTCGGCAATGGAGCAAGAGTTGCTGCTGTAGTCGTAGGGGTTTATCGTCTTTCTTTGAACAGTGGGCTTGTAATAGAACTAGATAACTGTTATTTTGTTCCGGCCATAACTAGAAACATTATATCTATTTCATGTTTGGACATGATTGGATTTTCTTTTATAATTAAGAACAATGGTTGTTCTATATTTAAGAATAATGTTTGTTATGCTGTAGCCCAATTGTTTAATGGTCTTTATGTTTTGAACTTGCACCATCTGATCTGTAATGTAGAAAATAATAAAAGACTAAGAACAAATGACTTAAACCCTACTTTTCTCTGGCATTGTCGTTTGGGCCATATCAACGAGAAGCGCATATCCAAACTCCATAGAGATGGACTTTTGGACTCATTTGATTATGAATCATTTGAGTGATGCGAATCTTGTTTGTTAGGCAAGATGACTAAAGCTCCTTTCATTGGTTATACTGAGAGGGCTGAGGATCTTTTGGGTGTTGTACATAGTGATGTATGCGGTCCCATGAGTTCCATGGCTGGAGGTGGGTATTTCTACTTTGTTACATTTACTGATGATTTCAGTAGATACGGATATGTGTATCTTATGAAGTGCAAATCCGAGACCTTTGAAAAGTTCAAAGAGTTCAAGAATGAAGTAGAAAACCAGTTGGGTAAAAGGGTTAAAGCACTCCGATCTGATCGAGGTGGCGAATACCTGAGTCATGAGTTCCGTGATGATCTGAAAGAGTGTGGTATTGTATCACAGCTCACTCCACCTAGAACACCACAACATAATGGTGTGTCTGAGAGGAGAAATCGTACTCTGTTAGACATGGTACGTTCGATGATGAGTCATGCAGACTTGCCTGTTTCCTTTTGGGGTTTTGCTTTAGAGACTGCTGCAATGACATTGAATCGCGCTCCAAAGAAAACGGTTCTGAAGACACCATATGAGATATGGACTGGGAAGCGTTCTAGTATGTCGTTCATTAAAATTTGGGGTTGTGAGGCATACGTGAGACGTCAAATGCCTGACAAGCTGGAACCCAAATCGGATAAATGTTATCTGGTGGGATATCCTAAGGAAACAAAAGGGTATTACTTTTACCTACCGTCTGAGGGCAAAGTGTTTGTCGCAAGGACTGGTGTCTTCTTGGAGAAAGAGTTCTTATCAAGGAAGACTGAAAAGGTAGAGCTTGAAGAAGTTCAAGAACCACATGTAGTGAATGAACCAGAATTGAATTCTGAGACAGGACTACAAGATGTTGTAGCTAGAGAACCTGCTCAGGGAACACAAGTCCTACGTAGATCTGGTAGACCGAGGTTTGAGCCTGATAGATATGGATTTCTCGTGTCTCAAATAGTTAATATGTTGCTTATGGATCATGATGATGAACCAGCAACCTACCAAGAGGCTATGAATGGACCGGACTCCGACAAATGGCTTGAGGCTATGAAATCCGAAATGGACTCCATGTATGCAAACTAAGTTTGGAACTTGGTGGAACCACCTGAAGGGGTACGACCCATAGGGTGCAAGTGGGTCTTCAAGAAGAAGACCGACATGGATGGGAATGTACAGACATTCAAAGGGCGAATGGTGGCTAAGGGTTTCAAGCAAATTCATGGTATTGACTATGATGAGACCTTTTCCCCTATTGCTATGGTGAAGTCCATTAGGATATTGCTTGCTATTGCTGCGTATTATGACTACGAGATCTGGCAGATGGATGTCAAAACGGCTTTCCTTAATGGAAACCTCCTTGAGGAAGTGTATATGACACAACCCGAGGGTTTTGTATCCCCAGATGAAGCCACTAAAATATGCAAGCTGAATAAGTCCATATATGGACTGAAACAGGCCTCTCGAAGTTGGAATCTTCATTTTAATGAGAAAATCAAAGAGTTTGGTTTCATCAAGAATGAAGATGAGCCTTGTGTTTACAAGCGAATCAGTGTGAGCATTGTTGTCTTCCTGATATTGTATGTAGATGACATACTGTTGATTGGGAATGACATTCCTACCCTGAAAGTTGTTAAGAACAACCTAGGGAACTACTTTTCAATGAAGGATTTGGGTGAAGCGACTTATATACTCGGTATTAAGATCTATAGAGATAGATCGAAGAAGTTGCTGGGTTTGACCCAGAGTACGTACATCGAAAAGGTGTTGAAGCGGTTCAACATGCTTGAGTCCAAGAAAGGATTTTTGCCCATGTTTCATGGTGTGAATCTCTCTAAGGACCAGTGTCCAATGTCTTGTGAAGATAAGGACCGCATGAAGTTGATTCCATATGCTTCGGCAATTGGATCAATCATGTACGCGATGTTATGTACTCGACCCGATGTCTCCTTTGCCTTGAGCATGACTAGCAGGTATCAGTCAGACCCCGGTGAGTGTCACTAGATTGCAGTCAAGAATATCCTGAAGTACTTGAGAAGAACTAAGGATGTGTTCTTGGTGTATGGTGGAGAGGAAGAGCTCGTTGTAAGTGGTTACACGGATGCTAGCTTCCAAACTGATCAAGACGACTCCAAGTCTCAGTCAGGTTTTGTGTTTTGCCTGAATGGAGGAGCTGTGAGCTGGAAGAGTTCCAAGCAAGAGACAGTTGTTGATTCTATAACAGAGGCCGAGTATATCGCAGCAGCTAATGCGGCGAAGGAGGCTGTATGGATTAGGAAATTCATCGGCGAGCTTGATGTAGTTCCTAGCATTGTTGGTCCCGTAGTTCTCTACTGTGATAACAATGGTGCAATTGCACAATCTAAGGAACCTAGATCTCATCAGCGCTCCAAGTATATACTTCGGCGGTTTCATCTTATTCGTGAGATTGTCGAACGAGGAGATGTAAAAATTTGCAGAGTGCCGACTTAGGAAAATATTGCTGATCCGCTGACAAAGCCTCTCGCGCAGAGAAAGCATGATGGTCATACTAGATCGATGGGTATACGATACCTAAATGATCAACTCTAGCGAGAATCTTGTGGATTGCATGTAAATATGTACTTTGTTGGCTGTTTGTTCATATGATGAACTGTGTACCTAAGTTTTTCTTTTAAAATTAATGGCAAGTTCTTTTATTGTGTCTTTTTCTATATGATAGTTAAATGTTAACATAATAGATACCCTTAGAATGTTCGCTTCCATGGGACATCAAGTATGTGACTTAAATGTGACAGCCTATGATTTATTTGAAGCTTCATTCTTAAAGGTCCCTGGTCGAGTATCATCATAGAAGCTAAGGGTGATGATGGTACATGAAGACTAGCACGTGTGTTGACTGATGACCGGTTCTCACAGGTCATGATATTGTGATATCAAGTCATCACGTGGGTACTTGTTAGTGAACAAGTTGTACTGGACAGACCCAACCTGAGAGTACTCTGTGGATTGTCATCCAATCGTGTCACGAGTAGGTCTCAATTGACAATGATGTTGTGATCCTTTGACCTGAAGTCACAGCATTCATCAAGTGAGGAAGAGCGTGCTTTGATGCCATCTAAAGTCTTCCTTGAGAAAGGTTGATGATAAGGGTGGTTGTTGGACATGTTACGAATCATTTGGGTGTTTGTGTGTGAGCAGATATGAGATTTGTCCTCCTGTATGACAGGAGTTGCATCCATGGGCCCCTTGATGGAACTGGACTGAGAAATGCATGACCATGCTTGGTTGAGTCAATATGTAATATTGGACTCACCATTCTCTGGAAGTCCGTCCTGGATCAAGAAACTTGGATTGAGCTATTACGAGGGTGACACGGTCCATGACTCTAGTTCTTTCCGGATGTAAGGGACAAAGGGACAAAGACAACGCTGATACATTGGTCATAAAGGCTTATGAGTTATAAACTCTTATTGCTTGGGGAGCAATGATGCATTGCTAGATGCCGCTCATTGTTTGTGAGGTTTTTGCTTTGATACTTTCGAGATCAAGTGGGAGTCTGTTGGAGTTACCATTGTGATCTGCAAGTGATCAAACATATGATCTCACTGCCAACGCGATATGAGCCTGCAGGGTGGCACATAAGAGATGTGGAGAAGTTGGATAATTGACTGTGTTTGTAAAGGTTGCCAATCACTGACCTGAATGGGGTTGTGGGCAAAGTGTTGCCTTAAAGGATCGTCGGGTTACATTGTTGACCCCATAGGAGTTTTCATGGTAGTGGATGATTCCATACCATACTTCCTTATCAATTCTATGGTGAACTTAGACTGGCATATGGATAATCCATCTTTAGTCTGTCTAACTTGGAGACCCAAGAAGAAATTAAGTTCCCCCATACTGCTCATTTCAAATTATCTTTGCATTAGTTTTGCAAACTTCCTGCAAAGACTACTTTCTGTAGACCCAAATATTATGTCATCTACATATATTTGGACTAAGATAATCTTGCCTCTGGATTCCCTAAGGAATATAGTCTTGTCTATTTTTCCCCTTGTGAATTTATTCTCAATGAGGAAACTAGACAGGGTCTCATACCAAGCCCTAGGGGCTTGTTTTAACCATACAAAGCCTTCCTAAGTCTATAAACATAATTAGGTTTAGTAGAATCAACAAAACCTGATGTCTGTTCTACATAGACTTCTTCCTTCAGATTTCCATTCAGAAAATCTGACTTAACATCCATTTGGTATATCTTAAACCCTTGAAATGTTGCATATGCAAGGAACATCCTTATTGCTTCCAGTCTTGCTACTGGAGCAAAGGTCTGATCAAAATCAATACCTTCTTCCTGCCTATATCCTTTTGCAACAAGTCTAGCTTTGTTCTTTATAATTACTCCATTTTCATCCAACTTGTTCCTAAAGATCCACTTAGTTCCTATAATATTGTGGTCTTTTGGTTTAGGAACTAGCTCCCAGACTTTGCATCTTTTGAACTGGTTCAGCTCCTCTTGCATGGCCTCAATCCAATGAGGGTCTAGGATTGCTTCTTCAAATTTCTTTGGCTCTACTTGGGATAGAAAGCTGGAGTAGAGAACTGAACTTAGATTCCTGCTCCTTATTTGTACCCCTTGTTTGAGATCTCCAATAATTTGATTGGCTGGATGATCTTTTAAATGCCTATTTGCTGGAGGCAGCCTGTCTTCTGGTTCTACACCTTCAGCTTCTTTATTCAGCAGCTCCTCTTGGTCTTCTTCAGCAATAGGAGTATCTTGTACCCCTCCTAGACAGTAGCCACTATCATCCACTTGCTGATTTGCAGTAGGACCTTCTGCAATAGTAAGCTTGTCCATCTTCTCAGTTACACCTGTGGAGCTGCAAACACTTCTAGGCAATTCATTGTTAATGAGTCTAGCTTCATCAAAAACTACATGAACAGACTCTTCTACAACTTGAGTAGTCAAGTTGCAGACCCTATAGACCTTACTGTTGTTGCTGTACCCAACAAAGATCCCCTCTTGGGATTTGGCAGCAAACTTGGTTAAATAAGACTTACCATTGTTAAGTATATAGCATTTATAACCAAAGATCCTGAAATAGGATAGATTTGGTTTTCTGCCCTTCACAATCTCATAGGGGGTCTTATTGTGGCTCTTGGTGATAGTAACCCTATTAATTACATGACATGTAGTGTTTACTGCATCAGCCCAGAAATATTCTGGGAGAGATATGTCACTCAATACGGTTCTACTAGCCTCTATCAAGGTTTTATTTTTCCTTTCAGCAATACCATTTTGCTGAGGTGTTCTTGGTGAGGAAAATTCCTAAAATATCCCAAACTCTTCACATAGCTTTGTCATATTATCAGACTGGAATTCAGTACCATGGTCACTTCTTATTTTAACCACTCTACTGTCTAACTCATTCTGAATTTGTTTGACAAAACTATAAAAGATAGTAGGAGTTTCAGATTTTTGCCTTAGGAAGAATACCCAGGAAAACCTTGAATAATCATCTACAACCACAAATGTGTAGACGTTCCTACCTAGGCTGTGAACTGGCATAGGACCAAAAAGATCCATATGCAAGAGGTATAGGCACCTCACAGCATCTTTGTTCTCAATGCTATTAAAGGTGGATCTGGTCTGCTTGCCTTTCTGACAAGCTGAGCATATCTCAACCTTTATTCACTTAACTTGAGTATCATTCCTCACTAACTCTTTGCTAAAGAGTTGACCAATTGTCTTATAGTTAAGATGAGCCAGCCTCTTGTGCCATTTAACACAATGTGAGACTTTCTCATCAGCTACAAGACAAACAGGAGAAACAATGTTCTCACACATAATGTCTAGACAATAAACATTTCTCTTCCTATATCCTGTCAGAATGATCTTTTGATCACTTGACCTACTGATATGACAACCATCCTTGACAAATGAGATGTCATATCCTAAATCACTCAGCTGACTTATGCTAATGAGGTTATATTTCAAACCCTTTACATAAGCCACTTGAGTAATTGTAATTACGTTGCTAGAAATGTTACCAAAGCCTTTGATGATTCCTTTTTCTGAACCACCAAAGGTGAAAGATATTGTACCTAATCACCTAGAGGGGGGGGGTGAATAGGTGACTCAAATCTTTTTAACTTTTTAGGCAGAATTCAGAGTATATCACAGAATTATAACTACTGTTTCACAGCAATCAATCAGCAATCACAGCAATCTATCAAGCACACAGTGAACACACAAATTTATAGTGGTTCCCCAAGGTTTGGGTACATCCACTTTCCCCCTTCGCCTATCTAGTACTGTAATAGATTCGGCCAAACTCCTCCACTATCTCAGATCCTCAGATCTTACACTCAGAACCCCAAAACAGGTTCCTACAGCTCAGGCCCAAGGCCTTACAACTCAGTCTTCTCCAAAGACCTACACTCAGCTTCTTCACAAAGCCTACACTCAGGCACAACATGCCTACACTCAGAGATACAAATCTCCTACACTCATGCACACAGGTCCTACACTCAGCCTTTATAATTACAGGCTTACAAACTCAGATCCCTAAGGATCCTACAAGAAATATAAAATACAAAGTGTATCTACCTACAACTCTAAATAGAGAGATGATTTGATAGGTTCTTGATGAGTTCTTGGATGAACTCTGCTGAGATCAATCTGACTTGGCTTTCTTCAAAGCTTCTTGAATGTAGAACACAATAGGATTGATCTTCTCTGCAGTTGATCCTTGATCTCTGCTACTTAAGATTCAGAACAAAATCTGAACCCTTCTTCTCAGCCTGGTTCCAACGGCTGTCTTCTTGGATGGAGCTCTCTCTCTCCAACTACTTAGATCTTCACTGGATTCTTCAATGAATAGCTAGATCTTCTTTGTATTACTTGATCATCGTTTTCTGTAGACATTATAAGCCTATATATAGGCCTTCTTCATGGTACCCGGCTGGTCCGGTTCCTAACTGATTTCTGACAACTTTGACAAGTGCAGTAGACCGGCTGGAATGGCAGCTGTCAAGTCATTCAGTCAGTTCTTGAAATAACTGTAACTGTCTGAAAATGTCGAGACTATCTGTCTTTAAGTGTCGACACTTATAGACCAAGTGTCGACACAAGTTGACTAAGTGTCGACACTAGCCTTCAAGGTGTCGACACAACTCCTTGTGTTGTAGAATTCACTTCTCGACACAGCTTCTTCTTCATGTGTCGACACTGATATTGAGTGTCGACACAAGTCCTTGTTCTTCAGTACTTTGTTGATTTCTTGTAAGTGTAGACACATCTCCTTTGTGTCGACACATCTTCATGTGTTTAACTTGTTCAGTGTCGACACATCTTCTTGGTGTCGACACATGCCTTCAGTGCTGATACTTGCTGAGTGTCGACACAGCTCCTTGTGTCGACACATCTTCTTATGTTGAGACTTTTGCTGAGTGTCGACACATCTCCTTAGTGTCGACACTTGTACTTAGAATTTTTGTTGAAATTTGCTAAGTGTCGACACAGCTTCTTGTGTCAACACTTTCTTCAAGTGTTGAGTCTTCTGCTGAGTGTCGACACATTATTTCTTGTGTCGACACTTTCTTCAAGTGTTGACTCTTCTGCTGAGTGTCGAAACATTCTTTATTATGTTGACACTTGTACTTAGACTCTTCTGACTTTTGTTGAGTGTCGACACAGCCTCCAAGTGTCGACACTTTCTGATGTAGACACAGTTCCTCTGGGTGTCGACACAACTACTAAGTGTCGACACTGCTTCACTGCACTTTTCTTCATTGAGTGTCGACACAGCTCCTTATGTCGACACTTTCTGTCTGGTGTCGACTCCGCATCCCTGGTGTCGACACAAGTACTCCAAGTGTCGACACTGCTTGCCTGGGTGTCGACACAAGTCTTCTTAAGTGTCGACACTTTCCCTTTGGGTGTCGACACATGGACTTAGAATCTTTTCTGCTTTCCTGCAAATACTTAACCTGCACAACTAAACTCAAAACACATCAAATACATTTTGATGTATATCATTGAGTAGGGTGAGGCTTCTTCAAATCAGGTACATTTAAACCAATGTACCCAACAATCTCCCCCTATTTGGAGAAGTCATAACCCTTAGTCAATGTTATACACCATACAGAATAAAATCATAGCATGATGTAAAGCAGGATTATATAACAGGGCAAACATAAACATGTATCAAACAAAACATATATACTCAGATATCATTTCAGAACAATTATGAAATAGATTAATCACACATCATATTGTTCTAACAACTTTGTCATATACATTAAACAAAAGTTTACAGAATGTTTAACATCAAAAGATTACATAATAAACTTAAGATAATGCTATTCTATTTTTGCTCTGCCTCCTTGATCACTATGCCCTTCCCAGTCTGTATCTTTGCTTGCACAGGGGCTTCAGCATCTTCAGTATCAGCACTCTTCTTGCCTTTCAGATCCTTTTTCTTTTGCTCTTCAGCTTTAATCTTTTGCCTCTCAAAGTAATGATAAGGCTTGGGAAAGTACTTGCTAGGCTCCTGGGCAGTAGGAGGTAGCTTTCCCATCTTTGCCTTTCTCCTGTATTGCACAATGGCTTCTTGCCTTGTCTCATGCTTCCTCCATTCTAGTTCAGAAAACCATTTGTTTCTGTCTTGTATATTATCTTTGGCAGCTTTCGATGCAGTTAACATAATGTTTCTTGAAGTGGGGCTCCACTGCTCAAAGTCAGGCCTTTGTTCAGCTTGCTCTCTGAACCTCTTTTTAGACAGTCTGGCCTCTTGTTCTTTCTGCAAAGCTTCTTGCATAGCCTCAGATACTGGCTGAACCACCTTCTCTATGATGACATTTCGTTGTCCCCCAGGTGGGCTATACATGGATTGTATATCAGCTTGAACCATATCAAAATCTGGAGGAGGGTAGATTACTTGATCCACTTCAGGTTGCTCCCCTCCTAGATATGCATGATGTATCCCAAATTCTGCTACATTGTCATCATCACATAAAGGAGGATAACCAAGAGTAGCTCTGATAGAATTAGAAATCCACTTAGCATGATCAGAGCTGGCTTTGACTAACACCCTCTCCCCCTTTATGACTTCTCTTTCTATGTGATCTCTTACATCATCTTTATGAAATCTGACCTGGTTATCCAAATAGTTGACTCCATCTTTAAAGAAAGGTTTCAACCTTTGGAGTTTTTCAGTTATCAACTTCTGAGAGTCTTGAATTGCAGAAGTAACATCAGTTAAACTCTTTTGCAATGCTTTATCAAACTCTGCCTTAGCAGTAGCAATAGAAGTAGTCAGTCCAGTAGCTATGTTCTTCATCTCAGTGATAATGGCATTGTGAGATTCTGTCAAATTATCATTCATCCTGATCTGATTCTCTAGAACATATCCTTGCTTTAGTGCAATGTCATCGACTTGAGCCTTTATCTTCTCTTGATGTGTAGCTAAGTATACTACTACATTCCCTTCCTTGTGGAAGCAGTCAGTCATTTCCTTTTTATTGAGATTCATTTCAAATCTTATAGACTTTATGTCTTGGGCCAGATCAAACTGTAAGGACTTATGCCCTTCATCCACATATGTTTCTATGGCTTTCCTGTGCTCATCAAGTTTTATTTGCATAGCAACCATGAGAGAACTATAATCTACTGATGGTGCTGGCTGTGATATAGGCTGTAGTGCAATAGTTTGCAAGGCCTTTTTGTAATTCTGGCTCCTTCTCTTAAATACATGAAATTTTCTTTTCTTAGCTCTAGCAGCTTCCTCATCTTCAGATGCTGATGTGCTAGCAATATCTACCCTCTCTCTAGGTAGCTCCTCAACAGCTTGGTGCTTCTCAGGCTCTTGCCTAACAGGTTCTTCATCAAGTATTACCTGCTCCCCCTCAACTTGGGACTTCTCCCCCTCAGCAACAGCACTTTCCTTGTCAAAGTATGTTTGATCTAGGTTGAGGAAGAGATCTTCCATAGTATATTCTTGTGGAGAATGGGCTGGAGAAACTCTTGGCTCATCTACCACTGGATCAGATACTACTTGAACTGTAACAGATGTGTCCTCCATGACAACATCTGGGACTTGACTATCAATCTGAGTTTGCTGATTAACATTATTTAAGGAATCAGACAAAACATTATCCTCTATAGGGAAATCTAAAGCATTAAGCTCAGTGATTACCTTAAGGATGATGTGGGTGGCTCTTTCACTTTCAAGAGGAGTTGGCTCTTCCACCACTAGAGTCTCCCCCTGGACAGTATCCTGGTGTATGGGGCTAGCTTGAGGTAGCTCCCCCTGCCTCTCTGCAGCATCTTGTTGAGTAGGAGATTTCCCAGCATGTCCTTCTACATCCTCATCAGGAGTAAAGACAACGTGTTCCTCTGAACTGCTAGATGATTCTTGAGCTACTGGAGCTAGCTTCTTCTTCTTCTTTTGAGGAGTTATTTTCTCAGGAGTAGGCATCTCCTTAGTTAAAACTCTGTCCCATCTTGAGAAGATCCTCATGTCCATCTTTCTCATATGGTTGATCTTAGTTCCAGCAGCTTGACTCATAACCTCTGGTATATTACCAGCAAGGTACAGACTAAGAATCCTACACAAATTAGGTTTCTTTAGGCTCTCCTTAATCTTATCAAAGACAATAACAGACCAATCAGTTTGTAGAGTGAAGATTATCCTTGTCATAAGATTGAACATATGGGCTGAGACCCTGTCATGCCCTCCAGGCTTACTTAAGATCACTTTTCCAACAATTTCAGAAATAAATTTCCCTTGGCTGTTCATGCCTTTCCTATTGAACACTGATCCAATTTTCAATTTGGAATCCAGTCCACACCATGTCAATGCTTCTCTGGTCTTAGAAGCAGTTACTTCATCCTCTTCTTTTATCCTTGGCAGGTTTAGAACCTTTCTCAAACTTTTAGGTGAGACCTTCACCTTTTCACCATGAACCCTAGACTTTATCTTGAGTCCAGATTCATCTATTTTAGCTCCATTCAGGAATTCCAATACTTCTTTCTTCCAGATCTTTGTGGGCTCTGAAACAAGAAAATCCAACCCCGAGTCTGCAACTAGGGTTACTACATTCTTGATCTCCGGGTCTGCATCGTCAAATGCATGTCGCAACAGTTCATATCCTTCGTTCACGTTCTCCTCGAGCTTTGGCGCCATTAGGGTTTGAAGAATTTGACTGGAGAGAAGAGAGGTGTCGACACACAAGTTTGGTCTCGAAGCTTTGGTGAGCGTGTCGATAGACAAAGGCAAAATCCTATTTATACCTTTCTAGGATTGAAGATGAAAGGGCGGGTTAACTAACTTAAATTGTGTCGACACTGTTGAAAAGTGTCGAGACAGACTTATAATGTCTCGACACCAATGTGTCGATACAAGTTTAGTCAACATATATATGTGTCGACACTTGATTATGTGTCGACACCACTCAACTCGACATTTAGTCGAGACTTTACTTAGATAATTCTGAGTAAATACTAAGTGTCGACACCACCTTGGATGTGTCGACACCTACTTGTCATGTGTCGACACTAATATTCTGAAGTGTCGACACAGACTTCCTAGATGTGTCGACACCTTTTCCCTGAAGTGTCGACACCACTCTTCTGTGTCGACACAGAAGACTCTGTGTGTCGACACCTTTTTACTTAGTCAAATTTGTAAACTTATTATAAGTTTATCATACCTAATTCAATGTTGAACCTATTGAACTTGGTTTCTTCTAGGGGCTTAGTATACATGTCAGCTAGTTGATTATCAGTATTTACATACTCAAGTGATATATCTTCTTTTTCTACATATTCCCTTAGAAAATGATATTTTATTTCAATATGTTTAGTTCTACTATGGGAAACATGATTATTTGCAATTGATATAGCACTAGTAGAATCACAAAACAGTGGTGTTCTACTTACTTGAATACCATAATCCTCAAGCTGATGTTGTATCCATAGAAGTTGAGCACAACAACTTCCTACAGCCACATATTCTGATTCTGCAGTGGAGATAGCCACACTTATTTGCTTCTTGCTACTCCAAGATATCAGTCTTCCACCTAGGAATTGACAAGTTCCAGTTGTACTTTTTCTGTCTTCTTTGCAGCCTGCAAAGTCTGCATCTGAATAACCTGTTAGTTCAAAATCTCCATTCCTAGGGTACCAGAGGCCTAGATAAGGAGTGCCCTTTAGATATCTCAGTATTCTTTTGACTGCTGTCAAATGAGACTCTTTAGGGCATTCTTGGTACCTAGCACAGACACATGTAGCATACATGATATCTGGTCTACTTGCAGTCAAGTATAGAAGGGAGCCAACTATCCCTCTATACAAAGTCTCATCTACAGGTTTCCCTGCATCATCTTTGCTAAGAGACATACTTGACCCCATAAGAGTCTTCATGGTACTGGATGAATCCATACCATACTTCCTTATGAGTTCTAGGGTGAACTTAGACTGGCATATGGATAATCCATTCTCAGTCTGTCTAACTTGGAGACCCAAGAAAAACTTAAGTTCTCACATACTACTCATCTCAAATTGTCCTTGCATTAGTTTTGCAAACTTTTTGCAAAGACTACTTTCAGTAGACCCAAATATTATGTCATCTACATATATTTGGACTAGTATGATCTTGCCTCTAAATTCCCTAAGAAATAGAGTCTTGTCTATTTTCCCCCTTGTGAACTTATTCTCAATGAGGAAACTAGACATGATTTCATACCAAGCCCTATGGGCTTGTTTTAACCCATACAAAGCTTTCCTAAGTCTATAGACATAATTAGGTTGAGTTGAATCAACAAAACCTGATGGCAATTCCACATATACTTCCTCTTTCAGATTGCCATTCAAAAAAGCTGACTTTACATCCATTTGGTAAACTTTAAATCCTTGAAAGGTTGCATAGGCCAGGAACATTCTTACGGCTTCCAGTCTGGCTACTGGAGCAAAGGTTTGATCAAAGTCAATACCTTCTTCCTGCCTATATCCCTTAGCAATCAGTCTTGCTTTGTTCTTGACAATCACTCCATGTTCATCCATCTTGTTCCTAAAGATCCACTTGGTTCCAATTATATTGTGGTCTTTTGGTTTAGGAACAAGCTCCCAGACTTTGCATCTCTTGAACTGATTTAGTTCCTCTTGCATTGCCTCAATCCAATGAGGGTCTAGGATGGCTTCTTCAAACTTCTTTGGCTCTACTTGGGATAGAAAACTGGAGTAGAGTACTGCATGCAGATTTCTGCTCCTTGTTTGTACCCCTTGTCTTAGATCACCAATGATTTGCTCTGCTGGATGATCTCTTAGATGCCTATTAGCTGGAGGCATCCTGGCTTCAGGTTGAATTCCTTCAACTTCTTCATCTTGCTGCACTCCTTGATCTTCTTCTGCATTAGGTACATGTAGTACTCCCCCTAGACAACAACCACTATCTTCTACCTGTTGTCTTGCAGTAGGTCCTTCTTCTATAGTGAGCTTGTCCATCTTCTCAGTCACACCTGTGGAGCTGCAAATACTACTAGACAACTCATTGTTAATAAGTCTAGTTTCATCAAATACTACATGTACAGACTCTTCTACAACTTGAGTAGACAAGTTGTAGACTCTATAAGCTTTACTATTGTTGTTGTACCCAACAAAAATTCCCTCTTGGGACTTGGCAGCAAACTTAGTCAAGTAAGACTTTCCATTGTTAAGTATAAAGCACTTACAACCAAAGATCCTGAAATAGGATATGTTTGGTTTTCTGCCTTTCACAATCTCATAGGGGGTCTTATTGTGGCTTTTAGTAATGGTAGCCCTATTAATTACATGGCATGCAGTATTCACTGCCTTAGCCCAGAAATATTCTAGTAGAGATGTATCACTTAATAGGGTTCTACCAGCCTCAATCAAGGTTCTATTTTTTCTCTCAGCAATGCCATTTTGTTGAGGTGTTCTTGGTGAAGAAAACTCTTGAAATATCCGAAATTCTTCACATAGTTTTGCCATACTATCAGACTGAAATTCAGTACCATGGTCACTTCTTATCTTGACCACAGTACTGTCTAGTTCATTCTGAATTTGTTTGACAAATCTATGGAAGATACTAGGTGTTTCAGATTTCTGTCTAAGGAAGAACACCCTGGAAAACCTCGAGTAGTCATCTAGAACTACAAAGGTATAGACCTTCCTACCTAGGCTGTGAACTGGCATAGGACCAAAGAGATCCATATGCAAGAGGTATAAACACCTCACAGCATCTTTGTTTTCAATGCTACTAAAGGTGGATCTAGTCTACTTGCCCTTTTGACAAGCTGAACATATTCCATCTTTAATACACTTAACTTGAGGACCATTTCTCACTAACTCTTTACTATAGAGTTTGCCAATTGTCTTGTAGTTGAGATGGGCTAGTCTCTTGTGCCATTTGACACAATGAGAGACTTTCTCATAAACTACAAGACACACTAGAGAACCATTGTTCTCACACATAATGTCTAGACAGTAGACATTTTTTTTTCTATAACCTGTCAAAATGATCTCTTGATCATTTGACCTCCTGATATGACAACCATTTTTAACAAATGAGATATCATATCCCAAATCACTCAATTGACTTATACTAATAAGGTTATGTTTCAAACCCTTGACATAAGCCACTTGAGTAATAGTTATATGGGAGCTAGAAATGTTACCAAAACCCTTGATGATTCCTTTTTCAGAATCACCAAAGGTGACTTTTGGACCATCCTTGATAGGTGTGTAGTCCTTTAGCAATCCCCTAGTTCCAGTCATGTGTCTGGAACATCCACTGTCCAAGTACCATATTGGGGCATGACCACTTGGACTCACCTGCAAAACAGATTAGTGAACCTTAGAACCCAAAGAATTCTTGGATCCTTGGTACTGGTTAGTTTGCTTCCTAACAAAGCTACCTGCAGGTTTTCCAACAGGCAGTTTGCTACTCACTTTGGCACTTGCATTGTGCCAACAGTCCATGGAAAAGTGGCCTACCTTGCCACAACACCAACACTCAAACCTATTGTACCTTTCCTTAGGTACATTCTTAGCTGTTTTATCTACAGCTGGCTTGTTGAGAGCTGGGGCTTTGCCCTTAGACTTGGACTGAATAGTCCTAGCTGGTTTAGTAAACTCCAGTCCAGCTTTACCTTTTTGGTGAACAAATTCATCAATTAAGGGTAGAACTGACTTTGGTTTAGAAAACCTAGCAACTAAATCTCTCTCCTTCTGAAGACTAATCTCCAGACTTTTGATTTTATCATTCTTAAATGATATAGTCCCCATCTGAATCACAGTTATGTGTTTCAGTCTGGCTATTTCATTAAGCTTTTGATCAATCATCTTCTCAAAATCAGTTGTAGCAGCTTTGAGACTAGCAATTTCCTTTGCCTGACTCTTGGCTAGGGACTTGCTCTTCTTAAAATCTTGCAACAGAACTTTATATTCATCTATCAACTGATGAATATCTTCTTCAGACTCAGATGCACTCTCATCACTTGATGATGATGAATCTATTTCTGATTTAGCACATGAAATTGAACTTAAAGAACAATTTTGTACCTTACTAGGTCCAGGCTACTCCTGGATTTTGTCACTTTCTGTCAATGCCATCAGTCCTTGGCACTGACTGTCCTCTTGTTCATATATAGAGTTCATGATCTGGATGAACTCTTCTTCCTCTTCCTCAGCAAACAGTCCTATGTATGCTTCAGCATCTGACTCAGTTTCTGATGAAGATATGTCTGACAGGCTCTTATCCTTTTTGGCAACAAAAGACCTTTCCTTCTTGCCCTTGAATTGTGTCTTTTTCTTATCAGTAGATTCTTTTCTCTTCTCAGGACAGTCAGCAACAACATATCCTTGTTTGTTACAACAATAACAAACTATCTTTGAAGATGAAGTTCTATTTGACTTGGGCTTTCTTCTGTCATTCTTTGATGACTTCTGTGTTGTGGATGGCTTAGTCCTCCACTGTTTCTTCTTTAAGAACTTCTGAAAATGTCTTGTGAAAGCTGCAAAGTCCTCATCACTTTCACTGCTTTCAGACTTTCTGCTTTCTGAATTATCTGACTCAGTCTCTGCACTCTTTGGTGGTGGAGATGGTGGCTTACTTCTGTATTTTCTGGGGGCTTCTGTTTTAAATGCCATTGTTCTTTCTTTATTCTCAATTCTGGTAGACTTCTCCTCTTCTTTCCTCACCATCAACTGCATCTCATAGGATATCAGTTTTCCAAACAGTGTTGGTGGAGGGATATCTACTAACTTTGTCATTTCCCTTATGGTACAGATCTTGGTGTCACAATCCTTTGTTAGGGACCTCAGAAACTTATCATTTAGTTTATAATTACTGAACTCTCTGCCATAGGACATTAGCTCATTCACAATCCTATAGAACTTTTTATAGCATTCTGTTATGCTATCAGATCTACCTTGCCTGAAGCTTTCATATTCTTGGTTTGATAAGGACTTTCTGTCCTGCCTCACTTCTTCAGAACCCTCCATGTACACAATAAGAGTATCCCACATCTCCTTAGATGTCTTACAGTGTATCAAATTCTGAAAGGTAGCATCATCTATAGCACTCACAATGATATTCTGAGCCCTCTTTTACATTGTGGCTAGAATTATCTCATCCTTTGTCATTTCAGAGAAATCCTTAGGTGTTCTCTGATTTGCATCTAGGATTGAAACCTTCATGGGCACATATGGCCCTTCTTTAACTGTGATGTAAATTCTAGGGTCTGAGGCTTCCATAAATAGTCTCACCCTTTCCTTCCAGATGCCAAATATTTCTTTTCTGCAAATGGGTAGCTTCATGGATCCCAATTCCTTATGATTCTCAGTGGAACCCATGGTTCTTGATTTTCTTGATTCTATACTTTACTTAGTGTGAATCTGCCAACAGGATCTACTCAGACAGTTAAGTCCCTTTTTGAGGAACCTCGCTTTGATACCACTTGAAAGATATTGTACCTAATCACCTAGAGGGGGGGGGGTGAATAGGTGACTCAAATCTTTTTAACTTTTTAAGCACAATTCAGAGTATATCACAGAATTATAACTACTGTTTCACAACAATCAATCAGCAATCACAGCAATCTATCAAGTACACAGTGAACACACAAATTTATAGTGGTTTCCCAAATTTTGGGTACATCCACTTTCCCCCTTCGCCTATCTAGTAGTGTACTAGATTCGGCCAAACTCCTCCACTATCTCAGATCCTCAGATCTTACACTCAGTACCCCAAAACAGGTTCCTACAGCTCAGGCCCAAGGCCCTACAACTCAGTCTTCTCCAAAGACCTACACTCAGCTTCTTCACAAAGCCTACACTCAGCCACAAGGCCTACACTCAGCCACAACAGGCCTACACTCAGAGATACAAATCTCCTACACTCAGGCACACAGGCCCTACACTCAGACTTTATAATTACAGGCTTACAAACTCAGATCCCTAAGGATCCTACAAGAAATATAAAATACAAAGTGTATCTACCTACAACTCTGAATAGAGAGATGAGTTGATAGGTTCTTGATGAGTTCTTGGATGAACTCTGCTGTGATCAATCTGACTTGGCTTTCTTCAAAGCTTCTTGAATGTAGAACACAATAGGATTGATCTCCTCTGCAGTTGATCCTTGATCTCTGCTACTTAAGATTCAGAACAAAATCTGAACCCTTCTTCTCAGCATGATTCTAACGGCTGTCTTCTTGGATGGAGCTCTCTCTCTCCAACTACTTAGATCTTCACTAGATTCTTCAATGAATAGCTAGATCTTCTTTGTATTACTTGATCATCTTTTTCTGTAGACAGTATAAGCCTATATATATGCCTTCTTCATGTTAATCGGCTGGTCCGGTTCCTAACTGATTTCTGATAACTCTGATAGGTGCAGTAGACCGGCTGGAATGGTAGCTGTCAAGTCATTCAGTCAGTTCTTGAAATAACTGTAACTATCTGAAAATGTCGAGACAGTCTGTCTTTAAGTGTCGACACTTATAGACCAAGTGTCGACACAAGTTGACTAAGTGTCGACACTAGCCTTCAAGGTGTCGACACAACTCCTTGTGTTGTAGAATTCACTTCTCGACACAGCTTCTTCTTCATGTGTCCACACTGATGTTGAGTGTTGACACAAGTCCTTGTTCTTCAGTACTTTGTTGATTTCTTGTAAGTGTCGACACATCTCCTTTGTGTCGACACATCTTCATGTGTTGAACTTGTTCAGTGTCGACACATCTTCTTGGTGTCGACACATGCCTTCAGTGTTTATACTTGCTTAGTGTCGACACAGCTCCTTGTGTCAACACATCTTCTTATGTTGAGACTTTTGCTGAGTGTCAACACATCTCCCTAGTGTCGACACTTGTACTTAGAATTTTTGTTGAACTTTGCTAAGTGTCGACACAGCTCCTTGTGTCGACACTTTCTTCAAGTGTTGAGTCTTCTGTTGAGTGTCGAGACATTCTTTCTTATGTCGGCACTTTCTTCAAGAGTGGACTCTTCTGCTGAGTGTCGACACATTCTTTATTATGTCGACACTTGTACTTAGACTCTTCTGACTTTTGCTGAGTGTCGACACAGCCTCCAAGTGTCGACACTTTTTGATGTAGACACAGTTCCTCTGGGTGTCGACACAACTGCTAAGTGTCGACATTGCTTCACTGCACTTTTCTTCATTGAGTGTCGACACAGCTCCTTGTGTCGACACTTTCTGTCTGGTGTCGACTCCACATCCCTGGTGTCGACACAAGTACTCCAAGTGTCGACACTGCTTGCCTGGGTGTCGACACAAGTC
Organism: Platanthera guangdongensis; assembly: GCA_039583875.1. Taxonomy (NCBI): domain Eukaryota; kingdom Viridiplantae; phylum Streptophyta; class Magnoliopsida; order Asparagales; family Orchidaceae; genus Platanthera; species Platanthera guangdongensis. The sequence continues at coordinate 38,743,851 of CM077159.1, read as the reverse complement.
TTCTTAAGTGTCGACACTTTCCCTCTGGGTGTCGACACATAGACTTAGAATATTTTCTACTTTTCTGCAAATACTTAACCTGCACAACTAAACTCAAAATACATCAAATACATTTTGAGGTATATCATTGAGTAGGGTGAGGCTTCTTCAAATCAGGTACATTTAAACCAATGTACCCAACAAAAGGTAACTTTAGGACCATCCTTGATTGGTGTATAGTCCTTAAACAATCCCCTAGTTCCAGTCATGTGCCTGGAACATCCACTGTCCAAGTACCATATAAGGGCATGGCCACTTGGACTCACCTGCAAAACAGATTACTTAACCTTAGAACCCAAATAATTCTTGTGTCCTTGGTGCAAGTTAGTCTGACTCTTAACAAAACTATCTTTAGCTTTTCTAGCAGGCAGTTTGTTACTCACCTTGTCACTTGAATTATGCCAACAATCTATGGCAAAGTGGCCTACCTTGCCACAACACCAACACTCAAATCTGTTGTACCTTTGTTTAGGTACAACCTAGTTATTTTATCTACAGCAGGCTTCTTGTTGAGTACTGGGGCTTTGCCCTTAGATTTGGACTTTACTGTCCAGGCAGGTTTTGTAAACCCCAATCCAGTTTTACCCTTTTGATGTACAAATTCATCTATCAAAGGTAAAATAGATTTTGGTTTAGAAAAACTTGCAACAATCTCTCTCTCTTTCTGAAGACTAATCTTCAGATTTCTAATTTGATCATTTTTAAATGTAATAGTCCCCATCTGAATAACTGTAATATTCTTCAGTCTGGCTATTTCATTTAATTTCTGATCTAATAACTTGTCAAAATCTTTTGCAGCCACTTTAAGACTAGCAATCTCCTTAGCCTGAGTTTTGGTCAAGAGTTTGCTTTTCTTCAAAGCCTGCAACAATACTCTATATTCATCAATTAATTGATGAATGTCTCCTTCAGATTCAGATCCACTCACATCACTTGATGCTGATGTATCTGAATCTGACTCAGTACTAGAAATTGAACTTGAAGAACAATTTTGTACCTGACTAGGTCCAGGCTGATCCTGGATTTTGTCTCCTTCTGATAAGGCCATCAGTCCCTTGCACTAATTGTCCTCATGCTCATATATTGAGTTCATTAACTGTATGAACTCATTTTCTTCTTCTTCAGCAAACAAGCCAATATAGGCTTCAGCTTCTGAATCTGTTTCTGAACATGACATATTAGTCAAGCTTTTGTCTCTCTTTGCAACAAAGGACTTTTCCTTTTTGGCCTTAAATTAAGTCTTCTTCTTGACAGTGGACTCTTTCCTCTTTTCTGGACAATCAGTTATTACATGTCCTTGTCTATTGCAACAATAACATACTATCTTTGAGGATGTAGTTTTACTAGACTTGGACATTCTCCTGTCGTTCCTTGATGACTTCATATTCTGATAATAGTCATCTTTTGTCTGTGAAGTGGATGGCTTGGACCTCCACTGCTTCTTCTTTAGAAACTTCTGAAAGTGCCTAGTAAATGCAGCAAAGTTTTCATCACTTTCACTGCTTTCTGACTTCTTGCTATCTGAAGTATCTGTCTCAGCCTCAGTAACTTTTTGAGGTGGAGATGGAGACTTGCTTTTATATTTCCTAGTGGCTTCAGTCTTGAAGGCACAACTCTTTTTTTGTGCTCCACTCTTATAGTCTTTTCTTCCTCCTTTCTAACCATTAACTGCATCTCATAAGATAACAGTTTTCCAAACAAAGTTGGAGGAGGAATGTCTGCTAATTTGGCCATTTCCCTTATGGCACAAATCTTGGTGTCCCAGTCCTTTGTCAGGGATCTCAAGAACTTATCATTCAATTCATAATTACTGAACTCTCTTCCATAGGACATCAATTCATTAACTATCCTATAGAATTTCTTGTAGCATTCAGTTATGCTATCAGACCTGCCTTGTCTGAAGCTCTCATACTCTTAGTTTAACAAATACTTCCTGTCTTGTCTTACCTCTTCTGATCCCTCCATATAGACTATCAGTGTGTCCCACATTTATTTTGATGTTTTACAATGTATTAGGTTCTGAAATGTGGCATCATCAATTGCACTTACAATAATATTCTGGGCTCTCTTGTCCATAGTGGCCAGAATAATTTCATCCTTAGTCATTTCTGAATAGTCTTTGGGAGTTCTATGATTTGCATCCAGAACAGATACTTTCATTGGCACATATGACCCTTCTTTAACTGTAATGTATATTCTTGGGTTAGAGGCTTCTATAAAAAGTCTAACCCTTTCTTTCCAAATGCCAAAGATCTCCTTTCTGCAGATTGGCAATTTCATGGATCCTAGCTCTTTGTGATTCTCAGTTGAACCCATTTTCTTGATTCTTGATTATACTGATTCTGCCTACAGGATCTTTACTCAGACTGTTATGTCCTTTTTGAGTAACCTGCCTCTGATACCACTTGAAAGAACTAGTGCCTAAACACCTAGAGGGGGGGTGAATAGGTGCACTTAATCTTTTTAACTTTAAAGGCAGAAACACTGAATTATTAGACCTGTTTATGCAATTCTCTTCAGCAATTCAACACATATAACACAGCAATCACAGAATAAATCACACACAGAGTACACACAGCTTTTATAGTGGTTCCCCAAGGTCTGGGTACATCCACTTTCCCCATTCGCCTATCTAGTAGTCTACTAAATTCGGCCTAACTTCTCCACTACTTCTCAGATCCACAGATCTTACAGCTCAGAACCCAAACAGGTTCCTACAACTCAGAGTGATCCCACACCTACCACTCAGGCACAAAGCCCTATCACTCAGTCTTCACCAAGACCTACACTCAGCCTTCAATAAGGCCTACACTCAGCCTTCAACAAGGCTTACACTCAGAGAAATGTCTCCTACACTCATGCACACAAGCCCTACCGCTCAGCCTTTATAAATATAGGCTTACAACTCAGATCCCTTAGGATCCTACAGAAAATAAAGAGTACAAAGATTAATAACCACAACTCTGATTGAGAAAGATGAGTTGACTGGCTTCTTGATGAGTTCTTGAAAGAACTTTGCAGAGATCAACCTCCCTTGGCTTTCTTCAAAGCTTCTTGAATTAGAACACAGTATGGTTGTATCTCTATGCAGATGTTCTTCAATCAACTGCTGACTTGAGAATCAGATCTCAATCTGAAACGTTCTTAGCAGCCTAGTTAGATAGCTGTCTTCTTAGAAGGAGCTCTCTCTCTCTCCAACTTCTTAGATTTTCACTTGAAGGTCTTCTTCTTGTTGTGTTGTTTTTTACTTCATTGATTGCTTCATCTGATCCCCTTCTGTTGAAGGAATAAGCCTTTATATAAGATTTCTTCATGGTGACCGGCTGATCCGGTTTCTAACAACCTTCTGACAGCTCTGACAGTAGCAGTTGACCGGTTGAAATGGCAGCTGTCAAGTCATCCAGTTACTTCTTGAAATCTCTGTCACTGTATGAAAGTGTCGAGACAGATATTCTTTATGTGTCGATACAAATAGACCAAGTGTCGACACAAGTAGACTAAGTGTCGACACTAGCGTTCATGGTGTCGACACAACTCCTTGTGTTGTTGTAACTGCTTCTCGACACTGCTTCTTCAGAATGTGTCGACACTCATCCTGTGAGTCGACACAAGTCCTTCTTCTTCAATACTTAGTTGATTTCTGCTAAGTGTCGACACAACTCCTTTGTGTCGACACATCTTCTTGTGTTGAAACTTGCTAAGTGTCGACACATCTTCTTTGTGTCGACACATGCCTTCTGTGTTGAAACTTTTGCTAAGTGTCGACACATCTCCTTTGTGTCGACATATTCTTCATGTGTTGAGACTTTGCTGAGTGTCGACACATCTCCTTTGTGTCGACACTTGTACTTAAAATTTGTTGAAGTTTGCTGAGTGTCGACAATGCCTCCTAGTGTCGACACATGTACTTGAACTTTTTTGAAGTTTACTGAGTGTCGACACAGTTTCTCTGAGTGTCGACACTGCTTCTAAGTGTCGACACTGATTATGTATACAATTCTTCATTTTGTGTCGACACTGCCTGTATGTGTCGACACTTTCCTTCTGGTGTCGACTCTGCCTTCCTAGTGTCGACACAATTATTCCAAGTGTCGACACTGCTTCTCTAGGTGTCGACACAAGCCTTCTTAAGTGTCGACACTTTTCTTCTAGGTGTCGACACATGGACTAAGAAACTTTTCCTGCAAACCTGCTGTTACTTAACCTGCACAAAGAAACTCAAAGCACATCAAATACACCTTGATGTATAATATTGAGTAGGGTGAGGTTTCTTCAAATCAGATACATATATTTCAATGTACCCAACAGTTTGCTTACTTTACTCTGTTGCTGACCCTTTTATTGCAGTCACTTTAAATTTTCCTTCACTTTGAGGATTGTGTAGTTTGCCTTTACTCTTTGCACCATTTGTATCTTGCTTCTGAGGTGTTCTTCTTTTGAATGCCTCAGGTTCAGAGCTGTAGCAGGTTTAGCTGACCGTGTTGTGCTTTTGGTGCTGCTGGTTGCTGCGGCCGTTTACTTCTACCTCTGAGCTTGAGGTAGTTGACTTTGTTTAGACTTGCCTGATTTCACTATGGGTTCGTGTCAGTTGTTGACGCCCATAGTCTTTGATTTTTTTTTGTGTTAGACCACCTGCTGCTTTTACTGTTGTTACTTTTTACATGTTTATACTTGCTCTTTGGGAAGGATTTATGTTAGGATGCATTTAGTTATTTTAAAGTATACAAAACTGCATTCTGGAGTATCGACATGACATGAATTACAACTACTAAATCAACTACTTTTAAGCGTTATAAAAGTTCTCTATATATATTAAATGTTTTAGCCTTGTCTTGGGAATGTGGTGTGCACGTTTGGTGGCCTAGCTGCCTCTTCTGCTGGTGCAGGGTTCGTGTGCGTGCTCCGGAACCGCTCGGGAGACCCCAATGATGCAGGAATACTGCGCACGACCACTGGACTTAGTGCGCACGACCACTGGTATTGCACAACCGATCGTGCGCATTGCATTCTCATTTTCCTAATTTTGCCCGAGTAATCGCACGAGCACTGGCCGTAGTGAGCACGACCACTGGTCGTGCGCCACTGCTCGTGCACGTTTGCCCCTTATTTTCGGCAATTCTGTCCATGCCAATCGCACGATCAGTGGATTTAGTGCGCACGACCACTGGTCGTGCGCCACTGATCGTGCGCATTTATGCTGATGCTTCTTATCCAGGTTGCAGGTCTATTTGGAAGTGGCGCACGATCATCGACCGACAGTGCGCACGACCTCTGGTCGTGCGCCACTGATTGTGCGCACTGCTTTTGCTGCCTCCATATTTAAGGCCCTGCTCCGCAATTTAGGTCAACGCCCGTCATTTGCTGCGCTCGGGGAGTGCGCGGGAACCACAATTTTACTTCTCCAGCTGCTCCATCACCTCCACCTTCGTCGGGAGTCCACAGCCAGCTACTCCGAAGATTTTCAAACTCTCCGGCGAAGCCCTCGGCCATTGACGACTTCAACTCCAAGCTTTCCGCCGGAGTTGGTGAAGTAGACAACCTAGAGAACGGACTTAAAGGCCTTCGAGGTGACAGCTCGTTGGTACCGGAAGCCTCCTTGGACTGAGCCCAGAAGCGGATTGACAACTCGCTACTCCGGCCACGACCTGCGGTGGATCTTCACTCTCTTTTGGTTTACTCCTCTTCCCCTTCCTCTATAGTATGGAATGGTTTAACATTGTAATGAACATCAAGTTTTATTCTATATCTAATGATATGTTAGTATTTTTCTTATGCTTGTGAGTAGTGTCTGTGAATGTGCCTCGCTCACTCCACATCCACTCCATACTCGTGTCTCACCTGATTGCACTCCACACAAGAACACTTCCATCCATTAGCTTTCTGTCCACTCGTCCAACCGAAGTTTGGCATCGCGGCCGAAACACCCACTTCACCTTGCGAAGCGGTTCCTTCGACCCGCATAGCTTTTGCTAGTTTTTTAGATCAAACAAACACAATCTCTCAAGTCCCATTTTTGCTCTTTTTCTTAGTATAACCCTCATAACAATTTTTTCTGAACTGTTGACGCTCTATGCTAATTACATTTCTCAAGAGACTGACACTCGGGGATTCATTACCAAACTTTATTACTTGTGCGACCGGTGCGCTTGCCGATTTACACGCATCAAGGTTTTAGGGCTATGGCCGGGGAATGCAACTGTAGAGTGACTCAGGATGACTGAAAATATTGTTATAAGAGTTAGTTTTTTTTTACTACTGTTTCCTTCTATTGTGTTTGCCGCAGTGAATGCAGGGTCGAGCTACAAGAGATTTTGTCGCCTACGACCCAGAGATCGAACGTACTATCCTAGCGCGAAGACGCCCGTATCCATCACTTTAGCCCCAATGGGAGACCAGCTGAATATTGATGCAGGAAACCGAGTTGGAGGGATACCTCATGTCGACAGAAATGGCGACGAAAATGAAGTGAACCCTCCCCAGGTCCGCACCATGAGGGATTATACTACACCTACTGTCGGGAGCATATATCCCTGTTTCGGACCTGCTATCACCAACCCACAGTTTGAGATTAAACCAGCTATTCTGAATATCATTCGGAATAATGCTCAGTTCTCTGGAATGGCCACTGAAGACACCCATCTTCACCTTACAGAATTCTCTGAAATCTGCGCCATGTTCCGCTACGCTGGAATCCCAGACGAAACAGTCAAGCTTCGCCTCTTTCCTTTTTCATTAAGGGACAAAGCTAAGACATGGCTCCACTCCCTCCCACCTGGAATAGCCACCACCTGGGAGGCTTTGACCACAAAATTCCTAGCTAAATTCCATTGGGTAGATCGGATCGTGAGAATGAGGCGCGCAATAGCCAACTTCCGGCAAGCCGATCAAGAAAGTTTAGCCGAAGTTTGGGAGCGTTTCAACGAGCTGCTGAGGAAGTGCCCTAATCATGGATTCCAAACGTGGAACCTCGTCGAAAGTTTCTACTTTGCTATTGATCCACACCACCAAGCCATGATCGATGCCGCCTCTAGCGGAACAATCATGAATCTTGCTCCAGATGATGCTCTGAGAATCTTACAAGACACTGCCACCCACAACGCTTATTGGACCGCTGGAAGAAACATCCCACGAAGCACAAGTGGAGTATTTGCCGTGGATGTCCCCAAGCCTCCTGCCGCCGCACCAGTGATGGCAATCTCATGCCAAGGGTGCGGAAGCACCGACCACCACAGCTTCGAACGCTTAGGAGTTGAGGTACCAAACGAATCTTCTTTTTTGAACGAGTCAATTAATTTTGTAGCCAATCAAAACAGGGGAGTGCCTTACGGTAACACATACAACCCGGGTGTGAGAAACCACCCTAACCTTTCTTGGAATCCTAACGCTTCTGGCCAAAGATGGCAACCGGGGCAGCATCAAAACGATGCGTATGCCTCCGGAAGCCAACCGCGGTCGCCTCAACCGAATTATTCCCAAGGACCCCCCGTCGTAAAAAAAGTTCTTTGGAAGAGATGTTCGAGAAATTCGTTGAAATTTTCCAAACCAACATGACAAATCAAGCCGCCTCGATGCGCAAAATGGAGGCACAATTGGGCCAATTGGCCCAAGTGGTTTCCGAGCGCACCCAAGGCACCTTACATAGTAACACCGAAAAGAACCCCCATGAACAAGGTAAACGCCTCGGGGAGGAAAATTTGGGAAACCGCAACGAACTCGTCATCAATTGTAAAATAAACAACATCGAAACCCCAGCATTATGCGATTCTGGGGCGTTCAGCAACATCCTCACTTTGCAAGATGTTCCGAAGATGCACCTACAAGTCGACATTGAAAATCGGAAATCACTTATCTTAGAGAATGGCAATTTGGTTGACACTGAGGGAGGTGTTCGGGAAGTTGAAATCGAGGTTAACGGAAAAAGTATAACCACTGACTTCCAGGTCTTGGGACCAAGGGAAAATAACTCTATTCCTATATTAGGAGTCCCATTCCTGACAGCCAGTGGCGCATCCCTCGACTTTTCGAAAGGCCGTGTCACTTGTCCGACCGAAGATTCCACCCTCGATAACCCATCCATACATTCCTCTCCCATCCAAAATAACAATTCTCTGAGTGTCACAGATACCAACATAGATTCAGGTCTCCCAACATTGGAAGCACATCTGGAAGAGAAGCCAAAGAAAGGACTCTGGCAGGAGGTAGATGAGAATCAAAAGCTACTGGTCAAAGAAGAGATCAAGTGTACCAAAGCCACGACTGCCTTTCTACTTCCAGCCAACTATGTTGTTGAGCATGTCGAACCAAGTTTTATTCGGGAGAAATCCCTAGACACTTATTTGTATAACTCTGTTAAGCGATCTGTAGCTTGGGTAGATCCGGTCGCCGTCACGGTGCCGGACAGGACGCCACAAACCACGACACCAGGAAACCCCACAGCCTACCTCCATTGGAAGTCTCCTACGGTGGAGAAACTGAAAGTGGCAAAGCGTTTACGCGAAGAGAGCTACAATGCCTTCCGACGCGAGAAAGAGTGCAATCGAAGTAAAGGGACAATGCCTACCCCCAATGCAAAAAGACAATCTGTTGTCCTCTCGAATACCACCGGAGAGACTTACCATAAATTTGCTTATAGCTGATTGCACCACCATCATTCCACTTTCCCTCCTCTTTCTCGCTACTTTTTGAACGCTGGGTTGCTCTACTTTTAATTTTTTTTCCTTTTTCTACTGCCAAGAACTCTCTATTTGAACTGCTAATACAGGTATTTGGTCCACCTTAAGGACAGTAAACAAAAGGGCTTTCGGGAGACAACCCAAGTTGGACAATTTGGTCCTATGCTGTGTTTTGAGTTCTTTTTATATATTCATATATATGTGTCCATATTTTGTTTGGCGTGCCTATTTTAATCGCAGGTGCAGGAATTTTTGAGGCGCGGCAACTTGGCCGCACTTGGACATCTCATTGCACAACTGGTATGCTCAATTTTGAGCATAGGTATTTCCTACCCTAGCTATTTATCATATTTGGAATGCTTATTTTTACTAGTTGTCGACTTTAAGTCTGGGGTGGGGGGAGAACATGCCTGTGGTCACTACACAACACATTCTGTTGCATAACAGTTTCTTGTTTAATTATTTCTTGATCTCTGTTGCACAGACCGAATCACCCACACGAGTGCGCTCTTATCCACGCGCACAGCCCGAGTCAAATTTATTTTTTTTGTGTAAGCTTTAAAATAGTGGTGCTGGCTTAGGATTTCAGGATTGAGTAGTTCGAAACTCATGCAGTGCTCCTAATCGAGTACTCATGGATTGTGTAGAACTAGGGTAGAATTAATTTTTCTTTATGCTCGTAGATTTATATTTTTCTGCAGACGTAAATATTGTTTGTACTACTCAAAATATGAATCTGGCGTAATCGAACGATAATGTAGGAATGTGTGTAGCCGCCACTAGACTCGTATTGCTCGAGTCGGGAGGAAGGATCATCTTTCTCGGTGGCTAAGAACTTGCCCTAAGCTACTCTCGAAGCATTGGTGCATGGTTAGTCAAGCGTGAGCATGACGTAGGCCCTCATTTTGGCTAGTTTGAGCCTTGTTTAGCCTTTAATACCCCTTCACCATTGCATGCCAAATTTGTGCCTACCCCTTCTTTGATCCAACTCCACTCACATTCACCAAGGCCTGAAGCTAAACCCACCATCGCAATCAAATGCTTGAGCTTGTTTGTATTTACTATTTTGCCAAGGTTGTGATATGTGGACATCATTTAATGTGGTGCTGAATTCCTTCATGTTTTGATTGCTACGTTTGGGGATTGCAAGCGCAGAAAAGAAATAAAAAGCAGCTAAGCGAAAAAAGAAAAAAAAAGAGAGAAAAATCTGAAAGAATTGCTTTGAGAATTCTATCCTCATCCTATTTATTGATTTTGATCGGGTTAGGCCGTGTACATGCCCGGTTTTCAAGCTTAGTCTGGGGGTGTGTTACCCATACATTTCTAAGTGGCTGTATTGGTTTAGGTTTTTATTCGCTCGCTTTGGTTGCGTGGAGCCTTCATGTTTGTCTTTGACTACCAAGCCGTCGCCTAAGCCCCATTTTCTCCTACAAGTCCTATGATTCATGCTTGAGTCTAACCCGCGCCGTGGAGAGAGTGTGAGCGTGCAAGCGTATGGTCCCCGACATTGGTGGATTCCTTTGGAGGTGATCCTGAGTCCCGAACTTTGGCAATGCTCACCTTAGGGTCCTGCCTACTTTCTTCCTACACAAGATCGCAAGATTCTCCAGCATTCTACTTTTGAGCAATTACAATATTTATTTACATCTGTCGAATAGTTTAAACTACGTCGTATAATTAAAAAGTTTTTCTATTATATCTTCTATGCCCATGATGTATTTGATTTCTCGTCTTACTTCTTTTTGAAATTTCTGAGCCAGCTCACTATTTTCTAGTCCACGGAGTGATGATTTGCTCGGGACGTGCAAATGGTTAAGTCTGGGGGTGTGATGAGTCCACATTTTACACAGATTTTTGGACTCATCTGGGCTAGTTTTATCGTCTTAGCACTACACTTGAGAGCCATTATTGCTTATATTTGCTAACATGCCTATTTCACGATTAAGTGTACTATAGGCCCGTTTCTGTGTGCTTTATGTGTTTCTGTGTTTTTGTTGTTCTTTAGCCTTGTCCTGGGAATGTGGTGTGCACGTTTGGTGGCATAGCTGCCTCTTTTGCTGGTGCAGGGTTCGTGTGCGTGCTCCGGAACCGCTCGGGAGACCCCAACGATGCAGGAATACTGCGCACAACCACTGTACTTAGTGCGCACGACCACTGGTCGTGCGTCACCGATCGTGCGCATTGTATTCTCGTTTTCCTAATTCTGCCCGGGTAATCGTACGAGCATTGTCCGTAGTGCGCACGACCACTGGTCGTGCGCCACTGCTCGTGCGCATTTGCCCCTTGTTTTCGGCAATTTTGTCCCTGCCAATCGCACGATCAGTGGATTTAGTGTGCACGACCACTGGTCGTGCTCCACTGATCGTGCGCATTTATGCTGATGCTTCTTATCCAGGTTGCAGGTCTATTTGGAAATGGCGCACGATCATCGACCGACAGTGCGCACGACCACTGGTCGTGCGCCACTGATCGTGCACACTGCTTTTGCTGCCTCCATATTTAAGGCCCTGCTCTGCGATTTAGGTCAATGCCCGTCATTTGCTGCGATCGGGGAGTGCGCGGGAATTGCCATTTTACTTCTCCAGCTGCTCCATCACCTCCACCTTCGTCGGGAGTCCATAGCCAGCTACTCCGAAGCTTTTCAAACTCTCCGGCGAAGCCCTCGGCCATTGACGACTTCAACTCCAAGCTTTCCGCCGGAGTTGGTGAAGTAGACAACCTATAGAGCAGACTTAAAGTCCTTCGAGGTGACAGCTCGTTGGTACCGAAAGCCTCCTTGGACTGAGCCCGGAAGCGGATTGACAACTCTCTACTCCGGCCACGACCTGCGGTGGATCTTCACTCTCTTTTGGTTTACTCCTCTTCCCCTTGCTCTGTAGTATGGAATGGTTTAACATTGTAATGAACATCAAGTTTTATTCTATATTTAATGAGATGTTAGTATTTTTCTTATGCTTGTGAGTAGTGTCTGTGAATGCGCCTCGCTCACTCCACATCCACTCCATACCCGTGTCTCACCTGATTGCACTCCACACAAGAACACTTCCATCCATTAGCTTTCCGTCCAATCGCCCAACCGAAGTTCTCCATCGCGGCCGAAACACCCACTTCACCTTGTGAAGCGGTGCCTTCGACCCGCATAGCTTTTGCTAGTTTTTTAGATCAAACAACCACAATCTCTCAAGTCCCCTTTTTTCTCTTTTTCTTAGTATAACCCTCATAACAATATTTTCTGAACTGTTGCCGCTCTATGCTAATTGCATTCCTCAAGAGACCTACACTCGGGGATTCATTCCCAAACTTTATTACTTGTGCGACCGGTGCGCTTGGCGATTTACACGCATCACCTTCACTCTCATATAGGTTAACAAATGAACCAACTCAGTATTTATTTCCGCCACGTAAAACCTATATATTTTCTCCCCTATGGACTAGTGATCCACCCGACCGAGGGACACGGTCATTAACTCTAACAGCTTATGTTCATTGTTTTTAACTTAATTTCATAAATCTTTTACATGAAGTAAATGTGAGAACGGATTGCCTGAGCGTCTGTAGTTGTCCCCTACTGGGCGTGGCATCACGGTGCGTATTTTCTCTACTCTGACGTATTTTTGAATACAGAGAAAATGCGGGTCGTGACATACATTGCTGTGACTTTTATCGTATGTTTTATGTGATTGTGAACTTTACTTAATCTGATTGTACTTCTACTTCTTGATGATCTTCGTTGCCGGCAGAATCAGCGTTTTGTAGTTGCTACCTTACTGTGTGTCGGTGTCACCGAAAAATGGTGATTTTGGGCGTAAGACCCAATAGCATAGCAAAAAAAACGGGTCTTACACATATATGCTCTTAATGATATATTTTTTTTTCTCTAATTTAGGTGAGCTTAACCGAGGAAAATCCAAAGTTCTAAAGAGCTGCCCTCCAAATCACGAAGTGGTGTGTGGAAGTCTTGATCTTCTGATGAAGCAAGACATGCTGATGGATGAATTCACAAATCTTGACTACATGAATGTCTTCATATAGTTTGGGGATTTGGATTTCCCCAACTCGGAAGATGATGCCACAGTACAAGATAGGGACGGGGTGGACAAGGTTGCAGATTTTGATGCGGAGATAGAGGGGAGGTCTGTACAGTCAGATACTCTGTCGAACGGATACAGTCGCTCTGTGGGCTTTCGCAAAAAGAATTCCAAGTCCGCAAAAGGAAAAGATGTTGCGGAGGAGTCAGAGTCGTCTAAAGAATAATCGTCTTTTTGTTTACTGAGTCGCCGCACTGATTTCTTTTGTAGTTGCGACCTCAATAATATTGTCTTCTTTGAGAAGAAAAAAATAATACTTGATTTTTGTTTTGATCTCCTTTTATATACCTGTAAAAAGACATAAGATTATGCATGCATTTATACTTAATAATTTACTTTGTACCTTTGTCGAATGAGTTGTGCGAATATTGAAGTCGTGAATATTGCTCCAATTGTAGATATATTCCTCGTTTGAATAATATATACATGAAGATGCCCATATAAGGACCCCTTTTAAAAATCAAGGATATCCTTATGCCGAAGGCGAGCGTCCCCCCAAAAGGTTAGTGTATCGGAAGAGGTGTTGCCCTCTTACCTAACCTGTGACGCAATTGGTGGAACATTTGCCTTATAAGTCTATGCATAATCACAAAAGCATTCACATAGTAATAAAATGGTATGCAAAAGCATTATATTACATGATATCACAATATGATAAGAAAAATCAATCATAGATGAAAACCCACGAAAAGGGCATAAAAGTCTAGCAGTAATAAACCGTTGGATCTAGTGGTCAACCTTAGAGGGGGGGGGGAGGGTGAATAAGGTTTTGAGTGTTTGTTAAAAAATCGAAATATTTTATTCAGGGAAAGCTAGTTCTGGAAGCTATCGCGGGGAGTTAGGTTGCTAACGTGCGGCGGTATGTCACAGACCTCTTTTTCCTAGGCAACTTCCTCCTTGGTGATCAACGAACACTTGAGAAAATTACAGGCTAGCGATCACACCATTACAAGCGAAGAAAAAATTGGAAATGTTCTTTATTCAAATTTAATCAACAAAGATTTTAACTATTGCAAAAGTTTGATCTCCGTGATGCTGGAGATCGGAGGCGGTGAATGAATAAACTCTTTTGGTTTTTAATACCAAAACACTACCCAGACTGGTTGGCTCTCTCTGTTTCCCTCCAAGAAAGGTCTTCAAGACGGTTCTTCACCTTCACGCAAGGAAGTGTCTTAGTGCCCCACTAGATCCCCCGATCTAGACGTCCCTTCCCCATGATGATTTCTTACGGAATCCTCCCCAAATTCCAACGACTTCTATCGGTCAATTTCCCTTATGCAAAGAATACAGAGAAGAGAAAAATACACAAAGGTATAAAAAGATTAAAGTTTGAATCTCCATGAAGACGACTCCTCCATTGAGCGATCCATGATTGGTGCTAGAAATCTTCATATGCTTGTAAACGATCACCTCTTCATAGTCGCAGTTTTTCTTGGTTCACTAGAGTTATTCGTGCACGAATGGGTGGGAGGAAGTTTTCTTTTCCTTTGACGGAGATGGCAGAACATAGCACAGAGGTGGCTACCGAACACTAGGAATGAAAGACTTGAGCCTCTATTCATATCCCTTAGGAATTCCAAAAACAAGACGTCTTTTATACATCTATGTAAAAACAGGTTACCGCTGGCTGTAAGACTAGCACATGTCGGTAGGTTGACGCGCTTGATGTTGACAGCTATCCTGCAAATATGAAAAAATATTCAAAACGAATATTTTTGCTCTATTTCATGCTAGCGCAACGCGGTAAGAAGATATCACTTAGCGGTAAGCCTGTTGTCTCGACAAATCGATCTCGATGATCATTGAGTGGGCTAGCGCGACACGGTAGAGAGATAGTGTGGCGCAGTAGCATCCCGAGCGCCTTGCTGAAGTAAATCCTCAGGCTAACCCGGGCAGTAGAACTAGCACGATGTGGTAGCAACCAGAGTGTCATGTTAATTTAATTCAGGCTACCGCCCGATGGTAACGACCACCGCGCGGTGGTAGGTGCTCGAGGAAACTTTCTCGCTTCTTTTGAACCTGTAAACCTACACACTCTACCAAACACAAGATGTGATCAAATACAATATGAGAATTGATTTTATCAAACTGAGGATATGTGACCCGTCGGTTCCAACAAACTACCCCTTTTGATAATATCAAATCTCATTCATGAGATATAATAATGAGATGCATGATACAATGCATATAAGAGATTATCGTTAAAAATATAAAGTTAGGTTTCATGTTATATATAACTTCCCCTACAAATGCGCACTTCTTATGTGTGTTATATGCGATCCCCCTATATGTGTGTTCTACGAGCTCCCCCTATCTACGTGCATACAGCATAGTAAGCTCCCCTTATATGTGATCTACCCTTACCCATGACTCATGAACAATCTATTCTCCCCCTCTGATATTATCAAAAAGGGGGTGAGTTAGACCAAAAGTAAGCATATGCAAGTGCGAGAGAAAAGAAATATAGTATATGATGATCGTGATAAAGATATCAAAAAGTGCACGTTATAGAAAGCGAATCGAGAGGTGAAAAACAATAGGGGTGACCAAACATAAATCAGAGAATATAAATCATACGGGTCAAACTGATGACCGAAGTAAACAGAAACAGTTGAAATACATTTTTAGGGTTAAAAATGATTGGATAACATAGGTCAAACTAATCACACAATGATTTAGAGTACAATGCTAAGAGAGTTAAAGAATTAATATTAGAGGAGCATTGTACATGTATAGAATGGAAATTGTGCACTAGTACTTACGTGTTATAGACATATAATGTCGTTTCAGTCCAATTCTTATGCATGAAAGCGTTAGAAAGAGCAATGACATGTGCACATATAACATCAGAAGACAAACATCCAGTAGAATTAACATTCATTACATGTTTTATCTCAGTAATTCACTATGCTATCACAAGAGAAATAAAGTGAAAAATCACGTCACGATCCCATCAACGTCATATGAAGACGAGAACTAGGGGCACTAAGATTAGGGTTTTAGTCTTTGCACAAGATCGAAATGATTCATTGGACCAAGGTGCTTATCCTCACAATGCTCATAAAGACTTATCAGGAGGAGTGAGTAGTGCTTGGGGGGGGGGGTGTCCTTGACACATGATTTGATAGCATGCATAGTTTTTTTTCATTTGTTTATTTTGCGCTATCACTTGTATAGTTTTGATTTCAAGGACCCCGAATCAATCGAAATCTACCCATATAGATTGATACACTTTAACTTGCATACATAAGACTTGACCACTATAGTTGATGCCCAAAGTTCTAACCTTTATAAAAACACATGTATATCATGACACTGATTATTCAAGTTTTTCCTAACGTGTAAGACACAATATCATGATTTATAGCATGTAAGCATATAATTTCTACATGAGTGCTCCGTTTAGGGATGTGTGAACAATGTAATGTCATTCCGCTATCTAAATCCTCACACAAGGATTAACAATCCTAAATCAAACATTGTACAAAATCGTTATGATCTATGTTATAGCCATGTGTATCCTAAGAGTTATCAATCCATAGTTTTTTTATTTTGGGTTTTGTAATTTTTTTGTATTTTATGATTTAAGGAAAAATAAACAAAGTAAAAAATCAAAACAAACGAAAAAAAGACATGATTTTGATTTTTTGTGTAATTTTTCATTTTTTGTTTGAAAAACAGCTAATGAATGAACAAAACAAAAAATATAAGCGGAAGGAGCAAACAAACAAGGTACCGCCGGCGCCAAGAATACCGCGCGATGGTAACACACAAAAATCAAAACAAACATAAAACCGCCCAATGACAAGTGGTGATGCAACATGACTAGGTAGAGAGATCCAAAACGCCTAGCTCGAGTCGAAGTAATGAGAAACGAGCATCAGAGAGAGGTTTTGTGAAGATATCAGCTAGTTGATCATCAGTTCCTATGAAGCTTACTCGAACGTTCTCTTTCTTTATGTGATCCCGAATGAAATGATGTCGAACGTAAATATATTTGGAGCGAGAGTGATGTATAAGATTATTTGTTAAGCCCGTGGCACTCTTGTTGTCGCACCTAAGGTTAACGTTCCTAGGGATTATGCCAAAGTCGTCTAACGTTTGTGACATCCAAAGTGCTTGTGGCAACAACTTCCTAAGACAATATACTCGGCTTTAGCAGTAGAGAGGGAAACAAAGTTTTGTTTCCTACTTGACCATAAAACTAGTGTCGGACCTAGGAAGTGACATGTACCACTTGTGCTCTTTTGATCAAGTTAGCATCCAGCGTAATCAGAGTCAGAGTACCTGTGGAGTGTGAAGTCAGTGGTGTGGGGGTACTAAAGACCAAGATTTTGAGTGCCTATTAGATACCTAAAGATATGTTTAACTGCTTTGAAGTGAGATTCTTTAGCATCAGCTTGACACCTAGCACAAAGACACACCGCGAATGTAATATCGAGCCTATATGCAATTAAGTAGAGTACTGATCCGATCATTCCTCTAAATACAGTTTGGTCCACTGAAATGCCACTTTCATCCTTTCCTAATTTTAGAGAAGCACTCATTGGAGTTTTGACATGTTTCAGATTCTCAAAGCCGAATCACACAAACATATCTTTTATGTATTTTGATTGACTTACACAAATTCCATCATTACGTTGAGAAATCTGAAATCCTAAGAAATATGTTAACTCTCCAACTAGACTCATTTCAAAATCAGACTGCATTAAAGTGACAATTTCTTTGCATAATTGATCATTTGTGGCCCCAAAAATAATATCAACTACATAAATTTGTAAGAGAATTAAATCAGGATTCTCGTGCTTCACAAACAGAGTGTTGTCCGCCCTACCCATCCTAAATCCATGTCATAGAAGAAAAGTCGTGAGCCTATCATACCTGTTGGGTTTTACCATATGGCATAACAGTTATGCGTGCAACAAAAATAAGAGAAAAATAAGGAAAACCCAAAAGGAAATAGTGGAACTTGCGATGATCATTAACCAAGAAGTAATGTTGCAATAAATAAATTTATACCTTTGCTGGATTGAGTCAATACTCAACTTAGGTGCTTCGATTTAATCCAACGAATGGCAACGACCAGAGTTCCGAGCGTAGAATAGTGTTCATGCCTCTACGGATATCCACACGAACATGAAGATCCCTAGACTCTTTGAAAGGGGAAACTAGATCTGATATACTCTAGAGGGGGGTGAATAGAGTATATGGTGCTTTTTGAACACAAAGAAAAACTTTTGCAAAGCTTTACAACAATTGTTGTAATGAGTGTGAGCAGGGAAGCAGAAATAAAACTAAACACAAAACTAAGCTATGCAGAAACTAAGCACAAGAAAATCTAGGCCAGAAACAAAAAGAAAACATGCAGAACCAGATGACACAAGGAATTATAGTGGTTCCCCAAACTTGGGTACATCCACTCTTCTACCACCCTAGGTAGGAATCCACTGCAGGATGAGTTGATCAGGTGTCCTGGGCACCAATGAGCTTTTGATAAGGTGCTCAAAAACCAAATTAGATTTTTTGATCAGGTGTCTTGCCACCAATGAGCTTTTGACAAGGTGCTCAAAAACCAGATTCAAACTTTTGAAGGGAGTTTGAAAAACCCTTTACAGAGTGGGGGTGAGAGAGTGATGGCAGTCTTCTCTTTCTCAATCAACTGAGAAGACTAAGTGGATTGATGTCAAAGCTTCCCCTGAGTCCTTGATCTTCAGGAAGATGAGCTTTGCTGAGGGTGATAGGCCTTCAAAGATAGATCTCCAGCAAAAGATGATTTCAGCAAGCTGAAATGTTGAGAGTCTGGAGTCTTGAGATGATGTTGGCCTTGAACACTTTGAGAGCTGAAGAGATCTGAAGATTTTTTGAAAGCTTGATCTCTCTGATGAGTGTTCTTCAGAATTCTTGTTGACAGAAATTTTGAAAAGAGTCTCTGTATTCTGAGTTGTGTGTCCTCTTCTTGTCAATCTCTGTATTTTACCTCTATTTCATTCAAAAACATTCTGTCATTTATTCTCTGTGCCATAATAGAATATCACTCTGTCAAAGATAGTCGTTGGTCTGCATTGATTACAGCCTTAATTGCATAATTTTTTCTGAAGGAAAGTCCACTGAATTGTTCCTTGAAAAATCCCTTGAAACTTGCTCCAGAAGTAAATGAAAACGGCTGGCAGATCTTCTGAATTAAATGCAGAATAACTTCTATCTGATTTAAATTTGAATTCTGAAAGATAACTGAAATCGTCGAACTGAGCTCTGCTATCGTCGAGCTGAGCTCAGCGAACTGGAAAATCCAAGTAGCAAGATAATCGTCGATCTGAGCTCAAAGATCGTCGAACTGAGCTCAGAGATAAGGATCCAATGTAGAGTCAAAATCGTCGACCTGAGCTCACCGATCGTCGAATGGAGTTCGACGATATTGCGAAGTTGAGCTCAGCGATCGTCGAGTGGAGCTCGACGATATTATGAGGTTGAGCTCAGCGATCGTCGAATGGAGCTCGACGATCTACAGAAGTTGAGCTAGACGATCGTCGACCGGAGTTCGACGAATCGTCGTGCTGAGCTCGACGATTAGACTTGGTCTACAGAAAAACTTGGTCTTCAGGGCAGCTTCCAATCCTAGACTTCTAACCCTTAGACTCAATTCTAATTGACCTATTAAGCTATACAGAAGGTCAAACACAGATTCCTAGAGACATAGTGATCCTGACCCAAATTAGTAATAGGGTGTTCCAACACTCTTGTCACATAAGATCTAGGTCGGAAAGATTCACACCCTCAACGTCTTCACAGAGTACTAGATCTGTTCAAGGAGAGGCGGCAATGACCAAGATGACGCATAGGAATCTCTTTCCGGCGTCGGCTAGGGACGACGGACGGTCGGCGACGACAAGAAACTGTCGGCGTCAACGGCGGTGACGGTCGTGGATGCAGAACAGTTCCATAGCGAGTAGATCGTCGCTGTCTACTTTGCGATTTAGGTCGGGAATGAATAGTCGCTTGTTTGTTTCAACAGTAAAATCGTATTTATACCTTGAACCGAACCGGCCATAGCCAGCAAAGCGCCGAATCGGACTTTGGAAAAAATCAAATAGGTCCAGACAGAAATTCGCCGGGTATCGAAATGATATTCGATGAATCGGCGGGAGGAATGTGATGATACACGATGAATCATGAAGTAGTCATGATGTCACTCGACGAATCGGCAAGAGATAGCAACGATACTCGACGAATCAGTTATTGGTCATGATGATACTCGGCGAATCGTGACCATTCGTTGAAACCCCTTACCTATACTCGAGGAATTTTCCTTGGTTGTTTCCGAATACATTCCAGGTGACCCATATTCATAATACAGGTCCCGAAATGAATTTTCACCATGTCCAGAACGTTATAGGCCTGGTCCTTCACTTATATCACATATGATCAAGTCCAACACAAACATATCCATCTTCTCCAAAGATCAAATGTGCGACCCCATAGGCTCATACTGCGTTGTCAGTGAGGCTACATGCTTGATCACTTCTAGATCACCATGGTAGCACCAACAGTCTCCCACTTGATCTTGAAAGTATCAAACAAAAGCTTCACAAATAATGAGCGGCATCTAGTAATGCATCATTGCTCCCCAAGCAATAAGAGTTTAAAACTCGAAAGCCATTGTGACCAATGTATCAGTGTCGTCATGTCCCTTCATCCCTTATATCCGGATAGAACTATAGGTACATATCGTGTCACCCTCATGATTGTTCAATCCTAGTTTTCTTGATCTAGAATGGACTTCCAGAAATTGGTGAGTCCAATATCATATATTGACTCAACCAAGCATGACCATGCATTTCTCAGTCCCATTCCATCAAGGGGCCCATGGATGCAACTCTTGTCATATAAGAGGAAAAAAACATCTCTGCTCACACGCAAACACCCAAATGATTCGTAACGTACCCAAAAACCATCTTTATCATCCAACTTTCTCAAGAATGGACTTTTGATGGCATCAAAGCACGCTCTTCCTCACTCAGTGAGTGTTGTGACTTCAGGTCAAAGGACCACAAACACCATTACCACTTGAGCCATACTTGTGACATGTTTATATAACAATCCACAAAGTATTCTCACGGTGGGTCTGTCCAGTACAACTTGTTCATAACAAGTACCCATGTGATGACTTGATATCACAATATTATGACCTGTGAGGACAGGTCATCAGTCAACATACATGCTAGTCTTAAAGGTATCATCATCGCCCTTAGCGTCAAAGATGATACAACGACGAGGGACCTTTAAGAACTTGCCAAAATATATAGATGAAATGTATATGGAAGCAAACACTCTAAGGACACTTATACAGTTAACTACTCTATCAAAATAAAAATAATTACACAATAAAAGAACTTGGCAAAATATATAGATGAAATATATATAGTACTGTTATTCATCAAATGAATTATTTTATAGCCAACAAACGTATAATCCACAAGAATCAAACTAGAGTTGATCATTCAGGTATCGTATACCCATTTATCTAACATGACCATCATGCTTTCTCTGTGTGAGAGGCTTTGTCAGTGGATCCGCAATGTTCTCCTCAGTCGGCACACTGCATATGCTCACATCTCCTCGATCTACAATCTCTCAAATTAGATGGAACTACCGAAGTATATGCTTGGAGCGTTGATTAGATCTAGGTTCCGAAGCAAGTGCAATTACACCATTATTGTCATAGTAGAGATCTTCAGGATGAACAATGCTAGGGACTACATCTAACTCGCTGATGAATTTCCTAATCCATACAGCCTCCTTTGCTGCATTTGCATCGGCGATATACTCGGCCTCAGTTGTAGAATAGGCAACTATCTTCTGCTTGAAACTTTTCTAGCTAACAACACCTCCATTTAGGCAAAACATAAACCCTGACTCAGACTTTGAATCGTCCTTATCAGTTTGGAAGCTAGCATCTGTGTAACCTTTTACAACGAGCTCTTCCTCTCCACCAAATACCAAGAATGTATCATTAGTCCTTCGCAAGTACTTCAGGATATTCTTAACGACAATCCAGTGACTTTCACCGGGATCAGATTGATACCTTATAGTCATGCTCAAGGCATAAGAGACATTGGGTCGAGTACATATCATTGCATACATGATTGACCCAATTGCTGAAGTATATGGAATCAACTTCATGCAGTCCTCATCTTCACAAGATTTGGGACATTGGTCCTTAGAGAGACTCACACCAAGAGACATGGTTAAAAATCCTTTCTTGGACTCGAGCATGTTGAACCATTTCAACACCTTATCAATATATGTACTTTGGGTCAAACCCATCAACTTCTTCGATCTATCTTTATAGATCTTAATACCTAGTATATAAGTTGCATCACCCAAGTCCTTCATTGAAAGCAGTCCCCTAAGTTGTTCTTAATAATTTTCAGGGTTGGTTTGTCATTCCCGATAAGCAGTATGTCATTTACATACAATATCAAAAAGA
Source organism: Platanthera guangdongensis (assembly GCA_039583875.1). Taxonomy (NCBI): domain Eukaryota; kingdom Viridiplantae; phylum Streptophyta; class Magnoliopsida; order Asparagales; family Orchidaceae; genus Platanthera; species Platanthera guangdongensis. The sequence continues at coordinate 38,721,565 of CM077159.1, read as the reverse complement.
CAACTATGCTCTCACTAATTTGTTTGTAAACACACGGTTCATTCTCGTTTTTGATAAAACAAAACTCTTTGATCTCTTCATCAAAATGAAGATTCCAACTTCGAGAAGCCTGTTTTAATCCATAAATGGATCTCTACAGCTTGCATATTTTAGTGGATTCACCTAGAGATACAAAACACTCGAGTTGTGTCATATACACTTCCTCAAGGAGGTTCCCATTTAGGAAAGCCGTTTTGACATCCATCTGCCAGATCTTGTAGTCATAATACGCAGCAATACCAAGCAGAATTCTGATGGACTTAACCATGAAAATCGGGGAAAAAGTCTCATCATAGTCAATAGCCTGAATTTGCTTGTAACCATTAGCCACAAGTCACCTTTTGAATGTCTGTACAGTCTCATCCATGTCGGTCTTCTTCTTGAAGACCCACTTGCACCTTATGTGTCTTACCCCTTCAGGTGGTTCCACCAAGGTCCAAACTTGGTTTTCATACATGGAGTACATTTCAGATTTCATGGCCTCAAGCCACTTCCCAGGGTCCGGTCCACACATAGCATCTTGGTAGTTTTCTGGCTCATCATCATGATCCATAAGCACCACATTACCTATTTTAGACACGAGAAATCCATATCTCTCAGGCTTAAACCTTGGTATACCAGATCTACATGGAACTTGTGTTTCCTGAGCAAGTTCTCCAGCTACAACAACTTATAGTCCTGGCTCAGGTTCAAATTCCGGTTCATTTACTATTTGTGGTTCTTGAACTTCTTCAAGTTCTACCTTAGCGGACTTTCTACTTAAGAACTCTTTCTCAAGAAAGACACATGTCCTTGTGATAAACACATTTCCCTCAGACGGTAGATAGAAATAGTACCCTTTAGTTTCCTTAGGATACCCCACAAGATAACACTTATCTGAATTGGGTTCCAGCTTGTCAGATATTTGACGTCGTACATATGCCTCACAGTCCCAAACCTTGATGAACGACATACTGGGATGCTTCCCAGTCCATATCTCATATGGTGTATTTAGAACTGCTTTCGTTGGAGAATGATTTAGTGTTAAAGCAGCAGTTTCTAAAGCAAAACCCCAAAAAGAAACAGGCAGATTTGCATGACTCATCATCGATCGCACCGTGTCTAATAAAGTATGATTCCTCTGCTCATACACACCATTATACTGCGGTGTTCTAGGTGAATTGTACTGTGATACAATACCCCACTCTTTCAGATGATCCCGAAACTCATGACTTAGGTATTCGCCACCTCAATCAGATCGGAATGCTTTAACCTTCTTACCCAATTGGTACTCCACTTCATTCTTAAACTCTTTGAACTTTTCAAAGGTTTCGGATTTGCACTTTATAAGATACACATATCAGTATCTACTAAAATCATCAGTCAATGTAACAAAGTATAAGTGCCTACCTCTAACCATAGAACTCATGGGTCCACATACATCACTATATACTATACCCAAGAGATCATCAACCCTCTCATTATTTCTAGTGAAAGGGACCTTAGTCATTTTGCCTAACAAACAAGATTTGCATCTCTCAAATGACTCACAATCAAATGAGTCTAATAGTGCATCTCTATGGAGCTTGGATATATGTTTCTCATTTATATGGCCCAAACGATAATGCCCAAGGTACGTGGGGTTCGAGTCACTCATTCTTAATCTTTTTGTATTTTCTATATTATAGATCTGATGGTCTAATTTCAAAACATATAAACCATTAAACATTTGAGCTACAACATAACAAACATCATTCTTAAATATAAAACAATAATTATTCTTAATAAGAAAAAAAATCCAATCATGTCTAAACATGAAATAGAAATAATGTTTCTAGTTATTGCAGGAACATAATAACAGTTATCAAGTTCAAAAATAGGTCCACTGGGAAAATAAAGACGGTAAACACCCACAGTGACAGCAATAACTCTTGCTCCATTGCCAACACGCTGGTCCACCTCTCATTTATTCAACATTATTCTCCTTCCCAGTTCCTGCACGTTTATATAAATGTGAGAACCACATACTGTATCTAATACCCAGGATGAAGGAGCAAAAATGTTTATCTCTATAATATAAATACCTGAAGAGGAAGTCATACCTCCACTCATATTTTTAAGACTCTCAATGTATGAAGGACAATTCATCCTCCAATGACCAGCCTTGCCACAGTAGTGGCACTTTCCCTCTTTCCCTGAACCTTTCTTTTTCAATGGAGAATACTTGGGCTCCAGAGCAGACTTAGTTCCTACCTTCGTCTTCTTAAAGACCTCGGTCTTTCCCTTTCCTTTATGCACCATCAGTATAGGGATGGAAGGCTTGACCTTCTTCATATTAATCCCGGCAGTTCGCAACATGCTCAGGAGCTCGGGCAGTATCTTGTCTATTCATTCATGTTATAGTTCAAGACGAACTGCTCATTACTGTCCAGCAATGATTGTAAGAACAGGTCTATAGCCAACTCTTGGCCTAGAGGGAACCCTAGTCTTTCAAGGTTCTCGATATAACCAATCATCTTGAGTACGTGATTCCCTACTAGGTCCTGACCTCCCATCTTGTACTGGAACAATGTCTTAGTGACATCAAATCTCTCTTGATGAGCTTGCCCTTGAAATATTTTCTTGAGATGCTCGTCAATTTCCTTGCAACCTATGCTCTCATGTTGCTTTTGAAGCTTAGAGTTCATGGTCATAAGCATAAGACATTCGACATCTAAAGAGTCGTTGAGACACTTCTTGTAAGCATCTTTATCAACACGGGATGCATTCCCGGCAGGCTCATCAAGGGATATCTCTTCCAAATCATAGAGCTTGCGCTCTTGCCTGAGAACAATTCTCAGGTTCCTATACTAGTCCAAATAATTTGTTCCACTCAGCCTTTTCTTCTCAAGGACCACTCTGAGGGACATGGTGGAGTGTGAGCCACTTGCCATGGATAATCTACAAGGATACAAGCAAAGCAAATTAGTACTACATTTCAAAATATAATTTTCTCTTTCGATTAGGACTTTAATCAAAATAACTCCTACTACTTTTATCAAATTGATAACCCTTGATATCAATTCAATGAGTTCATGCGAGTAACTCTCTTAGTGGACAAGATCCATATTTCACTAACACTATAAGTCAGGTTTGGCTTTTCTTTCACAATGCAACTATTTAGGTAGGCAACGCTTGCCAATTGCACTATAATGCAACTCTATTATGGCTGGTGAATAACTCTTTATTCGCATCCAGCATATGGTGCATGCCAACCCCATGCTTTTGGGCACTCAACCTTTGAGGTCACCCAGTTAAGTTTGACCCGATGTCGATAGTGGGATATCACAATTATCTGCTCGCACCCTTACCAAGATAGACTAATGCACCTTACTTTGGCAAGCCCACACTTCATCGATCGAGGCAGGAAGAGTGTCATCCATCGGAAGTCATCCGAATACTTAATATTGATTAAGGGATATTTTTTGATATTTGATTAACTATTTAATCATGGTTAACATTTAACCAATGTTCACATCTGCAAATATTCAACAACATACATAATCCAAAGGCATCCCCGATGTGCACAAGAATATCATCAACACTTGATGAAATGGGCTAAATCTGAACATCTAGAACACTTCTAAATCTTCAGATTTACATGCACTGGACATGAGCAACACCAACTCCACTTACACAGTAGACAAGCTCGCCACTTTATGTGTGAGAATCAAAAATCTACCACATACTAGGTTTCACAAACCAACAAGAGTGACAGTTACTGTTAAGGAGTAACAACAAAGAAATCACATGCGTTCTTCGTGGGATTCCAAGAATAGGTATTTTATAACACTTCTAAAATCTCCAAATCTACACGCCATGGATTTAGCAACTTCTGAAACAATGATCATCGCACAACCTGGCTCTGATACCACTGTTGGGTTTACCTTATGGCATAACAGTTATACGCATAGAGAAAATATGAGAAAAACAAGGAAAACCTAAAAGGAAATTGTGGATCTTTCGATGATCATTAATCAAGAAGTAATGTTGCAATAAATAAATTTATACCTTTGCGGGATTGAGTCAATACTCAACCTAGGTGCTCCAATTGAATTCAATGAACGGCAATTGCCGGAGTTCCGAGTGTAGAATAGTGTCCACGCCTCTACAGATATCCACACGAGCACGGAGAAGCCTAGACTCTTGTCGCACAAGATCTAGGTCGGAAAGAGGCTTGCCCTCAATGTCTCCATGGAGAACTCGATCCATTCTAGGAGAGGCGACAATGATGAAGACGATGGCTAGGAAACTCTTTCTATCGGCGGATAGGGATGGCGGACGGTCGACAGCGACGAGCGGCGGTCAGCGACAACGACGGAGACGGTCACGGTTGCAGAACAGTTTCGTCGCAAGAAGATCGTCGCTGTCAGCTTCGCGATTTAGGTCGGGAATGAATAGTCGCATGTTCGGTTCAACAGTAAATCATATTTATACCTTGAACCGAACCGGCCCGAGCCAGCAAAGCGCCGAACTAGACTTAGGAAAAATCAAATAGGTCCAGACAGAAATTTGGCGAGTATCGAATTAATATTCGACGAATCAGCGAGAGGCATGTGATGATACATGACGAATCATGAAGTAGTCATGATGTCACTTGACGAATCGATGAGAGATAGCAACGATACTCGACGAATCAGTTATTGGTCACGACGATACTCGATGAATCGAGACCATTCGTCGAAACCCCTTACCTATACTCGACGAATTTCCTTAGTTGTCCCGGAATAAAATTCCACCATGTCCAGAACATCATAGGCTTGGTCCTTCACACATATCACATATGAGCAAGACCAACCCAAACCTATCCAACTTCTCCAAAGCTCTTATGTGCGACCCCATAGGCTCATAGCGTTGGCAGTGATGCTACATGCTTCATCACTTCTAGATCACCATGGTAGCACCAACAATACCAAGCATGGGGTGTTTGCTTCAGTCCGTCCAAGGCTTTCACAAACTTGTATACGTGGCTTGGGTAGTCAACATTCTTGAATCTTGGTGGTTGCTCGACATACACCTCTTCCTTAATATATCCATTTAAGAATGCACTCTTAACATCTATTTGATATAATTTAATTTGTTTATAACTCGCAAACACTAAAAACATATGAATGAATTCAAGACATGCAATTGGTGCAAATGATTCCTCAAAATTCACACCCTCTATTTGTGAGTAACCGTGTGCCACCAACATAGCTTTGTTTCTAGTTATCGTAGAGTTACCATCAAGTTTATTTTTGTATACCCATTTCCGACTGATAACTAGATGGCTATCAGGACGATCCACTAATAGCAATACCTTACTTCTCTCGAACTGATTTAGTTCTTCATTCATAGCTAGGAACCACGATTCGTCATTTAAAGCTTCTGAGATGTTCTTGGGTTCAATTTTAGACAAGAAACATAGGTTCGAGAAGGACTCATGTAGGGCCGACTGAGTTCTAACTCCATGTGAGTGCTCTCCTATAACTAGTTCTCGTGGATGTTATTTCCAAAAATTTAGAGTTACTGGAGGCCTATATCCTTCTACGAGAGTTGGAACCTCAAACGCCACTTCTCTCTCCTCACCCTTATCTCCTAACTGCACATCATCATCCATTTCCTCTTCATTCAGCCTAGATTCTTCAGTTGGTATATTTTCGTCAAAGTGCACATGATCTGATTCTTCAATAACTAAGGTTCTCTTATTATAGGCCCTATAAGCACGACCTGAACTCAAGTATCCAGAGAAGATGTCGAGGTCTGATTTTTCATTAAATTTTCCTATGTGATCCTTAGTGTTTAGAATGTAACACGGGCAACCAAAGACTCTAAAATACGACACAGAGGGTTTCTTATCGAAATATAGCTCATATGGAGTTCGCTTAATAATCGGGCGAAGCATGATCCGGTTCATCACATAGCTTGCTATGTTAACTGCTTCAGCCCAAAAATACCGAGGTAAGTCGAACTCAGCGAGCATTGTGCGTGCTAGTTCTTGAAGTGCATGATTCTTTCTTTCTACTACCTCATTCTATTGTGTGCTACGTGGGGCGGAGAATTCTTACTTTATTCCTAAATTATCACAAAAGTTCGTGAAGTCTTCATTCTCAAACTGTCCCCCATGATCTGACCTTATGCATTTTATTTTTAGTTCCTTTTCATTTTGAAGTCTAGTGCATAGATTTGTGAATTCATTTAATGTGTCAGATTTATTTGAAAGAAAGTTCGTCCAACAAAACGACAGTAATCTTCTATGAGAAAGAAAGTGTATCGTTTTCCACATAGACTATATGTATTAAGAGGACGAAACAGATCCATATGAATGAGTTCAAGTGGTCTAGTCGTGGAAAATGTCACTTTTGCTTTTGAATGATGTTTTAACAAATTTCCCTTTTTGACACGGAGCACATAAGGATTTCAAACTATCGCTTAATTTTGGGAGTCCACGAACAAGTTTATCTTTCGATAGTTTGACAATTAGTTTACATCCTGAGTGTCCTAGTCTCCTATGCCAAAGATCTAATTCCTCATTCTTGCTAACTAAGTATTTCAAAACAGAGATAGATATATCTTCAAAACTAACAGTATAAACATTATGAGTTATATGAGCAGTAAGTAAAACACTAATAGTTTTAGCATCTATAATCTTGCAAGTGTTTGTAGAGGATTCAAATATGACATTCAGGCCTTTATCACATAATTGACTAATTGAGATTAAATTATGCTTAAATTCATCTACAAACAATACATTTAAAATAAATATGCTTTGTTACCTATGGTACCGGTTCCAAGAATGCGTCCTATGTTGTTGTCCCCAAACGTCACCATGCCCCTCTTTTCGTCATCCGGCTAAGGAACTTGTCTTTATCACTTATCATGTGCTTGGAACACCCAGAGTCTAACTACCACACATTCTCCTTATCCTTAGCCCGCCAACACACCTAAAAAGAAGTTGAGTGTAAAGATCTGGTTACCTAAGTTATTCCACTCATACGATAATTAGAAGACTTTGGTAGCTTGGCATGCATAATTTTCTTGTCACCTTTCCTCAGACACGACACGGATGTGTGACCAAACCATTGATATTTTGCACACAAGGTATAGACAGTGGATGCTTCCTTTATCGTGTTCTTAGAGCTCATGCTTGAGGATGGGAATAGTCTTTCAGAATTATTGACCTTATTTTGTGATTTTTTATAGTTCGTTTTAGGATTAGCTTGAAAATGATTACCGTTCGGTGGTAGTGTTGGACTTACGTATCCTAGCCAAAATTTTCCAGATCCATGACACTGTGTACCCAATAACATATTCATAGATTTTTGCCCTATTCCAAATTTCTAGATAACACAGTTATGATCATGGATCCTCGCCTTTAGGGCGTTGTTTTCAGTGACTGGCATTACACACCGATTGTCGAATTGTTGTTTACCTTCATCTATCTTAGCAGGACACATTTGAAGTCTTTTCTCCAAGACATTCCTTTCATTGGTGAGATTGTTCGTTTTCAAGGATGCCTTTGAGGGACTTGCTTTAAGCTCTTCGATCATTGTCATCGAGTGAGGACAATCTAGGCACTCGATCCTCTCTTTGCCGCATTTTATTAATTCACTCTTTAAATTTTCTAAGTCCTTTTTAATTTTCTTGTTTTCATTTCTTATGGACGTTTTCTCAAATATAACACTGATGTTCATAAATTTCAAGAAGTTAATTATAAGAGGGTGAGGTTACCTTAGTGTCGCTCTGGACACTGGACTCTCTTTAGACTCATACTGATTCCTCCCCATGAGGCACATATTTTCATCATCTTCAGTACTTGAGTCGGGGGTGCTTGACTCATCAGATCCATCCTCGTCCCATGTTAGCACCTTTAACACCTTCTACTTTCTTTTGTTTCTGCTCTGTTTCTCCTTTTCCTCCTTTTGGAGCCTTGGACATTCCATCTTTATGTGTCTAGGCTTGTGACAGTGGTAGCACTCGGGTATTGACTTCTCATCATCGCTCTCCATCTCCTTTGATGGTTTGTTCCACCTCATGGTTTCTTCAATACCTTTCTTCAGAAATTTCTTAAACATTCTCTGTCTCTTGGGATTACTCATAAACTTTTTAAACTCTCAGACATAGAGGCTTTCTTCCTCATTGTCCTCAGATTCTTCAGTAGCCTTTCTCTCCATCTCATCCTTCAGTGCCAGCCCCTTCTTTTTTATCTCCCTGCGATATTCCTCACCTTGAATCTTTAATTCCAGTTCATGTGTCTTCAGGTTTCCAATGAGGCTCTCTATCTCCAGGGTGCTGATATCATGTGATTCTGTAATAATCGACACCTTCGGGTTGAAACGTGGAGGCAATGATAGCAGGATCTTCCTCACCAGATCTCCATTTGAGTAGCTCTTACCGAGAGATCTTGAGGTATTGAAAATCTTAGTGAAGCGAGTATACATGTCATCCACCTCCTCATCGATCTCCAACTGGAATTGTTCGTATTCATATTCGAGTTGGAATAGTTTTGACTGCTTCACCTGCGAGGTACCTTCGTGAGTAAGCTCAAGTAAACGTCATACATCATACGCAATTTCACAATTATAGATTCTATTAAATTCAGTTTTATCCAAAGCGCAAAATAAAGAGTTCATGTCTTTGGCATTGTTCGTACATCTCAGCTTATCAACGTCATCCAATTTATCTTGTGGTTTGACTAAGACGGTATCACCTACAATGATAGTGGGTGTAGTGTATTTTGTTTTGATCATGGCCTACACGTCCATGCTTTGTGCTATCAAAAAAAATTTCAGTTGCATTCTCCAGTGACTATAGTCACTCCCCATGAACAGTGGGGATTTACTCACACCTTGTCCCTCAGGGAAAGCGTGAACCGCGTTAGAAATCATACTTCGGGATTTTAAGCCTTTTTGAAATAACTTTGCTCCGATAGCACTTGTTGGATCTAGTGGCCAACCTTGGGGGGGTGAATAAGGTTTTGGGAGTTTGTTAAAAATTCGAAATATTTTGTCCAGGAAAAGCTAGTTCTGGAAGCTACCGTTGGGCGATAGGTTGCTAATGCGCGGTGGTAGGTCACAGACCTCTTTTCACGGGCAAATTCCTCCGTGGTGATCTACTCACACTTGAGTGAATTACAGGCTAACAATCACACCATTACAAGTGAAGAAAAACGAAGAGCGAATGTTCTTTATTCACATTGAACAAACAATGATTTTAACTATTATGAAAGTTTGATCGTGACGCCGGAGATCGGAGGCGGTGAATGCATAAACTCTTTTGGTTTTCTATACTGACCCACTACCCGGATAGGTTGGCTCTCTCCTTTTCCCTCAAAGAAAGGTCTTCAAGCCGGCTCTTCATCTTCACACAAGGATGTGTCTTAGAGCCCCACTAGATTCCCTAATCTTAATATACCTTTGTGTATATTGTCGATAAAGAAAGAGCAAAGCTTTTAGACTGAGGAGAGACATGCGCATAAGAGACCACATCCCGAAGAGGATGTTGTTTACAGGAGCGAACACCTTTCTGAATAGAAATCAGAAGATCAAGATCTATTTTATCAACAGTATGAGGACCACCCACAAGAGAGACAACTGGCTCTAGAGATGGGGACAGCAGGTCAGTAGAAGAATCAGAAATAGAAGAAGGAAGATGAGCTATCTCTGGAGGAGGTGCCGACACAATAGGAAAAGAAGCAGATTCATTGGAAGAATGAAGAATAGAAGGAGAAGAAAAGTATGAAGTATCCTCAAAGAAAGTGACATCTGCAGAAACATATTGTTTTCGTAGAAGAGGATCAAAACACCTGTATCCTTTCTGTGTCTGGCAATAACTGTGACGCCCCCGATTTTTCGATGATTTTATTTGACTAGGCGACGTCATATTTATGACGTCATGACGTTACTTTTAACGTCGAGTTGACGGCGCAAGACCGTTAAGACATTTTCGCGTCCGTGCGGTCGAGTCGGCCGAATTCTTATTGTAATGTGAAAATTTTGCATTTGGAATTTAAGTTAAGTAATTTTAGACTTGCTCATCCAGTTTCGTCGCAATCCGAGCATTTTTGGAGTCTCGGCGCGCGATTGAAGTTTTGGATTGTTTATGTTCGTCGTATACTTTGAAGATTAATATCTCGGGAATGGCTTGTCGGATTTTGGTTTTGACTTTGTTGTTGTGTTCGTAGAGTCAGTATTCACCTACGGCGCGAGTTTCGTTTAATTCGGCGCTCGTTTGGCCTCCGTTTTGATCTCGTAGTTTTCTTATACAAAAATATATAAAATATGAATATTTTAATATTAAAGTACTATTTAAAAATGAAAAACACTATTCATTCATATAGTTTAATTTCTTGGATTTATTTGTAAAAAATTTACGAGTTATGCAAATCTTATTTCTGCCTCTCTCGAGTGTTTTAAGTTCTTTACTCGAGTGCTAAGCAACTACTCGAGTCCTCCTTTCCTACCTACTCAAGTGTTTTTTTTTTGTACCTACACGAGTACTTTTTCTCTTACTCGAGTTCTGTCCGGAACCTCTCGAGTGCCTGTTTAATTACTCGAGTAATTTTTTTATAATTACTCGAGTGTTTTTTTATACCTACACGAGTGATTCTTAGTCCCTACTCGAGTGAATTTGTTCAGGTACACGAGTGATTCTTATATACTCGAGTGATTATTATATTTACTCGAGTGATTATTATATTCACTCGAGTGTTTTTTCTTCCTGATTACTCGAGTGACGTTTCACGACTCGAGTGCTGCATTTTCCCTACTCGAGTAATTTTCTCTGTCTCGAGTGCTCCTTCCTTATACTCGATTGTTTTTATGGACCTACTCGAGTGTTTTTATGGACCTACTCGAGTGATTAGTTTCCTACTCGAGTGATTATTTTCCCACTTGAGTGATTATTTTCCTACTCGAGTGATTATTTTCCTACTCGAGTGATTATTTTCCTACTCGAGTGACGTTTCTGGACCGACTCGAGTACCCATAAGCTTGTTCTTGTGTAGTCCGTTGCAGTTTGCGTTCGAGAGCCCTTTTGAGCAGCAAACAAATGTCGTATGGAAAAATGGTTAACATAAAATTTGTGCGTCTCGACGAGATCTACAACTTTCATGTTGGCGACGTTTCGATTTGAAGCAATCCTAATCCTTTATTTTTGTCTCCCGCGCACCCGGGCGTAAATACTCTGTTTTTGGGCAGAACATTTTATAAATATATATTTATATATCTTTATATATATATACATATGTATATATATATATATATATACATATTCATATCAGAGAAAATTCCTTCATCTTCTCCGATCTTTTCCTCCCGAAGCAGAGCGGCGAGCGTGAGGGAGAAAATATTTCGTGAACCCTCCGGTGGCCGCCGACGGTGCTCCGGTGCTCGAAATCTTCATCCGAACATAGATCCGGAAAGCTCTCGCCGAGAGTTACGCCATCGTGTTAATAACTTCCCAGTTTCTTGAGATTTCTCGTTAGGGTTTTTCGGCCCTAACGTCCATTTCGGTCGTTCCTGTTCAGATTTCAACACCTCCTGCATCCTTTTGCCCCGATCTATGACATGGAGTGATTCAAAGGACTTTTCCGGTAAAACCAAGGCAAGTGGTGGTTTCCCCTCATTTCTCCTTCTCTGATTTGATGGTAACAACTATGTTTTCATGTTCCTTAAATTTTATATACTTGTTCTTCCAAATTATTATTATGATTAACCTTCTCAATGATCACATGATGTTGTAATGTTTTGTCATGGTGAACTCAATTTTTTATCTGGATATGTTTGATCGTTCTTGATGTGTCTTATTGATGGTTTAAACGCCTTATTTATTATTATTGAACGTATTAGAGTTTAATTGGGTTTGAAAATCGTTCCTAAGGGTTGATCAACCATGTCTTGTATCTAGTAATATCAAGTAGAATCTGAGGAGCCAAATCTCGAGATATGTGTTGTTTTCTTGGTGGTTTTCTTGATTGCGGGAGTTAGTGGACGATTCCACTTCCGCAGAGTTTGTTTCCTTCATTAGTGCCCTGTGGAAGTCTACCTGGTTTTTGGGTGTCTGCGGTGTATGGTGGAGAGTATGAGACTCCCTCGCTGTTAGACGGATTTTATATTCATGTGGGTGTGCCCAAGAGTGACCACCTCGCCCGTGTTTTTGGGTGGTGTGTCCACGAGTGACCATCTCGCCCGTGTTTTTGGGTAGAGTAGACCACAGGTGCCTAATAAAGGTTTTGTATTTCTTCCTTACGAATTATTCATGTTGTCACCTTATAGCTTTGTGCGTCTGGTGTACTATTGTTGTACGTCACGAATCACGTAAGAGTTCTTTTTCCCGATGATGACTTGTTCCTCTTTTTGTGCTTTATTTCAGTACTGTTGGTCTTGTGTTGGTACCCCTTTGATCTTTGTTTATTTTGGCTTATTAATTCTCTGTCACCAATTGTGCTTTCTTGCTGATGTGTTCTGTCTTTGGAATGCCTCAGGTTCAGAGCAGTAGTAGATAGCAGAGCTAGTTTTGGAGTTTTTGAGCGGTAGTGTTGGTCGTGGTTGTTACCTCATCTCAGCGAGGTAGTTTTTTGTTTATTTAGTTACTGGTTCAGACTTACTTTTATATCTGTCGGTTCGTGTCAGTTTGTTGCCGCCCACAGAATTGTTACTTTTAGATACTTGCTAGATGCTTATTTCTCTATATGTGGATGTGAATTACTTGCTCTCTGGGAGGATTTATGCTAGGAATGTATGTTAGGTGTTTTAAGAATAAAATCTATTACTATTACTTCATGCACTGCATAATTTAAAAAAACTCTAATTTGTTATATTTAGCGACCATAAAAGCTATCCTTACTACTATTATAAATTTAGAGTCTTGCATATCATGAGTTGTCCTTTGGGGACGTTTATACTCATGTAGGATGTTGGAGTCAATCTAAATAAGTATTTTCCGCAGCGTATAATTATATTTTGATTCATGGACTAAATGAGCCATTAAGCCGAGGGATACGACTAACTATTGCACTTAACTAATTTTTTTCCTTAAAATAACTTAAACAATCTTTCTTCATGATTAAGTAGCTATCTGCCTGAGCGTCTGCAGTTATCCCCTGCTGACGTGGCATCATGATGCGCACTTTCCCTTACTCTAATAAGTTATTATATGTGGTGAAAATGCGGGTTGTGATAGTTGGTATAAGAGCCAGGTTGCTTGACAATTGGTCGGGCAACCTTCCATTGTTAGTGTTAGATGTTTAGTGACATTTCATACACACACCGATGTGTCATCAGTACGTCTTAGCCAAAGCATAGTCATTACACTCATAGCATGATAAGAAGTATACATGATATATTATGTAGTATGGGATGTATAATATGTGTTTGTATATGGATCCACCATAGGAGGCAACATGTGACGGTTATGTAGTATGGGATGCATAACCACCATCACATGAGTGCCCATTAGCACGTTTTATTTTCTCATTGCATGCAATGATATGTAATATAGGATGCATAACATTTCATGTGTACGTCGCTCATGCATGCATTAAGGCCCTTTTAGAATACATAACACTGCATACATTGCATATCATTACATAAGCACACGTGCTAAGTTAAGGTTTACATGATGACACATGTACACACATGATTTTAAATAAGAATAAAGAATCCATGCATTCATGTCATAGGCACAAGATTCAATAGGATGACAGGATATCATCCTAAGTAGGACATATCATCATTATAAAATCCTAGAGCAAGTTGCAGCATAAGAAAGATTCTTTAAAGTATGGTCTGAACTAGTCGTGTTGCCTTGTTGTAAGCTAGGATTTTGATGAGTTGTCTGTTTGCATTTTTAGAAATTCTGCCAAAGCGTCCTACGACGAGGTCGACTCCCCAATCGGAGGGTGAGTCATCAGGTGCGCAAAGTGATGCGATTATCAAGGGTCTGCGTCAGAGCAATGAGGCTCTATCGAGACAATTGGTTGCGATGCAATCGCAAATTGAGTCTTTGTTGTCTTCCGCTCCCACGCAGCAACCTTTAGTGCAAGAGCCTGCCTTGGGCCAAGCCGTGCCCGATACCCCTGCTCCTCTGGTGCCCCCGATGGCGATACCACCAGAAATGAATTTCATATCGCACTTCCAGCTGTTGGGACCTCCCACATACGACGGGAGTGCTAACTTTATGGTTTTAGATGATTGGATAATCTCCATCGAGGAGATGTTTTCGTATTCCAGAATTATAGAAGCTCAGAAGGTGATGATTGCAGCCTATCAGTTAAAAGGCCTGGCAAAGAGTTGGTGGATTCTGGAAAGGGAGAGTTTGAAGGAAGGAAGTTCTTGGGAATCTTTTAAGAAGATGCTACTGAAGAAGTTTCTATCCTCGGTCGAGCAGGACCGTCTGATGAATAACTTCCTGCATTTGAAGCAGAGATAGCTCAACGTGAGCGCGTACAAGATTGAGTTTAGCAAACTGAGTAGGTTTGCTCCTGATTTTGTAGCTTCTGAGGAGGGTAGAGTGAAGCGTTTCCTTGGAGGACTAAGAAGCGATGTTCAGCAGTTGGCATGCGCTTACCGGGCTGAAAGTTATGCTGAAGCAATAGAAGCCACTTTGAAAGTGGAGGCGATTAAAAATGCCAAGAATCGAGGTGCTGCGGCGAGGAAAGAGAAAAGGAAAGGCATTGAGGATGGTAGCTCCAGGGCATCTGGCCCTTCTTCGAAAAAGAAAAGTAAGGAAGTGTGTAGCTTCTGTGGTCGTCCTGGCCATCCTTACAAAAGGTTTTTCAAGAGGACTGCCTCCCTGAAGCAGCAGCAGGTGCATGCTATCCAAGGTGCACCAAAGGGTGAGCTAGTGTGATCATTTTGTGCAAGGAAGGGTCATGATATGAGTCGGTGCTGGATGAAAGAAAGGATTTGCTTCCAGTGCGGGCAGAAGGGACACCATAAGTCTTCGTACCCCCAGGCTCAGCCGCCACTGCAGCCTGCCTCGCTTCGAGCTCTGCCGCCGCCGCCAAACCTGGATAAAGGAAAAGGAAAGCTGAACGTGATGACCAACGAGGAAGCTCAAACCTCTACGCAAGTGATATCAGGTTAGCCCAAGTTTAAAATATCCTTATTATTTATCGTTGTTGCACTAGTTATCGTTCATTTAGTTATGTATGTTGGGTACATTGGAATGAATGTACATGATTTGAAGAAGCCTCACCCTACTCAATGATATACATCAAAATGTATTTGATGTATTTTGAGTTACCTTGTGCAGGTTAAGTATTTGCAGGGAAAGATGAAAAGTTTCTAAGTCCATGTGTCGACACTCAGAAGGAAAGTGTCGACACTTAAGAAGACTTATGTCAACACCCAGACAAGCAGTGTCGACACTTGGAGTACTTGTGTCGACACCAGTGATGCAGAGTCGACACTAGATAGAAAGTGTCGACACATACAGGTTGTGTCGACACTCAATGAAGAGAAGTCCAGAGAAGCAGTGTCGACACTTAGAAGCAGTGTCGATACCCAGAGAAACTGTGTCTACATCAGAAAGTGTCGACACTTGGAGGCTGTGACAACACTCAGCAAATTTCAACAGAGTCTAAGTATAAGTGTCGACATAATGAAGAATGTGTCGACACACTGCAGAAGACTCAGCACTTGAAGAAAGTGTCGACACAAGAAATAATGTGTCGACACTCAGCAGAAGACTCAATAACATGAAGAAAGTGTCGACACTAGGAGGCTGTGACGACACTTAGCAATGTTCAACAAAATTCTAAGTACAAGTGTCGACACAAAGAAGATGTGTCGACACTCAGCCAAAGTCTCAACAGAAGAAGAATGAGTCGACACAAGGAGCTGTGTCGACACTTAGAAAGTATCAACACAGAAGGCAGGTGTCGACACTAAGAATATGTGTCGACACTCAACAAGTTCAACACAAGAAGATGTGTCGACACAAAGGAGTTGTGTCGACACTTACAAGAAATCAACTAAGTACTGAAGAACAAAGTGTTGTGTCGACACACAATATCAGTGTCTACACATGATGAAGAAGCTGTGTCGAGAAGTGAATTCTACAACACAAGGAGTTGTGTCGACACCTTGAAGGCTAGTGTCGACACTTAGTCAACTTGTGTCGACACTTGGTCTATAAGTGTCGACACTTAAAGACAGATTGTCTCGACACTTTCAGACAGTTACAGTTATTTCAAGAAGTGACTGGATTACTTGACAGCTGTCATTCCAGCCGGTCTACTGCAACTGTCAGAGTTGTCAGAAAGCTGTTAGGAACCGGATCAGCCGGTCACCATGAAGAAAGCCTATAAATAGGCTTATTCTGTCAACAGAAGGAGATGATCATTAACAAGAGAAAGAGAAGAAGATCTAGTTATTCATTGAAGAATCAAGTAACGATCTAAGAAGTTGGAGAGAGAGAGCTCCTTCCAAGAAGACAGCCGTTGGAACCAGTCTGTGAAGAAGGGTTCAGACCTAGTTCTGAATCTTAAGTTGCAGTGATTGAAGATCAGCTGCAGAGAATCAATCCTATTGTGTTCTATATTCAAGAAGCTTTGAAGAAAAGCCAAGTGAGGTTGATCTCAGCAGAGTTCTTCCAAGAACTCATCAAGAACCTGTCAACTCTTCTCTCTTATTCAGAGTTGTAGGTATATACTTTGTATTCTAAAAATCTTGTAGGATCCTTAGGGATCTGAGTTGTAAGCCTGTAATTATAAAGGCTGAGTGGTAGGGCCTGTGTACCTGAGTGTAGGAGATATATTTCTCTGAGTGTAGGCCTGTTGTGGCTGAGTGTAGGTCTTTGGAGAAGACTGAGTTGTAGGGCCTTGGGCCTAAGCTGTAGGAACCTGTTTGGGGTTCTGAGTGTAAGATCTGAGGATCTGAGATAGTGGAGGAGTTTGGCCGAATCTAGTACACTACTAGATAAGCCAAGGGGGAAAGTGGATGTACCCAAACCTTGGGGAACCACTATAAATCTGTGTGTTCACTGTGTGCATGTTGATTCTGTGATTGCTGATTGATTGCTGTGAAGTAATAGTTATAACTCTGTGAAAGATATGGTACCTAAACACCTAGAGGGGGGGTGAATAGGTGACCTAATCCTTTTTAAACTTTAATGGCAGCCAACAGTTTATAATACAGATTTCTAACTATTCTATCACAGCAAACACACAACATACACAGCAACAATCACAGCACAGCACAGTATACACAGTGGTTTATAGTGGTTCCCAGAGATATGGGTACATCCACTTTCCCCCTTCGCCTATCTAGCAGTGTACTAGATTCGGCCAAACTCCTTCACTGTCTCAGAACCCAAAATGGTTCCTACACCTCAGGCCCAAGGCCTTATAACTCAGCTTTATCCCAAAGCCTACACTCAGCCAATCAAGGCCTACACTCAGCCAACCAAGGCCTACACTCAGCCAACCAAGGCCTACACTCAGAGATCTCAATCTCCTACACTCAGGCTCTCAAGCCCTACCCTCAGCCTTTATAATTATAGGCTTACAATTCTCTCAGATCCAAAGGATCCTACAAGTTAAAAATGTATTACAGATGTTAACTCTACAACTCAGAAATAAAAGAGGGGAGTTGAGAGTTTCTTGATGAGTTCTTGGAAGAACTCAGCTGGATTCAATCTGACTTAGCTTTCTTCAAAGCTTCTTGAGTAGAACTGAATAAGACTGAATCCTCCTGCAGTTGCTCCTTGACCTCTGCCACTTAAGATCCAGAATGTATCTGAATCCTTCTTCTCAGCCTAGTTCTAGAGGCTGATTTCTTGGATGGAGCCCTCTCTCTCCAACTTCTTAGATCTGCACTTGGACTGCAAGATCTTCTTGTGTTGATACTCTTGGTACCACTTTGATAACTTGTTCTTCAACAATGTGATCAATCTGAACCACACTTGAACTTCTATTTCTGTAAATTGTAGGTGCCTATTTATAGGCCTTCTTCATGGTAACCGGCTGGTCCGGTCCATAACTGACTTCTGATATCTCTGACAGGTGCTGTAGACCGGCTGGAACGGCAGCTGTCAAGTCATCCAGTCATTTCTTGAAAATCTCTAACTGTCTGAAAGTGTCGAGACTTTCTGTCTTTAAGTGTCGACACTTATAGACCAAGTGTCGACACATGCTGTGTAAGTGTCGACACAAGTCTACAAGGTGTCGACACAACTCCTTGTATGTCTCGACACAGATTTTTCTTCAGGTGTCGTCACTGGAATTGAGTGTCGACACAAGTACTTGATCTTCTAGCTTTTGTTGAATTCTTCTAAGTGTCGACACATCACCTTTGTGTCGACACAACTTCTTGTGTTGAATCTGTCAAGTGTCGACACTACTTCTTGGTGTCGACACATAGTCTTCTATGTTGATACTTGCTGAGTGTCGACACAGCTCCTTGTGTCGACACACCTTCTTTTTTGTTGAGACTTCAGCTGAGTGTCGACACATTCCCTTAGTGTCGACACTTGTACTTAGAATAAATTTTGTTGATCTTTCTGATCTTTGCTAAGTGTCGACACAGCTCCTTGTGTCGACACTTTCTTCAAGTGAAGAGTCTTTAGCTAAGTGTCGACACATTATGCTGGGTGTCGACACATACTTCAAGTGCTGACTCTTCTGTTGAGTGTCGACACATTGTGCTGAGTGTCGACACTTGTACTTAGTCTCTGCAGACTTTTGCTGAGTGTTGACATAGCTCCAAGTGTCGACACTTTCTGGTGTAGACACAGCTTCACTGGGTGTCGACACAGCTCCTTGTGTCGAGACTTTCTGTCTGCACTTTTCTTCACTGAGTGTCGACACAGCTCCAAGTGTCGACACTTTCTGTCTGATGTCGACTCTGCATCCCAGGTGTCGACACAATGACTCCAAGTGTCGACACTGCTTGTCTGGGTGTCGACACAAGACTTCTTAAGTGTCGACACTTTCCCTCTGGGTGTCGACACATGGACTTAGAAACTTTTTGCTTCAGTCCAGTGATAACTTAACCTGCACAAGTAAACTCAACATACATCAAATACATTATGATGTATATCATTGAGTTGGGTGAGGCTTCTTCAAATTAGATACATTTGACCAATGTACCCAACAATCTCCCCCTATTTGGAGAAGTCATAACCCTTAGTCAATGATATACACCATTCATAATTAAAAATTACAAAATGATGTAAAGCAGGTTATATTCAGCAGGGTAAACATAAACATGTATTAATTCACACATGTATACACATACATCAACACAAAACAATAAAGAAATAGACATATTCACAGAACAAACATGAATTATGTTGATCATATATTGTTCTAACATTTGTCTTATACATTTCCAATAGTTCACAAAAATGTTTTACATTCAAAATATTACACAATAATCTTCAAGTAAATTCTTAATCTATTTCTGGTCAGGTTCCTTGATAACTATTCCCTTGCCAGCTTGGACTTGAGCTTTGACAGGGGCATCAACAGTTTCAGCATCAGCAGGCTTCTTGCCTTTTAGATCTTTCTTTTTGAGTTCTTCTGCCTTGATCTTCTGCCTCTCAAAATAATGATATGGCTTAGGGAAGTACTTGCTAGGCTCCACTGCAGTAGGAGGTAGCTTTCCCATCTTTGCCTTCCTTCTGTATTGAACTATTGCTTCCTGCCTGATCTCATGTTTTCTCCATTCTGCTTCAGAAAACCATTTGTTCCTGTCATGAGTATTGTCCTTGGCAGCTTTCCAGGCAGTTAAAATTATATTCCTAGAGGTAGGGCTCCACTGTTCAAAGTCTGGCCTTTGTTCTGCTTGTTCCCTAAACCTCTTTTTGGACAACCTTGTCTCTTCTTCTTTCTGTAGAGCCTCTTGCATGGCTTCAGATATAGGTTGAACAACCTTTTCAATATGGACATTGTCCTTGCCCTCAGGTGGGCTATACATTGTGCTCACATCTGCTTGAATCATTTCAAAGTCTGGAGGTGGATAAATGACCTGAGCTACTTCTGGTTGCTCACCTCCAAAATAAGCAGGATTTAGTCCAGATTCAGCAACCTCATTGTCATCACACAGAGGAGGATATCCAAGTGTAGCTCTGATGGAATTTGATATCCACTTAGCATGTTCAGAGCTTGCCTTGAATAGTACTCTCTCCCCCTTTATGACTTCTCTAGCCATGTGATCTCTAACATCATCCTTCTGAAATTTGATTTGACTATCCAAGTATCTGATACCATCTTTAAAGAAAGGTTTAAGCTTTTGAAGTTGTTCAGATATGACCTTTTGGGAGGCTTGGATTGCAGTCTTTACAGCAGAAATTTCCTCTTGAAATACTTTATCAAAATCAGCTTTAGCAGCAGCAGTAGATGTAGAAGGTTCAGCAGCCTTGTTCTTCAACTCAGTGACTATAGCATTATGGGAGGCAGTCAAATTGTCATTCATTCTTAATTGATTCTCAAGAACATATCCTTGTTTCAATGCTATATCATCCACCTGTGCCTTGATCTTTTCTTGGTGTGTTGCCAAATACACCACTACATTTCCACCTTTGTGGAAGCAATCAGTCATTTCCTTTTTGTTAAGGTTCATTTCAAACCTTATAGACTTTATTTCCTGGGCCAGATCAAATTGAAGTGATTTCTGCCCTTCATCTACATACTTCTCTATGGCCTGCCTTTGCTCATCCAACTTTATCTGTAGTGCAACCATTAAAGCACTATAATCAGTAGTAGGAGCTTGCTGAACTATAGGCTGTGGTGCAATTGATTGCAGAGCCTTCTTATAACTTTGACTTCTTCGTTTGAAGACATACAGTTTCTTCTTCTTTGCCCTAGCACTCTCCTCATCTTCAGAGGCAGAAGTGCTGGCTATGTCAACCCTCTCCTTAGGGCTTTGAGGCTTGTCAGCTTGCACATCTTGTGCCTTCTCAGTTTCTTGCCTTATAGGCTCTTCCAGAACTTGCATTTGTTCCCCCTCAGCAGCAGCATTCTCTCCTTCAGCAGCATCAATTTCCTTGTCAAAATCTGCTTGATCTAGATTTAGAAATAAATCTTCCATGGTGTATTCAGGGGGTGAAGAAGCTGGAGACATTCTTTGCTCTTCAACTACTGGATCAGGAATCTCTTCTTGTACAGCAGATGTGTCTTTTATAACAACATCTGGAGCTTGACTAGGCAGCTGAGTTTGCTGAGGAACATCAGACAAATCAGCATCTTCTTGAAGATATGCTAAAGTATTTAGTTCAGTGAGTACCTCTTGTATGATGGTGGTGGCTTGCTCACTGTCCAGTGTAGATGGTTCTTCTACAACTGGAGGCTCCTCCTGGCTGTGATCCTTGTGGATGGGGCTAGCTTCAGGCAGCTCCCCCTGGATCTCAGCAATCTCTTGAGCAGCAGGAGATTTCACTACAGCCTCTTCCTCTTGATCATCAGGAGTGAAAACAACATGTTCTTCACTCCCTGAACTGCTGGAGGACTCTTGTGCCATTGGAGCAGTTTTTCTTCTTTTTCTTTGGGGGAATCTCCTTCTCAGTAACTGTCTTCTCTGGGGTTGGCATTTCCTTGGACAACACCCTGTCCCATCTAGAAAAGAGCCTTAGATCCATCTTCCTCATATGATTTATCTTGCTGCCTGCAGCAGTACTCATTACCTCTGGTATCACACCAGCTAGGTATAGACTGATGATTCTACCCAGATTGGGCTTTTTCAAGCTCTCCTTAATCTTCTCATAAACCACTATTGACCAGTCTGTTTTCAGAGTGAATATGATCCTTGTCATGATTCCAAACATATAGGCAGACACTCTGTCATGCCCTCCAGGTTTGCTGAGTAAGACCTTTCCCACAATCTCAGACATGAACTTTCCTTGATTATTCATGCCTTTCCTGTTGAAAACAGAACCTATCTTCATCTTTGGATCAAGTCCACACCAGGTTAGAGCTTCCCTGGTCTTGGATGCAGTAAGTTCTTCTTCATCTTGAGTTCTTGGCAATTGAAGAATCTTCCTCAGACTTTTTGGGGTTACCTTAACCTTTTTTTCATGAACTCTGGATTTGATTTTGTATCCAGATTCATCTACTGTAGCTCCATTAAGGAATTCAAGCACCTCTTTCTTCCATATCTTAGTTGGTTCTGAAACTAAGTACTCTAACCCTGAATCGGCGACTAGGGTTACTACTGCCTTGATTTCTGGATCAGCATCGTCGAACGCGCCGCGCACAAGCTCATATCCTTCGTTAACGTTCTCCTCAAGCTTAGGAGCCATTAGGGTTTGTAGAATTTGTCTTTAGAAAAGAGAGGTGTCGACACAGTAGTTTTGGTCTCGAAACTTTGAAAGCGTGTCGACAAACAAAGGCAGAACCCTATTTATACCTTTCTGATTTTGAAGATGAACAGGCAGGACAGCTAACTTAAAATGTGTCGACACTGGCAATAAGTGTCGACACTACCTTATAATGTCTCGACACATATGTGTCGACACAAGTTTAGCCAACAGATTTTATGTGTCGACACTTGGTTATGTGTCGACACAACATAACTCGACACATTGTCGAGACTTTACTTAGAAAATTCTGAGTAAAACATAAGTGTCGACACCATATTGGATGTGTCGACACCTACTTGTCATGTGTCGACACTAACATTTTGAAGTGTCAACACCAATATCCTGGATGTGTCGACACCTTTTTCCTGAAGTGTCGACACCACTATTCTGTGTCGACATAGACTTGTCTATGTGTCGACACCTTTTTACTTAGCCAATTTTAATTCTGTAAACTTACTCTAAGTTTAACATTCCTAGTTCAATTTTGAATCTATTGAACTTAGTTTCTTCTAGGGGCTTAGTAAACATATCTGCTATTTGATTATCAGTTTTAACATATTCAAGTAAAATATCTTCTCTTTCTACATGCTCCCTAAGAAAATGATATTTAATTTCAATATGTTTAGTTCTACTATGTGATACAGGGTTATTAGCTATTGAAATAGCACTTGTAGAATCACAGAAAAGTGGAGTTCTACTTACCTGAAATCCATAGTCCTCTAGCTGATGTTGTATCCACAGAAGTTGAGCACAGCAACTTCCTGCAGCTACATACTCTGACTCTGCTGTGGAGATAGCCACACTGGTTTGCTTTTTGCTACTCCATGAAATTAGTCTCCCACCTAGGAATTGACAGGTTCCAGTAGTGCTCTTTGTAAGACCCCCCTTTTTTTTTCTTTTTCGACACCGGGGTCTTAGGCCCAGAACCGCCGTTTTGCGGTGACTCCTTCACGCCCTGAAGGGTCATCACCACAAGGCGCCGATTCTGCCGGCCAATTCGATCACATAAAAGTAGCATAATGAAGTAAAATGAAAAACTATCTGTCCACAAAGAATCACATGACATATATAAATATAACTCCACGAAGGGAGTGTCCACAGATGATAACATCAGAGTAGCAAAATACGGGCTTATGCCCGGTACAACATATCCTCACTACAAAATCACTCATGCGGAAGCAAAAGCTGAAAAACTACTCAGGGTCGAGACTCACAGTCCCGGCTGTATGAACTCCGGAGCTAGACTGCCCCACCTCCAAGCGCACCGGTCTCTGGGGCTGCTCCTCCATGCTGGTCTCCACGATCCCCTAAATGATGCGGTTCGAAAACCGTTAGTCTAAAAGACTAAGTCCTATCATCCCCCACCCCTTCCCCCACGGCTTCCTAGGCACCGAGCGGAGAGGAAGAAAGGGGAGGACTTGAAGGTGGAGAATATCAAAAGCAATGGCAGCGGTCCTATTCTAGCAAGTTCTATAGCATATAAAGACAATAAAATGTAAGCTGAAATGTAACCTTCACTTATGTGGAAAAACACATAAGCCAAAGGGTCTCTTGCAAGGCTCCCATCGTATAAAAAGTCTCATACCGATTTATACGTTGGGGTGTCGGTGGTCAAACAGCAGTAACTAAATATATCAAAATTAACCTTAATTTATAAACTTGCCCACACAAGCTTATAGACTAAGGGGTCGTTTTGCAGGTCCTAAAGTATAAGCGTCCCATTCCACTTATACTTTAGGTGTCAAGGTTTAAGGTAACGATTATGCTATGACATGCAAGTGGGTATGATGGATCATGCAAGTGCAACGCACACACCCGACTCTGTGCACACAGACCTTTAGTTCCCCCTTTCTGGAGCCGTAACCTCCCAGGATACCTCCGTAGTGGCAGACGGAAGCGGTGGGTTGGGCCTCGCCCACCTCTAAACCAGTAAAGCACTACCGGTCAGACCTATCGTACGCCTCAACGCTTGGTGCACGAAGCGGACTCCTGCGTACTCTTGCCGGCTGGCGCACCGGACTTCTGTTGGCGAAGTGCTAACCACACTTGCCGAGTCGACGTATTGGCGTCGGTGCATCGACCCTCCAATACCGAAGACCCACCACCTTAATTTACTTTCCTTTTATGCACATGCAAATTTAGCGTGATCAAAACCCGAGCCGAAGCTCCCCGGACCTACACGTCCGTCACAAACAATCGAGCCGAAGCTCCCAGCTAACATCCCGTGCCATCAGTGTCTGTGAAATGTGCAACCCTAATTACTAAGTTACTCTTTTCAGCTTGTTAAACAGTTTACGTTAACCCAGGACTGCCCCCGGTATTCCCTGTGAAGGGCTCTCAAGGGGCACTAGGAACTGTGTTGGGATTACGCCCAGCGTTCCCTTTCGCAAGGTACTTATTTTATTATTGGTTGATCCCCTTACCCATTATTTTCTCATGTTTCGATACGCTAATCCTAGGGTGATTTGACTCCAACTCTCCTTGGGTAGGACGATCTTTCGTCGGACCCGAACGCCTTTAAACCCTAGACAAAACCACACCCTACTCACTCATCTTCCAAAGATGCAGCCCATTCCACTTGTCCTTACAGCAAACCATCAAGACCCATCATACGTGCCCTAATTCATATCCAAATGAAATCCTGCAGTTTTGCTATATGCAGACCACTTAAGCTACGTGACCCGTAAAAGGGGAAGTACATGAAATACTCATCCAGTACCCTCATGATAATTATCAGAGGTCTATTATGATAAATATAGACTAAATTCAGAAAATCATATTTTTCCCAATTAATCTACTATTTATTGAATTTTCCTCAAAAACTAGGCCATAGTCAATTTGAACATGAACCATAAGATTTTCTCAGGTAATGGCCTCCTAAAATTTGTATTCACTAAATAACAGAGAAATATCATTGGTTGCCAATTTTCATAATTTTCCAGATAGTTCTTGACCTCTAAAGGATTTATTAAAATAATTCCTAAAATCAAATATAATGAAGGAAGTGCCACATATATGTCTCCAATAATTATGTAAAAATTACTAGGGCTTCACAGGGAACTAGAAACATCATGATGAAGAAATTAGAATTTTTCAGACAATCTAATAGTCATTATTAAATTTCCCAAGGTTCCATGGAATTAAATAATTAAAGAAGCAACTACTAAATATCATTCTTCAAAAATTTCATAAAAATTTACAGAGATGGGTATCATGACTATAAGCCCCTTTGCTAAGTTTTATCAAGTTTAAACAAGTATAGTTCTCTACAAAAATTCTTAAGTGGAAATTATAAAATATGACTTTGTGAATAAAGTACCAAAATATTCATCCAAAATTTATTATAAAATTTCCAGAGACATGTATGCCCTAAGCAACTACCCATTCAAAATCTCAGGCCTTTTCAGATAGTTTTGGTATTAGATCTTATGGTTTCAAAGCTAGTGCCCTAAACTAGGGTTATGGATTTAAGGGGTCTTAAGTCTTCCAAATGCCCTAAAATTTTAACCACAGGACCATAGTAACCCTATGGACATCATTCCCAAGTTTCAAGTCCATCCAAGGTCTTTTGACCCCAATTTCTTCAAACCCTAGAAATTTACCCTAAAGGGCCTACCCTAACATTCTAGGGCTACCCTAGTCCAATCCACTCCAAACTCCATAAGTGAGTGTAAAAAGTCAAATTATATCTGTGGCCAAAATTTCAGCCTCTGTTGAGGTGATTTGGTCACTCAAAACCAAAAGTGCAACTTTTGACCAAAATGCCCTTCATAGGGTATAAATAGGGTTGGGTCAAAACCTATTCAAAACACATCCAATCTGAATGAAATTTTATACAGGAACCTAATTGGAGCCCAGGGACCACTCACCAAAATTTGGGAGGGTTTGGATGTGTTTAGGGCACCTATTTAATTTATCTAATGATTATTAAATTTTTACCAAAACTATAGAAATATTTTCCCCAAAAATTCCCATTTTTTGGCAGGCCCTAGGTATGTCTAGGATAGACTCTCTGCCAAAATTTCAGCCAATTTGGGCTTGGGGTGAAGAGTGGGCACTCATTTTAGTGACTGCCTAGCCCTAAGGGTATGTCCCACCAAAATGGGTGCCCTGGTCTAACCAGTGACCCAAAAGGGTCCAAACAATTTTTGCTGCAAACTAGACACCCTAAGCTACAATGTTCATGTTGGGCAAATTTCCACTCAGGGTCCCTAAGTATTTTTAAAACTTAAATACATTAAATACATCCAGTGTGACAGAAATGAAATGATTCTTATTTAATTCCTATAGTATTTGATCTGATGCCGCACGAATCTTGGCGCAGATCGACGGCATCTGGTCATCGTCCCCACTGAGCCAACGGCTGGGATTGGTTCTGCCTGGAGCGATTTCCAAGCTCTGCCGCCGGCAATCCAGCCCCTTCCCCGGCCGGCCACCGCCACCAACACCTCCGTCGAGGTGGTGGCTATCGTCAGACGGCGGCTCCGCCGCCGGAGAGGCGTTTTCCGGCGGATTAAGCAAGAATTTTTCTTGCCGAAACCAGGAGAAATCCCGGATTCGATCGGGCTCAATTGAGCCCGAAACTCAAGCCTAAGGATTCCTAGGATCTACCCGCGAGTTAAGGAGAGGAGGAGGACCTTCCTGGCGGCCTGGATGCGAGAGGAGCGGCGGGATGCCATTGGCGACGGCGGCGGCGCTCGGCTTCTGCAACTGCACAGTGGAAGGGCTCGTCTCCTCCAGGTAAGTGCTCCAAAATGATCCCCTCGGCTTCCTGATGGTGTTTAAATGGCAATTGGGGGAGGGGAGAGGCTGGTTCTTCAATGGCCATTATCTCCATTAATGGAGTGGCTCGGGTTGTGTGGAGGGGGGCTGAACCCACCCCTTGGTGGCCGGGAAACGGCTGGAATCAACTCCTCTCCCCTAGAGGAGTTGATTGCAGCCATAATGGGTGGCTGTTAGTCTCCCTTGGCCGGCCTCTCACTTCCCCCTTCTCCTTCCTCATTTCTCTCTCCTCCATTATCATGGAGAGGAGCTCCTTCTCTCTCCTAGTCACCTCTGGTTGACTAGTCAACCCCACAAGCTAAAGGCAGCCCACTGGATTATGATGATCATGGGAATGGGTTTAGCCTAAGGGAGAAGTGGCTTGAGCTTGGGTTAGCCCTTTTTGGGCTAAGTTGACTTGACCCTCAATGAGGGTTGACTTGGCCAATTTGACCATCTAGGTTGACCCCATTGGGTCCTGGGTGATTCATTGGCCTCCCCTAAGGTCTATGTAGGGTTGGGTAGGGTTGACTTGGCACCTTAAAGGTCACTTGACCCTTGGTAAGGTCACTTTGACCATTTTAGGGCTAGAGTTGACTTGGGTCAACATGACCATTTGAGTTGACCCCAATGGATCCTTGGTGACCCATTGACTCCCCTTAGGGTCTAGGTAGGGTTACCCTGCACTTTGGAGGTCACATACCCTTAGTAAGGGTACTTTGACCAGATTAGGAGCTTGAGTTGACTTGGGTCAACCTGGCCTCTAGGGCTGACCCCAATGTGTCCTTAGTGACCCATTGATCCCACTTTAGGGTTAGGAGGGCATGGGTGGGGTCCTCTGGACTAGGAGTAGGTCAATTGGCCCTAAGTGGGCTAGGTTGACCTATTTAGGGCTAGGGTTGACCTTGGTCAACTGGGCCTCTTGGGTTGGCCCTAATGGGTCCTTTTGGCTCTAATGGGTCTCCCAAAATGTTTGGGAGTGTTGTGGTAGGGTCTTGGGGTCATGGTGAAGCCCCATTGTCATCCTAAACTATTGTTCAGAATTCTACTATCTGCAGACCATGGTGATCCCTACCTTGGCCTCCTATCTCTTGGCCCATTTCTGGCTTCCCAGGGTTTTGTCATGACCTAGTCATGGCCAAAACCACTCTTAGGGGTCTAGTTGGAAATGGGATGTTACAAATCCCAATAAACAAAACAAAGATTTCGTCCCCGAAATCAAGGTCGGACCTACGGGTCTTATTACCGAAGGAAAGAGTCTTGTAACATCCCATTATGACTCCTTGTTTGTTAAATTTGATTTAAGGGAAAACTTAGATCTAAGACCCCTTTCGCCCAAACGGCGAACCAAAATCCCAATAAACAAAGTTAAGCCCCCAATAAACAAAGATAAGCCCCTATCTACCTAGAGCAGCCCTTAGTATACTTAAAGCAGGAAAAATAAATTAACATCTTGAGGGTCTGAGAGGTGTACCTGACTGAATAACTCGGGGTATCTTTGTCGCATCAGGTCCTGTGGCTCCCAGGTATGCTCCTCCTGGCCGTGGTTCCTCCACAGGACCTTGACTAGAGGGACCTTCTTGCGTCGCAAGACCCGCACTCCTCGGTCGTCGATCCTCACAGGCTCCAAATGGACCGACCGGTCTGAAGCTACCGGCCCTTCCGTAGTCAGAATCTGCTGCTCCGGGCGTAATAGAGCCCTCCTCAAGGAAGAAATGTGGAAGACGTCGTGCAGCGCTTCTAGCTCTGGTGGTAACTCCAGCCGGTAGGCTAGGGGTCCGATCCGCTCCAGGATCCTGTAAGGGCCCATGTACCTAGGGCTGAGCTTCTTCCTCCGACCACGCACCCGTGAAACTCCATGCATGGGCCGGATCTTCAGAAACACCCGGTCCCCCACCTGGAACTCCACCTGCCGATGTCGGGCGTCATAATACTTGGCCTGTCTACTCTGCGCCTCGAGCATCCTGTCTCTGATCAGCCTCACTTGTGCCTCGGTGTCTTCAACAAACTCTGACCCCAATACCTTCGGATCTTCGTTCTGCACCCATGAGAGTGGGGTCCGGCATCTCCTCCCGTACAAGGCTTCGTAAGGCGCCATCCTGATGCTGGACTGGTGGCTGTTGTTATAGGAGAACTCGACAAGGGGTAAGAGTTTCTCCCACGGTTCCCCGCGATCTAAGATGCATAGCCTCAAAAGGTCCTCCAGCGTCCGGTTGGTGCGTTCTGTCTGCCCGTCTGTCTGGGGGTGGAATGCAGTGCTGAAAGTCAATCGCGTGCCTAAGTAAGCTTGCACGGACCTCCACTCCCTGGAGGTGAACCTGCCATCCCGATCCGACACTATCGTCCTGGGCACACCATGATAACGAATGAACTGCTCCACAAACTTCCGCACCAGTATTCCTACTGAATCATCCTTCCTGATCGGTATGAATCGAGCCACCTTGGTCAACCGATCGACGATTACCCAGATCGAGTCATTCCCTGTCCGAGACCGGGGAAGCCCATGTATGAAGTCCATGGCTATGTCATCAAACTTCCACTCCGGCACCGGGAGTGGCTGCAATAATCCTGCGGGGTTCCTGCACTCTGCCTTCACTAGCTGACATGCCTCACAATGGGTCACGAAGTGTGAGACATCCTTCTTCATGCCCGGCCAGTACATCGTCTTCTTCAAATCAGCCGTCATCTTTGTGATCCCCGGGTGTACAGAATACCGGCTGCAGTGCGCCTCCATCATAATATCCTCCCGGATCTGGCCTCCCTCCGGTATATACACCCGTCCTCTGAAGCACACCAGATCGTCCCTCAGTGTGTAATCTCCTGCAGTGCCTGCCTTCAGAGCTTGGAAGATGGGTTCCAACTTGGCATCCTGCCTCTGTCCCTCTCTGACCCGGTCTCTGATGTCATCGGTAACGCCTATCGCGGCCAAGTACTCCTCATAGAGCTCAGGATCATCAGACGATACCAGAGTAATGTGCATGTCCTCTAGTCTCTGCAGCAGCTCCATAGACATCAACTGAGGCTCTGCTCCTGCTGTGGCGGCTCTCCGACTCAGTGCATCTGCTACCACGTTTGCCTTCCCCGGGTGATAGTGCATCTCATACTGATAGTCAGATAGAAACTCCACCCACCGCCTTTGCCTGATGTTCAGTTCCTTCTGCGTGTCCACGTACTTAAGGTTCTTATGATCGGAATATATATCACAGTGGACTCCATAAAGGTAGTGCCGCCATATCTTCAGTGCGAATACAACTGCCCCCATCTCAAGGTCATGTACTGGGTAGTTCTTCTCATGGGTCTTCAGCTGGCGGGAGGCATAAGCTATGACGTGTCCGTTCTGCATCAGCACCGCTCCCATCCCCTGATATGATGCGTCGGTGTAGACCTGAAATCCCTCCCTCCCCGAGGGGAGAGTG
The DNA here is from genome assembly GCA_039583875.1 of Platanthera guangdongensis. NCBI lineage: Eukaryota > Viridiplantae > Streptophyta > Magnoliopsida > Asparagales > Orchidaceae > Platanthera > Platanthera guangdongensis. The sequence goes on along the minus strand of CM077159.1, from coordinate 38,691,050 downwards.
AGAATGGGAGCCGAGGTCAGCCGATCCTTCAGCTCCTGGAAAGCTGTCTGGCACTGCGGGGTCCACACGAACGGTGCCTCCTTCTTTGTCAAGGATGTGAGCGGGAGGGCGATTCGAGAGAATCCCTCTACGAACTTCCGGTAATAACCGGCAAGTCCTAGAAAACTCCGTACGTCAGTGGCTGTTTTCAGCTGCGGCCACTCCGAAATAGCTCGAATCTTTGCCGGGTCCACTGCCAGCCCGGCTCCGCTGATAATGTGACCTAAGAAAGCCACCTCCTTCAGCCAGAACTGACACTTACTGAACTTCGCATAAAGATGATGCTCCCGCAGTCTCTCCAGGGTCAATGCTAGATGTCGTGTGTGCTCCTCCTCCGTCTTAGAATAGATAAGGATGTCGTCTATGAACACTATGACGAACACATCCAAATAAGCCTCGAAGACCCGGTTCATGAGGCTCATAAACGCTGACGGAGCATTCGTGAGCCCGAAGGGCATCACGATGAACTCATACAATCCATATCGGCTACTAAAGGCCGTCTTCGGAATATCCTCCTCCTGGATCCGCAGCTGGTAATAGCCTGACCTCAAGTCCAGCTTCGAAAAATAATGGGCTCCCTCCAGCTGATCGAACAACTCGTCTATCCTGGGGAGCGGATAGGTATTTCGGACGGTCAGCCTGTTTAGTGCTCGATAGTCGATGCACAGGCGTAAAGTACCGTCCTTCTTCTTCACGAATAGGACAGGAGCTCCCCATGATGAGGAACTCGGCCTAACAAATCCTGCTTCCACCAGCTCCTGCAACTGTGTCCGAAACTCCGCCAATTCCTTCGGGGCCATCCGATAAGGGGCCTTGGATACCGGCTTAGCCCCTGGTACCAACTGAATCTGGAAGTCCTTTTCCCTATGCGGAGGTAGTCCTGGCAGCTTATCCGGAAAAATGTCGGCGTAGTCACGAACCACCGGAATGTTAGCAATCAGGTCCTTCTCCTCAGTCATCTCGAACAATACTTGATATACCTCGTCCCCTTGCATATGAGCCTTAATGGCCTGAATAGATGAAAGCAAGCGACGGGAGACCGGTGTAGTACCTTCGAACGTTGCATAAGTATCGCCGTGGCTGAGCACGACCCTCCCTGCCGGGCAATCAATCTGGGCATGGTTCCAGACAAGCCATGTCATGCCCAAGACGAGGTCGAAGTCCGGCATCCTCAGGATCGTCGCCGGGGCCTCGAGTGTCAACCCGTCTATGGTAACCTCCAGGAGGCACTTTTCTGTGGACTGGATCTCCATCCCATTGGGGAGGCGCACCCTCCTGGGTAGTCCCGTATAACAACGAATCTGATCCAGGTCCTTGACGAAATCCTCCGACACAAAGTTGTGCGATGCACCCGTGTCGAACAGGGTGTGGGCAGGCTTGCCGCACACCATCACCATTCCTAAATCAGTTGAAAGAAATTCTAGTGTAAGGTTTTCTAACCTAGGTTGTGTAGTAGTTCTATCAACGCTTAATACGAGCAAGGAATAATTCCAAAAATTAAGATTACTCTCATACCTGCAATAACCCTGTCCGGGTTCCGGGGCTGTGCTAAGTCCAGAGCGTAAATCTGCTCCCCATTCTGCCTGCGGTCGCCTCCCTGGTAACCACGTCCTCGGCCGCGTCCTCGGCCTCCGAAATGCTGGGCCGGTGGGCCACCCCGTGGTGCTGGAGGTGGTGCCCCCCTCATAGGGCAATCTCTCCGGAGGTGTCCCACCTGGTGACAGTGGAAGCACTCCGGCGGGGGATACGCCATACCCCGGGGTCTCTGCATCTCCTGGACCTGGAGAGGTTGAGGGGCCAAGACCACCTGCTCTCTCGGCTCCTGCCTTAACTCCTGACGAGGCTGCTCCTCTGCCCTTCTTCCATCTGGTACGATGCCTCGCCGCTGATCATTTCGGGCCCTCCGGCCCTGGTCCTCCGTTTGCCGTTTCCGGCCCCGAGTGGTGTGCCAGTCGGCCTCAATCCTCTTCGCCATCTCTAAAATCCGGGAGATGGGCCCGTCAGAGACAAAAAGCAAAGCCTCTCTCAACTCCTCTTTTAGGCCCTTATAAAACCTCTTGACGTACCCTGCTTCATCCAGCTGATAAGAGCCCGCATATCGGGCCAAATGATCGAACTCTCGGTGGTACTCCACCACTGTCCTGGTGCCCTGCCTCAGCTGCAAGAAACGCTCCTCCAACTCGTCCCTGGCCGACTGAGGAACAAAGTGCTCCAGCAGCGTGGCCCTGAATTCTTCCCAGGTGATTTCTGCAATCTCTCTATCCGCAAAGGTCGTGTCCAACAGCGTCTTCCACCACCGCTTGGCATGTGACTCCAAGCAAGATACCACTAGGGCCACCCTCTCCTCCCAAGGGCATCGTATCCCAGTCAACATCTCGTACATCACATCCAGCCACTCCTCTGTCCGTACTGCCGACTCCGTCCCCAAGTAAGATGGGGGAGAGAGTCCTCGGAAGGTGCTCATCCAGTTGGCCCCTGGGTTTGGCTGCTGGACTGGGGCTTGCTGAGCTCGGAAGGCCTCAAGGATAGCTGTAAGGGTCTGCCCCATGTCTGACTGGAGGAAAGGTGTGGGGACCATGGGAGGTGGTGCAATGTCTGGAGTCTGCTGAGCTCCACCTTGTGGGGTGGGCTGAGCTGGGGGCTGCAAAATGAAGTACATTAGTAGACAATCGACTCAATGCCTAATGAAAGTGGACAACTTACATGTGATTTCCCCTGTATGGGCACACCACTGCTTCCGCTGCTTAGTTTGTCCCCAAACTAAACCCGCGCGGGGGTGACCCAGGGTTGTGGACGGCTACTTTTCGATCGAGGTTTGGCTCTGATACCACTTGTAAGACCCCCTTTTTTTTTCTTTTTCGACACCGGGGTCTTAGGCCCAGAACCGCCGTTTTGCGGTGACTCCTTCACGCCCTGAAGGGTCATCACCACAAGGCGCCGATTCTGCCGGCCAATTCGATCACATAAAAGTAGCATAATGAAGTAAAATGAAAAACTATCTGTCCACAGAGAATCACATGACATATATAAATATAACTCCACGAAGGGAGTGTCCACAGATGATAACATCAGAGTAGCAAAATACGGGCTTATGCCCGGTACAACATATCCTCACTACAAAATCACTCATGCGGAAGCAAAAGCTGAAAAACTACTCAGGGTCGAGACTCACAGTCCCGGCTGTATGAACTCCGGAGCTAGACTGCCCCACCTCCAAGCGCACCGGTCTCTGGGGCTGCTCCTCCATGCTGGTCTCCACGATCCCCTAAATGATGCGGTTCGAAAACCGTTAGTCTAAAAGACTAAGTCCTATCATCCCCCACCCCTTCCCCCACGGCTCCTAGGCACCGAGCGGAGAGGAAGAAAGGGGAGGACTTGAAGGTGGAGAATATCAAAAGCAGATGGCAGCGGTCCTATTCTAGCAAGTTCTATAGCATATAAAGACAATAAAATGTAAGCTGAAATGTAGCCTTCACTTATGTGGAAAAACACATAAGCCAAAGGGTCTCTTGCAAGGCTCCCATCGTATAAAAAGTCCCATACCGATTTATACGTTGGGGTGTCGGTGGTCAAACAGCAGTAACTAAATATATCAAAATTAACCTTAATTTATAAACTTGCCCACACAAGCTTATAGACTAAGGGGTCGTTTTGCAGGTCCTAAAGTATAAGCGTCCCATTCCACTTATACTTTAGGTGTCAAGGTTTAAGGTAACGATTATGCTATGACATGCAAGTGGGTATGATGGATCATGCAAGTGCAACGCACACACCCGACTCTGTGCACACAGACCTTTAGTTCCCCCTTTCTGGAGCCGTAACCTCCCAGGATACCTCCGTAGTGGCAGACGGAAGCGGTGGGTTGGGCCTCGCCCACCTCTAAACCAGTAAAGCACTACCGGTCAGACCTATCGTACGCCTCAACGCTTGGTGCACGAAGCGGACTCCTGCGTACTCTTGCCGGCTGGCGCACCGGACTTCTGTTGGCGAAGTGCTAACCACACTTGCCGAGTCGACGTATTGGCGTCGGTGCATCGACCCTCCAATACCGAAGACCCACCACCTTAATTTACTTTCCTTTTATGCACATGCAAATTTAGCGTGATCAAAACCCGAGCCGAAGCTCCCCGGACCTACACGTCCGTCACAAACAATCGAGCCGAAGCTCCCAGCTAACATCCCGTGCCATCAGTGTCTGTGAAATGTGCAACCCTAATTACTAAGTTACTCTTTTCAGCTTGTTAAACAGTTTACGTTAACCCAGGACTGCCCCCGGTATTCCCTGTGAAGGGCTCTCAAGGGGCACTAGGAACTGTGTTGGGATTACGCCCAGCGTTCCCTTTCGCAAGGTACTTATTTTATTATTGGTTGATCCCCTTACCCATTATTTTCTCATGTTTCGATACGCTAATCCTAGGGTGATTTGACTCCAACTCTCCTTGGGTAGGACGATCTTTCGTCGGACCCGAACGCCTTTAAACCCTAGACAAAACCACACCCTACTCACTCATCTTCCAAAGATGCAGCCCATTCCACTTGTCCTTATAGCAAACCATCAAGACCCATCATACGTGCCCTAATTCATATCCAAATGAAATCCTGCAGTTTTGCTATATGCAGACCACTTAAGCTACGTGACCCGTAAAAGGGGAAGTACATGAAATACTCATCCAGTACCCTCATGATAATTATCAGAGGTCTATTATGATAAATATAGACTAAATTCAGAAAATCATATTTTTCCCAATTAATCTACTATTTATTGAATTTTCCTCAAAAACTAGGCCATAGTCAATTTGAACATGAACCATAAGATTTTCTCAGGTAATGGCCTCCTAAAATTTGTATTCACTAAATAACAGAGAAATATCATTGGTTGCCAATTTTCATAATTTTCCAGATAGTTCTTGACCTCTAAAGGATTTATTAAAATAATTCCTAAAATCAAATATAATGAAGGAAGTGCCACATATATGTCTCCAATAATTATGTAAAAATTACTAGGGCTTCACAGGGAACTAGAAACATCATGATGAAGAAATTAGAATTTTTCAGACAATCTAATAGTCATTATTAAATTTCCCAAGGTTCCATGGAATTAAATAATTAAAGAAGCAACTACTAAATATCATTCTTCAAAAATTTCATAAAAATTTACAGAGATGGGTATCATGACTATAAGCCCCTTTGCTAAGTTTTATCAAGTTTAAACAAGTATAGTTCTCTACAAAAATTCTTAAGTGGAAATTATAAAATATGACTTTGTGAATAAAGTACCAAAAATATTCATCCAAAATTTATTATAAAATTTCCAGAGACATGTATGCCCTAAGCAACTACCCATTCAAAATCTCAGGCCTTTTCAGATAGTTTTGGTATTAGATCTTATGGTTTCAAAGCTAGTGCCCTAAACTAGGGTTATGGATTTAAGGGGTCTTAAGTCTTCCAAATGCCCTAAAATTTTAACCACAGGACCATAGTAACCCTATGGACATCATTCCCAAGTTTCAAGTCCATCCAAGGTCTTTTGACCCCAATTTCTTCAAACCCTAGAAATTTACCCTAAAGGGCCTACCCTAACATTCTAGGGCTACCCTAGTCCAATCCACTCCAAACTCCATAAGTGAGTGTAAAAAGTCAAATTATATCTGTGGCCAAAATTTCAGCCTCTGTTGAGGTGATTTGGTCACTCAAAACCAAAAGTGCAACTTTTGACCAAAATGCCCTTCATAGGGTATAAATAGGGTTGGGTCAAAACCTATTCAAAACACATCCAATCTGAATGAAATTTTATACAGGAACCTAATTGGAGCCCAGGGACCACTCACCAAAATTTGGGAGGGTTTGGATGTGTTTAGGGCACCTATTTAATTTATCTAATGATTATTAAATTTTTACCAAAACTATAGAAATATTTTCCCCAAAAATTCCCATTTTTTGGCAGGCCCTAGGTATGTCTAGGATAGACTCTCTGCCAAAATTTCAGCCAATTTGGGCTTGGGGTGAAGAGTGGGCACTCATTTTAGTGACTGCCTAGCCCTAAGGGTATGTCCCACCAAAATGGGTGCCCTGGTCTAACCAGTGACCCAAAAGGGTCCAAACAATTTTTGCTACAAACTAGACACCCTAAGCTACAATGTTCATGTTGGGCAAATTTCCACTCAGGGTCCCTAAGTATTTTTAAAACTTAAATACATTAAATACATCCAGTGTGACAGAAATGAAATGATTCTTATTTAATTCCTATAGTATTTGATCTGATGCCGCACGAATCTTGGCGCAGATCGACGGCATCTGGTCATCGTCCCCACTGAGCCAACGGCTGGGATTGGTTCTGCCTGGAGCGATTTCCAAGCTCTGCCGCCGGCAATCCAGCCCCTTCCCCGGCCGGCCACCGCCACCAACACCTCCGTCGAGGTGGTGGCTATCGTCAGACGGCGGCTCCGCCGCCGGAGAGGCGTTTTCCGGCGGATTAAGCAAGAATTTTTCTTGCCGAAACCAGGAGAAATCCCGGATTCGATCGGGCTCAATTGAGCCCGAAACTCAAGCCTAAGGATTCCTAGGATCTACCCGCGAGTTAAGGAGAGGAGGAGGACCTTCCTGGCGGCCTGGATGCGAGAGGAGCGGCGGGATGCCATTGGCGACGGCGGCGGCGCTCGGCTTCTGCAACTGCACAGTGGAAGGGCTCGTCTCCTCCAGGTAAGTGCTCCAAAATGATCCCCTCGGCTTCCTGATGGTGTTTAAATGGCAATTGGGGGAGGGGAGAGGCTGGTTCTTCAATGGCCATTATCTCCATTAATGGAGTGGCTCGGGTTGTGTGGAGGGGGGCTGAACCCACCCCTTGGTGGCCGGGAAACGGCTGGAATCAACTCCTCTCCCCTAGAGGAGTTGATTGCAGCCATAATGGGTGGCTGTTAGTCTCCCTTGGCCGGCCTCTCACTTCCCCCTTCTCCTTCCTCATTTCTCTCTCCTCCATTATCATGGAGAGGAGCTCCTTCTCTCTCCTAGTCACCTCTGGTTGACTAGTCAACCCCACAAGCTAAAGGCAGCCCACTGGATTATGATGATCATGGGAATGGGTTTAGCCTAAGGGAGAAGTGGCTTGAGCTTGGGTTAGCCCTTTTTGGGCTAAGTTGACTTGACCCTCAATGAGGGTTGACTTGGCCAATTTGACCATCTAGGTTGACCCCATTGGGTCCTGGGTGATTCATTGGCCTCCCCTAAGGTCTATGTAGGGTTGGGTAGGGTTGACTTGGCACCTTAAAGGTCACTTGACCCTTGGTAAGGTCACTTTGACCATTTTAGGGCTAGAGTTGACTTGGGTCAACATGACCATTTGAGTTGACCCCAATGGATCCTTGGTGACCCATTGACTCCCCTTAGGGTCTAGGTAGGGTTACCCTGCACTTTGGAGGTCACATACCCTTAGTAAGGGTACTTTGACCAGATTAGGAGCTTGAGTTGACTTGGGTCAACCTGGCCTCTAGGGCTGACCCCAATGTGTCCTTAGTGACCCATTGATCCCACTTTAGGGTTAGGAGGGCATGGGTGGGGTCCTCTGGACTAGGAGTAGGTCAATTGGCCCTAAGTGGGCTAGGTTGACCTATTTAGGGCTAGGGTTGACCTTGGTCAACTGGGCCTCTTGGGTTGGCCCTAATGGGTCCTTTTTGCTCTAATGGGTCTCCCAAAATGTTTGGGAGTGTTGTGGTAGGGTCTTGGGGTCATGGTGAAGCCCCATTGTCATCCTAAACTATTGTTCAGAATTCTACTATCTGCAGACCATGGTGATCCCTACCTTGGCCTCCTATCTCTTGGCCCATTTCTGGCTTCCCAGGGTTTTGTCATGACCTAGTCATGGCCAAAACCACTCTTAGGGGTCTAGTTGGAAATGGGATGTTACACTCTTTCTATCTTCTTTGCATCCTGCAAAGTCTGCATCTGAATAACCTGTTAGATCAAAATCTCCATTCCTAGGGTACCAGAGGCCTAGATAGGGAGTGCCCTTTAGATATCTCAATATTCTTTTGACTGCTGTCAAATGAGACTCTTTAGGGTAGGCTTGATACCTGGCACAAACACATGCAGCATAGATGATGTCAGTTCTACTAGCAGTTAAGTATAATAGGGAGCCAACTATCCCGCTATACAAGGTTTCATCTACAGGTTTCCCTGCATCATCCTTGCTAAGAGACATACTTGACCCCATAGGAGTCTTCATGGTGCTGGATGAATCCATACCATACTTCCTTATGAGTTCTAGGGTGAACTTTGACTGACAAATGGACAAACCACTCTCAGTCTGTTTAACTTGGAGACCTAAGAAAAACTTCAGCTCTCCCATACTACTCATCTCAAACTGACCTTGCATAAGTTTTGCAAACTTTTTGCAAAGGCTGCTTTTAGTAGACCCAAATATAATGTCATCTACATATATTTGGACTAGTATAACTTTGTCTCTAGATTCCCTAAGGAATAGAGTCTTATCTATTTTCCCCCTTGAGAACTTGTTCTCAATGAGAAAACTAGATAGGGTTTCATACCAAGCCCTAGGGGCTTGCTTTAACCCATATAAAGCTTTCCTAAGTCTATAGACATGATGAGGTAGAGTTGGATCAACAAAACCTGAAGGCTGTTCCACATAGACTTCTTCTTTAAGATTACCATTTAGGAATGCTGACTTGACATCCATTTCGTATACCTTGAATCCTTGATAGATTGCATAGGCTAAGAACATTCTTATGGCTTCCAGTCTGGCTACTGGAGCAAAGGTTTGATCAAAATCAATACCTTCTTCTTGCCTATATCCTTTAGCAACCAGTCTAGCCTTATTCTTAATGATGACCCCTTGTTCATCCATCTTATTCCTGTAGATCCACTTAGTTCCTATTACATTGTGGTCTTTAGGTTTAGGAACAAGTTCCCAGACCTTGCACCTCTTGAACTGATTAAGCTCTTCTTGCATTGCTTCAGTCCATTGTGGATCTTGTATTGCTTCTTCAAACTTCTTAGGTTCAACTTGTGACAGAAAGCTGGAATAGATTGCTACATTCATGTTTCTACTCCTGGTTTGAACTCCTTGTCTTGGATCTCCAATAATCAGCTCTACTGGATGATCTCTAAGATGTCTGTGGGCTGGAGGCATCCTAACTTCTGGTTGAACCACTTCAGCATCTGCATCATGCTGTATTCCTTGTATTTCTTCAGCAATTGGCACATGTAGTTCTCCCCCTGGACAACAGCTACTTTCTTCTACTTGCTGTCTTGCAGCAGGCACTTTTGCTATAGTAAGCTTGTCCATTTTCTTTGTCAAACCTGTGGGGCTGCATACACTACTAGACAACTCATTATTAATAAGTTTAGTCTCATCAAAAACTACATGCACTGATTCTTCTACAACTTGTGTAGTCAAGTTGTAGACTCTATAAGCCTTACTATTATTGCTGTACCCAACAAAAATTCCCTCTTGGGACTTGGCAGCAAACTTAGTTAAGTAAGACTTCTCATTGTTAAGTATAAAGCATTTACAACCAAAGATCCTAAAATAGGATAGGTTTGGTTTCCTGCCTTTCACAACTTCATAGGGGGTCTTATTTAGCCTTTTAGTGATGGTAGCCCTATTTATAACATGGCATGCAGTATTAACTACTTCAGCCCAGAAATATTCTGACAGTGATGTATCACTTAGTAGGGTCCTACCAGCCTCTATCAAGGTTCTATTCTTCCTCTCAGCAATGCCATTTTGCTGAGGTGTTCTAGGTGAAGAGAATTCTTGAAATATCTCAAAGTCTTCACACAGTTTTGTCATGTTATCAGACTGAAATTCAGTACCATGGTCACTTCTAATTTTGACCATTGTACTATTTAGTTCATTCTGAATTTGCTTGACAAAGCTATAGAAGACACTAGGTGTTTCAGATTTCTGTCTTAAGAAGAACACCCAGGAAAACCTTGAGTAGTCATCTACAACTACAAAGGTATAGACCTTCCTACCTAAGCTGTGAACTGGCATTGGACCAAAGAGATCCATATGCAAGAGGTATAAACACCTCACAGCATCTTTGTTTTCTATGCTTCTAAAGGTGGATTTAGTCTGCTTGCCCTTTTGACAAGCTGAGCAAATACCATCTTTAACACACTTAACTTGAGGACCATTCCTCACTAACTCTTTGCTAAAGAGTTTGCTAATAGTCTTGTAGTTAAGATGGGCAAGCCTCTTGTGCCATTTGACACAATGAGAGACTGTCTCATCAGCTACAAGACAAACTGGAGAACCATTGTTCTCAACCATAATGTCTAGGTAGTAGACATTCCTCTTCCTATAACCTGTCAAAATGATCTCTTGATCACTTGACCTCTTGATATGACAACCATTTTTAACAAATGAGATGTCATACCCTACATCACTTAATTGACTTATACTTATTAGGTTGTGTTTCAACCCTTTAACATAAGTCACTTGAGTAATGGTAACTAAGTTTGTAGAAATGTTACCAAATCCTTTGATGATTCCTTTTTCAGAACCACCAAAGGTTACTTTTGGACCATCTTTTACTGGAATGTAGTCCTTTAGTAATCCTTTAGTTCCAGTCATATGTATGGAACATCCACTGTCCAAGTACCATGTTGGGGTATGGCCACTTGGACTCACCTGCAAAACAGATTAATAAACCTTAGAACCCAAAGAATTTTTGGGTCCTTGGTACTTGTTATTCTGCAATCTGACAAAGCTACCCACTGGCTTTCCAACAGGTAGTTTGGTACTCACTTTGGCACTAGCATTGTGACAACAGTCCACTGCAAAATGGCCAACTTTGCCACAGCACCAACATTCAAACTTATTGTACCTTTGCTTAGGTACAGCCTTGGCTGTCTTGTCTACAGCAGCCTTGTTGAATGTTGGGGCTTTGCCCTTGGACTTAGACTTGGACTGCTCAGTCCCTACAGGTCTAATAAAGCCCAGTCCAGCCTTGCCTTTATGATGAACAAATTCATCAATTAAAGGTAAAACTGACTTAGGTTTAGAAAACCTAGCAACAAGCTCTCTCTCTTTCTGAAGATTGATCTCCAGACTCTTGATTTGATCATTTTTAAATGATATAGTACCCATTTGAATCACTGTTATGTGCTTCAACCTGGCTATCTCATTCAGTTTTTGATCAAAAGACTTCTCAAAATCTGTTGCTGCAGCTTTAAGAATAGCAATTTCCTTTGCCTGACTTTTGGCTAGGGTCTTGCTTTTCTTGTAAGCCTGCAACAGCACCTTATATTCATCTATAAGCTGATGAATATCATCCTCAGACTCAGATACATTCTCATCACTTGATGAAGAAGAATCTGAATCTGAACTAGAACAAGAAACTGAACTTGAACTTGAACCTTGTACCTTACTGGGTCCTGGCTGCTCCAGGATTTTGGCACTTTCTGTCAAAGCCATTAGCCCTTGGCATTGACTGTCTTCTTGTTCATAAATAGACTCCATTAACTGCATGAATTCTTCCTCTTCTTCTTCAGCAAACAGCCCTATGTAGGCTTCAGGCTCAGACTCAGTTTCTGAAGAAGAGATATCTGATAGAGTCTTCTCCTTCTTGGCAACAAAAGACTTCTCTTTCTTGCCTTTGAAGTGAGCCTTTTTCCTGTCACCAGATTCCTTTCTCTTCTCTGGACAATCTGAAATAACATGGCCTTGTCTATTACAGCAATAGCACACTATCTTAGATCCAGTTGCCTTGCTTGACTTTGTCCTCTTCCTGTCTTTCTTTGAAGGCTTTTTCTCCTGATAAAAGACTTCCTTTCCCTTTGAAGTAGAAGGTCTTGACCTCCACTGTTTCTTCTTCAAGAATTTCTGAAAGTGTCTAGTGAAGGCAGCAAAGTCTTCATCACTTTCACTGCTCTCAGTCTTTGTGCTGACTGACTCATCTGATTCTGATTCAACTACCTCTGGAGGTGGAGTTGATGACTTATTCCTGCACTTTCTGGGAACTTCTGTCTTGAAAGCAACTGATCTTTCCTTGTGCTCAGTCCTTGTTGATTTCTCCTCCTCCTTCCTCACTGTCAATTGCATTTCATATGACAATAACTTGCCAAACAGTGTAGGAGGAGGAATTTCCCCCAACTTAGCCATTTCTCTAATGGCACAGATCTTTGTGTCCCAATCTTTGGTTAGGGACCTTAAGAACTTATCATTTAGTTCATAGTTACTGAACTCTCTTCCATAAGACATGAGTTCATTAACTATTCTGTAGAACTTCTTGTAGCACTCAGTTATGCTATCACATTTACCTTGTCTAAAACTCTCATACTCCTGATTTAGCAAGGATTTTCTATCTTGTCTTACTTATTCAGATCCTTCCATATACACTATAAGAGTGTCCCACATCTCCTTGGCTGTCTTACAGTGTATAAGATTCTGAAATGTTGCATCATCTATGGCACTCACTATAATGTTTTGTGCCCTCTTGTCCATTGTGGCTAGGACAATCTCATCCTTAGTCATCTCAGAGAAATCCTTTGGAGTTCTCTGATTTGCATCTAAAACTGAAATTTTCATAGGCACATAAGGCCCTTCCTTTACTGTGATATAGATTCTAGGGTCTGAGGCCTCCATAAACAGCCTTACCCTTTCCTTCCAGATCCCAAAGATCTCTTTCCTGCATATGGGTAATTTCATGGAACCCAATTCCTTGTGATTCTCAGAGGAACCCATGTTTCTTGATATTCTTGAATTTCTTGAATCTGTGATTTGCCTTACACTGAATCTGCCAAACAGGATCTCCTCAGACTGTTAGTCCTTTTTGAGCAACCTCGCTTTGATACCACTTGAAAGATATGGTACCTAAACACCTAGAGGGGGGGTGAATAGGTGACCTAATCCTTTTTAAACTTTAATGGCAGCCAACAGTTTATAACACAGATTTCTAACTATTCTATCACAGCAAACACACAACATACATAGCAACAATCATAGCACAGCACAGTATACACAGTGGTTTATAGTGGTTCCCCAAGATATGGGTACATCCACTTTCCCCCTTCGCCTATCTAGCAGTGTACTAGATTCGGCCAAACTCCTTCACTGTCTCAGAACCCAAAATGGTTCCTACACCTCAGGCCCAAGGCCTTACAACTCAGCTTTATCCCAAAGCCTACACTCAGCCAATCAAGGCCTACACTCAGCCAACCAAGGCCTACACTCAGCCAACCAAGGCCTACACTCAGAGATCTCAATCTCCTACACTCAGGCTCTCAAGCCCTACCCTCAGCCTTTATAATTATAGGCTTACAATTCTCTCAGATCCAAAGGATCCTACAAGTTAAAAATGTATTACAGATGTTAACTCTACAACTCAGAAATAAAAGAGGGGAGTTGAGAGTTTCTTGATGAGTTCTTGGAAGAACTCAGCTGGATTCAATCTGACTTAGCTTTCTTCAAAGCTTCTTGAGTAGAACTGAATAAGACTGAATCCTCCTACAGTTGTTCCTTGACCTCTGCCACTTAAGATCCAGAATGTATCTGAATCCTTCTTCTCAGCCTAGTTCTAGAGGCTGATTTCTTGGATGGAGCCCTCTCTCTCCAACTTCTTAGATCTGCACTTGGACTGCAAGATCTTCTTGTGTTGATACTCTTGGTACCACTTTGATAACTTGTTCTTCAACAATGTGATCAATCTGAACCACACTTGAACTTCTATTTCTGTAAACTGTAGGTGCCTATTTATAGGCCTTCTTCATGGTAACCGGCTGGTCCGGTCCATAACTGACTTCTGATATCTCTGACAGGTGCTGTAGACCGGCTGGAACGGCAGTTGTCAAGTCATCCAGTCATTTCTTGAAAATCTCTAACTGTCTGAAAGTGTCGAGACTTTCTATCTTTAAGTGTCGACACTTATAGACCAAGTGTCGACACATGCTGTATAAGTGTCGACACAAGTCTACAAGGTGTCGACACAACTCCTTGTATGTCTCGACACAAATTCTTCTTCAGGTGTCGTCACTGGAATTGAGTGTCGACACAAGTACTTGATCTTCTAGCTTTTGCTGAATTCTTCTAAGTGTCGACACATCACCTTTGTGTCGACACAACTTCTTGTGTTGAATCTGTCAAGTGTCGACACTACTTCTTGGTGTCGACACATAGTCTTCTATGTTGATACTTGCTGAGTGTTGACACAGCTCCTTGTGTCGACACACCTTCTTTTTTGTTGAGACTTCAGCTGAGTGTCGACACATTCCCTTAGTGTCGACACTTGTACTTAGAATAAATTTTGTTGATCTTTCTGATCTTTGCTAAGTGTCGACACAGCTCCTTGTGTCGACACTTTCTTCAAGTGAAGAGTCTTTAGCTAAGTGTCGACACATTGTGCTGGGTGTCGACACATACTTCAAGTGCTGACTCTTCTGTTGAGTGTCGACACATTGTGCTGAGTGTCGACACTTGTACTTAGTCTCTGCAGACTTTTGCTGAGTGTTGACACAGCTCCAAGTGTCGACACTTTGTGGTGTAGACACAGCTTCACTGGGTGTCGACACAGCTCCTTGTATCGACACTTTCTGTCTGCACTTTTCTTCACTGAGTGTCGACACAGCTCCAAGTGTCGACACTTTCTGTCTGATGTCGACTCTGCATCCCAGGTGTCGACACAATGACTCTAAGTGTCGACACTGCTTGTCTGGGTGTCGACACAAGCCTTCTTAAGTGTCGACACTTTCCCTCTGGGTGTCGACACATGGACTTAGAAACTTTTTGCTTCAGTCCAGTGATAACTTAACCTGCACAAGTAAACTCAACATACATCAAATACATTATGATGTATATCATTGAGTTGGGTGAGGCTTCTTCAAATCAGATACATTTGACCAATGTACCCAACACTCTGTGATATAATCTGCAATCTGCCTAAAAAGTTTAAAAAAGATTACGTCACCTATTCACCCCCACCCCCCTCTAGGTGATTAGGTACAATTTCTTTCAAGTGGTATCAGAGCCAGGTTACTCAAAAAGGACATAACTGTCTGAGTAGATCCTGTTGGCAGATTCAGAATAAGTAAAGTACAGAATCAAGAAAATCAAGAAACATGGGTTCAACGGAGAATCATAAGGAACTTGGATCCATGAAGTTGCCCATTTGCAGAAAAGAGATTTTTGGCATCTGGAAAGAAAGAGTGAGACTGTTTATGGAAGCCTCAGACCCTAAAATATATATCACAGTTAAAGAAGGGTCATATGTGCCTATGAAGGTTTCAGTCCTGGATGAAAATCAGAGAACATCTAAGGATTTTTCTGAAATGACAAAAGATGAGATAATTCTAGCCACCATGGACAAGAGGGCTCAGAATATCATTATGAGTGTCATAGATGATGCTACGTTTCAGAACTTGATACACTGTAAGACATCTAAGGAGATGTGGGATACTTTGATAGTGTATATGGAGGGTTCAGAAGAAGTGAGACAGGACAGAAAGTCTTTATTAAACCAAGAATATGAAAGTTTCAGGCAAGGTAAGTCTGATAGCATAACAGAATGCTATAAGAATTTCTATAGGATTGTCAATGAGCTAATGTCCTATGGAAGAGAATTCAGCAATAATGAGCTGAATGATAAGTTCTTGAGGTCTCTAACAAAGGATTGGGACATCAAGATCTGTGCCATAAGGGAAATGACCAAGTTAGCAGATATTCCTCCTCCAACATTGTTTGGAAAACTGTTATCCTATGAGATGTAGTTGATGGTAAGGAAGGAGGAGGATAAGACTACAAGAAGTGAGCATAAAGAAAGGACAGTGGCATTCAAGACAGAAGCCACCAGGAAATACAAAAGTAAGTCTCCATCCCCACCTCCAAAGGTTGCTGAGACTGAGTCAGATGAATCAGAAAGCAGGAATTCTGAAGACAGTGAGAGTGATGAGGATTTTGCAGCATTCACAAGACACATTCAGAAGTTCCTAAAGAAGAAACAGTGGAGGACTAAGCCATCCACTTCACAGGGAAAAGATGACTATTATCAGAACAAGAAGTCATCAAAGAAAGACAGGAGGAAGTCCAAGTCAAGCAAAGCAACTTTATCAAAAATTGTATGCTATTGCTGTAACATAGAAGGACATGTTATTGCTGACTGTCCAGAGAAAAGGAAAGAGTCTAATGATAAGAAGAAGACTCAATTCAAGGGCAAGAAGGAAAGGTCCTTTATTGCCAAGAAGGACAAAAGCCTGTCAGACATATCTTCTACAGAAACTGAGTCAGAAGCTGAAGCTTACATAGGACTGTTTGCTGAAGAAGAGGAAGAGGAGTTCATCCAGATAATGAACTCTATATATGAGCAAGAGGACATTCAGTGCAAAGGACTGATGGCTTTAACAGAAGGTGACAAAATCCAGGATCAGCTTGGACCTAGTAAGGTACAAAATTGCTTTTAAGTTCAATTTCTAGTGCTAGTTCAGATTCAGTTACATCAACATCATGTGATGCCAGTGGGTCTGAATCTAAAGGGGATATTCATCAATTGATTGATGAATATAGAGTTCTGTTGCAAGCATTTAAGAAAAGCAAATCCTTGGCCAAGAGTCAGGCTAAGGAGATTGCAAGTCTCAAAGTGGCTGCAACTGATTTTGATAAGCTGATTGATCAAAAGTTAAATGAAATAGCGAGACTGAAAAACATAAATGTTATTCAGATGGGGACTATAACATTTAAGAATGATCAAATCAGAAATCTGGAGATTAGTCTTCAGAAGGAGAGAGACATTGTTGCAAAGTTTTCTAAACCAAAGTCTGTTTACTAAAAGGTAAAACTGGATTAGGGTTTACTAAACCTGCTAGGACTGTTCAGTCCAAGTCTAAGGGCAAAGCCCCAGTACTTAACAAGCCTACTGTACATAGAACAGCTAGGGTTGTACCTAAGCAAAGGTACAATAGATTTGAGTGCTGGTGCTGTGGCAAGATAGGCCACTTTGCCATAGACTGTTGGCATAATTCTAATGCCAACTTGAGTTACAAACTGCCTGTTGGAAGATCTACAGGTAGCTTTGTTAAGAGGCAAACTAACCAGCACCAAGGACCCAAGAATTCTTTGGGTTCTAAGGTCAACTAATCTGTTTTGCAGGTAAGTCCAAGTGGTCATGCCCCAATATGGTACTTGGACAGTGGATGTTCCAGGCACATGACTGGAACTAGGGGATTGCTAAAGGACTTCACACCAATCAAGGATGGTCCTAAAGTCACCTTTGGTGGTTCTGAAAAAGGAATTATCAAGGGTTTTGGTAACATTTCTAGCACCCATGTTACTATTACTCAAGTGGCTTATGTTAAAGGTTTTAAACATAACCTCATTAGTATAAGTCAACTGAGTGATTTAGGATATGACATCTCATTTGTCAAAGATGGTTGTCATATCAGGAGGTCAAATGATCAAGAGATCATTTTGACAGGTTATAGAAAGAGAAATGTCTATTGCCTAGACATTATGAGTGAGAACAATGTTTCTCCAATGTGTCTTGTAGCTGATGAGAAAGTCTCTCATTGTGTCAAATGGAACAAGAGGCTAGCCCATCTCAACTACAAGACAATTGGCCAACTCTATAGCAAAGAGTTAGTGAGGAATGGTCCTTAGGTTAAGTGTATTAAAGATGGAATATGTTCAGCTTGTCAAAAGGGCAAGCAGACTAGATCCACCTTTAATAGTATTGAGAACAAAGATCCTGTGAGGTGTTTATACCTTTTGCATATGGATCTCTTTGGTCCTATGCCAGTTCACAGCCTAGGTAGGAAGGTCTACACATTTGTGGTTGTAGATGACTACTTAAGGTTTTCCTGGGTGTTCTTCCTTAGACAGAAATCTGAAACACCTAGTATCTTCTATAGCTTTGTCAAACAAATTCAGAATGAGTTAGACAGTATAGTGGTCAAGATAAGAAGTGACCATGGTACTTAATTCCAGTCTGATAGTATGAAAAAACTATGTGAAGAATTTGGGATATTTCAGGAATTTTCTTCACCAAGAACACCTCAGCAAAATGGTATTGCTGAGAGGAAAAATAGAACCTTGATTGAGGCTGGTAGGACCCTATTAAGTGACACATTTCTACCAGAATATTTCTGGGCTGAGGCAGTTAATATTGCATGCCATGTAATTAATAGGGCTACCATTATTAAGAGCCACAATAAGACCCCCTATGAGATTATGAAAGGCAGAAAAACAAACCTATCCTATTTCAGGATCTTTGGTTGTAAATGTTTTATACTTAACAATAGAAAGTCTTACTTGACCAAGTTTGCTGCCAAATCCCAAGAGGGGATCTTTGTTGGGTACAACAACAATAGTAAGGCTTATAGAGTTTATAACTTGTCTACTCAAGTTGTAGAAGAGTCAGTACATGTAGTATTTGATGAAGCTAGACTTATTAATAATGAGTTGTCTAGAAGTATTTGCAGCTCCACAGGTGTGACTAAGAAGATGGACAAGCTCACTATTGAAGAAGAATCTACTGCAAGTCAACAAGTGGATGATAGTGGCTGTTGTCCAAGGGGAGTACTACATGTACCTAATGCAGAAGAAGACCAAGGAGTGCAGCAAGTTGAAGAAGCTGTAGGAGTTCAACCTGAAGCCAGGCTGCCTCCAGCTAATAGACATCTAAGAGATCATCCAGCAGATCAAATCATTGGTGATCTAAGACAAGGGGTACAAACAAGGAGCAGAAATCTGAGTGCAGTACTCTACTCCAGTTTTCTATCGCAAGTAGAGCCAAAGAAGTTTGAAGAAGCCATCCTAGACCCTTATTGGATTGAGGCAATGCAAGAGGAGCTGAATCAGTTCAAGAGATGCAAAGTCTGGGAGCTTGTTCCTAAACCAAAAGACCACAACATAATTGGAACCAAGTGGATCTTTAGGAACAAGATGGATGAACATGGAGTGATTGTCAAGAACAAAGCAAGACTGGTTGCTAAGGGATATAGGCAGGAAGAAGGTATTGACTTTGATCAAACCTTTGCTCCAGTAGCCAGACTGGAAGCCATAAGAATGTTCCTGGCCTATGCAACCTATCAAGGATTTAAAGTTTACCAAATGGATGTTAAGTCAGCCTTTCTGAATGGTAATCTGAAAGAAGAGGTCTATGTGGAACATCCATCAGGTTTTGTTGATTCAACTCAACCTAATTATGTCTATATACTTAGGAAGGCTTTGTATGGGTTAAAACAAGCCCCTAGGGCTTGGTATGAAACCCTGTCTAGTTTCCTCGTTGAGAATAAATTCACAAGGGGGAAAATAGACAAGACTCTATTCCTTAGGGAATCCAGAGGCAAGATCATACTAGTCTAAATATATGTAGATGACATCATATTTGGGTCTACTGAAAGTAGTTTTTGCAAAAAGTTTGCAAAACTTATGCAAGGACAATTTGAGATGAGCAGTATGGGGGAACTTAAGTTCTTCTTGGGTCTCCAAGTTAGATAGACTGAGAATGGTTTATCCATATGCCAGTCTAAGTTCACCCTAGAACTGATAAGGAAGTATTGTATAGATTCATCCAGTACCATGAAAACTCCTATGGGGTCAAGTATGTCTCTTATCAAAGATGATGCAGGGAAACCTGTAGATGAGACTTTATATAGAGGGATAGTTGGCTCCCTTCTATATTTGACTGCTAGTAGACCAGATATTATGTATGCTACATGTGTCTGTGCTAGGTACCAAGCATGCCCTAAAGAGTCTCATTTGACAGTAGTCAAAAGGATACTGAGATATCTTAAGGGCACTCCTTATCTAGGCCTTTGGTACCCTAGGAATAGAGACTTTGAACTGACAGGTTATTCAGATACATATTTTGCAGGCTGCAAAGAAGATAGGAAAAGTACAACTGGTACCTGTCAATTCATAGGAGGAAGACTGATATCATGGAGTAGCAAGAAGCAAACAAGTATGGCTATCTCCACAGCAGAATCAGAGTATGTGGTTGCAGGAAGTTGCTGTGCTCAACTTCTATGGATACAACATCATCTTGAGGATTATGGTATTCAAGTAAGTAGAACACCACTGTTTTGTGATTCCACTAGTGCTATATCTATTGCAAACAATCCTGTTTCCCATAGTAGAACTAAACATATTGAAATAAAATATCATTTTCTAAGGGAACATGTAGAAAAAGAAGATATATCACTAGAGTATGTAAATACAGATAATCAACTAGCTGACATGTATACTAAGCCCCTAGAAGAAACCAAATTCAATAGATTCAAAATTGAATTAGGTATGTTAAACTTAGACTAAGTTTACAGAAATGGTTAAGTAAAATAGTGTCGACACACAGAGTTGTCTGTGTCGAGACAGAGAATTGGTGTCGACACTTCAGAGAAAAGGTGTCGACACATCTAGGAAGTTGGTGTCGACACTTCAGCGAATTAGTGTCGACACATACAGGTAGGTGTCGACACATCCAAGGTGGTGTCGACACTTAGACTTTATGCAGAATTAGTGAAGTAAAGTCTCGACTAAGTGTCGAGCTAAGTGGTGTCGACACATAAACAAGTGTCGACACATATATTCTGTCGACTATACTTGTGTCGACACATAGATGTCGAGACATTATAAGTCTGTGTCGACACTTATCAACATTGTCGACACAATTTAAGTTTCTTGACGCGCCCTTTCATCTTCAAACCTAGAAAGGTATAAATAGGATTTTGCCATTGTCCGTCGACACGCTCACCAAAGTTTCGAGACCAAACTTGTGTGTCGACACCTCTCTTCTCTCAATTCCAATTCTTCAAACCCTAATGGTGTCAAAGCTCGAGGAGAACGTAAATGAAGGATATGAACTGGTGCGACATGCATTTGATGACGCAGAATCGGAGATCAAGGATGTGGTAACCCTAGTTGCAAACTCAGGGTTAGATTTTCTTGTTTCAGAGCCGACAAAGATATGGAAGAAAGAAGTTCTAGAATTTCTGAATGGAGCAACCCTAGACGAATCTGGATTCAAGATAAAGTCAAGGGTTCATGGAGAAAAGGTGAAGGTCTCACCTAAGAGTTTGAGAAAGGTACTAAACCTACCAAGGACTAAGGAAGAAGATGAAGTTACTGCTTCCAAGACCAGAGAAGCTTTAACATGGTGTGGACTGGATTCCAAGATGAAAATTGGATCAGTATTCAACAGAAAGGGAATGAACAACCAAGGAAAATTTCTCTCTGAAATTGTTGGCAAGGTGATCCTGTGCAAGTCTGGAGGACATGACAGGATTTCAGCATATATGTTCAATCTGATGACAAGGTTAATCTTCCAGCTCACTACTAATTGGTCTGCAGTTGTGTTTGAGAAGATTAAGGAGAGCCTGAAGAAACCCAATTTGGGTAGAATACTAAGTCTTTACTTGGCTGGTAGTATACCAGAAGTAATGAGTCAAGCTGCAGGATCAAAGATCAATCACATGAGGAAGATGGACATGAGAATCTTCTCAAGATGGGATATGGTCTTGACCAAGGAATTGCCAACGCCTAAAAAAGTAACTCCCCTAAAGAAGAAGAAGAAGATAGCTCCAGTGGCTCAAGAATCATCTTGTAGCTCTGAAGAGCAAGTTGTATTCACCCTAGATGATGAACAAGAAACTGGAACTGCTGGAAAGTCTCCAGATAGACAAGAAGCTGCAGGGAGGCAGGGGGAGCTACCTCAAGCTAGCCCAATACACTTGGAATCAGTCCAGGGGGAGCCTTAACTAGTGGAAGAGCCAACTCCACTAGAAAGTGAACAAGCTACCCACACTATACTTGAGGTAATCACTGAGATTAATGCATTAGATTTCCATATTGAAGATGTTGTTTTGTCTGATTCATTACCTAATGTTAATCAGCAAACACAACTACATAGCCAAGCCCAAGATGTTGTCATGGAGGACACATCTGTTGCAGATCAAGAAGTATCTGATCAATTTGTTGATGAGCCAAGAGTTTCTCCAGCCCAACCTCAACAAGAGTTTACAATGGAAGATCTCTTCCTTAATCTGGATCAAACAGACTTTGAGAAAGCAAGTGCTGCTGCTGAGGGGGAGAATGCTCATGTTGAGGGGGAGCAAGTAGTAATTGTTGAACAAACTGCAAGGAAAGAGCCTGAGAAGCCAAAGGATGTTGAGGAGCTACCTAGGGAGAGGGTAGAAATAGCAAGCACATCTGCTTCTGAGGATTAGGAGGCTGCGAGAGCCAAAAAGAGGAAATTCCAAGTATTTAAGAGAAGGAGCCAGAATTACAAAAAGGCCTTACAAACAATAGCACCACAGCCTGCAGTACAGCCAGCACCATCAACAGATTTCAGTTCTTTGATGGTTGCTATGCAGATAAAGCTTGATGAGCAAAGGAAAGCTCTGGAAAAATATGTGGATGAAGGGCAAAAATCTCTACAGTTTGATCTAGCTCAGGACATTAAGTCTATTAGATTTGAGATGAATCTAAATAAGAAGGAGATGACTGACTGCTTCCACAAGGGAGGGAATGCAGTAGTCTATCTAGCAACTCATCAAGAGAAAATCAAAGCTCAAGTGGATGACATTGCACTGAAGCAAGGATATGTTCTGGAGAATCAAATAAGGATGAATGATAATTTGACAGCTTCCCACAATGCAATTGTCACTAAACTTAAGAATATAGAAACTGCCCAGAATGCAGCCCTGACCACTGCCAAAGAGGAATTTGACAAAGCACTGCAAGAGAGCCTAACTGCTGTCACTTCTGCAATTCAAGATTCTCAGAAGCTGATCACTGAAAGACTCCAAAGGTTGAAACCTTACTTTAAGGATGGAGTAAACTATTTGGATGCCCAAATAAGGTTTCAGAAAGATGATCTAAGGGATCACATGGAAAGAGAAGTCATAAAGGGGGAGAGGGTGTTAGTCAAAATAGGCTCTGATCATGCAAAATGGATTTCCAATTCCATCAGAGCCACTCTTGGTTATCCTCCTTTATGTGATGATGATAATGTTGCAGAATCTGGGATTAATCCTGACTATCTTGGAGGTGAGCAAGCTGAAGTAGCTCAGGTGATCTATCCTCCACCAGACTTTGATATGATACAAACAGATATACAAACAATGTATAGCCCACCTGAGGGAAATCAAAAGGTTATCCTAAAAAACGTGGTTCAGCCAGTATCTGAGACCATACTGAAAGAACAAGAAGCTTTGCTGCTCAAAGAACAAGAGACTCTATTGTCTAAGAAGAGGTTCAGAGAGCAAGCTAAACAAAGGCCTGATTTTGAACAGTGGAGCCCCACTTCAAGGAATATTATTTTGACTGCCTGGAAGGCTGCCAAAGATAATCTTCAAGACAGAAACAAGTGCTATTCTGGACTAGAATGGAGAAAGCATGAGTCCAGGCAAGAAGCCATTGTGCAATACAGGAGAAAGGCTAAGATGGGAAAGCTACCTCCTCATGCCCAGGAGCCTAGCAAGTACTTTCCAAAGCCATATCATTACTTTTAAAGACAAAAGATCAAGACTAAAGAGCAGAAGAAAAAGGATCTTAAAGGCAAGAAACCTACTACTGCTGAAGATGCTGAAGCCCCTGTGCAAGCAAAGATACAGTCTGGGAAGGGCATAGTTATCAAGGAGGTTGAGCAAAAATAGAATAGAATTATCTTTAGTTTACAATTGTAATCTTTTGGTTTTAAACACTCTGTAAACTTTTGTATAATGAATATGACAAAATTTGTTAGAATAATGTATTGTGTGAAAAAATCTATTACATAATTATTCTGAGATATATGTGTGTACATGTTTTGTTTAATACATGTTTATGTACTTTCCCTGATTGCATATTCCTGTTTTTCATCATACTGTAATTTTGTTATGTATGGTGTATATCATTGACTAAGGGTTATGACTTCTCCAAATAGGGGGATATTGTTGGGTACATTGGAATGAATGTACTTGATTTGAAGAAGCCTCACCCTACTCAATGATATACATCAAAATGTATTTGATGTATTTTGACTTGCCTTGTGCAGGTTAAGTATTTGCAAGGAAAGATGAAAAGTTTCTAAGTTCATGTGTCGACACCCAGAAGGAAAGTGTCGACACTTAAGAAGACTTGTGTCGACACCCAGACAAGCAGTGTCGACACTTGGAGTACTAGTGTCGACACCAGTGATGCAGAGTCGACACCAAACAGAAAGTGTCGACACATACAGGTTGTCTCGACACTCAATGAAGAGAAGTCCAGAGAAGCAGTGTCAACACTTAGAAGCAGTGTCGATACCCAGAGGAACTGTGTCTACATCAGAAAGTGTCGACACTTGGAGGTTGTGTCGACACTCAGCAAATTTCAACAGAGTCTAAGTATAAGTGTCAACATAATGAAGAATGTGTCGACACAAAGCAGAAGACTCAGCACTTGAAGAAAGTGTCGACACAAGAAAGAATGTGTCGAAACTCAGCAGAAGACTCAATAACATGAAGAAAGTGTCGACACTAGGAGGCTGTGACGACACTTAGCAATGTTCAACAAAATTCTAAGTACAAGTGTCGACACAAAGGAGATGTGTCAACACTCAGCCAAAGTCTCAACAGAAGAAGAATGAGTCGACACAAGGAGCTGTGTCGACACTCAGAAAGTATCAACACAGAAGGCAGGTGTCAACACTAAGAATATGTGTCGACACTCAGCAAGTTCAACACAAGAAGATGTGTCGAAACAAAGGAGTTGTGTCGACACTTACAAGAAATCAACTAAGTACTGAAGAACAAAGTGTTGTGTCGACACACAATATCAGTGTCGACACATGATGAAGAAGCTGTGTCGAGAAGTGAATTCTACAACACAAGGAGTTGTGTCGACACCTTGAAGGCTAGTGTCGACACTTAGTCAACTTGTGTCGACACTTGGTCTATAAGTGTCGACACTTAAAGACAGACTGTCTCGACACTTTCAGACAGTTATAGTTATTTCAAGAAGTGACTAGATGACTTGACAGCTGCCATTACAGCCGGTCTACTGCAACTGTCAGAGTTGTCAGAAAGCTGTTAGGAACCGGATCAGCCGGTCACCATGAAGAAGGCCTATAAATAGGCTTATTCTGTCAACAGAAGGAGATGATCATTAACAAGATAAAGAGAAGAAGATCTAGCTATTCATTGAAGAATCAAGTAAAGATCTAAGAAGTTGGAGAGAGAGAGCTCCTTCCAAGAAGACAGCCGTTGGAACTAGGCTGTGAAGAAGGGTTCAGACCTAGTTCTGAATCTTAAGTTGCAATGATTGAAGATCAGCTGCAGAGAATCAATCCTATTGTGTTCTACATTCAAGAAGCTTTGAAGAAAAGCCAAGTGAGGTTGATCTCAGCAGAGTTCATCCAAGAACTCATCAAGAATCTGTCAACTCTTCTCTCTTATTCAGAGTTGTAGGTATATACTTCGTATTCTAAATATCTTCTAGGATCCTTAGGGATCTGAGTTGTAAGCCTGTAATTATAAAGGCTGAGTGGTAGGGCTTGTGTGCCTGAGTGTAGGAGATCTATTTCTCTGAGTGTAGGCCTGTTGTGGCTGAGTGTAGGCCTTGTGGCTGAGTGTAGGTCTTTGGAGAAGACTGAGTTGTAGGGCCTTGGGCCTGAGCTGTAGGAACCTGTTTGGGGTTCTGAGTGTAAGATCTGAGGATCTGAGATAGTGGAGGAGTTTTGTCGAATCTAGTACACTACTAGATAAGCAAAGGGGGAAAGTGGATGTACCCAAACCTTGGGGAACCACTATAAATCTGTGTGTTCACTGTGTGCATGTTGATTTTGTGATTGCTGATTGATTGCTGTGAAGTAATAGTTATAACTCTGTGATATAATCTGCAATCTGCCTAAAAAGTTTAAAAAAGATTAAGTCACCTATTCACCCCCCCCCCCCCTCTAGATGATTAGGTACAATTTCTTTCAATGTATGTTACGGTTTTATGGGAGTTTAAGGTGTGGAATAGGTGGGTGCACGTTCTTTTCTATTCGGGTGCCACCCATTCCTTTGTGTCCCAGAGGTTTGTTGATAAACATCGCCTGGATGTTAATCAATTAGGAGAATCCTTCAATGTCAAGCTTCCTTCCGGTGATTCGGTGATATCTAATCAAGGAGTTCTGCGATGCCCTATTTATCTTGGCAATTTTCTGTCCTTTGCGGATCTGATGATTTTGGATCTGTCTGATTTTGACGTGATTCTAGGCATGGACTGGCTGTCCAAGAATGATGCGGACATCCAGTGCAAGCCTAAGAGATTGTATTTCAGGATGGACGACGGCTAACCTATGAGCGTCTATGGATTTCAGGAAAGAGTTTCCCCTGTCATTTTTGCGGTACGTTCTTGTCGTGCTATAGAGTATGGTTGCGAGGAGTTTTTAGTTTCTATTTCTGCTTTGGAAACAGCTTTTGTTACACCACGTCTTGAGGATGTCTCGGTGGTGCGAGAGTTTCCAGATGTCTTTCCTGATAGTCTTCCAGGACTTCCTCCTGAAAGGGAGATAGAGTTTATGATAGACCTCGAGCCAGGTACTCGCCCAATTGCTAAGGCACCATACCGTATGGCTCCGCGTGAGTTGGATGAGTTGCAAGAGAATTCAATTCCACGAGATTTAGAAAAAAAATTTGAATTTTCTGATCATCAACATTGTCTACTGGTTTTGTTGTTATTGCTGTCTTTCTTACTTTTCTTGTTGTCTCTTCTAGTAGCTGTAAGGTTTTGGAAAGTACTTTGGAGGTCTGAGTGGAGCTTTGGGATTGTTCCTTCCATATTCTTTGTCATACAACCTTCTCCTGGTAAGTGATTTTTCATAATGATCCCAGTCATAGGAGTTGTAGTGATTGTTCTTGTCTTCATTAAAGTCAACTACAAGTTTCAAAGTATCAAGAATCAGAGCTTTAGAAGTTGGACTCCAAACTTCAGAGAATTCTTGTGGTCTTCTCCTCTCAGCTTCAGGATGAGGAATTGATCTACTTGCTGATACACCATCACCATATTTTCTTCTTTTGGCTTTTTGAATCCCTAGAGGTGATTTAGGAGGGATATTTAGTTGTTCTGATTCCCAGACTTCCTCATTGTTTTCAGGAGGTGGCCGGTCCTTCAAAATAGTCAGGAGGAGGTCCTTGATGCGTTGGACAGCAAGTGTACCGGTCGTACAAGTAATATAAAATGGGTGAATTTCCCCAAGAATCGATCTCTTCAAGGAACACAGTAAGGTGTAGTTTTTTTCAAGGAGGACTTGAGATTGAAGTCCTTAGGTCGGAGTTAACTAAGGGGGGCTTTGATGGTTGCGGAAACAGAAAGTAAAACACGAACATATACTCCTATGAAATGCCGATATGCGATGCTTCGCCAGGCGGGATGGAAGACTACACGGGCCGCTATGCACCGAATTACTGGGCGGATGGACAAGTAGGCTTGCAGATGAGGTGGTGAGAACTACGGAATGAGGGTCAAGAACACCTCTTCGCTACGCACGCCACTAGCAATTGCTAGTGTGACAAAACTGGATGTGGTGGCAGAGGAAAATTAAGGTGCACCTCAAGCAAATAACAAAAATATAAAATCACATAGACATGATTGTATACAAACATTTTACAAAATAAGCATACTTCATCATATACAAAAAGATTAAGCTACACTATCAACAACAAGAGAAGAAAAGTGTGCGAAATCAACCAGATCTGAAGTCTTGCTGAGGATTCACGGAAGGAATTGCCGGGTTGTCAATCCACATCCTAGCTCGGTCCTCAACTACGCCTGGGGTAGAGGAGGCTATGACTCACTCCCAATGGAGCCGTCTTCTTCGTGTCACAAGCCGGTGGAGGATGGCATAAAATTCTCCTAGCTTGATGGAGAAAGCTAGATCTAACTCTTCTTGAAGCTCAAGGGTGAAGGAGGAGGCCGAGAGGATGCTCTGGCTTTGATTTGGCGTTGAAATCTTGCCCAGAGGCCTCTCCAAGGTGGAAAACGGCAGAACTTTGCCCTAAAATGGCGGGACGAATAGCAGGCCAAAAGTCCTCTTTTGGAAGAAGCAATCTGCACTTTAAATAGAAGCAGATCAGAAAAATAGGCACGCACAGTTTGGCGCATGACCGTGCGCTAACCGTGCATTATTAACTTACAGGCCAAGCTTGCAGATGATGAAGCGTTGACCCGTGCGTTTTACCTGTGCGCGTGCGCTTCCGCCCGTGCGTGAAGGAAATCACACGGGTAAACACAGAGCACTGGAAAACAAGATACTATAGGGGAACCATGCGTTTTACTCGTGTAGGGGCGCTGCCGCCCGTGCATGAACAAATCACATGATTAACCACAGAATGGAATAACAAACACACAATAAGAAAGCTACAGGAAACCGTGTCTTTCCTTCACGCACGGTTTCGAAGAAACAGTGCGTCAACCGTGCATTAAGATCATCGGGCTCAGCTCGACGAAATTCGTCGAGCTCCACTCGACGTTTCTCCTGCACACACAAAACGCACGATTGCAAAGAACTGTGTGCTAAGAACACACACGACCGTGCGTTTTCCTCAAACCTGCATTCCAGCCTTGGGGAAAATGCACCACCTGCGTACAAACAAATAAAAGCAAGTAGGAACCTCCAGCAAAGCAGAAATACAACAAAAGAAACTGGAAAGAGCCCCTGGGGAGAACCATGTGCTTACACCCAACAACAGAATGTACAATTGCACAACCTTGGGCCAGAAAAGTGCACTTAACGTGAAAAATTGTATAATTGAAATATCAATGATAACATACTAAAAGTGAAGTGCAAGTGCATGAAAACTAGCCCAGATGAGTCCGAAAAATCCTATATAAATAGGACACATCACACCCCCAAACTTACATGTTTGCGCGTCACGAGCAAACAAAAAACTATGCTGATAAGGAGAATAAACTTGCTAACAAAGAAATTGAGATACGAAGTACCATGTGAAGTCGCATGCTCGCGGACGTAAAAATGTAATAGCGAAAATTTCTAAGTATGCCAAATAGTTTATACTTTTCACAATGCGTATCAAAATTTTATTACTACTCAAAAATGGAATCATGGTGAATCTTCCAGTCACGCTTGGGGTGAAAGTAGGCAGGCTACTAAGGTGAGCTTTGCCAAAGACCGAGGCTCAGAATCACCTCCAAAGGAATCCACCAATGTCGGAGACCATACACTTGCCCGTTCACACTCTCTCCACGGTACTAGTTTGACTCAAGCATGAATCCGTAGGACTTTATGTAACGGCCCAGCCTAGAGCTCAGAGGCTGCCGCACCCATTCCATGGGCCGCAAAGCTTGGCCCACCCGTAGGCCCGCTATAGGGCTGCAGCCCAATACACCCCAATGCCTCTCCCGCCTGTTTTTCAGCAAGGCGCGTTGTTGGCGCTAGGTATCGAACCCGTAATGCTTGATAACACACTCATCCAACAGTGCTCATCACCAGCTGAGCTGCAGCTCAGGTGCTGATGAGCACTGTTGGAAGAGTGTGTTATCAAGGGTTGCGGGTTCGATACCTAGCGACAACAACGCGCCTGCTGAAAAACGGGTGGGAGAGGTGTTGGGGTGTATTGGACTGCAGCCCTGTAGCGGGCCTACGGGTGGGCCAAGCTGTGCGGCCCATGGAATGGGTGCGGCAGCCTCTGAGCTCTAGGCCGCACTTTTTATGTAACAGCCCGGCCTAGAGCTCAGAGGCTGCCGCACCCATTCCATGGGTCGCACAGCTTGGCCCACCCGTAGGCCCGTTACAAGGCTGCAGCCCAATACACCCCAACACCTCTACCACCTGTTTCTCAGCAAGGCGCGTTGTTGGCGTTAGGTATCGAACCCGCAACCCTTGATAACACACTCTTCCAACAACGCTCATCACCAGCTGAGCTGCATGCTGTAACGCCCCCGGTTTTTTTGTGTTTTGTTTGACCTTTGACTGGCATTACGAGGACGTATTTCCGGCCTTTCTCCATTGTAGAGCGTGGTATTATCTCTTTAGGTTCCTTGTGTAGCTTGGTTGTAGCCTGTTAGCAAGATTCCCCAGCTAGCCGGAGTCTGCTTTGGTGACTCGGTTGAGCCTCTTAGGTAATGCTTGTGTTATGGCTTCGAGTGGTGATATCCCAAGTTTGTTCATCGAATGCTAATTTCGACTTCATAGTTGTGTTCGTAGCGTGGGTTTTTAGCTGCGATGTGAATTTCATCTATTTCCGAGATGTTTCGGTTCTCGCATCGTTTTGATATTGCATGTAAGTAATTAATATATATTGGTTTGTTTATTATTAAAATTGATGCCTATAAATAGCCTTAGGTTAGAAATTAGTGCTCGCTTCACTGTCTCTTTTCATTGTCTCTTTTCGAAGAAGCCACCGCCTATACGAGAGGAAGAGAACCGCGGGACTACCCTAGCCTTCGGACGCCGATTCCTGGAGATTTAGCGGTCGAAATTCGATTTCGAGAGTGGATCTGGATTTCTCTCGCTTGGATCTGCATTCCTTCAATTACTCAACTCGGTGCCCTGCGGCTAGATCCGAGAGTGAGGGAAGTGGCTGACCAAGCTTTGCTGGTATTGAGGCAAGTGATGCTCCCTCATCCTTGCCAAGGCTGATCCTTGTTTTCTTCTTGATTAAATTTTTTCTCTATCCTGCTTAAATCCTAAGGTGTACTCTAGGATTCGTCCCCAATTATACTGTTGTCAGTGTAGAGAAGTTCCAGTTAAATCTCAGTTTTCTTCAGAGAGTGTGTCTGATAGGGACGGATTGGCACAGTTCGGGTTGAGTAGTTAGCAATTGTCGTTAAATGGTGAATTTTTAGAGAGGCGTTTTGTTCTCGTTTTGATTGGTTGCTAGGTCTGGTGCCAGTGTCGAGTGGGACTTGGCAGTGTCCAGTCGGGGTGTCGACACTTTGTGTCGACACCGGCCAGTCAGGGTGTCGACACTTTGTGTCGACACCGGCCAGTCGGGGTGTCGACACTGTGTGTCGACACCGGCCTGTCGGGGTGTCGACACTCTGTGTCGACACCGGCCCGTCGGGGTGTCGACACTCTATGTGGACACCGGCCGTTGTGGTGTCGACACCTTATGTCGACACTGGCCTGCTGTGGTGTCGACACCAGTTGCTGTGGTGTCGACACCTTGTGTCGACCCCGGCCTGTTGGGATGTAGACACTCTGTGTCGACACCGGCCTGATGTGGTGTCGACACCTTGTGTCGACACCGGCCTGCTGTGGTGTCGACACCTTGTGTCGACACCTGTTACTGTGTTGTCGACACCTTGTGTCGACCACGGCCTGTTGGGGTGTCGACACTCTGTGTCGACACCGGCTGTTGTGGTGTCGACACCTTGTGTCGACACCTTATGTCGACACCGGCCTGCTGTGGTGTCGACACCTTGTGTCGACACCTGTTGCTGTGGTGTCGACACCTTGTGTCGACCCCGACCTGTTGTGGTGTCGACACATTGTGTTGACACCAGTTGTTGTGCCAGTTTTGGGTAAGGTAAGACTCGGAGTTAGTTCGGGTTAGGCGTGCAAGGCCGCGTCGGTTGAACCCGACGTTTTTGCCTTGGGTTCGTGTGTTTTCCTTAGAATTGTTAGCGTGACTTTTCCCTTTTTCCCTAGGGGTATTGGGTGTTCAGCTAGTTTTTGCATGCCGACTCTTGGGTTGTGGCAGGTGGTGGAGTTTTGGTGGCCTCTGGAGGGGTGGTTTTACGTGGAGAGCTGGGGCCACCGCCTTTTGCCCCGATTTGGGTTGGCATGTGTGGGACCCTATAGTTGCCACTGTTTGACCCCTTAGCCCTTTTTGGATCTGGTTTTGGTTATGTATTCAAATCAATGTTTTGATCCCTGCCATTAACCCACGTGTTAGGACTGTTAGTTCCTTTCCTTTTTATTGCTATTCCTTTTGGCATGTATGTATATGTCTTGTTGCTGTTGCAGGCTCTATTGTAGGGCATGTTGCTTTTATTGTTCGCACTTGGTATGCTTTGTTGTGCTTTAGACAGTGCCCTTTTCTTACTATCATGACCTTTATTTTGCATATAGCAGGTTGTTGCCGGGTTGGTAAACTCTTCTTTTTTTTGCTCATAAATTTAATGCTCTATTTACCTTTTTGATTATTTTCTTGCTGAGGTGTTCTTTTCTTGAATGCATCAGGTCCAGGTTATAGCCAGTTCAGCGGCTAGTTCTTTTGGAGGGGCTTGCTTGTGGCCTCTTGGGTAGCTGAGATAGCTGATCCTCGATTTTTGTGAGGTAGATCTTTACTTTTCTGTATAGACATGCATACTCACCAGTGGGTTCGTGTCAGGTTGTTAACGCACATAGGTGGCTTCTTGCGATGCTGGGTATGAACTTAAACTGCTATTTTTGCCTATTTGTGGTTGTTCACTTGTCTTCTGGGAAGGATTTATGTTAGGTTGCATGTTAGGTATTATAAACCCTAAAGCATTACTATATGTATCTCATGCACGTCATATTTATAAAACTAAGATACTATTTTTCCTTTAGCGTAAAATACTATCTTTTATATATACCATATTCACCTTAGAGTCATTCATACCATGAGTCGTCCCTCGGGGACACTTATGCTCATTTAGGGTGTCAACTTAATTTAACCAAAGTATTTTCTGCTGCGTATAAATATACTTTTAATTGTGGACTAGCTGATCCACCGTGCCGAGGGATACGGCCATTCAATATAACTGGTTTTTTTCATATTAATCTATGATTTTCTTTAAAATCTAAAGTCTGGAGTTTTGCCTGAACGTGTGCAGTTATCCCCTGTACGACGTGGCATCACAACACGTATTTTCACTTGCTCTGATACGATGTTATCGTAGAGAAAGTACGGGTTGTAACAGTTGGTATCAGAGGGAGGTTGCTTGGCAAATGGTCGGGCAACCTTTCCCTTATTTGCATTAGTAGTCAGCGTCATGCCATACACACACTGATATGTCATCAGCACGTCTTGGCTAAAGAACGAACACTACAATCATGAGAATAAAGAAGTATACGGGGCATATTATGTAGTATGGGATGCATAATATGTGTTTGTATATGGATCCACCATAGGAGGCAATATGTGAGGGTTATGTAGTATGGGATGCATAACCTCACCACATGAATGCGGCTAGCACGTTTTCTTTTTTCGTTGCATGGGAATGTTATGTAGTATGGGATGCATAACATTTTCATGTGTACGCCGCCCATGGCATGCATTAAGGCCTTTTTAGAATGCATAGCACATCATGCATAGCATAACATTTCATAAGCACAACGTGCCAAGCTAGAGATTTGCATGATGACATATGTACACGCATGGTTTTGAGTCAAAAAAAATACAAATACATGCATTCATGGTTTAGGCACATGAGTTAGTATGATGGTGGTGAACCATCTTAGGTTAAGCATAACATCATCATGGTAAAAACAACTCCCAGAGCAAGTTTTGCAGTTGAAGTTCATATTTAAGTGTGTTTGTCTGTACCGGGTAGTTTTGTTCTAGCTGTTGGGCTAGGTCTTGTCTAAAGCTTGTGTGATTATAGGATGGCGAGATGTCCTGCGACGAGATCGACTCCCCAATCAGAGGGTGAGTCGTCGGGAGCACAGAGCGAGGCGTTGATAGAAAGCCTGCGACAGAGTAATGAGGCGTTATAGAGACAGGTAGTGGCTATGCAGGCTCAGATTCAGTCTCTCGTAGCAGGGGTGGCGGGACAGACTCCAAGGGTTCAGGACCCCGCTGAGGGGGTAGCTTTTCCTGCCCCTCCTGCTCCTCCCATGCCTTTGGTTGTGGTGCCCCCAGAGATGGCGTTCATATCCCAGTTTCAGCGGCTTAGGCCCCCTACTTATGATGGGCAAGCAGATTTCATGATTTTGGATGACTGGTTGATTACCATCGAAGAGATGATCTCTTACTCTGGGATTTCGGACGATCAGAGAGTGATGCTCGCTGCCTACCAGCTCAAGGGCTTAGCAAAGAGATGGTTGCTGAGGGAGAAAGAGAGCTTGGTGGCAGGATGCACTTGGGAGTCATTTAAGGTGATGCTGTTAAATAAGTTTCTGCCTTCAGTCGAGCGGGACCGACTATTGAATGACTTCCTCCATTAGAAGCAGAGGAAACTCACGGTTAGTGAGTATGAGATTGAGTTTAACAAGTTGAGTCAGTTTGCTCCTGGCCTGGTGAGTGTTGAAGCAGATCGAGTTAAACGGTTTTTGGGTGGACTAAGAAGCGACATTCAGCAGTTAGCGAATGTCTACGGAGCAGTCAGTTATGCCAGCGTGGTTGAAGCTACCTTGAGGGTTGAGGCCATTGAGAATGCCAAGAATAGAGGTCATCAGTTGAGGAAGGATAAGCGGAAGTCCTGTGGAGGGAAGAGCCCTCAGGAGCCTGATGCTATCTCGCGAAAGAAGAACAAAGAACTTTGTAGCTTCTGTGGTCGGCCAGGCCACCCCTTTGAGAGGTGTTTCAAAAGGTTGGGAGCGCAGAAGAAGGAACAGGTGCATGCGATTCAGGGTGCTCCCAGAGGAGACTTGGTGTGTGCCTTGTGTGGAAGGAAGGGGCATGATGCTGCCCGTTGTTGGTCAAAAGATAAGGTCTGTTTTCAGTGAGGCCAGAAGGATCATCTCAAGACAAGGTGCCCACAGACCCAGCCTATTCTGCAGCCAGTTCCCCTCCAGTCTTTGCCACCACCTCGGCAAATGGATAAAGGAAAGGGGAAGCTGAATGTGCTTTCAGCAGACGAAGCGCAGACTTCGACCCAGGTTATCTCAGGTTCGACTCCTCCCCAGTCGTGTCGTTATGTTCCCTTTTTTGGTTGTAGTTTTCGTTTTAGCGCTTGTTGCCTTAGATGCGTGTGTGATTTGTAGGATGATTTAAGGTAAAGAACCGCTGGGCGCGTGTTCTCTTCGACTCCGGCGCAACCCACTCGTTTGTGGCTAGAGCCTTCGTGGAGAGGTTCAGTTTGGGCCTAGATCGTGTTGGTGGTGCCTTCTGCGTTAAGTTCCCCTCCGGTGACTCTGCGGTTACGGACCTGGGAGTCCTTGATTGTCTGATTTTGTTGGGGGATTTTCTAGCAAAGGCAGATCTGAAGGTGATTGACCTGGAGGACTTCGATGTTATCTTGGGCATGGACTGGTTGTCCAGGTATGATGCAGTTATCCAGTGCAAGGGTAAGTGCTTGGACTTCATCAAAGACAACGGTCAGCCAGGGAGCATTTATGGGTATTCTCTCCAGAAGTCTCCAGTCATTTCTGCGGTACGCGCTCGGAAGTTGCTTGATTCTGGCTGTTTTGCCTGTGTGGTCTCTCTGGTAGGGACAGTTGTTAGAGTGCCGCGTTTGGAAGAGATTCCTGTGGTGTGTGACTTCTCTAATCTATTTCCTGACGATTTTCCCGGTCTTCTACCCGATCAAGATGTCGAGTTTATTATAGATTTGGAGCCAGGCACGCATCCTATTGCAAAGGCATCGTACCGGATGGCCCCGCGAGAGCTGGAAGAGTTGCGAATCCAGCTGGATGAGATGTTGGCAAAAGGTTTCATAAGGCCGAGTTCTTCGCCTTGGGGTGCACCAGTGCTGTTCGTTAAAAATAAAGATGGGTCGATGAGGCTATGCATCGACTATAGAGAGCTGAACAAGGTTACTATTAAGAACAAGTACCCTTTGCCGCGGATCGACGATTTGTTTGACCAACTGCGTGGTAGTTCCGTGTTTTCCAAGATTGATCTTCGATCGGGCTATCACTAGTTGAGGATTCGGGAGTCAGATGTTCCGCGGACGACATTCCGCTCTCGTCATGGGCATTTTGAGTTTTTAGTTATGTCATTTGGTTTGACTAATGCGCCCTCAGCTTTTATGGATTTGATGAACAGAGTTTTCAAGGATTTTCTAGATAAGTTTGTGATTGTCTTTATAGACGATGTTTTGGTGTACTCTAAAGATGCGGAGGAGCATGATCGACATTTGCGACTGGTCTTGGCAACTCTGAGAGACCATAAGCTATACGCCAAGCTGAGCAAATGCGAATTTTGGTTGCCTCAAGTTTCTTTTTTGGGTCACGTGGTTAATAAGGAGGGAATATCGGTGGACCCAGAAAAGATCGCTGCTGTTATGGATTGGGCGAGACCTGTTACTCCCAGAGAGATCAGAAGCTTCTTGGGTTTGGATGGCTATTATAGAAGATTTGAAGAGGGATTCTCTACCTTGTCTGCGTCGTTGACCAAGTTGACGCAGAAGAATGTAGCCTTCATATGGGATGGCAAGTGTGAGGAGGCTTTTGAGGAACTAAAAAGATGGTTATGTTCAGCTCCTATTTTGTCTTTGCCTACGGAAGGTAGTGAGTATGATATATATGTGGATGTGTCGCATGTCGGACTGGGCTGTGTATTGATGCATGGCGGGAAGGTGATTGCGTACGGGTCGAGGCAGCTAAAGATTCACAAGAGGAATTACCCTACGAATGACCTGGAGTTTGCAGCTGTGATCTATGCGCTGAAATTGTGGAGGCATTTGCTGTATGGCGCGGAGTGCAAGATTTTTACTGATCACAAGAGTTTAAAGTAGGTCTTCACCCAGAAGGACTTGAATCTGCGCCAGCGGCGATGGTTGGAGTATGTGGCCGACTATGATGTTGAAATCCAGAACCATCCGGGCAAAGCGAATGTGGTGGCCGATGCCCTGAGTCGGAAGTCAGGGAAGATTTTCAATCTCTCCGTCGAGCGTCTAGTGGAAGAGTTCCTTTTGATGGACATTTCTGTGGGAAGCTACGATTCGCAGAGTAGTTTGGTAGTGGCAGAACCTTCGTGGATTGCGCTAACAATATTGCATCAGAAGGATGATCCCGATATTCTGCATTTGTATCATCGAGATGAAAAGGGTGAATTACTAGATTTCTCTATAGATTGTGCGGGTACCTTGAAGTATCGTGGCAGGTTTTGCATCCCCACGATTGGAGATATCCGGGATTTGGTGTGCAGAGAAGCCCACGGATCTAGTGTTGCCTACCATCCAGGGTCTACCAAGATGTATCATGATTTAAAGCAGATTGTCTGGTGGTATGGGATGAAGAGAGGTATAGCCAGATTTGTTTCTGAGTGTCACACTTACAGGCATGTGAAAGCCGATCATGGGAGGCCTGGTGGCGAGCTGACTCCCTTAGCGATCCGACGTGGAAGTGGGAGAGTATCTCGATGGATTTCATTATAGGCTTACCGAGATCTCCTAAGGGGCATGATTCAGTTTGGGTGATCGTAGACAGATTGACGAAGTGTGCCCACTTCGTACCATTTAAGATCGATTATCCGATGAGGAAGATTGCCGAGTTGTATTTGGAGGAGGTTATCAGATTGCATGGTGTACCCGTAAGTATCATATCAGATCGAGACTCCAGGTTCACGTCTCATTTTTGGAGGAGCTTTCAAGAGGGATTGGGTACAGACTTGAGGAATTCCACAGCTTAACATCCGCAGACCAACGGTCAGACGGAGCGAGTAAATCAGATTGTGGAAGATATGATGCAATGTTATATTTTGGACCACGGAGGAGCGTGGGATGAGCGCTTGCGGCTTATGGAATTTGCGTACAACAACAGTTATCAAGAAAGCTTGCAAATGGCTCCTTTTGAAGCTTTCTATGGGAGGCGCTGCAGGACTCCCTTGTTTTGGGCTGAGGTTGGCGAGAGACCTTTGTTGGGTCCAGAAGCGCTTGAGGAAATGGAAACCACTGTGAAGCTTATTCGGGAAAAGCTTCAGTTAGCCTAGGAGATATATGAGAAGATCGCCAACCGACGTAGATCGGACTTGGAATTTGTGGTGGGGGACTCAGTGTTCTTAAAGGTCTCCCCGTTGATCGGAGTCAAGCGGTTTGGCAAGCACAGGAAGTTGGACCCGAGGTACGTGGGGCTGTTTCTGATTGTTGAGCGGATTGGGTTATCAGCTTATAGGCTGGCTTTGCCCGCAAATTTCCCTGGCGTGCATGATGTCTTTCACGTCAGTCAACTGCGGAAATGTGTGTTGAATGGCCTGCATGTTTTGGATTCTGTGCCTCAGTTGGAGCCGAATCTTTCTTATGTGGAGGTGCCTGTCCGCATTTTGGATTCTCAGGTTCGTGCGTTGTGGAAAAAGACTATTCCTATGGTTAAAGTTTTGTGGAGGAATCAGGATGTAGAAAGCGCGACTTGGGAATTGGAGTCGGCTATGAGGGAGGCTCACCCTCATCTTTTTCCCTGATTTTGTGCCTGGTATGTTTTGTGTTTTTTTTGTATATAACAAGTAAGTAATTAATATATATTGATTTGTTTATTATTAAAACTGATGCTTATAAATAGCCTTAGGTTAGAAATTAGGGCTCGCTTCACTGTCTCTTTTCATTGTCTCTTTTCGAAGAAGCCGACGCCTGTATGAGAGGAAGAGAACCGCCGGACTACCCCAGCCTTCGGACGCCGATTCCTGGAGATTTAGCAGTCGAAATTTGATTTCGAGAGTGGATCTGGATTGCTCTCGCTTGGATCTGCATTCCTTCAATTACTCGGTTCGGTGCCCTGCGGCTAGATCCGAGAGTGAGGGAAGTGGCCGACCAAGCTTTGCTGGTATTGAGGCAAGTGATGCTCCCTCATCCTTGCCAAGGCTGATCCTTGTTTTCTTCTTGATTAAATTTTATCTCTATCCTGCTTAGATCCAAAGGTGTACTCTAGGATTCGTCCCCGATTATATTGTTGTAAGTGTAGAGAAGTTCCAGTTAAATCTCAGTTTTCTTGAGAGAGTGTGTCTGATAGGGACGGATTGGCACGGTTCGGGTTGAGTAGTTAGCAATTGCCGTTAGATGGTGAATTTTTAGAGAGGCGTTTTGTTCTCGTTTTGATTGGTTGCTGGGCCAGTCGGGGTGTCCACACTTTGTGTCGACACCGGCCAGTCGGGGTGTCGACACTTTGTGTCGACACCGGCCAGTCGGGGTGTGGACACTCTGTGTCGACACCAGCCCGTCGGGGTGTCGACACTCTGTGTCGACACCAGCTGTTGTGGTGTCGACACCTTGTGTCGACACCGACCTGCTGTGGTGTCGACACCTTGTGTCGACACCTGTTGATGTGGTGTCGACACCTTGTGTCGACCCCGACCAGTTGGGGTGTCGACACTCAGTGTCGACACCGGCTGTTTTGGTGTCGACACCTTGTGTCGACACCGGCCTGCTGTGGTGGCGACACCTTGTGTCGACACCTGTTGCTGTGGTGTCGACACCTTGTGTCGACCCTGGCCTGTTGGGGTGTCGACACTCTGTGTCTACACCGACTGTTATGGTGTCGACACCTTGTGTCGACACCGGCCTGCTGTGGTGTCGACACCTTGTGTCGACACCTGTTGCTGTGGTGTCGACACCTTGTGTCGACCCCGGCCTGTTGTGGTGTCGACACATTGTGTCGACACCGGTTGCTGTGCCGGTTTTGGGCAGGTAAGACTCGGAGTTAGTTCGGGTTAGGCGTGCAAGGCCGCGTCGGTTGAACCCGACGTTTTTGCCTTGGGTTCATGTGTTTTCCTTAGAATTGTTAGCGTGACTTTTCCCTTTTTCCCTAGGGGGGGTATTGGGTGTTCGGCTAGTTTTTGCATGCCGACTCTTGGGTTGTGGCAGGTGGTGGAGTTTTGGTGGCCTCTGGAGGGGTGGTTTTACGTGGAGAGCTGGGGCCACCGCCTTTTGCCCCGGTTTGGGTTGGCGTGTGTGGGACCCTATAGCTGCCATTGTTTGACCCCTTAGCCCTTTTTGGATCTGGTTTTGGTTATGTATTCAGATCCATGTTTTGACCCATGCCATTAACCCACGTGTTAGGACTGTTAGTTTCTTTCCTTTTTATGGCTATTCCTTTTGGCATGTATGTATATGTCTTGTTGCTGTTGCAGGCTCTTTTGTAGGGAATATTGCTTTTATTGCTCGCACTTGGTATACTTTGTTGTGCTTTAGACAGTGCTCTTTTCTTACTATCATGCCCTTTCTTTTGCTTATAGCAGGTTGTTGCCGGGTTGGTAAACTCTTCTTTTTTTTGCTCATAAATCTAATGCTCTATTTACCTTTTTGATTATTTTCTTGCTGAGGTGTTCTTTTCTTGAATGCCTCAGGTCCAGGTTGTAGCCAGTTCAGCCGCTAGTTCTTTTGGAGGGGCTTGCTTGTGGCCTCTTGGGTAGCTGAGATAGTTGATCCTCGATTTTTGTGAGGTAGATCTTTACTTTTCTGTATAGACATGCATACCCACCGGTGGGTTCGTGCCAGGTTGTTGACGCCCACTGGTGGCTTCTTGCGATGCTGGGTATGAACTTAAACTGCTATTTTTGCCTATTTGTGGTTGTTCACTTGTTTTCTAGGAAGGATTTATGCTTGGTTGCATGTTAGGTATTTTAAACCCTAAAGTATTACTATATGTATCTCATGCACATCATATTTATAAAACTAAGATACTATTTTTCCTTTAGCGTAAAAGACTATCTTTTATATATACCATATTCACCTTAGAGTCATGCATACCATGAGTCATCCCTCGGGGACACTTATGCTCAGTTAGGTTGTCAACTTAATTTAACCAAAGTATTTTCTGCTGCGTATAAATATGCTTTTAATTGTGGACTAGCTGATCCACCGTGCCGAGGGATATGATGAGTCCACTTTATATAACTATTTTCGGACTCATCTGGGCTAGTTTTCACCCGTTTGCACTTCACTTTTAGTTCTATATCGTTCATATTTCATCTTATCTTTATTTCCATAGGAAGTGCACATTTATGCCCGTGGTTGTGTATTTTGTTATTTTTATAGTTTGGACTCCTTTTTGTGATTGCCTGGAATGTCTGCACATATCAGTGATTGGTTTTTCCTTTCGGTACAGGGGTCGTGTGCGTGTTCCGGGATGGTTATGAAACAGGAATACTGCGCACGATCATGGGATCTAATGTGCACGACCACTGATCGTGCGCCCCTGGTCGTGCGCACTACTCTACATTTTCCAGAATCAGCCTGAGGTAAGCGCACGACCACTGGACACAGTGCACATGACCACCGGTCGTGCGCCACTGATCGTGTGCATTGATTCCTCATTTCTGGAGTCCTGTCTGGGGTAATCGCACGACAATTGGACTTAGTGCGCACGACCACTGGTCGTGAGCCACTACTCGTGCGGATTATCCCAGTTCTTCTTCCTAATCTTCCATGCCAGTGCGCACAATCACCGGACATAGTGCGCACGACCACTGGTCGTGCGCCTGTGATCGTGCGCATTGTTCATTTCTGCTTTGTATAAATAGTGCAGGTCTCACCCTAATTCGGGAGAGGATCCGGAGCTCGACATTTCTCCGCCATTTTCCGCCTTCTCCGCCGTTCCCCTTCATCTTCCACCCTAGGGAGGTGCTCCGGGCAAGCTTTTACCGACAAATCGAAGCCGGAGCTTCCTCTCGGCCTTTTCCTTCATCCGTGAGCTTCAAGTAGGTTGTTACGCCATAGCCATCAAGCAAGGGAAAGCTAGCAAACTTCGTCCGCTATCGTGAGACGAAGAAGATGGGCCATTGGAAGGTGGTGATAGCCCTTCTCTACCCCGGACGCAGTTGAGGACCGAGCTTGGACGCGAATTGACAACCCGACAATTCCAACCGTGAATCCTCAGCAAGACTTCGGATTCGGTCGATCTCTTGACTTGTTCTTGCTTTCTTGTTGAATATTGGTGTTTAAATCCATTTTTATTGATGAACTGCACTTTGGTTGTATATGTTATGTGTTTCATGTCTATGTGATTCCTATTTCATTTTACTGCCTAAGTTGCTTGAGTTGCGCCATATTCCATCCACCACCATCCAACCTTGCCGCACTAGCAATTGCTAGTGGCGTGCGTAGCGAAGAGGTGCTCATGACCCTCATTCCCCTGTTCTAACCACCTCATCCGCTAGCCTTCTCATCCATCCGCCTAGTGATTCGGTGCATAGCGACCTGACTAGTCTTCCATCCCGCCTGGCGAAACATCGTATAGCGGCGTTCCATCGGAGTAGTTGCTAGTGTTTTATTTTCTTTATCCGCAATATCAAAGCCCCCATCGTTACCGCCGACCCTAAGGACTTCAATCTCAAGTCCTCCTCGAAATTAACTCCACCTTACTGTGTTCCTTGTGAGATCGATACTTGGGAAAACTCGCCCATTTTATATTACTTGTGCGACCGGTTCACTGTCGTGATCTTACGCATCAAGTTTTTGGCGCCGTTGCCGGGGAACACAGTCGTGTGAGTTTTTGGCGCCGTTGCCGGGAAAACTCGCCCATTTTATATTACTTGTGCCTACCAGGGTGTTGCCTGGGCCATACACTGACATGACACACTTTGCTCGTTCTCTACCCGTTGAGATTACCGAAGAATCTCTAGCCGCATACAACTCTTTCATGGGTCCCTCGATCCCTTTTTACGAGCTTCCCTTGAGTGATGATGATCACTCTGGTATTAGCCAACAAAACGAGGAGCAGAAACTCATGGACGCTCCTGTATGGGACGATGAGATTGTTCCGGTCGTCGATGGGGTGACGTCAGCGAATGATTTTGCGATGGGGCCTGCTCATTCAGTGCTTGATTTTGAGAGCAGCCTTGCCCCTCCGCAATTTTTGCCGGATTGTGCTATTCCTCTTTCTTGTGAGTCGGTTGATGATGCCGTGATTGTGGATGATTCGGTGCCCGAGGTTGCGCCGAAGTGGGATGATGATTCCTCTATCTCCGATGGAGAAGGTGGATATTCGGAACACTTTTACGCACCCCGGTGGGATGAGGAATATCCCCTTTCCGATGCGGAGGTTTGCACTTCCTTATTGGATGAGGCCATTCCTCTAACCACCGCGGACCTCGATTTCTCGGATTCCCCTCGGTACGACTCATATGACACCGACAGTGATCTATGCTTGGATCCTGCTGAGAGTGATACCGGGATCACTCTCCCATTTTCTTATGATTTTAGTTCTTCGTGTCCTTTATTTCTTGATCCCCCTTCTCTATCTGAGCCTGTGCAGGCTGAGTCTCCCCGGGTATACTGGGATGATGATGAGCCTGGTGTTCTTGTCGTTGCCATCACACCCTACACACCTGTGGTTGACAATGCCTTGCTAGGTGAGGATACTTTTTGTGATAAGATGAGTGAGGACCATGCCTCCTCCTCATCCTATTTCCTATTTCCTCTGCCTGCGAGGAGCAGGTATGATTATTTAGGCAGAGGGGTAACTGCTCTATCACTGTATCGGTACCCATTACTGAAACGAATATTAGGCCAGTTACCTGTGCACTTTTTATTTCATAGGCCCATTAGCTAGAACTGTTTAGAATTTAATAAGTCGTGCTGGGATGACAATAACCCCAGTAGTTATCTTATATTTCCTGCATTTTTGTTTTTCATGCCTATTTTAGTTTTAGCATTTCTTTTTGTATACTTTTCTTTTGTTTTTGCGGAGCTGACCCCTGCAGGTATTCATGACAAA
Organism: Platanthera guangdongensis; assembly: GCA_039583875.1. Classification (NCBI taxonomy): domain Eukaryota; kingdom Viridiplantae; phylum Streptophyta; class Magnoliopsida; order Asparagales; family Orchidaceae; genus Platanthera; species Platanthera guangdongensis. The sequence continues at coordinate 38,647,602 of CM077159.1, read as the reverse complement.
TTGCATTAGCAGGGTTATGATTCTTCGTATGGCGGGCCTGCTTCAGGTTTACACGCGTCTTCTGGTATGCTCACTGGCTGAGCATTGGGTAACCTCTTCCCTTAGCTCTTTATGATTTTAATTTCTATATCATCTGCTCTGTAGTTTAGTTTAAGTCTGGGGGAGAGATTTGTTACCTTTTGCATGCACACATTTCTTGTGCATACTAGAAGCCTTTATTGTTTTATTTTGCTTAGTTCATTGAATCACACACCACTGCACCCACATGAGCTCGTGCTTAGCTTTTTGCGTGTCGCGAGTTAAACTCATTTCTTCGTTATATTTGGGAAAATTATGGTGCTAGCTTAGGATTGTGAGACGGAGTAAAATGTTGACCCTGTTGTGCTCCTAGTCGAGTGCTCTCGTCTCGTGTATAAATTAGAGTAGATCTAATTTTTCTGTATGCTTTTAGTTTTATATTTTTCTAATTACGTAAATACTTTTTATTCTACTCAAAAATTGGTGAATCTGGTATGAATCCGACGGTAGCTTAGGGATGTGTGTAGACGGACGTTAGGTTTGTATTGCTCGAGTCGGGAGGATGGATAGTCTTTCTCATTGGCTAAGAACTTGCCCCAAGCTATTCTTGAAGCATGGGTATAGGTTAGTCATGCATGAGCGTGATGTAGGCCATCATTTTGGCCCGGTTGAGCTTTGTACCATTCCTAACGTCTTGTCCTCGCTAGCCCCGTTGTGCCTACCCCTCCTTTTGATTCAGCTCCACCATGATTTCACCAAAGCCTCATAGCCAATCATAGTCGCACACCCGAGTTGAGCTTTGGAGTTTTACATTTTCATTTTGGGATGTGATATGGTGATATTATGTGTGACAATGTGGAAGTCCTCCCAAGTTTATATCTGCTGAATTGTGAAAATAAAATGAAGAATATATATATATATATATATATATATATATATATATATATATATTTGTAAAGATAAAAAAAATGAAAAGAAAAAGTTTTAATTGAAAATCATTTTGGAAATGAGATTGTATTTGGAGTAGGCGGTACACACACCCATTTTTGAAAAATTAAGTCTGTGGGTGTGGTGTACCCGCATATATTTTGGTTAGCGGATGGATTCATTTTATACTAGCTCATTTGGGTTAGGTGCATAGACTTCCTGTTTATCTTTGTTTACCTCACCGAAACCCAAGCCCCATCTCTTCACCTAAAGTCCTACTGATTCGTGTGTGAACCAAACCAGTGTCATGGAGAGAATGCGAAAGGGCAAGCATATGGTCACCGACATTGGTGGATTCCTTTGGAGGTTATCCTGAGCCCCGATCTTTGGCAATGCTCGTCTAGAGATTAGTCTACTTTCTCCCTACGCGTGACCGGATGATTCACCGTGATTCCATTTTTGAGTAATAATAAAATGTTGATACGCATTGTGAAAAGTATAAACTATTTTGCATACTTAGAAATTTCTTCTATTATATTTTTACGCGTGCGAGCATGCGACTTCGCATGGTACTCTGTATCGCAATTTCATTGTTAGCTAGTATTTTTCCCTATCTACTAGATTTTGTTTGCTCGGGACGCGCAAACAGTTAAGTCTGGCGGTGTGATGAATCCACTTTATATACCTATTTTCGGACTCATCTGGGCTAGTTTTCACGCGTTTGCACATCACTTTTAGTTATATATCGTTCATATTTCATCTTATCTTTATTTTCATAGGAAGTGCACATTTATGCCCGTGGTTGTGTATTTTTTTATTTTTATAGTTTGTACTCCTTTTTGTGATTGCCTGGAATGTCTGCACATATCAGTGATTGGTTTTTCCTTTCGGTACAGGGGTCGTGTGCGTGTCCCGGGATAGTTGTGAAACAGGAATACTGCGCACGATCATGGGATCTAATGCGCACGACCACTGGTCGTACGCCCCTGATCGTGCGCACTACTCTACATTTTCCAGAATCAGCCTCGGGTAAGCGCACGACCACTGGACACAGTGCGCACGACCACCGGTCGTGCACCACTGATCGTGTGCATTGATTCCTCATTTCTGGAGTCCTGTCTGGGGTAATCGCACGACCATTGGACTTAATGCACACGACCACTGGTCGTGCGCCACTACTCGTGCGGATTATCCCAGTTCTTCTTCCTAATCTTCCATGCCAGTGCGCACGATCATCGGACATAGTGCGCACGACCACTGGTCGTGCGCCTGTGATCATGCACATTGTTCATTTCTGCTTTGTATAAATAGTGCAGGTCTCGCCCTAATTCGGGAGAGGATCCGGAGCTCGACATTTCTCCGCCGTTTTTCGCCTTCTCCATCGTTCCCCTTCATTTTCCACCCTAGGGAGGTGCTGCGGGCAAGCTTTTACTGACAAATCCAAGCTGGAGCTTCCTCTCGGCCTTCTCCTTCATCCGTGAGCTTCAAGTAGGGTTTGACGCCATAGCCATCAAGCAAAGGAAAGATAGCAAACTTCGTCCGCTATCGTGAGACGAAGAAGACGGGCCATTGGAAGGTGGTGATAGCCCTTCTCTATCCCGGACGCAGTTGAGGACCGTCCTTGGACGACGATTGACAACCCGACGATTCCAACCGTGAATCCTCAGCAAGACTTCGGATTCGGTTGATCTCTTGACTTGTTCTTGCTTTCTTGTTGAATATTGGTGTTTAAATCTATTTTTATTGATGAAGTGCACTTTGGTTGTATATGTTATGTGTTTCATATCTATGTGATTCCTATTTCATTTTACTACCTAAGTTGCTTGAGTTGCGCCATATTCCATCCACCACCATCCACCCTTGCCGCACTAGCAATTGCTAGTGGTGTGCGTAGCGAAGAGGTACTCACGACCCTCATTCCGCTGTTCTAACCACCTCATCCGCTAGCCTTCTCGTCCATCCACCTAGTGATTCGGTGCATAGCGACCTGACTAGTCTTCCATCCCGCCCGGCGAAGCATCGCATAGAGGTGTTGCATAGGAGTAGTTGATAGTGTTTTATTTTCTTTATCCGCAATATCAAAGCCCCCATCATTACTGCCGACCCTAAAGACTTCAATCTCAAGTCCTCCTCGAAATTAACTCCACCTTACTGTGTTCCTTGTGAGATCGATACTTGGGAAAACTCGCCCATTTTATATTACTTGTGCGACCGGTTCACTGCCGTGATCTTACGCATCAGGATACGACCATTCAATATAACTGGTTTTCTTTCATATTAATCTATGATTTTCCTTAAAATCTAAAGTCTGGAGTTTTGCCTGAACGTGTGCAGTTATCCCCTGTACGACGTGGCATCACAGCACATATTTTCTCTTGCTCTGATACGATGTTATCATAGAGAAAATGCGGGTTGTGACACTTTAGGAGAATCATGGGGCTTGGGTTGCGGTGAGGTAAACAATGATAAAAAGGAAGGCTATGCACCTAACTAAAATGAGCAAGCATAAAAAGGAATCTACCGCTAACCACAATACATGCAGTTACACTACATCCCCAGACTTAATTTTTCAAATATGGGTGTGTGCACCCCCTACTCCAAATACAATCTCCTCTCAAATAGAATTTTCAATTATACCTTTTCTTCTGTTTTTTTTTTTACTTTTCATTTTCACATATATTTTATTTCCAAATCATTTTCTTTTCTTTAAACAGTTTCAGTAAATAGAAGCTTTGGAGCACATCCACATATTCACAAGTAAAATCACCACATCAACACCCCAACATGGAAAATGTAAAACCCTAAAGCTCGACTTGGGTTTGTGACTAGGATCGGCTATGAGGCTTTGGTGAAATAATGCTGGAGTTGAATCAAAAGAAGGGGAAGGCACAATGGGGCTAGCGAAGATAAGACGTTAGGTATGGTACAAAGCTCAACCAGGCCAAAAAAATGGCCTACATCACGATCACGCTAGACTAACCATTCACTAATGCTTCGAGAGTAGCTTGGGGCAAGTTCTTAGCCACCGAGAAAGATGATCCTTCCTCCCGACTCAAGCAAAATGATTCCAGTGACGGCTACACACATCCCTACACTACCGTTCGATTCACACCGGATTCACCAATTTTTGAGTAGAATAAAAAGTCTTTACGCAAATATAAAAATAAAAAACTATATGCATACAGAAAAATTAAATCTACTCCAATTTCTACACGAGATGAGAGCACTCAACTAGGAGCACAGCAAGGTCAATATTTTACTCTGTCTCACAATCCTATGCCAGCACAATAATTTTCCAAAATCATACAAAAGAAATGAGTTTAACTCGCAACACGCTAACAACTAAGCACATGCTCATGCGGGTGCAGTGGTGTGCGATGCGATGAACTAATCAAAATAAAACAATAAAAGCTTCTAGTATGTATATGAAATGTATGCGTACAAAAGGTAAAACATACTGACTCTCCCCCAAACATAAACTAAGCTACAAAGCATGTGATATAGAAATTTAAATCAAATAGATACAAGAGAAGAGGTTACCCAATGCTCAGCAAGTGAGCATACCAGAAGACGCTTGAAAAGCAGAGGCAGGTCCGCCATACGAAGAATCACAACCCCGCCAATACGAAGTAGCCAAGAATACCTGCAGGGGTGAGCTCCGCAAAAACAAAAGAGAAATATACAAAATACAAAGAAATAATAAAACTAAGATAGACATGAAAAATAAAAATGCAGAAAATATAAGATAACTACTGTGGTTATTGTCATCCCAGTATGAATTATTCGGTGAAGCTGATCTCAAAATCAAGCATTGAATGAGCAGGCCTCATAGCAAAATCATTCGCTGACCCCACCCCATCCACCGGAACAATCTCTGTGTCCTATACTGGAGCGCCCATGGATTTCTGTTCCTCTTTTTGCTGGCTACCACAAGAGTGATTGTCATCACTCAAGGGAAGCTCGTAAAAAGGGAGAGAGGGACCCATGAAAGATCTGTATGCAGCGAGAGATTCTTCAGTAATCTCAACGGGTAAAGAACGAGCAAGGTGCGCTATGTTAGTGTATGGGCCAGGCAACACCCTGTTAGGCCTATCCACAATGTTGGATCCCTAGTTTGGATTTGGGATAGGTTCACTGAGTTAGGATTTCTTTGACCCACCTTGTATAGTCAGGTTCATTGGTTGTGTCCTAGAGTCTAGGGTTTGTCCTTAGAACATCATCCTGTGGACCAGCCATCCTCCAGACTGCCATAGAAACTCAAGACTTAGAGATATCTTCAGCTCAAGGAAATCTGTTCGACGTTCATCGATCTCAGCTCAACGAACCATATTCCTTGGTCGACGATTTCTGCTCTACGATTTGAATCCTTCTCAGCCAGAGACTTCTCAGATTCTAAGTCCACAATCATTCTTCGGTCGAAGAATTTGGATCTCTGGTCGACGAATGATGATTGTCAGTTTGATGAAGATTGTAGCAGAATTGACAAGTTTCCCTTGAAGAATAATTGTTATTGTCTGGTCGACGAACTCATCAGCTCAGCTCGACAAACTGTGAATTCAGCTCGACTATTTCTGTTCTTCGTTCAACGATTCTAGACTTGGTCTTCTCCAGTTTTCCGTCCCTTTTCTTGGCGATGATTCTTAAGTAATTAATGCTCAATCTTCTCGGAATGTTACTGTTAGAACGAGCATTGATCATGGATTATTACATGCCATTTTCCATGGGACAGTTAGGGAATTCATTGATTGTTGCTTCCTTCCCAGGCCGACTGCATTTACTGCTCAAGCATTCAAATTTCGAATGTGTTCTTCAGTTAGTTTTCAGAGAAAAGAAAAGATTAAGCAATTTTGCTGACAGACATTACATTCAAGAAGTCTTACAGAAATCAAAAAGCTTTACACTGCAATCAGCCTAGGCCAGAGAACATCATCATCAAGAAGAAGAAGAACATACAATCTCTATCAAGAGTCTTCTTCTTTCAACCCTACAGGACAACTTCAGAAGGACAACAATAACTCTATCTGTCAAAGAAGTTCCTGAAGCAATCTCTGGTCAAGGCAATCAAGTTTTTGATGACCTGTCACCCTGAAGCAGAGCTCCAGATTTTCTGATCCATTCAAGATCTCAGGGGGAGCAATCTGCTGAAATCAATCCACTAGTCTTCTCAGTTGTTATTGAGAAAGAGAAGACACCATCACCTTTTTCATCCTCTGTACAGGGTTTTAAGACCCTTCAAAATTATTCATGGTTGCAAGTCTTCTACCAAAAGACTTGAGGTTTTGGTTTTTGAGAACCTGAACAAAAGCTCATTGGTGTCAGGCACCTGATCAAAAATCTAAGTGGATTACTACCAGGGTGGTAGAAGAGTGGATGTACCCAGGTTGGGGAACCACTATAATTTCTTGTATCGTCTGGTTGCCCCTTTTCTTTTATTTTGGCTGTGTTCTGTGATTTGTTAGGTTGTTGTGCTTATTACTTTGTTTGCTAACTTGTTAACCTAGGATTACAGCAAAAGTTGTAAAGATTTTGTAAGAGAGCACAATACTCTATTCACCCCCCCTCTAGAGTATTTTAGATCTAACCTTCACTTTCAATTGGTATAAGAGCGAGGTTGGTTAAACTACCACACTTTACCAGGTTGGTTATTTTTTATTGCACAGGCTAACACCTGAATCATAAAGATCTCTCTTGTTAGATTTGATTGTTTTGTTTCCTTTATTCGATTTATTTCTTCACAGAATGGCTCAAAACAAAGATTATGGAAGCATCAGACCTCCAGTATGCAATCTTAACAGATTTTCCATCTGGAAGTCAAGAATCAAATTGTATATGAATTCTATTGATGAAGATATCTTTGCTTCCATCTTAACAGGAGTACCTGCAGCACCTGCAACTTCTCCAAGTACTTCTAGAAATTTGACTGCAGTACCTCCTCCAGATAATACTGAAGCCCAGAGGAAAGCCAAAATTGCAGATGCAAAAGCAATGAACATCTTGGCTCAGACTATGTCAGATGATATATTTCATAAGGTGGCTGAGTGTACCTCAGCCAAGGCCATTTGGGACTCCCTCAACCAAATGGTAGCTGGTTCAGCTGATGAAAGGAAAGACAGGAGATCAAATCTCATATCCTTGTATGAGAATTTTAAGAAGGATGATGTTGAATCAGTTGCTGAAATGTACAATAGGTTGAGCTCAATCATCAATGAGCTTAAAACCTTGGATAAAGATATCACCCTTACATAGGTGAATGACAAAATCTTGATGTGCTTCACTAGCTCTTGGGACTCAAGAATCTGGCCTATCAAAGAAGTCAGAAGCCTAAATGAGATATCAACTGAATCTCTGCTAGGCAAACTAAAATCTTATGAGCAGCTGATTAAATCAAGAGAAGCAGCTGAACAGAAATCAACAACTCTAGTGAGAAAAGATCACAGTATAGCCTTCAAGGCATTAGAGGAAAGTGAGACCTCAACATCCAATGAAGAACTAATGAGGCTCTTTGCAAAAAGATTTTATAAGATGGCTAGAAAGGACTTCAGAAGAAAATTATCCGGGCAGGATGATAAGCCCAACTATGACAAGACACCAACCAAGGAGGTTACGTGCTTTGGATGTAGAAAGCCTGGACATTACATCTCTGAATGTCCAGAAAGCCAGAAGAAGGAGAAAAGCATAGAAAAAGACTCCAGGAGAAAACACAGCAGCAAACCCTCCTCCAGCAAGTACAAAAAGAGAGACAAAAGCTTTGTTGCTGAAACATGGAGTGATACTGAAGAAGAGTCATCATCCTCTAGTTTAAGTGAAGAAGAGGAAGAAGCAAGATCCAAGGAGGTTTGCCTTATGGCAATTGATGCCTCCAGGAGCAGTTCAGGATCAGAAGGTGAATCTGAAGATGAGGCAGCCTCAGAGTTAGAGGCAGATCAGGTGAAGAGCTGTCCAAGGGTGAGTCAGACCTGGTACTTGGACAGTGGTTGCTCCAAGCATATGACAGGCAGCAAGGATAATCTATCTAATTACAAGTACAAGCTAGGACCAAAGGTGATCTTTGGTGATTCAAATAGTGGCCAGTCTGAAGGATATGGAGCAGTAAAGATTGGAACAGTTACCTTCAAGAGAGTAACATATGTAAGAGGACTCAAAGATAACCTAATATCCATAAGCCAATTATGTGATGAAGGTTATCAGATACACTTTAACTCTACCTCCTTTTCTATTATTAATAATGAAAACAAAACTGTTTTAATTGGAACTAGACAAGGTAACATATATCTAGTAGATTTTATTTCTGCCAAAACTGATGTTTGTTTACTCAATATTACTAATAACCAAAATGAGTTGTGGCATAAAAGATTAGGTCATGTAAACCTTAAAAATATAGCTAGGTTATCTAAAGACAACCTTGTTAGAGGCTTACCTTCTGGTCCCTACAAGAAGGAAAACCTATGCAGGGCTTGTCAATTAGGCAAGCAAACTAAAACTAGTTACAAATCGATTAATAAGAGTGATTCACCTAGGATTTTGTATTTGCTTCATGTGGACCTATTTGGACCCATTGCAGTACAAAGCTTAGGAGGGAAGTCTTACACTTTAGTAATTGTTGATGACTTCTCCAGATTCAGTTGGGTGGCCTTTTTGAGAACTAAGTCAGATACATTCAAGGTTCTTATAGATTTTCTCAGGATCATACAGATTAAGTTCTCTACACATATTGCATTGATCAGAAGTGATCATGGCACAGAGTTTGAGTCTCTTCTTATGCATGAGTTCTGTGAGAAGGAAGGTATCAGGCAGTGCTTCTCAGCTCCTAGAACTCCCCAACAAAATGGGGTAGCTGAAAGGAAAATTAGGACACTCATTGAAGCTGCAGGTACATTATTGGCAGATGCTTACATGTCTCTATCCTTTTGGGCAGACGCTGTAAACACTGCTAACTATGTCTTGAATAGAAGCCTCATACATAAGCTGAAAAATAAGACCCCCTATGAATTGCTTAAAGGAAAGAAACCTAAAATCACATATTTTAAAGTTTTTGGTTGTATATGTTATATTCACACAAACAACAAAAGATACATTAGAAAGTTTGAGGCTAAGGCTGAAGAAGGGATTTTTCTAGGATACTCCCAAGTAAGCAAGGCCGATAGGGTTTTTAATAAATCCTCTCTTAAAATTGAAAAGTCAGTCCATGTATCTTTTGATGAAGCTGTTGGGTACATTGGAATAAATGTACCTGATTTGAAGAAGCCTCACCCTACTCAATGATATACATCAAAATGTATTTGATGTATTCTGAGTTACCTTGTGCAGGTTAAGTAATTGCAGGGAAAGCTTAAAAGTTTCTAAGTCCATGTGTCGACACCCAAAAGAAATGTGTCGACACTTAAGAAGACTTGTGTCGACACCCAGAGAAGCAGTGTCGACACTTGGAGTAATTGTGTCGACACCAGGAATGATGAGTCGACACCAGAAGGAAAGTGACGACACATACAGGTTGTGTCGACACTCAATGAAGAAATGTCCAGGGAGGCTGTGTCGACACTTAAAAGCAGTGTCGACACCCAGAGGAACTTTGTCGACATCAAAAGTGTCGACATTAGGAGGCTGTGTCGACACTCAGCAAAAGTTCAACAAATCTCAAGTACAAGTGTCGACACTAGGAGGCTGTGTCGACACTCAGCAAACTTCAAAAGAGTTTAAGTTCAAGTATCGACATAATGAAGAATGTGTCGACACACAGCAAAAGTCTCAACACATGAAGAAAGTGTCGACACTAGGAGGCTGTGTTGACACTCAGCAAATTTCAATGAAGTCTAAGTACAAGTGTCGACACAAAGGAGATGTTTCAACACTCAGCAAGAGAATCAAACATACAGGCTGTGTCGACACCAAGAAGATGTGTCGACACTTAGCAAGTATCAACACAAGAAGATGTGTCGACACTTACAAGAAATCAACAAAGTTTTAAAGAAGAAGGAGTTGTGTCGACACACAGGATCAGTGTCGACACATGTTGAAGAAGCAGTGTCGAGAAGCAGATTCTACAACACAAGGAGTTGTGTCGACACCTTAAAGGCTAGTGTCGACACTTAGTCTACTTATGTCGACACTTAGTCTACCAGTGTCGACACTTAAAGACTGACTGTCTCGACACTTTCAGACAATTACAGAAGATTCAAGAAGTGACTGGATGACATGACAGCTGCCATTCCAGCCGGTCTACTGCAACTGTCATAGATGTCAGAAAACTGTTAGAAACCGGATCAGCCGGTCACCATGAAGAAAGCCTATATAAAGGCTTATTCTGTCAACAGAAGAGGATGATTAACAACAATCAATTGAAGTGATCAGAAGATCTAAGAAGTTGGAGAGAGAGCTCCTTCTAAGAAGACAGCTGTTGAACCAGGCTGTGAAGAAAGTTTCAGATTGAGATCTGAATCTTAAGTTGCAGTGATTGAAGATCAGCTACATAGAGAATCAACCCTACTGTGTTCTAAATTCAAGAAGCTTTGAACGAAGCCAAGGGAGGTTGATCTCAGAAAAGTTATTTTAAGAACTCATCAAGAAACCTGTCAACTCTTCTCTCTCATTCTGAGTTGTAGGTTTATACCTTGTATTTTTAATTTTTTGTAGGATCCTAAGGGATCTGAGTTGTAAGCCTGAAATTATAAAGGCTGAGTGGTAGGGCATGTGTGCCTGAGTGTAGGAGATCTATTTATCTGAGTGTACCCCTGTTGTAGGCTGAGTGTAGGCCTTGGTGAAGGCCGAGTGTAGGTCTTTGTGAAGACTGAGTGGTAGGGCTGTGTGCCTGAGTTGTAGGAGTGGGATCACTCTGAGCTGTAGGAACCTATTTGGGGTTCTGAGTGTAAGATCTGAGGATCTGAGGTATAGTGGAGAAGTTGGGCCGAATCTAGTACACTACTAGATAGGCGAAGGGGGAAAGTGGATGTACCCAGACCTTGGGGAACCACTATAAAACTGTGTGTACTCTATGTGTGCTTGATTCTGTGATTGTTGTGTTGTATTGCTGTGAAGAAATGTTTATAATTCTGTGTTTCTGCCTAAAAGTTTAAAAAGATTAAAGTCACCTATTCACCCCCCCCCCCCCTCTAGGTGATTAGGTACAATTTCTTTCAAGTGGTATCAGAGGGAGGTTGCTCAAAAAGGACATAACTGTCTGAGTAAAAGATCCTGTTGGCAGATTAAGTATAATCAAGTGCAGAATCAAGAACATCAAGAAAATGGGTTCAACAAAGAATCACAAAGAACTTGGATCCATGAAGTTGCCAATCTGTAGAAAGGAGATTTTTGGCATCTGTAAAGAAAGGGTTAGACTATTTATGGAAGCCTCTGACCCTAGAATCTATATTACTGTTAAAGAAGGGCCATATGTGCCAATGAAGGTATCTGTGTTGGATGTAAATCAGAGAACTCCAAAAGACTATTCTGAAATGACCAAGGATGAGATTATTCTGGCCACTATGGACAAGAGGGCCCAGAATATTATTGTGAGTGCAATAGATGATGCCACATTGCAGAACTTGATTCACTGTAAAACATCAAAGGAAATATGGGACATACTGATAGTGTACATGGAGGGCTCTGAAGAAGTTAGACAGGACAGAAAGTCTTTACTAAATCAGGAGTACGAAAGTTTCAGACAAGGCAGGTCTGATAGTATAACAGAATGCTACAAGAAATTCTATAGGATTGTCAATGAGTTGATGTCTTATGGAAGAGAATTCAGCAACTATGAGATGAATGATAAGTTCCTGAGATCCCTAACTAAAGACTGGGATACTAAGATTTGTGTCATAAGGGAAATGGCCAAGTTAGCAGATATTCCTCCTCCAATATTGTTTGGAAAACTGTTATCCTATGAAATGCAGCTAATGGTTAGGAAGGAGGAAGAGAAGACTACAAGAATTGAGCATAAAGAAAGAGCTGTGGCATTCAAGACAGAAGCCACCAAGAAATATAAAAGTAAGTCTCCATCTCCACCCCCAAAAGCTGCTGAGACTGAGTCAGATGAGTCAGAAAGCAAGAATTCTGAAAAAAGTGAGAGTGATGAAGATTTTGTAGCTTTCACTAGACATTTTCAGAAGTTTCTTAAGAAGAAACAGTGGAGGTCTAAGCCATCCACTTCACATAAGTCATCAAAGTATGACAGGAGAAAGCCCAAGACAAGTAAAACTACATCTTCAAAGATAGTTTGTTATTGTTGTAACAACAGGGACATGTTGTTGCTGACTGTCAAGAGAAGTGGAAAGAGTCAACTGATAAGAAGAAGACTCAAATCAAGGGCAAGAAGGAAAGGTCCTTTGTTGCTAAAAAGGACAAAAGTCTGTCAAATATGTCATCTTCAGACACTGATTCAGAAGTTGAAGCTTACATTGGACTGTTTGCTGAAGAAGAGGAAGATGAGTTCATCCAGTTAATGAACTCTATATATGAGCATGAGGACAATCAGTGTCAGGGACTGATGGCCTTGTCAGAAGGAGATAAAATCCAGGAGCAGCTTGGATTAAGTCAGGTACAAAATTGTTCTGATAGTTCAATTTCTAGTACTGAGTCAGATTCAGATACATCAGCATCAAGTGATGTTAGTGAATCTGAATCTGAAGGAGACATTCATCAGTTGATTGATGAATATAGAGTAGTGTTGCAAGCTTTGAAGAAAAGCAAATCCTTGTCCAAGAGTCAGGCTAAGGACATTGTCAGTCTTAAAGTTGCTGCAACAGATTTTGATAAGTTGATTGATCAGAAATTAAATGAAATAGCCAGACTGAAGCACATAACTGTTATTCAGATGGGGACTATAACATTTTAAAATGATCAAATCAGAAATCTGGAGATTAGTCTTCAGAAAGAGAGAGATATAGTATCAAGGTTTTCTAAACCAAAGTCTGTTCTACCTTTGATAAATGAGTTCATTTCTCAAAAGGGTAAAACTGGATTAGGGTTTACAAAACCTGCTAGGACTGTAAAGTCCAAGTCTAAGGGCAAAGCCCCAGTACTCAACAAGCCTGCTGTAGATAAAACAGCCAGAGTTGTACCTAAGCAAAGGTACAACAGATTTGAGTGCTGGTGTTGTGGCAAGGTAGGCCACTTTGCCATACACTGTTGGCACAATTCAAGTGCCAAGGTGAGTAGCAATCTGCCTGATAGAAAAGCTACAGGTAGTTTTGTTAAGAGGCAAACTAACCAGCACCAAAGACCCAAGAATTCTTTGGGTTCTAAGGTTAACTAATCTGTTTTGCAGGTGAGTCCAAGTGACCATGCCCCAATATGGTACTTGGACAGTGGATGTTCCAAGCACATGACTGGAACTAGGGGATTGCTAAAGGACTACACACCAATCAAGGATAGTCCTAAAGTCACCTTTGGTGGTTCTGAAAAAAGAATCATCAAAAGTTTTGGTAACATTTCTAGCAACCTTATAATAATTACTCAAGTGGCTTATGTTAAAGGTTTGAAACACAACCTCATTAGTATAAGTCAGCTGAGTGATTTAGGATATGACATCTCATTTGTCAAAGATGGTTGTCATATCAGGAGATCAAATGATCAAGAGATCATTCTGACTGGTTATAGGAAGAGAAATGTCTATTGTCTAGACATTATGTGTGAGAACAATGTTTCCCCTGTGTGTCTTATAGCTGATGAGAAAGTCTCTCATTGTGTCAAATGGCACAAGAGACTAGCCCATCTTAACTATAAGACAATTGGCCAACTCTATAGCAAAGAGTTAGTGAGGAATGGTCCTCAGGTTAAGTATATTAAAGATGGGATATGTTCAGCTTGTCAAAAGGGCAAGCAGACTAGATCCACCTTTAATAGCATTGAAAACAAAGATGTTGTGAGGTGCTTATACCTCTTGCATATGGATCTTTTTGGTCATATGCTAGTTCACAACCTAGGTAGGAAGGTCTACATATTTGTGGTTGTAGATGACTACTCAAGGTTTTCCTGGGTGTTCTTCCTTAGACAGAAATCTGAAACTCCTAGTATCTTTTATAGTTTTGTCAAACAAATTCAGAATGAGTTAGACAGTACAGTGGTCAAAATAAGAAGTGACCATGGTACTGAATTCCAGTCTGATAGTATGACAAAGCTATGTGAAGAGTTTAGGATATTTCAGGAATTTTCTTCACCAAGAACACCTCAGCAAAATGGCATTGCTAAAAGGAAAAATAGAACCTTGATAGAGGCTGGTAGAACCATATTAAGTGACACATCTCTCCCAGAATATTTCTGGGCTGAGGTAGTAAACACTGCATGCCATGTAATTAATAGGGCTACTCTCACCAAAAGCCACAATAAGACCCCCTATGAGATTGTGAAAGGCAGAAAACCAAATCTATCCTATTTCAGGATCTTTGGTTATAAATGCTATATACTTAACAATGGTAAGTCTTACTTAACCAAGTTTGCTGCCAAATCCCAAGAGGGGATCTTTGTTGGGTACAGCAACAACAGTAACGCTTATAGGGTCTATAACTTGACTACTCAAGTTGTAGAAGAGTCAGTACATATAGTATTTGATGAAGCTAGACTCATTAACAATGAATTGTCTAGAAGTATTTGTAGCTCCACAGGTGTGACTAAGAAGATGGACAAGCTTACTGTTGAAGAAGGATCTACTGCAAGTCAGCATGTGGATGATAGTGGCTGTTTTCCAGGGGGAGTACTAGATGCTCCTGATGTAGAAGAAGACCAAGGGGTGCAGCAAGTTGAAGAAGCTGAAGGAGCACAACCTGAAGCCAGGCTGCCTCCACCTAATAGACATTTAAAAGATCATCCAGCCAATCAAATTATTGGTGATCTCAAACAAGGGGTACAAACAAGGAGCAGAAATCTAAATTCAGTACTCTACTCCAGCTTTCTATCCCAAGTTGAGCCAAAGAAATTTGAAGAAGTCATCCTAGACCCTCATTGGATTGAGGCAATGCAAGAGGAACTAAACCAGTTTAAAAGATGCAAAGTCTGGGAGCTTGTTCCAAAACCAAAAGAACACAACATAATTGGAACTAAGTGGATCTTCAGGAACAAGTTGGATGAACATGGAGTGATTATAAAGAACAAAGCAAGACTGGTTGCAAAAGGTTATAGGCAGGAAGAAGGTATTGACTTTGATCAAACCTTTGCTCCAGTAGCCAGACTGGAGGCCATAAGGATGTTCCTGGCCTATGCAACCTATCAAGGGTTTAAAGTATACCAAATGGATGTTAAGTCAGCTTTTCTGAATGGAAATCTGAAGGAAGAAGTCTATGTGGAACAGCCATCAGGTTTTGTTGATTCTATCAAACCTAATTATGTCTATAGACTTAGGAAGGCTTTGTATGGGTTAAAACAAGCCCCTAGGGCTTGGTATGAAACCCTGTCTAGTTTCCTCATTGAGAATAAATTCATAAGGGGGAAAATAGACAAGACACTATTCCTTAGGGAATCCATAGGCAAGATCATACTAGTCCAAATATATGTAGATGACATCATATTTGGGTCTACAGAAAGTAGTCTTTGCAAAAAGTTTGCAAAACTAATGCAAGGACAATTTGAAATGAGCAGTATGGGGGAACTTAAGTTCTTCTTGGGTCTCCAAGTTAGACAAACTGAGAATGGTTTATCCATATGCCAGTCTAAGTTCACCCTAGAATTAATAAGGAAGTATGGTATGGAATCATCCAGTACCATGAAAACTCCTATGGGGTCAAGTATGTTTCTTAGCAAAGATGATGCAGGGAAACTTGTAGATGAGACTTTATATAGAGGGATAGTTGGCTCCCTATTATATTTGACTGCAAGTATACTAGATATCATGTATGCTACATGTGTCTGTGCTAGGTACCAAGCATGCCCTAAAGAATCTCATTTGACAGCAGTCAAAAGAATTCTGAGATATCTTAAGGGCACTCCTTATCTAGGCCTTTGGTACCCTACGAATGGAGACTTTGAACTGACAGGTTATTCAGATGCAGATTTTGCAGGCTGCAAGGAAGATAGGAAAAGTACAACTGGTACCTGTCAATTCCTAGGTGGAAGACTGATATCATGGAGTAGCAAGAAACAAACAAGTGTGGCTATCTCCACAGCAGAATCAGAGTATGTGGCTGTAGGAAGTTGTTGTGCTCAACTTCTATGGATACAACATCAGCTTGAAGATTATGGTATTCAGGTAAGTAGAACACCTTTATTTTGTGATTCTACTAGTGCTATTTCTATTGCAAACAATCCTGTCTCCCATAGTAGGATTAAGCACATAGAAATAAAATACCACTTTCTAAGAGAACATGTGGAAAAAGGAGATATTTCCCTAGAGTATATTAATACAGATAATCAACTAGCTGACATGTATACTAAGCCCTTAGATGAAACCAAATTCAATAGGTTCAAAATTGAATTAGGGATGATAAACTTAGAATAAGTTTTCAAAATTGGCTAAGTAAAAAGGTGTCGACACACAGAGTTGTCTGTGTCGACACATAGAAGTGGTGTCGACACTTCAGAGAAAAGGTGTCGACACATCTAGGAAGTCAGTGTCGACACTTCAGAGATTTTGTGTCGACACATTCAGGGTAGGTGTCGACACATCCAAGGTGGTGTCGACACTTAGGATTTACTCAACATTAGTCTGGTAAAGTCTCGACTAAGTGTCGAGGTAAGCGGTGTCGACACATAAACAAGTGTCGACACATATATTCTGTCGACTATACTTGTGTCGACACATAGTTGTCGAGACATTATAAGTCAGTGTCGACACTTTTCAATAGTGTCGACACAATTTGAGTATTTTGACGCGCCCTTTCATCTTCGATTCTAGAAAGGTATAAATAGGTTTTCGCCATTGTCAGTCGACATGCTCACCAAAGTTTCGAGACCAAACTTGTGTGTCGACACCTCTCTTCTCTCAATTCAAACTTCTTCAAACCCTAATGGTGCCCAAGCTAGAAGAGAATGTGAATGAAGGATATGAACTCGTACGACACGCATTTGATGACGCGGAACCCGAGATCAAAGGCGTGATAACCCTAATCACAGAGACTGGATTAGAATTTCTTGTTTCAGAACCCATCAAGATCTGGAAGAAGGAAGTCCTTGAGTTTCTGAATGCAGCAAAACTAGATGAATCAAGACTCAAGATTAAGTCAAGAGTTCATGGGGAAAAGGTGAAGGTCTCTCCTGAGAGTTTGAGAAAGGTACTACAACTACCAAGGACTAAGGAAGAAGAAGATGTTTCTGCTTCTAAGACTAGAGAAGCACTAACATGGTGTGGACTGGACTCCAACATGAAAATAGGATCTGTATTCAATAGAAAAGGAATGAACAGTCAAGGCAAATTTTTATCTGAAATTGTTGGCAAGGTTATCCTGAGCAAACCTGGAGGACATGATAGAATATCTGCTTATATGTTCAGTCTAATGACAAGAATTATCTTCAAACTAGAAACTGATTGGTCTGCAGTTGTGTTTGAGAAGATAAAAGAGAGTATGAAGAAGCCAAATCTGGGTAGAATACTAAGTCTTTACCTAGCTGGCAGTATACCTGAGATAATGAACCAAGCTGCAGGTTCAAAGATTAACCACATGAGGAAGATGGATATGAGAATTTTCTCAAGGTGGGAAAGAGTACTGACCAAAGAACTACCATCTCCAGTAAAGGACACACCCCAGAAAAAGAAGCAAAAGTCAGCTCCTGTGACTCAAGAATCCTCAAGCAGCTCTAAAGAGCAAGTTGTGTTTACTCCAGATGATGAAGAAACTGGAAATGCTGGCCAGTCTCCTGCTAGAAAAGAAGATGCACCAAGGCAGGGGGAGCTACCACCAGCAAGCCCAATTCACCAGGATTCAATCCAGGGGGAGCCTCTACTGGTGGATGAGCCAACTCCACTAGAAAGTGAACAAGCTACACAAACCATACTTGAGGTAATAACTGAAATTAATGAATTAGATTTCCCTATTGAGGATGATGTTTTGTCTGATTCATTACCTAATGTTAATCAGCAAACACAAATACATAGCCAACCCTAAGATGTTGTCATGGAAGACACATCTATTGCTGATCAAGTGGTTGATGAGATAAGAGATTCTTCAACCCTTCCTCAATAGGAATTTACCCTAGAAGAGCTATTCCCAGACCTTCTTCAAACTGACATTGAAGTATAAAAAGCTGCTGCTGAGGGGGAGAAAGTAATTATTGAGGGGGAGCATGTGGAGATTATAGAAGAAACTGCAAGCAAAGAACCTGAAGTGCCAAAGGATGCTGAGCAGGTTCCTAGGACTGACAAGGATTTACCTTCAAGCCCTAAGGACAGGGTTGATATTGCTAGCACATCTGCTTCAGAAGATGAAGAGGCTGCAAGAGCCAAGAAGAGGAAATTCCAAGTCTTTTTGAGAGAAGGAGCCAGAATTATAAGAAAGCTTTACAAACAATTACACCACAGCCTGCATCACAGCCAGCCCCATCTACAAATTTCAGTTCTCTGATGGTAGTATTGCAGATAAAGATGGATGAGCAAAGACAGGCTTTGCAATCTTATATAGATGAAGGACATAAGTCTCTGCAGTTTGATCTTGCACAAGATATTAAGTCAATCAGATTTGAAATGAATCTGAATAAGAAAGAGATGACTGACTGCTTTCATAATGGAGGAAATGTAGTAGTCTATCTAGCAACTCATCAGGAAAAGATCAAAACTCAAGTGGATGATATTACAGTGAAGCAAGGCTATGTCCTAGAGAAGCAGCTGAGAATGATTGATAATCTCACTGCTTCACACAATGCAATAGTAACAGAAATGAAGAATATAGCTACTGATCAGACTACAGCCATGACTACAGCCAAGGCAGAATTTGATAAAGCATTACAAGAAGGTATAACTACTGTTACTTCTGCACTTCAGGATTCCCAGAAGTTAATAACTGAAAAGCTCCAAAGGTTGAAACCTTTCTACAAAGATGGAGTAAATTACCTAAATGCACAAATCAGATTTCAGAAAGATGATCTGAGGGATCACATTGAAAGAGAAGTCATAAAGGGGGAGAGGGTGTTAGTCAAAGCCAGCTCTGATCATGCAAAGTGGATTTCAAATTCCATCAGAGACACCCTTGGATATCCTCCATTATGTGATGATGACAATGTTGCAGAGTCTGGAATAAATCCTGCATATCTTGGAAGGGAGCAAGCTGAAGTGGCTCAAGTAATATACCTCCACCAGACTTTGATATAATACATCAAGAGATACAGTCAATGTATAGTCCTCCTGAAGGAAATCAAAATGTCATCCTTGAGAAAGTGGTTCAGCCAGTGGCAGAGGCAATACTGAAAGAACAAGAGGCTTTGCTGAAGGAACAAGAGACTCAATTGTCTAAGAAGAGATTCAGGGAGCAAGTTGAACTTAGGCCTGATTTTGAACAGTGGAGCCCCACTTCCAGGAATATCATCTTGACTGCATGGAAGGCTGCCAAGGACAATATCCAGGATAGAAACAAGTGGTATTCTGAACTGTAGTGGAGGAAGCATGAGAGTAGGCAAGAGGCTATTGTGCATTATAGAAGAAAGGCTAAGATGGGAAAGCTACCTCCTACTGCCCAGGATCCTAGCAAGTACTTTCCAAAGCCTTATCATTACTTTGAAAGGCAGAAGATCAAAGCTGAAGAATTGAAAAAGAAGGATCTTAAAGGGAAGAAGCCTGCTGCTGCTGAAGACACTGAAGCTCCTGTCCAAGCAAAGATACAATCTGGAAAGGGCATAGTTATCAAGGAACCTGAGCAGCAATAGGATAGAAGTTTTCTTAAGTTTACTATGTGTAATTAGTTACATTCAACTTTCTGTAAACTTTTGAATAATGAATATGTTGAAGTTGTTAGAACAATGTGATATATGTTAAATCTATTACATTAATGTTCTGAGAAATTTGTGTATACATGTTTTGTTTATACATGTTTATGTACTTACCCTGTCATTTAATATTGTTTTACATCATACTGTGAATTTGTTATGTATGGTGTATATCATTGACTAAGGGTTATGAATTCTCCAAATAGGGGGAGATTGTTGGGTACATTGGAATAAATGTACCTGATTTGAAGAAGCCTCACCCTACTCAATGATATACATCAAAATGTATTTGATGTATTTTGAGTTACCTTGTGCAGGTTAAGTAATTGCAGGGAAAGCTTAAAAGTTTCCAAGTCCATGTGTCGACACCTAGAAGAAATGTGTCGACACTTAAGAAGACTTGTGTCGACACCCAGAGAAGCAGTGTCGACACTTGGAGTAATTGTGTCGACACCAGGAATGCAGAGTCGACACCAGAAGGAAAGTGTCGACACATACAGGCTGTGTCGACACTCAATGAAGAAATGTCCAGGGAGGCTGTGTCGACACTTAAAAGCAGTGTCGACACCCAGAGGAACTTTGTCGACATCAAAAGTTTCGACACTAGGAGGCTGTGTCGACACTCAGCAAAAGTTCAACAAAGCTCAAGTACAAGTGTCGACACTAGGAGGCTGTGTCGACACTCAGCAAACTTCAAAAGAGTTTAAGTTCAAGTGTCGACATAATGAAGAATGTGTCGACACACAGCAAAAGTCTCAACACATGAAGAAAGTGTCGACACTAGGAGGCTGTGTCGACACTCATAAAATTTCAATGAAGTCTAAGTACAATTGTCGACACAAATGAGATGTGTCGACACTCAGCAAGAGAATCAACACATACAGGTTGTGTCGACACCAAGAAGATGTGTCGACACTTAGCAAGTATCAACACAAGAAGATGTGTCGACACAAAGGAGTTGTGTCGACACTTACAAGAAATCAACAAAGTTTCAAAGAAGAAGGAGTTGTGTCGACACATAGGATCAGTGTCGACACATGTTGAAGAAGCAGTGTCGAGAAGCAGATTCTACAACACAAGGAGTTGTGTCGACACCTTAAAGGCTAGTGTCGACACTTAGTCTACTTGTGTCGACACTTAGTCTACCAGTGTCGACACTTAAAGACTGACTGTCTCGACACTTTCAGACAGTTACAGAAAATTCAAGAAGTGACTGGATGACATGACAGCTGCCATTCCAGCCGGTCTACTGTAACTGTCAGAGATGTCAGAAAACTGTTAGAAACCGGATCAGCCGGTCACCATGAAGAAAGCCTATATAAAGGCTTATTCTGTCAACAGAAGAGGATGATTAACAACAATCAATTGAAGTGATCAGAAGATCAAAGAAGTTGGAGAGAGAGAGCTCCTTCAAAGAAGACAGCTGTTGAACCAGGCTGTGAAGAAAGTTTCAGATTGAGATCTGAATCTTAAGTTGCAGTGATTGAAGATCAGCTGCATAGAGAATCAACCCTACTGTGTTCTAAATTCAAGAAGCTTTGAAGGAAGCCAAGGGAGGTTGATCTCAGAAAAGTTCTTTCAAGAACTCATCAAGAAATCTGTCAACTCTTCTCTCTCATTCTGAGTTGTAGGTTTATACCTTGTATTTTTAATTTCTTCTAGGATCCTAAGGGATCTGAGTTGTAAGCCTGAAATTATAAAGGCTGAGTGGTAGGGCCTGTGTGCCTGAGTGTAGGAGATCTATTTCTCTGAGTGTAGGCCTGTTGTAGGCTGAGTGTAGGCCTTGGTGAAGACTGAGTGTAGGCCTTTGTGAAGACTAAGTGGTAGGGCTGTGTGCCTGAGTTGTAGGAGTGGGATCACTTTGAGCTGTAGGAACCTATTTGGGGTTCTGAGTGTAAGATCTAAGGATCTGAGGTATAGTGGAGAAGTTGGGCCGAATCTAGTACACTACTAGATAGGCGAAGGGGGAAAGTGGATGTACCCAGACCTTGGGGAACCACTATAAAACTGTGTGTACTCTGTGTGTGCTTGATTCTGTGATTGCTGTGCTGTATTGTTGTGAAGAATTGTTTATAATTCTGTGTTTCTGCCTAAAAGTTTAAAAAGATTAAAGTCACCTATTCACCCCCCCCCCCCCCTCTAGGTGATTAGGTACAATTTCTTTCAGAAGCTAACATGTCTTATAAGGAGAAAGAGATTTCTACCAAAAGCTTTTTGTAGGTTCAACTATTATGTGAGTATATGGATGGACTAAACCTTACCCAAGAGGTGTCAACCCATCCTTCTCCACAGGTTGCTGAAGACAGTGAAGAAGAAAATCAAGTGGAAGTGGCTGAACTTCCCTCAACAGCTAATAACATTCCTCAAGAGGAATTAATTATAGAAGTTGTTGCTGAACAAACTCCACCAACTGATCTTGTCACACTTAGAGATCACCCCAGATCTCAAGTGATTGGAGACATTTCAGCAGGTGTACAGACAAGGAATCAACTCAACCAAGACTTGATGCATGCCTGTTTTCTCTCTCAGATTGAACCCCTCTCCATCCATGAAGCTGAGCAAGATCCCCACTGGATCATTGCAATGCAAGAGGAACTGAATCAGTTTGAGAGATGTAGAGTTTGGGATTTAGTTCCAAGACCTCATAACTACCCAGTTATTGGAACCAAATGGGTCTATAGAAACAAGTTGGATGCTCAAGGAAACATTGTGAGAAACAAGCTAGGCTTGTTGCTCAAGGCTACAGGCAAGAGGAAGGAATTGACTATGACCAAACCTTTGCCCATGTTGCAAGGTTAGAGGCCATAGGAATATTCCTTGCCTATGCAGCTCACAGGAGATTCAAAGTTTTCCAAATGGATGTCAAGAGTGCATTTTTGAATGGAGTGCTTCAAGAAGAGGTTTATGCGGAACAACCTCCAGGTTTTATCTCTCTAACTCAACCCTCTTTTGAGTTTAAATTGCATAAAGCTCTCTATGATTTAAAGCAAGCTCCAAGAGCTTGGTATGAAACCTTAGCAAGCTTTCTTTTACAGCATAAATTTACAAGAGGAACCATAGATAAAACTCTTTTCACTAGACATCATAAGGACCAAATCTTATTAGTGCAAATATATGTGGATGACATCATCCTTGGGTCTACTGATCCCAAATTATGCAAGAGGTTTGCTGACCTCATGCAATACAAATTTGAGATGAGTAGCATGGGTGAGCTTTCCTACTTCCTTGGTCTCCAAGTGAAGCAGCTCCCTGATGGTATCTTCCTCTCCCAAGCTAAGTATGTTAAAGAGCTTATTAAGAAGTTTGGGATGGGTGATGCTTCAGGAATGAAAATAGCTATGGCTACCAATGCTGTTGTGGATTCTGATGCAGCACGGAAACCTGTAGATCAGAAGCTTTATAGGGGAATTATTGGATCCCTATTATACCTAACAGCTAGCAGGCCTGATATCATGTTTGCCACATGACTTTGTGCTAGGTTCCAGGTGAACCCCAAAGAATCTCACCTTGTTTTCTTAAAAAGAATTTTGAGATATATAAAGAGTTGTCCAAATCTAGGACTCTGGTATCCTGTAGAGTCAGAGTTTGAGTTAACTGGATACTCAGATGCTGACTATGACGGATGTAGAGTGGACAGGAAAAGTACCTCTGGAACCTGCCAGTTCCTGGGTATGAGACTTGTCTCTTAGTTTTGTAAAAAGAAAACATCTGTGTCTACATCAACTGTAGAAGCAGAATATATGACTGCTGGCAGCGGCTGTTCACAAATGTTATGGATACAAAACCAACTCCTAGACTATGGTGTCAACTTAAATAATTCAACATTATTTTGTGATAACACTAGTGCTATTGCTATAGCACAGAATCCAGTTCACCATAGTAGGACTAAACATATTGATATAAGGCATCATTTCATTAGAGATAATATAGAGAAAAAGAAAATTAATCTAATCCATATTCCTACTAATTTACAGAGAGTAGACATTTTCACCAAACCCTTGGATGAGAAAAATCATCTGTTCTTTATAAATCAACTGGGAATGATCAATGGATAAGAGTTAAATTAGATTTTGTCTGCATTCGAAGAATTCTCCAGAGTTCGTCAAACGGAGTTCGATGAATTAGGGAAAGTTTGAGAGATGCTTGTCGAATGGGGATTGATGAATTCTTTGTGTGGAAACAATTTTCGTCGTCCTGAGATCGACGAACTTTGCTTCAGAAGATATTTCGTCGAACGGAGTTCGACGAACTATTTTTGTTTCTTCTCGACGATATCGACGAATTATTTATCTTTAATTTATTTCGTCGACCTCAGTTCGGAGAACTGTTTTCATTTTTGTGGAACGGATTTTATCGATTCATATTCAGGAAACCCTTATATCTAGGTTTTCTTCGACCTCCATCCCGCGCTTTCAGTTCCTGTTGCACTTGATCGCTGTTTGTTTCTCTTGCAGGTAATCAATGGCGGTTCCAGCGAGCACCCTAGTTGCAATGAAATTCGATACAGGCTTTGATATGGATTTTGATTTATTTCAGCATTCTGATCCTATATTTCTTTACATTCTGGAACTTCTAGAAGAGCTGGGTCTCAAGGATTTTATGACCAGGAGAATCAAACTACATGCAACGGAGATTAAAGAATGGGTATATACTTCTTCTGCTTCTGAGGACAACACCTTGACATGGAATATCGGGGGTAATGTTGTTTCGTTATCCCCCGCCGTTATTTCGGAAATTTTTTAGTTGGGAAATGGCGAAGAAGATTTGGATAAAAAAAACCCCTTCTCAGGCACCTTATCAGTCTATTTATAGGCCTCTGAATCTGCTCTGCAAATAACACTTCTGAGTTAACCTGAAATGACCAAAACACCCTGGACAGGGTCTGCGAACAGCCAAACTCCGCTGTTCTGGAGAGCTATATGCAGACCTCCGGGGGTAAAAATTTAAAATTACCTGGGGCATAAAGGTAAAAACCCCTCTTGGGGGTAAAAAGGTAAAGACACCTCTTTCTACATGTGGCGAGTGGGGAAGGATCCGTCAGCCCTAGAGAGGTCTCGCCTGGTGGGCCATCTCGCCCCCACCAGGAGGTCTCGCCTAAAGAGTTCTCGCCTTAATCCGTGGGCTACTCATTCCTCTCACCTCTTGTGGGTAGGCCTTCTCCCCTCTCGCCAGTCCTCCTTCCTCGCTTGTTGGGTCACCTCTCGCGAGCCCAAGGTTGTACAATAAGAGGGAGGGCAATCTGAGAGAACCCCTCTACGAACTTCCGGTAATAACCGGGAAGTCCTAAGAAACTTCGAACATCCGTGGCCGTCTTTAGTGGTGGCCAATCTCGTACTGCCTGGACCTTCACCGGATCTACTGTCAAACCTGCTTCACTGATGACATGGCCCAAAAAGGCCACCTCCTTTAGCCAGAATTTGCACTTGCTGCACTTAGCATACATCTTATGCTCTCGGAGCTTCTCCAAAGCCAAAGCCAGATGCCTCGTGTGCTCCTCTTCAGTCCTCGAATAAATAATGATGTCGTCAATGAATACGATGACAAAGACATCCAGATATTCTTCGAACACCCGGTTCATCAAGGCCATGAACGCGGAGGGTGCATTCGTGAGCCCGAAGGGCATCACAGTAAACTCGTACAACCCATATCTACTGCTGAAGGCCGTCTTCGGGATGTCCTCATCCTGAATGCATAGCTGTTAGTACCCCGATCTCAGGTCCAGCTTTGAGAACCAATGAGCTCGCTCCAGCTGGTCAAATAGCTCGTCTATCCTTGGCAAGCGATACGTATTCTGGACTGTCAGCCCGTTCAGGGCCCGGTAATCAATACATAGCCGAAGTGTACCGTCCTTTTTGAAGAATAATATCGGAGCTCCCCATGGTGAAGAGCTAGGCCGGACAAACCCGGCTTCCACTAACTCTTGAAGCTGGCTTCAAAATTCCACCAACTCCTTCGGGGCCATTCGGTAAGGAGCTCTGGATACCGGCTTAGCCCCTGACACGAGCTGAATCTGGAAGTCCTTCTCCCAGTGTGGAGGTAGCCCTGGTAGCTTCTCCGGAAATACATCAGCAAAGTCCCGCACCACTAGAATATCTAAAATAGAATCCTTGGCCATAAACATCTCGAAAAGAACCTGATAGACTTTGTCTCCCTGCAGGTGGGCCTTGACGGTCTGCACAGACGAAAATAATATGTGGGGGGATGGTATAATACCTTCGATAACAATAAAGGGGTCCTCGTGCCTCACAGTGATCCTCTTCGCCAAGAAGTCAATCTGGGCATGGTTACAGTGCAACCATGTCATGCCCAGGATCAGATCATAGTCTGGCATCATTAGTATCGTCGCTGGTGCCTCAAACGCCTTCCCGTCGATCTCCGCCTCCATTTTGCAATGAGAAGAGGTCATTAGCTCTGATCCATCGGGTAGACGCACCCTCATCATCCTTATTGTGCATTGCTCCACGCCTGCCAGTCCTTTGACGAAATCTTCTGACATAAACGAGTGTGAAGCACCGGTGTCGAAGAGTGTGTGAGGGGGCTTGACGCTGATGAAAACCACGCCTGAGGTAATTAAGTGTCTTAGTGTTCTAGCTATAGTTTTTCTTTTCTTGTATCTAACTAGTCTATGTCTTTGAAAACTAGTTCTTCGGAAGGAATTTAAATGTACTGGCATACCTGCTATAACCTGCTCCGGGTTCCGGGGTTGTGCCAGATCTAGAGCATACACTTGCTCCCTTTCTGGCCTGTGGCCTCTGCCCTGATATCCCCGTCCTCGGTCGTGTCCTCGGCCACCAAACTACCGAGGTGGTGGGGCACCTTGAAGTGCTGGTGGGGGTGCTTGCCTCATGGGACAATTCCTCTTGAAATGTCCCGGCTGATTGCACTACAAGCATACCGGTGCCTGCTCTGCTGTCCTCGGTATCTCCAGCATCTGTAAGGGCTGGGGAGCCAATACCCTGTGGTTCCTCTGCTCCTGTCCAATCTCCTGAAGGGGTTGATCCCTGTTCCTTCTTTCCCCAATGACCTGGCCTCGAGGACGGTCTCTACGACCTCCAATCACTGCATCGTCGACTGGTCTCTTCCGGCTCTTGACTATAAGCTAATCTTCTTCCCTTTTCTTGGCCATTTCAAAAATCCTGGCCAAGCTTCCCTCGGAGACGAAGAGGAGGGCTTGTCTCATGTCGTCGTGCGGCCCCTTGTAGAACCTCCTGGCATATCCAGTGTCGTCCAACTGATAAGAGTCCGCATAGCGGGCTAGGTGAGTAAACTCCTGGTAATACTCCAGCACTGTCATGTTGCCCTTCCTCAACTGCAGGAACCTATCCTCCAACTCCTCCCTTGCCGACTGAGGTACAAAATGTCCCAGAAGTGCTGCTCTAAACTCTCCCCAAGAGATATCTGTGCAATCCATATCCCTAAAAGTGGTGTCCAGCTGTGACTTCCACCACCTCTTTCCATATGACTCCAGGAAGGAGACTGCAAAAGCAATTGCCTCCTCAGTGGGGCATCGAATCCCCGCAAGCATCTTATAGATGGTATCTAACCATTCCTCCATGCGAACTGCCGACTCCGTCCCCAGGTAGGACAGAGGGGATAGCCCTCGGAAGACACTCATCCAGTTGGCCCCAGGATTTGGCTGTGGAGTCGGGGCTTGCTGAGCTTTGAAGGCCTCTAGAATGGTCGTCAATGTTTGCCCCATCTCCGTCTGCTGAAATGGAACTGGAGCCGATGAAGGTGGAACTATATTCGGAGCCTGAGGTGTCCCCTGCTGTAGAGTAGGGTTCGTCGCAGGCTACAAGGAAAATTCCAACTGTTAGATAGCATATGAATGAAATAAAAGAAAGAGAAAAAAATGGACTTCTCCTTGTGATTTCCCTTATGGGCACACCACTGCTTCCACTGCAAGTTTGTCCGCAAACTAAGCTCGTGCGGGGGTGGCCTAAGGTGTTTTGTGGACTACTTCTCTTTTGATCGAGGTTTGGCTCTGATACCTCTTGTAAGACCCCATTTTTTTCTTTTTCAAACCCGGGAGTCTTATGTCCAGAACCACCGTTTCATGGTGGCCCCGACACTCGGGAAGGCCGCCACTACAAAAAACCGATTATGCCGGCATTTTCGATCATCAAAGAGAGAGCAGTAATCATAAACTGAAATATATTTGAGTCCACAACATCATATGAAAATGAGAAACCACAATAATCCATAAATATAGAAAAGAGAAACAGTACTGAAATAAGACAGTACAAGGAAATATAACCGGGCTTAAGCCCGTTACATCAGATCCTCACTACAATCTCTCGCGAAAGCTATAAGAAAGACTAATCACTCATAGAGTTGGTCACTGGTGCTCCGGTACTAGACTGGCCCACCTCCATGCGCACCGTACTCTGTTGGTGTTGGTCCCTGTGTTGCTGGTCCCTGAGCTGCTGGTCCCTATCTCCAATCCGGAGCCGTTGTAATATTGTGGTCCGAAAACCATTAGTCATAAAGACTAAGTCCTATCATCCCCAACCCCTCCCCCATGGCTCCTAGGCACCGAGCGGGGATAAGGAAAGGGAAGCTACAAAGGTGGAGAGTAAGCTGAGCAGGTGATAGTGGAACTAATCTAGCAGTTATTTATACTGTATAAACAGCTAAGGAAGAAAGGCAGAAACTAGCAGTTCTTACAATAGTAAGCAGTAAAGTAAACAAGTAGAATAAGCAACATATATAAGAAAGACAAGGTAAGAAGTAAGTAACCTTAACTTATATGAATACCCATATAAACTTATAATTTAAGGGGTCTTCTGCAAAGCTCCCATCGTATAAAAAGTGTCATAATAATTTATACGTTGTGGTGTTAGTTGTATGCAAGTATGAGTGTAACGATATACTATGTCATGATTCATGCAAGTGCAACTCACGCATACAACTCAATGCGCACAGACCTTTAGTTCCCCCTATTTAGGCAGCTAGCTTCACTCCTAGGAACCTCCATAGTGGCAAACGGAGACAGTGGGTCGGGCCCCCCACTCCTAGGCGGGTATCTACACTATCAGGCCTAGCCCTTACGTACGCCTCTAAAAGGACACAACCTAGAGTCTCCGCATACTAATGCTAGCCATATCCACCAGACTTTCTTTGGCTAAGTTTTCCACACCCGCCGAGTTAACATATCGATGTCAGTATGAACGAGCGTGCAATACCGAAGACCCACCACCTTAATTTTGAATCCAAACCCTTCCAAGCCACCGGCTCCCCAGACTATCCCGTCTGTTACATCTACCTTCTGAACCTACCGTTCGGATGGCTAATCAAACTAACCTAACCAACCTCCCGAGATACCGAGGTGTGTGAGTGTGATACCCGAGTTATACTAGTTGCTCTTGAAGTTTACTATTCCTACTGTTTAGGTTAGCCCAGGACTGCCCAAGGTATTCCCCGGGAAGGGCTCTCGAGGGAACTAGGAACTATGATGGTAGCTGAAGCCCATCATTCCCTTTCGCAAGGCACTTGCTATTATTGGTTGTTACCCAACTCTCAATCCCTTTAATGTTGGACTGGATCTAACCCTAGTGTATTTTGACTCTTTCTCTCTCCACGAGGAAGACGATGTTTCGTCGACCCCGGGAACCTCTTAACACTAGTCAAACCTCTCACTCCTCATCACGACTTCCAATGAAAATCTCTTTTCACTTACCAAATCAATATACTAATATCCGAACTCCCTAGGTTTATTTTGCACCATATTATGATCTCTGCAATATTTACTAAATGCAGACCATCCTAAGCTATATGACGTATACAATGGGAGGTACTCCAAATTATCATCCAAAATCCCTATAATATTTATTGGAGGTCTATCATGACATGATTAGCCTAAATCCAGAAGTTTATAATTTTCTTAATTTAATTGATAATTTATTTAATTTCCCAAGAGATCCAAATGCCTTAGTTTGAACATAAAGTACTATTTTCAATTATGCAAAATGTTCCAGAAAATTATGATAAATAAAAGACAACTATGTATCAGTCAATTCAAGGTCTCCAATTTTTCAGTAAGATTTAAACCTCTAAACATAATTTTTTTAACATAACCTACATTAACCAAATTAAAGAGACAAGTACTGTCAATATACTTCTAA
Organism: Platanthera guangdongensis; assembly: GCA_039583875.1. Taxonomy (NCBI): domain Eukaryota; kingdom Viridiplantae; phylum Streptophyta; class Magnoliopsida; order Asparagales; family Orchidaceae; genus Platanthera; species Platanthera guangdongensis. The sequence continues at coordinate 38,617,699 of CM077159.1, read as the reverse complement.
AAATTCTGAGAAAATTCAAGGATGAATATAAAGACTTATAAACACTCCAAGTCAAGTTTCATAATTTATCAGTGAATAGTGAACTCTATACTTGATTTTCTCAAAATAATCCAAGTTAACAGGTTAATGAACTAAGTACAACAATTATTCATTTAAAAATTGTAATAGAATTCTCATATGAGCATTTTGACCTAGAAACACTACTGATCAATTTTCATAATTTTCCAATAAAAATGGAGCTTTAAATCTATTATTGATCACATTCCCGTATTTATACACTTGTGAAGTAAGTACTGGAAATTTACATCTAAAAATTGCAACAAAATTCATGAATGATCATAATGGCCTAAAACTCACTCTGCCCCAATTTCATAATCATCTAATGGATATTAAGATCAAAATAAAACATAATTAATTAGGTCTAATACTGGTATTACAAAGGTGATTTCGGAAAAAACATGGAGAATCTCCACCCGATCGGGCTCCATGGAGCCTGATTCTTATTCCTAATGAGTCCTATGATCTACCCATAGATGAAGGAGAAGGGGAGGACCTTGCTTGTGGCCTGGAGATGCGTCGATCGTCGGGATTTCATTAGTGGTTGATGTGTCGCCGAAGCTCTATAATAGCACAGTGAACTCGCTTCTCTCCTTCGGGTAAGGTATGAAAAAGCTTGCCCTGGATCTAGGGATGCTTTTAGGTGAGTAAAAAGGGGGAGGGGAGGGGCCAAGCTGGAGGTGGCCATTAATGGCCCCTTAATATAAATTTCGGCCATGGTATGGGTGGGGGTGAATCTGGGCTCAATCCAGCCAGGATACGGCTGGAAACTCCTCCTCTCCCTCAGAGGAGTTGAATCCAGCCCTTAATGGGGGGAGTAGAAGGGCCTTCCTTCATGGCACCATTAATGGACAAGAATTACATTTCTCGGCCATGGTGGTTATCCTCCCCTAGCCCTGAACAGCCACCAGGATGACCCCTGGCCTTCTCCACACTGAAAGGGGGAATGAATCAAGCAATAAAAGGGGTGGTCCTTGCCTTCCCCAAGCCATGAATGGGCTAACTCCTTTTCTCTCTCCTCCATTAAAGAGAAATTGAAGCTTTCTCTCCCATTCCCCTCTTGGCTGGTTTTGTTCATGTCCCTAGCCTAAATGCAGCCCACTAAGCTAATACAAAGTGTTTAGGAGGTGGTTAACCCAAGTGGCTAGGCCCTTGAGCTTGAGTTAGCCTTTTGAGCTAAGTTTGACTTGACCTTAGCATAGGGTTGACTTTGGTCAAATTGACCATTTGTGTCAACATCAATGGGTCCTTGGTGACCCATTGGACTCCCCTAAGGTCTAGGTAGGGTTGGGTAGGGTTGACTTGGCACCTTGGAGGTCACATGACCCTTAGTAAGGGCACTTGACCACTTTGGGGCTAGAGTTGACTTGGGTCAATTTAGCCACTAGGGTTGACCCCAATGGGTCCTTGGTGACTCATTGACCTCACTTTAGGGTTAGGAGGGCATGGGTGGGGTCCACTTGGCTAAGGGAAGGTCAATTGACCCATTTAGGGTTAGGGTTGACTTAGGTCAACTTAATCACTTTGACTGCCCACAGTGTGTCCTTAGTGGCCCTATGGACTACCCAAGGTGTTAGGGATGTTGTGGTACGGTCATGGGATCAAGTTGTAGCCCTAAAGTCAAACCTCAGGTCTAAATGTTGAGGATGAGCTATAGGCAAACCAATATGATTTTTCACCTTGGGCATTGCCCACTTGGTTTAGAGCTTCTAATGGTTTTATCATGACCTAGTCATGACAAAACAAAATCCTAGGGGTCTAGGTGTTTGAGGGATGTTACACAAGTTGGGATTAGCCAAAGTGGCTTGGGTTTGGTTAGGTCATTTAAGATAGTTTGACCTATTTTAGGGGTGAGTTAACTTTGGTGAATTTGACCTTTCGTGTTGACCCCAATGGGTCCTTAGTGACCCATTGGCCTCTCCTAAGATGTAGGGAGACTTGTGTGGGGTTATTTTGACACCTTGTAGGCCACTTGACCCTTATTTAGGGCATTTTGACCACTTTAGGGTTTAGGATGACTTTGGTCAACTTGACCACTTGGGTTGATCCAAATGGGTCCTTAGTGACCCAATGGGTACTTGGTGACCCAATGATCCTTCTAAAGGGCTAGGGATGTTATGATGGTGTCAAAGAGTGAAGGTGAGGGCCTAAACTTAAACCCTAGGTTATTTAGTTGGAATGTGTTATTTGCAGACCATGGTGATCTCACCTTCATTCCTAGATTCACTTGGTCTTCTTGAGCTTCCTAGGGTTTTATCATGATCTAGTCATGACAAAATAACTCTTAAGGGTATAGTTGTTTGTGGGATGTTACAACCAATTGGACATAAATCGAGTCGCTGATGGATTGAGATCTACCCACTGAAGAAGGAGAGGAGGATAGAACATTTTGGGAGGGCTGGAGTCAGGCTAATCGTCGTTTCTACATTAACGGTGATGGCGTCGCTCGGTGCTCTGCAACAACACTACTAATGGGCTCGGCTGCTTCAGGGAAAAGGTGGAAACTGTTGCTCTGGGTCTGGGAAAGCTTTTAAAATACTCATATGGGGAGAGAAGAGGTCAAGAGCTTTAATTTCTATTAATGGCCATTATGAAATTTTCGGCCAACCTGAAATTCACTTAATGCAGCCACTATTTTGGCCAGGATAGCCCCTTGATCTTCTCAGGACTAATGAGAGGAGAAGAATCTAGCCAATGGAATTAAATGTGGAGGCCCTTTGCATCCCTTGGCCATGAATGGCTCTCTTCCTCATTTTGTCTCTCTTTCTCTCTCCTCCATTTAAGGGAAAATGGAGCTTTCTCTCTCCTAATCATCATTTCCAGAAATTAGTGGCATTTTGGATAATTCTAAACCTCATGAGGCTAGTGGACCATTTCAATTGGGCTTAGCCCAAATGGATTGGGCTAGGTTAGGCCAACTTGAGCTTGTTTGACCTATTCTTAGGGTTGAGTTGATCATGGTAACATTGACCTTTTGGGTTGATCCCAATTGGTCCTTGGTGACTCATTGGTCTCTCATAAGGTCTAGGAAGGGTTGGGTAGGGCTGGTTTGGCACCTTGGAGGCCACTTGACCCTTAGTTAGAGCACTTTGACCATTTTCAGCCTAAAGTTGACTTTGGTCAACTTGACCTCTTTAGTTGACCCCATTGGGCCTTTGGTGACCCATTGACCTCCTTTAAGGGTTAGGAGTGTTGTGGTGGGGTCCTAGAGTCAAGTTGAATCCCTGAGGTCAAACCCTAGAGGTGGTTAAAAGAATGAGCTAATTGCAGAGCAAGGTGATCTAACATTCTTTCCTAAGTTCACTTGGTCTTCTTGGGCTTCCTAGGGTTTTGTCATGACGTAGTCATGACAAAACCACTCTTAGGGGTCTAGTAGTTTGAGGGATGTTACAAATCCCAATACATAAAAATAAAAATTTCGTCCCCAAAATTAAGGTTATGCCTACGGGGTTTCTACTAAAAACGTATATAACATCCCTAGGAATTTGAAGGTATACCTGACTCGAAGAGATCCGGGTACCTCTACTGCATCAGGTCCCGTGGCTCCCAGGTGTGCTCCTCCTGCCCATGATTCCTCCACAGGACCTTAACTAGCAAAACCTTCTTGTGTTGTAAGACCCGCACTGCTGTATCATAGATCCTGACTAGCTCAATACTGATTGATCGATCCAAAGCCACCGAGCCATCTGTAGTGTAAATCAGCTGCTCAGGTCATAGTAGTGCCCTCCGAAGTGAAGAGACGTGGAAGACTTTGTGCAATCCCGCTTACTCCGGCGGCAGCTCTAGTCTATAAGCCAAGGGGCCGATCCGCTCTAGGATCCTTTCAGGCCCCATGTATCTCGGACTGAGCATATTCCTCTCGTGAACCAACGAGACTCCATGCATCGACTGTATCTTCAAGAAAACCTGGTCTTCCACCTGGAACTCCAACTGACGATGTCGTGCATCGCAGTATTTGGCTTGTCTACTCTGGGCCTCCAGCATCCTATCTTGGATCAATCTCACCTAGGCATCTGTATCATCCACAAACTCCGAGCCGAGTGCCTTTAGATCCTCATCCTAGATCCAAGATAGTGGAGTCATGCACCTCCATACGTACAGTGCTTCGTAAGGGGTCATGTCTATGCTGGGTTGATGATTGTTGTTGTAGAAGAACTTAATCAGCGGTAATAGTCTCTCCCATAGCTCTCTATGGTCCAAAATGCATAGGCGCAGAAGATCCTCCAGTGTCTGGTTGGTGCGCTTCGTCTTCCCGTCTGTCTGAGGGTGGAAATTCGTGTTGAAAGTCAACCGAGAGCCTAGGTAGTCTTGAACTGACCTCCACTCCTTGGATGCAAACCGTCCATCCCGATCTGACATGATCATCTTGGGCACCCAATGGTAGCGGACAAACTGCTCCACAAATCTCCGCACTAGATCACCGACTGGAGCATCCTTTCTAATCGGAATAAACCCGGCCACCTTCGTCAACCTGTCAACGATGACCCAGATCGAGTCATTCCCCGCATGAGATCGGGGCAGCCCATGTATGAAATCCATGGCTATGTTATCAAACTTCCACTCTGGCACCGGAAGTGGCTGCAGTAATCCAGTCGGACTCTTGCACTCCACCTTTACGAGCTGACAAGCCTCACAATGCATCACAAAGTATGTTATATCCTTCTTCATGCCCGGCCAATACATTTTCCTCTTCAAATCTGCTGCCATCTTTGTGATCCCCGGGTGCACTGAATATCTGATGCAATGAACCTGTGTCATGATATCCTCCCAAATTCGGCCTCCTACCGATATATAAACTTGGCCTCTAAAGTATAGCAGCCCATCTCTCAGAGATTAATCCCCTGCCATGCCTTTCTCCAAGGACCTAAACATCGGCTCCATCCTCGCATCCAGCCTCTGCCCGTCTTTGATGTGATCCCAGATGTCGTCGGTGGTACTCATCGATGCCAGGTACTCCTCGTAAAGATCTGGATCATCCTCGGATACTAGAGAAATCTGCATCTCTTCCAACATCTTCACCTGCTCCATATCCATCAGCTGAGGCCCTACTCCTGGTGTAGTGGAACTCCAGCTTAGAGCGTCTACAATCATAGTGGCCTTCCCGAGATGATAGTGCATGGTGTACTGATAGTCTGACATAAACCCTACCCAGCATCTTTGTTGGATGTTCAGCTACTTCTGTGTGTTAACGTACTTCAAATTCTTGTGATCCGAGAAAATATCATAATAGACACTGCAGAGATAGTGCCGCCAGATCTTTAGAGCGATGATAACTGCTCCCATCTCCAAGTCGTTCACTAGGTAGTTCTGCTCGTGTTTCTTCAGCTGTCTAGAGGCATAAGCTATCACGTGCCCATTCTGCATCTAAACGACACCCATCCCCTGATACGATGTGTCGGTATAAACCTGAAGTCCTTCCTTCCCAGATGGAAGGGCAAGGATAGGGGACGAGGTAAGCCGACCCTTCAGCTCCTAGAAGGAAGCCTCGCATTGCGGTGTACAAACAAACGACGTCTCCTTCTTCATCAGGGATGTGAGCGGGAGAGCTATCCAGAAGAATCCCTCTACGAACTTCCGATAGTAACCAACAAGTCCTAGGAAACTCCTCACATCAGTCGTCGTCTTCAGTGGTGGCCAATCCAGTACTATCTGAACCTTTTCCGGATCGACTGTCAGTCTAGCTCCACTGATAATATGGCCCAAGAAAGCCACCTCCTTTAGCCAAAATTGGCGCTTGCTGAAATTGGCATACAGACCGTGCTCTTGGAGCTTCTCTAGAGTCAATGCCAAATGTCGTGCATGCTCCTCCTCGGTCCTCGAATAAATGAGGATGTCATTGATAAACATTATGACAAAGACATCCAGATAGGCCTCGAATACCCAGTTCATCAAACTCATGAATTTGGACGGTGCATTTGTGAGCCCGAAGGGTATCACAATGAACTCATATTGACTATATCTACTACTGAAAGCAGTTTTTGGAATGTCCTCCTCCTGAATCTACAGCTGATGATATCCTGACCTTAGATCTAGCTTTGAAAACCAGTGATCCCCCTCTAACTGGTCAAACAGTTCGTCAATCCTCGGGAGTGGGTACGTGTTCCGGACTGTCAGCCTGTTCAGTGCCCTATAATTGATGCACAATCAGAGTGTCTCATCCTTCTTCTTCACGAATAGCACCAGAGCTTCCCATGGTGAAAAGCTTGGCCGGATAAATCCAACTTCCACTAGCGCCTGCAGCTAGCTTCAAAATTCCACCAACTCCTTCGGGTCCATACAATAAGGAGCTCTGGATAGCGGCTTAGCTCCCGGCATGAGCTATATCTGGAAATCCTTCTCTTGATGTGGCGGCAATCCTGGAAACTTCTCCAGAAATACATCAGCAAAATTCGGCACCACCGGGATACTAGCAAAGGGATCATTGGCCTCAACAATCTCAAATATCACCTGATAAACTTCATCTCCCTACAAATGGGCCTTGACGGCCTAGATAGAAGAGAGTAGAAGGCGAGAAGCTGGGACAATACCTTCGAAGGTCGGGTAAGTGTCGTTGTATCTCAATATGACCTTTCTTGTTAGGCAATTGATCTGCGCATGGTTCCAGGTGAGCCATGTCATGCCCACGATGAGATCAAAATCCGGCATCCTCAGGATCGTTGTCGGGGCTTTGAAAGTTACACCGTCAATTATCACTCCTAGAATGCACTTGGTTGTAGACTGGATCTCAGTCCCATTGGGAAGACGCATCCTCCTAACGACTGCCTCAAAGCACTCGATCTGGTCCAGGTCTCTGATGAACTCCTTCGAGACAAAATTGTGTGATGCTCCCGGGTCGAATAGGGTATGGGAGGACTTGCCATACACCATCACTATCCCTGAGTTATTTAAGTTTTTCCTCTTAGATATCTAGTTTCAGATTCTTTCCTAATTCTTCAGTTTTATATTCATGTATTCTATCTTATAGAAAGGAAAGAAACTTAAAATTTATAGGAATACATGCTATCAGCCTCTCCGGGTTACGGGGCTGAGCCAGGTCTAGGGCATATACCTGCCCTGTATCCTGTCGGCAATCTCCGCCCTGAAATCCACATCCTCGACCGCGTCCTCGACCACAAAACTACCGTGCAGGTGGGGCATCCTAAAGTACTGGTGGGGGTGCTTCCCTCATGGGGCAGTTCCTCCGCATGTGCCCCGGCTGGTGGCACCGCAAGCATATCGGTGCCTCCTCCACTGCCCTCGGCATCTCCCGCATCTGCAAGGGCTGAGGAGCTAACACCATAGGGATCCTCTACTTCTGCCTGTCCTCTTGGCGGGCTTAATCCTCATTCCTCCTTTCTCCAATGACACGACCTCTGGTCTGGTCTCTCCTGCCTCCAATCATTGAGTCATTATCCATTCTCTTCCGACCCCAAACTGTAAGTTAGTCTACCTCCAGCTTCTTTGCCATCTCCAAAATCCTGGCCAAGATTCTGTTAGAAACGAAGAGGAGGGCCTGCCACATGTCATCATGAAGGCCCTTGTAGAACCTCTTCACGTAGCCCACATCGTTCTGCTGATATGAATCTGCAAAGCGGGCTAGATGTGTGAACTCCGGACAGTACTCCAACACCGTCCTGCTGCCCTTCCTCAACTGCAGGAACCTGTCCTCCAATTCATCCCTCGCCGATCGAGGTACAAAATGCTCCAATATAGCTACTCTAAACTCTTCCCAGGAGATGTCTGCTCAATCCATTCCCGCAAAGGTCGTGTCTAATAGTGACTTCCACCATCTCTTCACATGCGACTCCAAGCAGTAAACTGCCAAGGTTACCGCCTCCTCCGTCGGGCATCGAATCCCAGCCGTCATCTCGTAAATAATGTCCAGCCACTCCTCTGTACGGACTGCTGACTCCATCCCGAGGTAGGATGGAGGAGAAGGCCCCTGGAAGGCGCTCAGCCAGTTAGCCATAGGATTTGGCTATGGGGCTGGAGCCTGTTGAGCTCTAAAGGCCTCCAGAATAGTCGTCAGTATCTTCCCCATCTCCGATTGCTTGAACGAAGTCTGAGCTAGCAGGGGTGGAACCATGTTCCGTGCCTAAGGTGTACCCTGCTGAGGAGTAGGGTTCGTTGCAGGCTATAAGGAAAATTATAATTGTTAGTTAATGTACAGGTATAACTAATTAAAAGTGGACTTTTGCATGTGATTCTCCCTTATGGGCACACCATTGCTTTTGCTGCTAGTTTGTCCTCAAACTAAGTTCGTGCGGGGTGGCCTAGGGTTTTTGTTGTCTTATTCTGTTCCGATCGATGTTTCCTCTGATGCCAGTTTATAAGAACCCATTTTTTCTATGCTACCGGGTCTTACGCCAGAATCACCATTTTGGAGTGACACCAACACTCGGGAGGGTCGCCACTACAAAACACCGATTATGTCAGCATTGATGATCATAAAGAAGTAGAAGTACAAATGAGAGAAGACAGTTAGGTCAAGACCACAAATCACATATAGAATAGGAAATAGAAATCACAGCAAGTCTACATTGTAATATAAGTACTGAAACATATCAGTGAAGTAGGAATATAAACGGGCTTATGCCTGGTACAACATGTCCTCACTACAATTCTCTCTCGCAGAAGCTAAGTAAAGCTAACACTCACGGAGCTAGAGACTAGTGCTCCAGTACTAGACTGGCCCACCTCTATGTGCATCGTGCTCCACTGGTGCTGCATCTCCTGTTGTTTCTCCTTGTCTCCCATCCGGAGTCCCTAAAATGTTTGGTCTATGGACCGTTAGTCAAAAGACTAAGCCTAATTTCCCCCACCCCTCCCCCAGTGTCTTCTAAGCACCGGCAGGAGGAATGAAAGGAAAGCTATGGTGGTGGAGAGTAGTCAAAAATAGGTGATGGTGGACCTAATCTAGCAGGTATATTGTAACATCAATACTGTTATAAAAGGAAATGCAGGCAAGCAGTTCTATAGTAAGAAGTAGTAATGTAATCAAGCAAAATAGAGCAGTAAGTACATGTAAAGTAGACTATGGAATAAGTAACCTTAACTTATATAAATTATCATATAAACTTATAAGTTAAGGGGTCTTTTGCAAGGCTCCCATCGTATAAGCTATTCCATACTAGTTTATACTATGGGGTGTTAGGTTTAATGCAGGTATGAGTGTAGTGATATATTATGGCATGATTCATGTAAGTGCAACACACTCACATGACTCTATGTACACAAAACTTTAGTTCACCCATTTTGGAAGCCAGCTTCACTCCCAGGAGCCTCCGTAGTGGCCAACGGAGACAGTGGGTCAGGACACCCAACTCCTAAACGGGTATTCACACTACCAGGCCTAGCCCTTACATACGCCTCTAAGGACACACCAGAGTCTCTGCATACTATGCTGACCAACCGCCACTCTTTTCCTTGGCTAATGGTAAACCACACCCGCAAAGTCATCGTATCGACATTGGTGTGAACGACCGTAAAATACCAAAGACCCACCATTATATGCACATGCACACATGAATTCCCGAGCCATCGGCTCCCCGGACTAACCTGTCTGTTACAACTACCTTCCGAGCCTTCAGCTCACCGGGCTAACTTGCCCATTTCCACGACCATCGAGCCTACCTCTCGGATAACCTAGTTGAGCTAACATCCCAAGTCACCGGGGTGAGTGAAAGTGAAGTCCTAATATATTACTAATTACTCTTGTATTCATTTTAGTCTTACGGTCTAAGGTTAACCTTGGACTGCCCAGGGCATTACCTGTGAAGGGCTCTCGAGGGCATCAGGAACTACGATGGGCTGAAGCCCAAAGCTCCCTTTAGCAAGGTAATTATTATTGTTGGTATCTACCCATATCCAATGCCATTTAATGTTATACTAAATCTAACCCTAGTGTATTTTGACTCTCTCTCTCTCCACAGGAAAGACGTTCTTTCGTCGATCCCGAGCACCACTTAACACTAATCAAGCCAACACCCTCCACATCATGACTCCTAATGATGAACTCATTTTCACCTTACCAAATCAGTATATTATAACCCCTACTCCCTATGTTCATCCTACATGCTATCACAATTCTGCAGTTTTACTATGTGCAGACCAACATAAGCTATGTGATGAGCATGAGTGGTGACCCCTTCAAATATTCATCAAAATGTTGTAGAATTATTACTGGGAGTCTATCATGACATATTTAGACCAAATCCAGAAACTTGTAATTTTCCTAATTAATTTAGCATTTATCAAATTTTCCCCAAAATTAGGCCATGGGTTGTTTTGAACATGAAGTACTATATTTCCTTAAGTTATGGCCACCAAAATATTATGAACACTATATGATGCCAAAATATCAGATAATACCAAGTTTCACAAATTTTCATAAATGTATTAGACCCTAATTAATTAATTCAAGATAATTGCAATAAAAAGTGGTAAAGAGGGAAGTACCACCAAACATTATCTAAAAATTATGCAAAAACTTACCAGAGCTTTAATATGATCATAAAATATTACTCACTAAGTTTCATATAATTCCAAGGTGAGTAAGCTATATAGAAAAATACTTCAAATAAATCCCTAATAGAGCACTTTGTGAAGAAACATACTTGTAATCTCTTCCAAACAACATATAATAATTTTTCAAGATTTAATATGCCCTAAAAGGTTCTCTAGCCAAGAAACTTAATTATCCATCAAGATATAGTATTTGTTATCTATTTATCAAGACAAGGTGCACTAGTTCACTTAACACACGAAGTACTATGAGATAATGTCCAATCCTTCTAAATTACTGACTAGGGTATATAAATGATAGTTAATCAATAATTCCAGAGTTTCACAACATTATAAATTAATTTAATTATGATTACTTCAAAATCATAAAAAGGGCAACATGAAGGTTATAACTATAAGTACGAGCTACTGTCTGACAAACATCCTATAATAAATTACAGAGGCTCATATTGCTATAAAAACTCTTCTGCCAAAATTTCATAAAGATCCAAGGTCATATGACCTTTCAATTTTTCCATAAGGAGGTATAAGCCTAAACAATTTCCAAATGATTAAAGTTGTATGCATATGTCTAAATGTCACCAAGTTTCTTCCGAGGGCTATTCACCACCCTAAGATCACACAGGCTAAACTCCAAGTCCATACAAGAACATAAAACCCTATGTCCTTCACAAACCCCCAAAGTTCAATCTTAGGGTTTGAACTACGGTCCTAGGGCAAATCCACCCTAATGCACCCCAAACTCCAAGTGAGGGTGTTTTAACTGATCTTGAGGTTTTGCCCAAAGTTCCATCCCCTTTGGGTGAGAGTTGGCCCCTCCATGCCCCAAGCACCCTTTTTCCCTAATTTACCCTTAAGGGGCCAAACTTTGGTCACACCAATACCTATTCAAATCAACCCCAAATTGGTTGAGATTTTTATCAGTGACCTATCATGACACTATGGGTCATCCACGAAAATTTTGGTTGGTTTTGAGGTCATTAGAACCCTTAATTAATCTGTACCTATTTTATAAATTTTTTACAAAAAACTTTAGGAAAACATTTTCCAAAAATTCTCATTTTTGGATATGGTGAGCGTGACTATATAACTAGCCTATAGTCTAAATTCCAAGGCATTTGCCTAGATGGTTTAGTGGGGGCACTCAGATTAGTCTCTAGTCAAGCCTATTTATAAGATGCACCATATTGAGTGTTGTAGTCAGACCACTTACCCAAATGAGTTAACATTAATTTTAAAATAAATTAGACATCAAGGTATACAACTTTCATATTAAACATTTTCCCTGAAAATGCCTCTAAATATTTTTAATAATTAGTTAAAGCACTACAATAATAGTGATAGAAATGAATTAATTAAATCCTTAAATAAATCAAGCCGCACAAATCTTGAAGCAGGGATTGACGACATCCCGTCGTCTTCTACCTTGAGCCTACGGCCAGGATTTGCTCGTCCTGGGCCATCTTTGCCCTTGAATTCCTGGCCACCCACTCCTCTTCCCGGCCGACCACCGCCATCACCTTCGTGAGGTGGTGGTTGATGAATCGCAGTGATTGGCCGGCCGGAGGTGGTCGGAACAGTGTGTTGTGGTTGGAATTAAAAGCTTGAAAACCAAGCTTTCGGCATACCCGATCCAAAGCCAATTGGCCCCAAATCGAGTCGCTGATGGATTGAGATCTACCCACTAAAGAAGGAGAGGAGGATAGGACCTTTTGGGATCGTTGGAGTCGGGTTGATCGTCGTGTTGCCATTAACGATGGTGGTGCCGCTTGGTGCTCTGCAACAACACTACCAATGGGATTGGTTGCTTCAGGGAAATGGTGGAAACGGTTGCTTTGGGTCTGGGAAATCTTTTAAAATACTCAAATGGGGAGAGAAGAGGTCAAGAGCTTCAATTTCCATTAATGGCCATTATGAAATTTTTGGCCATCCTAATATTACTGAATGCAGCCACTGTTTTGACAAGGACAACCCCTTGATCTTCTCAGAACTGATGAGAGGAGAAGAACCTAGCCATTGGAATTGAATGTGGAGGCCCTTGGCATCCCTTGGCCATGAATGGCTCTCTTCCTCATTTTCTCTCTCTTTCTCTCTTCACCATTTAAGGTCAGATGGAGCTTTCTCTCTCCTAAACATCATTTCCAGAAATGAGTGGCATTTTGGATAATTCTAAAACTGATGAGGCTAGTGGACCATTTCAATTGGGCTTAGGCCAAATGGATTGGGCTAGGTAAGGCCAACTTGAGCTAGTTTGACCTAATCTTAGGGTTGAGTTGACCTTAGTCAAATTGACCTTTTTGGTTGACCCCAATGAGTCCTTGGTGACCCATTGTCCGCCCCTAAGGTCTAGGAAGGGTTGGGTAGGCCTAGTTTGGCACCTTGGAGGCCACTTGACCCTTAGTTAGGGCACTTTAACCATTTTAGGCTTAGAGTTGACTTTAGTCAACTTGACCTCTTTATTTGACCCAAATGAGTCCTTGGTGACCCATTGACCTCTTTTAAGGGTTAGGAGTGTTGTGGTGGGGTCCTGGAGTCAAGTTGAAACCCTAAGGTAAAACGCTAGAGGTGGTTAAAAGAATGAGCTAATTGCAGACCAAGGTGATCTCACCTTCTTTCCTTGATTCACTTGGTCTTCTTGGGCTTCCTAGGGTTTTTTCATGACCTAGTCATGACAAAACCACTCTTAGGGATCTAGTATTTTGAGGGATGTTACATTGAGTCTATTTATAGTTTTTTGAAAAAAGTTTGCCAACAACCAACCTCCGCCGTTCTAAACAGCTATGGGCAGGCCAACGGGGATGAAATAGTAAAAAATACATCACACAACGATGGGCGAGTGGCCCCTAAAAACCTCTACTCGTATGGGGTGGTGAGTGCTCGATGGTGCTTGCATTCGCCACCTCCCTATAGCCCTGGGCGAGTGCGGGCCAGAAATGCCCTACTCGCCAACTGCCTGCCAAGAGCCATGGGCGAGTGCAAGCCTACTGCTCCACTCCCACCTATTCCGCTCTACCCCACCTAGGCGAGCCGACGGGCTGCTGAGATCTCACCCAACGTCAGGAAGGAAGGTGTCGAGTGGGACTTAAACTCCCTAACTTGGCTGATCTGGCTCTTATCAATCCCACTCGTCGGATATGTGGTTGTACAATTATCTTATACTATCAGATATTTTATATATGTTTTAGGTAATTTCTAAAAATTAAAAAAAATTAAATTTTGCAAAATAATTCCAATAACACCAAAATATATTCATATTTAAAGAATTCATTATAATAAATTAAATATGATAAATTTGAATATCACATACACCACAATGATCATTTACAATTAAACAAATATCCTATTATTAAATATGTTTATATTTATTTATGTTCTAATCATATTAATATATATTTATGATGATGCAAAAGATTATTTATTTCAATTATAGCTATATTTTCAAAAAGATCATAAGGTATTATATTGAAAAATCAATGATCCATTAATTTAATTGAAATAAATATTATTGATTTCAAAAATCATGTTGTGAATGTATTATGTTTTTTATATTTTCGTGTATCATATTTCTTTGTAGGCCATAGAATAAAATAAAAAACATAATTACATAATACTAGGTTTATTATGATTGAAACTTTATTTTTGAATAAATGCAACATTATCACTTATTAATATTATGACCTAACATTGAACTCAAAATTCTAGCATTATCACATAATGAATATTATTATCTATGCTAGTTATTTCATATTGTCATGATAAAATTAATTAAATGTTGAAAAATTAAAAGTTAAATTCATAATAACTATGTTGTTTTAAAATCTACTATAATTTTAAATATCAAATAAACTCATAGTTTATAAAATCATTCTTAGGATTAAACGCTTAGTATATCCATGATTATTTACCTATAGTTTGTGTCTCACATTAGCGAGGGCGTATGATTGTGTGCATTGTCCTTAACTGGGGAGGGTTCTAGTGGGGCCTTGTGAGGCACTTGGGGGAAAGAGTACCAGGTTTAGCATCGTACTTTGCATGCATATATGATATTAACACCCCAACCTACAACATGTGTGTAGCTCCTCATGTCCATCTATCACTAAGTACGAGGCTAGGGTGTCGACATATAGCTTGGGTATTTTTAATCTAGGACATACTATATCACTATCACTGTATGGACATTATTATAAAATCTACTATTATTTATGTCATGCATATTATATTTTTTATTTGAACATGTCATCTTGTGTTTTTCCATACTATATACAACTTGAGCATTCATGACTTTGAAAAAGTCACCTTTTGACACTTTATGCCAAAAACTTTTATCGACATTTTTTAATTCAAAACTCTTTGCGATACTTGGTGTCACTTATGTTAGAAAACACGAATCAAATCATGTTTTTTATGCAATACAACATTTTTATGGCTAGTGCACGTGTTAGTATTAACACCAGTGATAACATAAATTGGAACTTTTTTTTATTTGGCATAGAAGATGATACTACTGACAAACTTTTTAAAGAATTCTATATTTTCCAAAAAACTATTTATTTTAAAAATATTTGAAAATCAAATATAGAATAATAAAAAGATTTCAAATAACAAAAAATATTTGCATTTCTTATTATCTCTTTGTGTGTTTGATATTTTTGAATTTCTTTTATAAAACTCAAAATTCATAAAACTGTTTGTTATTCATTGTCATTGTCAAGAATGACTAATTATATCAAATAAAGATTAAATACAATGTTTAATTTTATTTTCAAGTTTCTTAAAACATTATTTTGATTATATCATATCTTGAATATTATCTTGTTATGTTCAATAAAATTGAATGTAGAAAACATGTGTATGATTGTTTAGCATGCCTCTAAATATGAGTAATGTTTTATATTTGATAATGATTTTACACACTCACTTATTTTGATAACCTACATGTGTTTTTAATCTTACACTTGCATGATTGAGTAATATAATAACATAATAATTAAAATACATAAATAGATTACCTACACTACATTGAATTGCTTATTTCAATTCTTTATTTTTTTCAGTCACTTATTCCTTAAAGAAAAGTGATTTAAAAAATAATTAATTGATATTATTTGCAAAACAAGTGAATTTGAAGTACTTGGTCACAAGCTTAAAAAATCATATAATAAATGATAAGAAAAACTCCATCAAGCACCACTCACTCTCTTGATAAGTCTTAATGAGCATTGTGAGGTTGAGCATCTTGAAAAAGATTGTAAAGTGTTTTGTAGCAAACAAAAGTATTCACCACTTCTCATAGTACACTGGATCACAAAAATAAAAACAAAGTTAAAAAAAATAAAAGTGATCCCGCAAGCACTATTTCGCTCCCTGATAAGTCTTAATGAGCATTGTGTGTGAAGCACCTTGGTAGTTGTACTTTTTATGTATGTGCATTCAAATATTGTGGAAGTAATTTTTTGTGTGTATTTTAATGTTGTGTTATTTCATTATATATGTCATTTGTTTTGATTGATACATTTTTATACTTTATCAAAACACTTTTGTACAGATCATTATTCTATATAAAACTTATACTCATGAAAATTGGATCCTAATGCATATTTACACTATTCTCCACAAAACATAGTAAATGCACTAGATTACAAAGCATGACCGATATAATGTTTATGTTTACTGGAAATGCAAATTTTATTACATTGTGTTTTAATATATTTTCTCATTTTTTAAAATCATGCTTGCAATTTTATTTTAAAAGCTCAATGAAATAGCATCCCTTAGACTAGAATTGAAAACATCTTCTTATTAGTCTTAAAACTTATTATCTTTTATATGCTTTTACTTTCAAAAAAGATGTTTTTTCTTAAGAATGTTTATTATACTTTCTATTATGATTACTACTCGCGCTTATTCATGACTATTTTTTTAAACAAGTGGTATCTTGAGAAAAAAATATCAACTCTATCACTTTAGTTATGTTGCTTACTATTTTATGTTTCATCATGTTTATTTTTAATAAGTGATTTTTAACAAGCTATATATTGCATCTCATTTTTTTTCTACATAGAACACATTAATTCTTATTGCATACACACGTATAATACCATCTTTTTATACTATCAAAAGCTGAGAATAAATTGCATAAATCTAATTATCTATAGGGAGTACATTAAAATTTCATATGAAGCAACAATGTATAGGAAATATCGATAGGAGGTACATACTTTATTCATTGCTCGATCATGACTATTCTTCCAATAAGTTGTCTCTAATCAATCTTAAAAGATATACACTCATCCCTACCCACTTTTGCTAATAACAAAAGATGGAGAAATAAATTGAGAAATTTATAAACTATATATTTTATTTCGGAGGATTACAATATATATGGAACACTTATTTAGAAAGAGTATACATTTGTGCTTTAAAGCTACTACACTATAAACTTGTTATACATGTATATCTTTTGCCACACTTACCTGTAAACACAAATGTTCTTAAACTCACTAATTTCTCATATAGATATTTGTTATCATCAAAAGGGATAGATTGTTGGAGCATGCGTTCCGCATCTCTTGGTTTGAGAATAACAAATACCGTGATGTATTTAATCTAGTATTTTGTGTGTTTATAGTGTGCAAGTTGTACAAGTTGAATGAGGAGACAAGTCCTTAGTCATGAGCATGATTCAAGAGTGTGTACACTTTATAAAAAAAACAAAAGAACGAGTTTTCTGTGCTAAATTTCAAACGACCATAACTTTCAATACAGAGAGAGTTACGGAACGTGCCACCCCATTTCGGAATGAGAACAAAGTCATCTACAATTTGAAAAAGTTTCGGATGACAAAAGTGACAGAGTTATCACTTGGCGAATACTCAACTCTCGCCTGACGATAGTGAAAATGATGACGGCCATGTCCTGCATGATCGTCAGGACGCACACTACTCGGCACTATCGTCCGGTGATAGTGGTTATCGCCCTGTGATATCCCCACGGCCCAAACACGTCCGTTTTCAACTTACACAATCATCGTAGCATGGGACATGTGGCAGCTTGACGAGATATTGCCTGTGATAGCTAGATAACGCCCGACGAATGCGATTTTTCAATAAAAGGCTGGAAACTTCGTGCATTCTAAAAAGACACCTTTTGAAGTAGTGATTCTTCATCCACCAAGCCAGAGCTCTGATTCTTTTGAGTGTTGTTTCCAAAGTGAGAGAGAAATCTTTTTGGCAAATACGAATATCTAAATGAGATTTTGAAGACGAAGGGCTACAACACACATTCTACACGAAGGACAAAAGCATCAAGAACGTTGACGCCTACAACACCTTCACCTTCAGAGAGCTTTGAGGAGTTTCTCTTATTTTTTATTATTTTATAATCTCTTTTATTTCATCTTTTTATTTCGATAGAAGAAAAATCATTCGGGAAGAACGTCGGATTCCGAGAAAAGATCTGTGAAAAATTTGCCTTGTTTGTCACAACTAGGTCCTTATGCGACTTAAGGGGAAATTCGTCGTCTTGTGTGCAATAACTAGATCGAGGTTAGATCTAAGAGAGGCTCGAGGCCATTTATGAGATACGATAGGCTATAGTCAATCGGTCTGGAGAGAAGGATTGGTGAATCAACAAAAATGAATTTTTATATTCGCCATGATTTCTAACGTTATAGAAATCAAACATTTTTGTATTCAATTTCAAATGAAATAAAATCATATTTATTTTTATCTCATTATCTTGATTTTATTTTCGTTATAAAATATTTGGAAATATATCGTTCAAAAATTTAACTCAAAATATATTACAATTTTCATTTTTGTTAGATATAAACACTTAAATTAAATATTCATGAACTAACGCCCGATGGTAACACTTAAGGCCAGCGATAGTGAAGAAATATTGAATTCCATCTTTTTCTACTGATAATCTTCAATATAATATTTTATGATATATTAAAATATAATTTTCTATAAATATTTTAAAAATTTTATTGACTATGATATTTTTATTTAAGAATTAAACTTTAAAAAACTCGTATCCCCCTCCCCAGCAAAGAGCGTCGTAAGATCCAACATATTTAATACATTTGCTCACCAATTACTACGGCTGCTTGTCATATAACTATTCTACAACTCTACTATTCTACAGCTGCTCTATTTTTAGTTGTACTATGATGCAACTCTAAACGTAGATAATTAATAATTGTTTATAAAGAATATAAACTCAATATTGTACCATCTAATCATAGCAGTTTATTACAACAGCTGTCATGGCAAACCGTTCCTAGGTTTAACAGGCCTTGTTGAACACCTTAGTGATGGCACCGAAATGACCTAAGTATCTCGTTGGTATTAAATATACAGCTAGCCAATCATGACCAGAGCTTTATTGAATTTTCAACAAGTTGAAAATTGTTAGCATCTTTTAAGGAATCAAATCTTTTTCAGAACTTTTGCCCGTCGAAACACGGCAGGTCCTGCTTTTGAATTGTTTGAATGGTGGAAGCACATAAACTGCTGTTTCAAGGCAAAAATTCTGAACAGGTACAGTCTGTAATAAAAGCACAACTGACGTCCCAGCTCTGCAGAAATAAGCACAACAAAAGCACAACTGACCTGTGAAGGCATGATATTGAAAGAAATGCAGCAGCACATTCAGGGTTTCAAAATAAAGATCAATGCAAGTACTAAACAAATAGCTTGGATTACATGAATCAACTTTAAGAACTTCAAGAGAACTGCAGCATCAATCGCAGCAAATTCCACACATTCACAATTACTTATGTTGGCTATTCAGGTCCAATTTCCAACTCAGCAAAGTGATTGCAAATCTCAGATGAGCGCCCAAAAAATATGCAAATGCATTCACATCATCACTCTATCAAAGGCTCTGTTTGGAATGGTTGCGGCGGCAAGAGAAGTTGTGGTAAGAAACCATGGTAGGATTAGGAATATGAGAAAAGTAGTAGAAGAATGAAGATGTAGAGCTACAAAAAGTGTCATGTAAACACAGGTTATTTTAGCTTTTCTAAAAGTGGGATGGTTTATTTTCTAAAAACACCAGCAAACACCTTTTCTAAGACACGACCATATAACTACAAAACTGTAATTGTTATCGCTAAACCTATTCTAATTATGAACTCAACTCTCCATGAGTTAGACCATGAATCATCTTAAAGCATTTTTTAGTGCATTGAAGAAAACATAAGCCGTTCTGGAGATTGAATCTCGTGTTATGTGAAGTATAGCTGAGCCTGCACCATCGACGAAAATTGGTCATGCTCATGCTTCCATAAATATTTTACATCATAATACAAAAATAAAACAGATTGCTCATTTGACATCGTATTAATTTAGCTGCTAATAGTTCACAACATTACATCCTGGGAAGACAACTAAACACCATTATGAACAGGATCATATAACTTTCAGTGCAAGTATAAAGATTGATCGATAGTATCACTTCTGATCCTAGCTGAGCTGTCAAGGGTCAAGCATTATAGTATTAGTACACATGGTATCGAAGTAACATAATCATATGAGAGTGGCAGAGGATAAATACCAGACAGCGTTATAACGAGCACAAGTAAATTTATCACAATCTGAAGGTCAAAACTCCCATCGATCCAAATGCATCTTAGCCTCCGCCATATCTTTTTGTGCTTTTTTCTCTCCGATAAAATATTGGGCAATCCGACTAAATTTTTCAGAGCTAAAGCCAGTTACTTTGCTGATAGAGTGATAGATTACACAAAAACTTGGATTGATTACAGACAATACTCAAGCAAAATTTTGAATGAATGTGGCGTAATGACCCTCTATGATTCCTCAAGTTCATATTTTGTGCTTGTGAGAAGGAATAAAAAAGGCCTTTTCATCCCATTCGATGGCCTCAGTTTTCAACATGACTAACACTGGCATAGATTGATAATGAATTTGCAGAATTTTATAGGTGCGGCGGGGGCCATATGCAATCAGGTTTTGTGCCAAATGCACTCCAAAATGTCTAGCGGTAAACAGTTGATTTTTCTCTTATAAAAAACAATAAAGTTTGTAGATGTTGGTTCACAAATTTAATTTGTCACTGTGACCTTCATTTACAAACATTTAAATTTTTTGTTTCTCTATAATGTTACGTAAGATTCAACCAA